>JAAFCF010006596.1:15532215-15645010 GCA_013389785.1 Helicorthomorpha holstii
CCGTCTTGTATATCCCATCCCGTCCCGTCTCGTCTATCCCGTCCCGTTTGTCCTGTCTGTCCCATCTCGTTAATTTCCGACATGTTAACTGACCACATACAGTTGTGAAATTGCGCGCCCTATATAGGTCAGCTAGTTTACAGTATTACTTTTCTCGTTAGCTCAAAAGATGGGGCTAATGTCAAAAGTCAGTTTGAAGGTCAAAATTAGACTACGGTACCTCTAATTGTAAAGCAATAGTGAAGAATTCAAATCAAAGATTAAAGCCCTGGGGTCAATAATGAAAAATGTGTTTATGCCTATCTGGTTCAAATTAGTGTATTGAACAACTTCCCAAAGTTTCATGGTGATCGGATGAATGGTTTAGAAATGCATAAACAGCAAACACACATACCAGTCATTTTTATATATATAGATATATAAAACACTGAGTAAATTAACAAATAATATTAGCGTCTTAAAGGTAACTTGTTGGTATAAAATGCAGTGCCGTACCTTAAATAATTATTTAAAATATTAGATAATATATATTAAAAATTATAATAAGAAGGATTAAAGGAATTTTTTTTAGTTAGGTTTACTTTCTACTAAATTTTATGGCTTGTAATTATTTTTTTGTGTTAGATTCAGACTTCATAATGGGTTCGTACACATCTCGTTAATTTTTTTTCTTACTTTTCATTGTTCGCAATTTAAAGAAATGAAACTTTATCAGTTACACTTTTTTGTACAGCAAAATAATTTAAAAATATGCTCTCGTAAAGATTAGTATTTTTTACAAGTTTTTTTTATTGTTTAAGGGAACTAACTAATTGCCTGTAATTACAGTACGATTCATTTGAAAAGTGTTTCATGGACATTTCAGTATATTTTACATTAATTTCATTATAATTAATGTGACATTGTGTTGAAAGAAGCGTTTAGACTTTTAGATTAAAAATAAGATTTTATACTTAAAAAAAAATCAGCTCAATTAAAAAACTAAAAAAAAAAAGTTGAATTTTCTTACCTCTATACTGTAACTTTTCTTAATGGCAAACCTTGGCCTTCCTTTAATGCTGCTCAATTTCATCTTCAAAATATTTACTTGTTGGCCTAAAATTTTATTGGTTTATGGAAGTCGAAAATCGACTTCTATTTAACTCAAGTCCTTTTGGCAAATATAGTTTTGCAGGAATGACAAGAAGCAACTTTTTTTTTTTGGCTTTGGGGAATGTTTACATTGCCTTTTGTGCATTAACCAATCAGAAAACGCGATTGGAAGAGGCCATCAACGCTAAAATACGGCACTGGCGCCATCTCAGCATACAAATCCTCAATGGCTATGATGCATTTTCATATTCATTATAATCGCTACCATTACAGACTGCGTCGATTTGGCGGAAGCGTGGATTTCACCACTACATGCCTAAAAGGATTACTCTTAAAAACGGATTAAGAGAAGATGTTGACGTCATTTCCGAAATAAAAGGAAGATTGATCGTTTCATTGAATTACAATAATAATTTTTAAAACGCGGGGGAGCTTTACGTATTACTTTTTTATAAAGAAAAATCTTTTTTTTTTCTTGAAAAAATAAAGCCAAGCAACAGGCTGTACATACAGATATTAATTTTTGAATGAATAATAATATTAATTTATTTTAGTAACAGTTTTTAAGTATAATTTAAATGAATTTTAGTGCAATTTGTTTAATTTTGAAATTAATATAAGTTACTGTACTGTACAAAATGTACAAGTGTTAATAAAGTAACGAGACAAAATCAAATCAGTTACAGTGACAATTTGTCCCGTTTCTTTTATAGAGAAAAACAATGTTTCATTTAGCAAATTACCCTGTATAAGTAGTTTTTATTTGTTTTAGTGGAATTGTAATTTAGTTATTGGGTTTGAGTTAATTTTGTAGTAAATAACGTTTAATATTTTAACTACATTTTTGCATATTTCAACCAATTTATTTATTTCTCATAGTCTATCGATAATGTTTAACCCAGTGCGCAATGGTAAAAAAAAAATAAAATCTTAAAAAAAGAGTTTTTTTTTTAATTTTTATTTTGTGATATTGAATTTATCCATCGTGATATAATCATTATCAATAACTAAAACCGTTGTTTAATATTTAAACCCCAATTATTTCCCATCATTTGGCCATTGTCCCACAAAATTTATTTACATTGCAATCCACCAATCACATAATTTTTGTTTCATTTCAGTCTGATTCATCGTATGGAAACTGATTTGACCACTGTTTAAAACGGTCTACTATTTCTTCCGGTCTCAGTCCACTCAGTAAAAGATCTCCCAATGGAATGACGTCTTTTTCATTAGCAAAAAGGGTTGCGTTTGAACAGCATTCGGTTTCCATTACCGTTTTTAGGACAATTTCTCCGTCACAGCAAGCGGTGACCATGGGGTCATAAACAGTTTTCTCACAACATTCAATGTTACTATTGCCCAGTTTCTTATGTCTAATTCCATCACAGCACAGATGCGTTCGGCGGTCAAACAAATCAGCTCCACAGCAACTAAAATTGGAGTTGGAAATGGAGGCGTTTTCTAATTTTGGCCAAATGTGTCCACTGCAGCACACTTGGATGTCGCTATTATAAATCTCTTTATCGCAACATCCATCTTTGGCGCTGGTTGAAGGCATAATTTGCTCATTGCAGCAAATTGATTCAGAGTATGACATGAGTTTTTTGCCACAACAGCCAACATTGTTTGTCTGCGGCTTATCCAGCACAACTCCATTACAGCAAATTTCTTTTAGCAAATCGTACGTTTGACCACTGCAGCATTGAGTGGTCGACGTGTTTCGTGACAAAACCTGGCCGTTGCAGCAAATTTGGTGGCGATTATCATAAAAGTCTCGACCATTACAACAGCTTTGATTTTTCCATGGGTCATAAGCAGCTGATCCACAGCACTTTGCATTCCAAGATGGTTTGGATTGCAATTTGCCGTTGCAGCAGATTTGTTCGTTGGCGTTGTATACTGTTAAATTGCAGCATTTTAGGTCTCGCTTTAACTTTGCATTAGTTGGGCATTGCATTAACGGTTCTTGCAACTCAATGACATGCTTTTTATCGCAGCAAATGTACTTTTCAATGTTAATGGTGACGTTGTTGCAGCAGCCGGTTTTCAAGCCATAATGCATAGGGTGGATGACACCGGCGCAGCAAGTTTCAGTGGTGAAATCATACGGTTGAGAACCGCAGCAGCCCCGGCTCCAACATGAGTGGCTATTTTGAATTTTTCCTTTGCAACATGTTGAAGTTGAAGGATTATACATTTCACCACCTATTTTAACAAGAAAATAGACATTTTTTTAAAATATAAACTACATCAGCTGTTTATGCTTCGATTTGCAAAAAAAGAATGTTGTGTCAATATTATGCGTGATGTTGCACCTTTAATAATTGCGAAACTTGCACAATAGAAAATTATAACGTTATGCGTAGTCAATTTGAAGGTTAAAGCTTTACATAACATTTTCTCATCTACAGATGTTTTGCTAACGAAAAACTAGTGCACTTAATGATGTTAGATGAACTCAATTAGTTTTATTTTGTGGAATATTTAACAGAGCTTTTCATGCACTTTAAATCACAACAGCGCAACGATGCTAAAAATGCCAGTTTCAATTTAGGTTTTAAAATTTGTACATAGAAAATAAATTTGTTAATATAATACGGCCGGACTGTTCAAAACAAAGCTCGCGAGCTCATTCTCAATATCAAAATCACACTCACAAATATCTCATTACTAATTTTGAAAAAAGTTTAGTTTTATTATTAAAAATGATTTTAAGCTTTAGTCTTCTAATAATTGTATACTTGGCCCTGGGATAACCTTAAGTTGGACAGCTCTGCACTACTGTATATCCAATGATTCAGTATCACTATACATAGAGTAATTTTTTAAGTTAGAAGACTTTACTATATGATAATAAAGAAACGAGACTAAATCTTATCAGTTTCAATAAAAATAAGTATTGCAGCATGTTACGCTAAATTTACTAAAAAAAATTAAAAGAATTTTTCTATTTAGTTCTTATTATATGAAATCTGCCAAAATATCGTAGCGTAATTTAAATACTGTTATACTGACCTTCTGTTGCTTCAAAAGTTGTTAACAAACAAATCGCTATTGTAATGAACATCATTTTAAAACTGACCCTGAAAAGTGAAAACGACAGTGAAAATGTGAAACTATTCCCATGAAAGTCGAAAGAAAAGTGAGAAGAAAATTCTTGCTTGACCCCAAGGCGATGAATGTTTTGTTAGTAAAGGACATTGCACTCGATGTTTTTTTTTTTAAAAAATTGTTTACCGTAAATACATTCATACGATTATGATATACACTGTAGCTTTAAAAAGGTGGGAATACACGTATTGTAAGCGACTGCTAAAAAATTAATATTTGATTTAAAAAAATTAGTTTTCTCATCTGCCAGGAAAATATTTTAAAGCTATTTGATAACAAGCAGGGGAAAACTGGAAAAACTTAGTGGCAAGTGGGCCCTCTTCATGCAGTCTCAGGACATTAAGTTGTAAGATCCTAACTTCAAAAAAAAAATTTATAAAGATTAAAATTAAAAGAAAAAACAAAATAAAGACGGTCACTTGAATGGGTTTATTTTAAACGACAAAACGCTGATTAGAGAAAACCTTAAAATGCTCGGAAAACCACTGACTATTGCCAAATATTTAATTAATTTTGTCTTGTGGCCCTTTCATTTTTAGAGCCAGATGGTCACTGGTAACAAGTAATAAATAAGCATACAAAAATGATATAGTACGATAAAAATATATTTTCCATTTATTTGACTGTTAAATTAATCATTACAGCCTGTTAAACTAATGATTACGGTTAACGTAAAACGGCATTTACGGGTATGTGGAACGTCGTTTACTATGGAAAAGTTGTTGATTTGGTTGTTTAAGATGTCGGTGGAGTTTGAGTTGTAGTAGTTTGGACCGTTGAAGTACTTTCGGTTGTTGGAGTTGTCCAGTATGGAGTACTGGTTGTTTGATATACCCAAGATGGATATGTCCAATATGGAGGCATGGTCGTTTGATATGCCCAATATGGAGTAGTGGGCGTTTGATATGCCCAATATGGAGTACTGGATGTTGCCCAACTTACAGGATATTCTGAATTAGTAGTTTCTTGATTAGTTGGCGAATATGAAGTCATGGTAGTACGAGATGGAATTGAAGGGGTGTAAATATTAGGACGAGAGCAGCACCGTTTAGAGGTGACACATACACACATGAGGCGCACACTTGTTTTGTCAAGTTGATGGTCTTCATTAGATTCAGAATCACCGCTTTCGTGATGTTGGTGATGATTACGAAAACTTTTACTCGATTTGCACGATTCAATGGGAACCAGTTTTGTAAATTTGCATTCAAATAGCCAGCTGCTTGGGCATTCACTTTCACCTATTGAAACATTCATTAAAACTGATGCAATTTGAAAATTTATGCTTGAATTGTTTTTACCTGATTTTAATACTCGTGTGCGAACTTTATTTAGTTCGCAGCAATAACCGCCATTATGACAGTTGCCATCGTATGAACAGGAAGAACAGCATTCAGATGTGACTTCTTTACCACAAGTCCCTGCATTTACCACATTTTAATTAATATGTTTAATTAAAAGATACTGTAAAATTTTTTGAGATACCTTGTCTTTCATAGTCAATTTCTAGCAATTGAGCTATTTCGTCGTTTAACAGGGTTTCATGGTCTCCAACACTGAACAATTGGTCAATATAGGCCTGACCAATATAGACTGTGCTAAACGTTACCAACGCTGTGCATATTATTGATAAGTTGAACTTCATATTGAATTCGTTTTCAAAATAAAATATTTTAGACACGATGTTGCATTTGAGAGTTTATATTATACTTCCACGTTTTATTATCAAAAATTGCTGATTGAAACTAAAAATTGATTGTTCATTTTTATGGGTACGGTTTACTAATATTTGACGTATAAGATTTATTATCATATTATGAAACTAAGTTCGACTTTGTGTTGGAATAGTATAATAATCATTATTGTCATTTTTCAATCGATTTGAAATTTATCGAACGCAACTCACACGACAAACATTTAACACGGAACAGCTGCTATATTAAATTAAAAGCCATGATTCAGCTACTGTACGTTTAGTTGATGTCTTTTTATTTTAAAAAATATATTTTTTTATTTATTTTCATTACCTGGTATTTAAGTTGTGCATTTTTTACAATCAGCAAATTTATTAGAATGAAGTAGAAATTCGTTTAACGCATCTTTTTGCATAAACATTTTTATAAACTAGTAAGAAATAATTTTTCATGGATTTCCTGGGTAGTTTTATGTAATGTAATTTATCAATTCCGTGAATATTGTCAGCAAATAACAAAAGTATAGCACGACATTTGATAATGCTACTGTATACCGTATAAAAGTATACCAGGTGGAAATCAAGGGCAAATGCATATTATTCTCAAAAATGTAAACGATGGAGAAAAATATTAAATGTAAAACCTTCAGCCACTGAACAGAGACATATGATTATCAAATGTTTATTTAATAAAATTAGACGATTTTTTTTAAAGAAAAATTAGACATTTTAATTTTGCGAATGAGAGCTACTCCATTATATACAATAGCTTTCACTTTGAAAATTTGTATAAAAAATATTCACAACTCAATATTAAAATTATTACTATTTTAAATGCCGAAAGATACTATATAACAATAATAGTTTTTAAATGTAAAAGTATTACTTGAAATATTTTCCGTGGTTATTCCATTTGGACATGATGTGAATACAGTATACTCTATTAGAAAAGAAAGAGGAGGAGCTTCAATCGTCATTGATCCGTCAAAATAAAACTTAAGATCAACTTAAAAGGTTAAACAATATGCAGATAATGTACGATTAGCCATTGGGTTAGTGTGTTGTTGCCATTAAACAGCTTCACTGTAATACATAGTTATTGTAGGTCAGGGCTGTCTAACTTCAAGTTTAACCGTGGCCCGTAGGCCACATTTTTAAATCTACAGTACCGGTATACTGTACTTATTGGATGGCTAAAACTTAAAATTACATACAGTAGTTTAATAATAAAACTAAGAAAATGTATTAATTAGTAATGAGTTACTTGTGATTTTTTTTTTCTTCGTTAAATTAAGGATGCCAATTTTAATTCACGCAATGTGGCATACAATCATTATGCCGTTTTACATTGGGATCAGAAGTGAAACCCCAACAAGAGTCTAGGGAAAGTGTTCCATATCATAAAGACTTATTTACATACAGAAAATTTACATATTTTTATCAAAATTTAACAAAAAAGGTTAAGTATTCATATCTGGTCGAAGTACAGTATTCTGAAAATCGCTTTGATGGACAACTTTGGTTGGCAGGCCGTGATTTGACCGGCTGTAGGTTCCCGGTAAACTAAATTGTAAGTTAACCGTTTTTGAAAGAAAAAAAATGTTTTTTTTTATCTTAAATTAAAATTACAGCTAGTCTTTGAAAATATCGTCTGCCCGAATTAGTATTACAGCCTGTGTCTTTTTATATTTTGATTAAATTTAATTTTGTAAAAAATTGCAAGTTTCAAAACTACGAACGACTTATGAAACATGCATTTTATTATATTAAATGCTTTTAACATATTTCACTAACTAACTACTGTATCTTAAATTAATTAACAGCAAGATACAGCGTTTCAAAGAATAAACTTAAATTTACAGAGCGTTTAATTAATTTTTTTTTTTGCTTTTGAAAAAGCCTCATCTTAAAGGACTTATTAAAAATACAGTAATGAGAATTTCAACAGTGTTAAAAAATTAAAACAGACGTTAAAGACAAAATCTTTCTGTGTTGTGAAAAAGAGTATACAAAATCTATATAAAAAAAACTTTTTCTAGAAAGTACTGTTAGTAAAAAAGATTAATTTCTAATCATAGGCTAAGCTTCTGGGAGTCAGTGCACTTCACAGACTGCATTTTCAGTGTTCTCTGTGAAGAGGACTTCTGGTTAACGAACTTAATCCTTTCCAGAATTTTGTTTGCTAAGCGAATATCAATTTAACATGGAGTTACTGTATATGGGGAATCCATTAAACCCATTTTTTTGGGAAAATAATTAATCCAGATCAGTAATATACTGTACCGCAAATTAGACTTGCATTGTCATTAAGTTAAAAAATGTTTTGGCCGTAACTTTTTTTAAAAATAAAAAAAAAACATTTTAAACAGTAACTTTTAAGTTCATAAATTAAGAATAACAATTTTTTTAAAATAGAAAAACACTTTAAACTAACAAGAAATTTATCTTTATTTCACAAAATAGTGAAATTCTGTTAAAAAGAGTTTGTTAACTAAATTTAAAATTTTTAAAAAATACTAAAAAAAAAAAAAACAAAAAAAAAAATCAATGTTCGTTAAACGAAAGTTTGTTAACCGGAGCGTTCGTTAATCGGAAGTTTACTACTCGTCGAAGTTCAAGGAGGTACATCTTTTTAATCTCGCCTCTTCCTTTTCAGATTTTATGTTAACGGAAACTGCAGCTCTGAGTGTGCAGACTGCGGAAAACTGCCAGAGAACAAAAGTGATAACAGCGTCGTCGCAGTTATGAGCAATTTCCAGAGGAAATAAACGGTACTGGAGTCCAAAAATCGTAAGTTAATTAATGATCATTGACATTTATAATAATCACTACTATAATCGGATGACATTATTTAAAAATGAAAATCGAAAAACAGTTAAATTTCGAGTTTGTTTTGCGTGTTGTGTGACAGTGTAGTGTGTAAGCTATCGAAATCATGAGAGTAATCTGTAAAATACATCATTTCGTTTGAAAAACAAAATCTGTTTACATTTGCATTACTGTGTTATAAGTCGTTCCACTTTTAGTATTTACCATTCTAACACCATTAAGTCCTGTCAACCAGTCACGTACATGCATGAAAATTTATTTAACCGGTTTGCAAATGAGTTACATAAACACGATTTATTAAACAATCGTAAGGAAATGATGTCACTTGTATTTTTGTGGATGTAATTGATATTTATTTTGGTATCTTTTCCTCTTGTATTTTTATACAGGTAGCTGTTAAATTGAGTGGTGGACGGAGAGGAATTATCTCCATTAAAAAATTTAAGTTATAATGGCCAAATGCGACGTTTATTTTATGCTTTTAATATTATGGAGTCAAAGTTGGAGTCAGACAAAAGCAGAAGTTTTTACAGCTTTGGTGGATCTGGAAAAATTGTTATACACAGAAGGAGAACTCGTTAAAAATCTTCAACAGTACATTGAACAAGAAGAGCAAAGGCTACAAAAGCTTAGAGTGTACGTCACCGAGACTCCCGAGTCGTATTTTAATTTTTAATATAAAAAAGCGTCTCGATTACCAAGTTGATGATTGACGTTGTAAAGTTAAAAGTGTTATTTATATTTACACAGATATGTTCGTGAATATGAGAGTATGCATCATGAAGCTAGTCAAGATAGTGAGAAATTTTTATCGAATCCAGTAAATGCTTATCTGTTAATTAAAAGATTGTCGAGCGATTGGAAAGCCGTACAAGAAAGTTTAACATCTGAAGCTGGAAAAGGTAAACGTAAAATTATTTTGTAATAATTTTTTTTTAAATAACTAATGACAATTTTTTTTAATTTTGTAGAAATTTTAGAGGGTTTAACTGTTGATCGAGATGATCTACAGTTTCCTGATGAGGAAGATTTAAACGGTGCTGCTGCTGCATTGATGCGTCTTCAGGATACTTACAAACTAGAAACTAGCCAATTAGTAAGTATTTTGAAATTTTAATTGAGATCATGCACCTAAAAATAAATTAATAATGGAATTTCAGGCTCGTGGAGAAATTCAAGGTGTAAAATACGCGGCACCACTTTCAGGTTAGCAATTGTTACGCGAGACGTTTTATGTGGAATGCACATCAACGTCAAGTGAATAAATAAATGGCTGAAACAAGAAAAAAATTGGAAAACGTCTTGAACTACTGAGAAAGAAACACAAAATAAAATTACTTCTCCAGTGCACTCCTTGTTTTCTTACTACATGTTTATAATGGTTTCCTCAAAAAGCTGATGTTTAGTTGTTGCTCGAGCAAAATGGACTCTGTAGTTCTACTTTTCTATGAATGATTAACTAAAACAAAATCCTCGATTTTTGCCGGAATCATTTAAATCATGCTGTAAAAACATGGAATGCAGTGGTATTTCTTCAATTTTAAAGTAAATAATGCAGCTTATACCTAGTTTCAATCAGTTATCTGAACCTGGTCATCCGGTGACGCTGGTGTGCATTGTATAAGAAACGTCTCTTAATTGGCACAAAAACGAAATTTATTGTCATTTTTATTATAGCTGGTGACTGTTTTGAACTTGGTCGACAATCTTACAATGAAGCTGATCATTACCATACTGTGTTATGGATGCAAGAAGCGATGGATAGATACGAAGAAGAAGTTAATAAAACTATAACTAAAAGTGACATTTTAGAGTATTTAGCATTTTCTTCATTTATGGTTAGTATTTCATGCCCAGTCGTTTTCATGTCTGAAACATTTTAAAATTATATTTGATTAATTATGCAGCAAGGGAATGTTAGACATGCATTGAAATTAACGAATGAGTTATTGGAATTAGGTAACGTGTTTACAAATGAATGCTAAGTAATGATTTGTATCGTAATTTGTTGTATTTTTGTAGTACCCGACCACTCAAGAGCCAGGGGAAATCTTATGTATTACGAAGATGCTATATCGAAACAGCATCAACAAAAGAGAGGGGATGACGGTGGTGAAGTTCCCACTGAAACTGCTTTTACAGAACAAATGGATGTAGATGAAGGTTTATCCGAAAGAGAAATTTACGAAAAATTATGTCGGGGAGAAGTTAAACTTGTAAGATATAAAAATAAACATTTAATTATGAACTGATTAATCACAATATTACTACAATACGTAATTTAATAGAGTGAAGCTGTGAGCAAAACGTTGAGCTGTCAATACGTGAAGAGATCTCATCCATACTTAATGTATGAAGTAGTGAAACAAGAAACTGTATTTCACAGTCCGTGGATTGTTATTTATCACGATATATTATCAGAAAACGAAATGGAAGTTATTAAAAATTTAGCAAAACCACGAGTAAGTTTACCAGATCTCTTATTATTTTTTTCATTGACTTTATTTTTAAATTTATTTAAGTTGAGAAGAGCAACCGTGCAGAATTACAAATCCGGTGAACTAGAATTTGCTAAATATAGAATTAGTAAGAGGTATAAATTATTCAATTCATTGATGTGATTGACAAACTATAAACCGGGTTGTATAATAACTCAGTTCCTGGCTGAAAGGTGAAGATGGACCTACAATTCAGCGTGTCAATAGAAGAATCGAGGCTGTCACTGGTTTGACTGTATCTACAGCAGAGGATTTACAAGTAGGATATTGTCATTTAGCATATATTTGAATGAGAATACCTGATTTATTGTATTTATTTAGGTCGTTAACTATGGAATTGGTGGTCATTATGAGCCACATTTTGATTTTGCTAGGGTAAGTACTGGTTTCCTGTTGATTGATTCGATTACTATAGTCTCGTTTTACCTTTTTGTTTTTGTTAATAGCGTGAAGAGGTCAATGCTTTTAAAAGTTTGGGAACAGGAAACCGAATTGCCACATTTTTAGCTTATGTGAGTATTTTGTTTAATGTCACATAACTTTAATAGTATAATGGTGACATTTACATTTTATGAATGACGCGATTTATTAGATGAGTGATGTTCCTGCCGGTGGTGCAACAGTATTCCCGCACATAAACATTTCTCTATGGCCTAAAAAGGTATACAATTTGTTGAATGAAATATTTTTAAGTGTTTTTGGGAAGTCTGTACATTTTTTAAATTGTAGGGTGCTGCTGCATTTTGGTATAACCTGTTTAAAAACGGGCAAGGTAATATGCTGACTAGACATGCAGCTTGTCCTGTACTTGCTGGATCAAAATGGGGTTAGTTTATTCTGTTTTTTAAACTAAACTTATAATTTGATAGCAATCGATTTATTATTTTAATAGTTGCCAATAAGTGGTTCCATGAACAGGGTCAAGAATTTAGATATCCCTGTGGACTTCAGTTTGGCGATTAATAACACATGCAGTTTAATGTAATGGTGCCATATACATTTATTGCAACAAATTAGTTTTATTGCAAAAATGAATCTCAATTTTTTATACAAGAACGCGTACTATACACAGATATACTTTTGTGTTGACAATAGTCATTTTATGTATTGTGATGTTATGACACAGCTAATATATTTTAGCTGCTTAATATAGTGATTTATATCGATTTTTTAAACAAACAAGCAAACAAAAATTGTGCCACTGGCAATAAAAAAATAAAAATTTTGCCATTTTTATACAGTAGCTAATCAAATATATTTGTTAGAAATTATATACTAATATTTTACTTTTAAACGGAAATTGCTTTCACAATTCCTATGTCATTTATACTCTCAATAATCTACTTATTTTATGCACATTAAATGTTATGTTTTATATAAGTATTTGGAGCATTTTAATTAATACTAGTCTTGTGGAGTTTTACTGTATAATTTTAATTGAAGAGTTTGAGTTCTGATCGATAAAGATATCGAATGCAACGATAAAATAGTTACATGTCAGTTACGTCACAGTAACCTTGAGAGGCCATCATCTGGAGTGGTGACTGGAGAAGCCAAGAGTTTCAAAGTAAATCAGTTGAGTGGTTAAATTCACTTTGCAGGGCTTCAGGAAATCTCTACTGCATATTCTTTTATCTTGTTCTAAATAAGGTATGAAGCACCACTATTTAATTAAATAGATTTGTTTAAAAAGTTAATTAATTGATTTGGTTTGTATAGTGAAGCTGCAAAATGGCTTTGAGTCGTGTTTTGTTAACCAATACATTTTTTGTTGAGGTAAGATTTTCTGTTTTTTTTTTATTAACATAAAACAACTAGAAGAAAAACTTGCAAATAGATGATAAAATATTGAATGTAAAGCTGGTCTAATTTATAATAATGCAAACTTATTGTTTTCTAATAAATTGAATAGCAACTTGTTAGATAAAAGTGACCTTCAAACAAATATTGAGTTAAAAGGTCGCATTTTTATTGGACAGAGCAAATCACACCATGTTTAAATTAATATTTTTTAAATGTCTTTTTTTTTAATTACCGGTATTTATTTCTAAATTTTATTACCGGAAGAAATTTTAGTTGTTAAATTAACCGCTTTTTTAACTGAGTAACTTTGTCTCGTACTTTGTTACAAATCTGACACTAAACGTGTACCATTTGAAACCAATATAATGTATAACATTTCAAGGTTACAATTTTCATTTCCAATTACAGGGTATTGGTGCTATCGGATTCCGTAGATGTGCCTCTACATCAGCTGTAAATATTTTTTTTTATTAGTTTTTGTACTGATTTTTAAAATTTAAATGTTTTTTAATAGCCAACAACTAAACTTTTTATTAATGGAAAGTTTGTCGAATCCAAAACCAAAAACTGGGTTGATGTACATAATCCCGTACGTAGTGCACATTATTATTATTTTGATTTATTGCATTAAAATGTTTTTACTTCTGTAAAGGCGACCAATGAAGTTGTCACTAGAGTTCCAATATCAACAGCTGATGAGATGGAAGCAGCGACTACAGCTGCAAGGGAAGCATTTCCAAGTTGGTCCAGAACTTCGATTCTTTCTCGACAGCAGCTCATGTTTAAATTACAAAACTTAATTAAAGCTAACCAGGTAACGATTCTTCAGAATTATGTGCCTTTCCAATGTATTAAGTTATGTATTAATTTGATAAATCTATAGAAACATCTAGCTGCAAATATTACTCTTGAACAAGGTAAAACAACTGCTGATGCTGAAGGAGATGTTTTGAGGGGCTTGCGTAAGTATTTTCAAATTGTTTAATTAATAATAAAATCATTGTAAACGTTTATTTGGTTGATCATTGAAGAGGTTGTCGAACATTGTTGTGGAATTACGAATTTGCAATTGGGTGAAACTTTACCAAGTATTGCAAAAGACATGGATACCATATCAATGCGATTACCACTTGGCGTATGCGCTGGAATAACACCATTTAATTTCCCTGCAATGATTCCTTTATGGATGGTACGTTTTTGCCATTTTATGTCAAACATTCGCTAATTTCTAAAAACATTTTTAGTTTCCTCTTGCAACCGTTTGTGGAAACACATACGTGATCAAACCATCCGAACGAGATCCAGGTGCGACGATGATGCTGATGGAGATGGTTAAAGAATGTGGATTTCCTGATGGAGTTGTAAACGTTATTCATGGAACTCACGATGGTAACTATTAAAATTGTTTGTTTATAATTATATTTTTGGCCATAATGTGTTGTTTATTGCAGCTGTCAATTTTATTTGCGATCATCCTGACATTAAAGCAATTTCATTTGTTGGATCTGACACAGCTGTAAGTTTCTAATTCCGTAAATTCTTGAATTAAAGGATTGTATTTGTTTAAAATGATGATTTGGGTTAATGTAAGTAGGGCAAATACATTTATGAAAGAGGTTCACGAAATGGAAAACGAGTTCAGTCAAACATGGGAGCTAAAAATCACGGTGTTATTATGCCAGACGCTAATAAAGAACACACTTTAAATCAAGTAATGTCATTTTAGTAAAGTAACATTTTCATTGATTTATTGAATTGTAATGGAAAATAATTTTATATAGTTGGTTGGAGCAGCTTTTGGTGCTGCTGGTCAGCGTTGTATGGCTTTATCAACTGCTGTTTTTGTTGGTGATGCCAAAAATTGGATTCCAGATTTGCTTGAGAGAGCTAAAAAGCTAAAAGTGAACGGAGGTAAGTGAAGGGCATTTGACAGCAACATATTTGAAGAATTAAAAAGTAATTAAGTTGGTGACATTTTCTGTCATCAGGTGCTGAACCAGACGCTGATTTAGGTCCAGTTATATCTCCATCAGCTAAACAAAGAATTGTCGATTTAGTTGAAAGTGGAATTACTGAAGGAGCCAAATGTATTTTAGATGGAAGGAATCTTAAAGTCCCTAAATATGAAAAAGGAAACTTTGTTGGTCCAACAATTCTTACTGACGTTAAGGTAATGTTGATCAATGTTGCATTTATAATAATTTCATTTATTTCTTTTTATATTTTTTAAGACAAACATGAAATGTTACAAGGAAGAAATTTTTGGCCCAGTTTTGGTTGTCTTATCAGTCGACACATTAGATGACGCAATTAAAGTTATAAACAAAAACCCTTATGGTAATGGCACTGCTATTTTCACAACTAATGGTGCAACAGCGCGAAAATTTACCCAAGAAGCTGACGTTGGACAAGTAAGTGTTTGATTTTAATTACAAATGTATTTAGTTTTAATACATCTTCTACATTTTTATTTGTAGATTGGTGTAAATGTGCCTATTCCAGTTCCGCTGCCAATGTTTTCATTTACTGGCTCCAGAGGATCATTCTTAGGAGATACAAATTTCTATGGAAAGAGCGTAAATAAAAATACATTTTAAGTATTAAACTGGTGGTGTTACTAATTAAATAATTTTTTTAAAAAAGGGAATCAACTTTTATACTCAAATTAAGACTGTAACTCAACTTTGGCGTGAAACTGATGCAACTGATAGCAAAGCAGCAACTGCAATGCCTGTCATGCGTTAAATCCATTACAAATACCAATGAAATGTTAGTGCGAGGAGGTAAAATGAACATCGTTATGCTACAGCAGCAATCTCAATTCAGACAGCTGAATACCTGAATAATAATAAGGTTAATGCAAAGTAATTTGAAAGCAGTATCCAGTTACAGTAACTACAGTACTTTAGCAGTATGGTGAAGTTTATCTATGTTATAAACAAATAACATTAAAAAAGATTGTATTCATTTAATAGTTTTTGTTTACTTTTATTCGTTTAGTTGATTACAGTATTCATGTATAATTAAAAGCCGATTCATATGATGTTGCAAGTAACATCATATGAAGACGAAGATTATCTTGGAATTTTGACAGGTTTTATGTTTAATGAATGTTTACAGTAGACCACTTCATCTTCAAGTAAGCATTTAAGCAATTAAAGTCAATAATTGTTGTTCAACGGCTTTAAAATTGATATTGCAAGTAGTTTTATCACCGAATTTTCTTGCATGTGAGAATGATTACATTTGCTCTAATATAGCTTCCCAGCCTTGCTTCACATCAATCGAAGTAGTGAAGAGACTGCAAACTGCAAACCTGAGAATGAAAGAGCCTTTGGAAATGGTGTGAACAATGTGAATTTTACCGGCATTGTTAACGCGATTAAGCAGCCGTTCATTTGCTTCGTTGGAGCCCTTCAGACGGAAGCACACGAGCCCCAAAATAACTGGATGAACCACTTCGAATCGATGATCGTCTTTAACGTAACTTTCAAATTCGTGAGCCATTTCAACGTGTTTTCTGATGTAATTTCTCAAATTCTCAGCTCCATACAATCTCAGCACAAACCAAATTTTTAGTGACCGAAATCTTCTACCAAGTGGAATTTGAAAGTGACGAAAGTCTGGAACTTTGCCTTGTTGAGCGTGTTTGAGATATGCGGGATTGACCATAAATGCTTGACTGAGATCATCTGTGTTTTTCACCCACAAACCAGAGCAGTCGAAATTAATAAGTAACCATTTATGCGGATTAAAGTTGAATGAGTCCGCCATTTCAATTCCGTTCATTAAATAACGAAATTCAGGGCATACAAAGGAACATCCAGCATAAGCGGCGTCAATATGGAGCCAAAGACCTTCACGATGTGCAATTTTGCCAAGTTCGAGCAAATTATCGAAGCCCAAAGTCGAAGTTGTTCCAAGTGTAGCCAAAATCATAAAAGGAATTTTACCGTTTTGCTTGTCCCTTGCAATTGCTGCTTCGACTGCGGCTCCGCGCAAACTGCAACTGTCGTCCGTTTCTAAAAGGCGGATTTTGACCATTCCAAGCATTCCAGCTCTTTCGATTGAACTGTGAGCCTCCTTCGATGCATACCCCACCAATTTCCCGGCAATTACATGCTCACTATCTTCACCTTCCGCCACCTTACGTTTAATCATCCGCATTTTAGCAGCGAGCAGACAGACGAAACACGATTCACTGGCAGTTCCTTGAATGACGCCGCCGCCTTTTCCATGCTTTGAATACAAGAAATGACTAGGTAAACCAAGAAGTTGTCCCAACCAATCCATCATCACCATTTCAAGTTCAGTGCAGGCTGGACTTGCAATCCAACTGAATCCAATACAGCCGATTGTGTCTGATAAAATGTCTGCTAAGATTGCTGGAGGAGAGTTTGAGGCCGGAAAATATGCGAAGAAACGAGGAGAATGCCAATGAGTTACTCCGGGCATTATAACCCGTTCTATGTCCGCCATTACATCCTTCCATTTATCTGGTTCGTCAGGTGGATGCGATGGAATTAGTTTGCGCAGATAACCAGGCTTCACCAAAGGTAAGACTCGACGTTGTTTGATGGTAGTAAAATATTTGATCATGTAGTCAACCATTTCGTAAGCCATTTTCCGAAAATGTTCAGCTTCTCTTGCATCCATTGTACAGTATTTAAAAACGAGTTGAAACTATATTTTTATGGGCCTTTAGCAAAACGGTTCTGTTTCCCAGAATGTTTTTTCAAGATTAAAGATTCGAATAATCTACTATAAATTTAAGTTCGAATTCGGTTGTTATGACAATCAAATAAAATTAACTGAAAGAATGGCAGTTAAATTTTCTGTCATACCAATGCACAATTAACATTAAGTTATTAATCATTTATTTTTCAAAGCGTAAAACCATACATAAATTTACACCCAAATAAAAATTTTTAGTTTTAGCAAAAGAATTATTTAACTCACATCTACAATATTTATATAAATAATATTTTAGCTCTCAATCTTCAGTTTTATAAAATAAAAAACTGAGTCTTCAGATACTGTAAATATACCAATAAGTAAAATATTGGGAAAAGTAGTGTCGATAAAGATTTCTAAAACTAGTTTGTAAGTTGCATTATTGAACTACTTTATCAAATAAATCTAATAAGTTAAATTGTATACCGGATGATTTGTAACTTTCTTAAAGTGCCAATAAACGAATGGGACTAAATCTTATCAGTTTCGATGACAATTTTTCCCGTTTCTTACCAAAAAGTGTTCAGTTTACAAATCATCCGGTATAAAGAGATGGGTTACAAATTTCTTAAGATTGGTGGCAATAAATATGTTAACTGATAATTACTGTTACAGTTACTTAAGTTGTTAATTAAAATGTAATTAATTAATCTATTATTAGTTTATGAATTATTGTATTTTAGCATGTATTTTTTAAATTTATTGGCATTAACGGTAATTTGGATTGCTGGATTAGCTGAGTTGTTAGACATGGATATTAGAATGATTGATTTGTCTATCGGTCAGTATAGTAGGTGTATTACTTATTTGAATATGCAGTACAGATTACAAAATAGTTACGGGTAATCAAATGGCAAGTGCTCTGTAGTAAATTTGTAATGCAAAGAAAAATATGGGGTTACTTATTTCTCAAGTTGTTCCAATTCATCATCGTCAAATTCGCCTTCATCGGTTGAATCACTGTTATTGTTTTGAACCTCATCCCTAGATATAAAACAATTTTAATATTTAAGAACTACTGTGACACTTAAAACAGTAAGTTAAACACTTAAATACCTTTTCACTTTGGCTAAAACAATTTCTTTATTACTTGAACCTTTTGTTTTAGCATTCAAGTGTAAAATTGCTTGACAGAATTTCATTCCCATTTCACGCAGTTGAGGAACTCCTAAGTGATGATCCTTTAAAATAATTAACAAATTCAAAATGTATGGTTTGATATTGTAGATTAATAACTTATTGATTAGTGTTTACTTTGTAAGGTCCTTGGTCACAACCACAATAACTGCTTTCCATTGTGTAACTAAATTTTATACCAAATTCTCGCCAGAGTGTCACGCGAGCGGTGGTTTCTCGATTTTGTTCAACAGTAAAACAGCAGTTACTTAAACTAAATGCTGGAGCCAACTGATACAACAGTTTTGGTAAAATCTAAAAATCGATTGCAATTATTTTTTTTTAACTACACGCTAAATATGTTTGATATATTGTACCTCACAACCACTATCATCACTTGTACGGTCTTCAGGGAGCCATGAAAGTTTGCTATTGCACCCATACACAAAAATATTTTTACGGCGAGAATGGCCGTGGTAATCACAGTAAACCTTCAAAATGTTTTTATGAAGTGATCAAGTTTTTTTAAGTGTTGAGGGAGAAGACTGTACTGTACTCGGAAAAATACTTACAAGTGGCAAACGCCCAATCGTATTCAGATACTGAATAAAGCGCTTAGCATGATAAATTGTTGGATGAAGTGTTCTATCTTTAAATATTAATTTATAATGAGATTTTATTTTGATACAGAATCAAGAAACTAACCGGGATTTTTCCAACAACGATTGAGATCAAATCCACTCAATGAACAACGATGGCTAAATATAGAAATGATTTACGTTGCTATGTGTTGAAAGATTGAAAGTTAATTCTTGTAGTTTTTATACTGTACCTGCCATTGATTACTCCATCTGGATTTAGCATTGGAATTATCTTGAAAATAAAGTGCTCACGGACGGATTCAGCAGAAGGTCTGTCACTTAGTAAGAAGTCAATGGTTCCTATAAATGATAAACCAAATCATCAGCTTCACAAGAAACTTTTGCAGTTACATTATAAAAAACGAGATTAAATTGCATTGACTCCATTACAGATTTGTCTCGTTTCTTGACTGACAGTATAATGGAGCTGCAAAGTACTATTTGATTTACCTTTCATAACAAAGCTGGCGTTGGTTTCACCGGGATGAACTCGTGAAGTAAGATAAATCACAGGACGTTTTGCTAAATTACTAGAAGAGCTTGAAGTTATAGTGAGAATGGGAACTTCATTTCCTCCCAACGTATGACACAAAGTTTGTCTTTTAAAGAAAACGGAGTTTTTATCGTGACAGTTTTCCCATTCAAATAGATGAGTCTAAGTTAAATCGGATATTAGTTTTCCTTAATATACTCGTACCATAGAAACTATACGTACTTGGAGTAAGGAATACGAATAAGGATAGTGGTAAGCAACGTAGCAAACATCGTTTGGATGTTGAAATGATAACGTGAAATATGTAGTAAAATATGTGCTGCCTTTAGCTCCAGGGGGACAGCTGTAGTAGTTCCGATAGTAACAAACATCATGACCACTTCTGACCCAATGTGCTCTACCTAAAGTCGCTTCTCTCACCGAATATACTAGTGGCTTCATCCCTTGGTGCAAAATTTTTATGGTAAGTAAAATTTGAATTAAAGCTTAATAGAGAAATCGTTTGATACCAAAATTAAACTGCGAATTGTTTTTTTCGCAGTTTGTTATGTAGAAAGAATACGAAACACCAGCTTCCATGTTGCTCACTTCAAAGTAAAACCACTGATGATGGTGATCGCTATTAATATCCGGATTTAGTACCAGTTCATATTCATGAGGACCCAGCTACGTAAAAAAAAAAAGTCGGTCAGTTGCAGTCCGAAATGTTTTAAATTTTACAAAAGAAAGTTACCATAATAGCTTTTCTTAGGTTTCCACATTCAAATCTGGATTCGAAGTGTAGCACACCAGATTTATCATCTGATTTTCCAAGTCTGAAATAAATTAGAAATAAATATAGAAGACTGTAAAAGAAAGTGTAGTTATTAAACAGTAATTACCTTTGCGGATCTTCATTTGTAAGTTCATCGTAAGTGCCCATACTACTGATCGAGGCTTCATAATCATATACCGTTTTTTTGGAAGTTACTCCACCATACAAAGCATCCAAATTATGTAGTAACATCTCTCTAGCATTTATAAATATAAAAGCATTCTATACCAGGTAAATATCTACATTTGAACACTTTTTTTCCCCATGACAAAAAAAAAGAGACGGGAAACCCCGCCATTGAAACTGATAAGATCTAGTCTAGTTTCTTTTTTGGCCCTTTTTCTATATTTCAAAAAGTCTCGTTTTTTAATGGCACGGTAAAAAAAAGTGTTCCCATTTAGAAAATCACACGGAACAGTTTATAGTTTAAATAATTTTGTTATATTACCTGCACAGGGGAAAGTCTTTCTGGTGAAGTGTTTCTAAACTTGGAAAATATTTATCAGCGTTGAGTTCCGGATGTGCAATTTTGATGAACGGTGCTGCGTGTTTTGTGTTTAGCATATTCTTCTTCAGTGCATCAGCAAATTTAAATTCTTTTACGAAGGTATCGATCCTCTTCTTTTCATCAACTGTGTTAACATTAGCCAAGGAAGGAATCTGCGAGATTACAGGACAGCTTCCAGCATCGTTCCCGGCGGCCACCTGAGATTTCATTTCACCTTCAAAGCTGCCACGTTTCGATGACGGTTGCGAAATTGCAGCGGTGCGGTCTTTTCTTCCAATATTTATGCTGGACAATGCATCTTGTAATTTGTCTGATGAAAAACTATCGCATGATCTTAAAGGACTAGAAGAACGTCGATTTGAGGTTAACGTGGAATTATCTTTTTGCTGATTTTTCCGTAAACTTTTATGGGTAGCACCATTAAGGAGCTCAAGTTCAGGTAAAAATGCGCTATAAAATACTTTATCGGAAGTGCTTAGCTCTCCCATCGATGATAACAATTTGCTTCGAGCCACCTATATTTTGTTTTTTGCCATAATTACTTTTTACAACTTAAAATAGAAGACGCCCAAGCTCTAACCAATAATGGAGCATTATCTTCTTCATCACTGCTTGTAAATGAATCATCAATATCGTCATCTTCATAGGAACCAGAATCGCCTGTAAAAATAAACAATAAGTCGGTTAATAATGGTATAAAAGAAAAATAAAATGAACTAACCTTGAAGATTTCGATTAAGTGGAATATATGGTGGTAACTGAAAAGTTACAATCCCAATTGTATTATCGATGGGTAGCCATTTCGGAGGAAGACATCTGTGAGCTACCGTTGTAGCCAAAGATATAATCGAATCATAATCGGACAGCAGTGGCAGGCCATGACAAAATCGGTACAACATTCCCAAACCCTCCACATCATAAATCGCACTTCTTCCAGCTTCTGTTTCACATCAAATATACAATAACGTGAGTTCCTGTAGTTATGACAAACTTTAAATTGTTTACTTAATTCAGCCAAATTATTTAGACAGATGAGAATCGCTCTGATAATCTTCAACTTATTGATGCCGTCTACTTTTTCCCAGGTTTCAAGTTGATTAAATAGAAGTCTTATTCCAGCCTGAGCCACCACCTCACGACTGTTGAATTCTAAGTAAAATTTAAAAAATGGTAGCTTTTTATCTCATGTTTTCAAATTCATTTTCTAATAATATCTTACTTGATTTAGTTAACTGAGCTAATATTTCAAGCACCAACTTGAGAGACGTAGACTGATTTTTACTTAAAGAGTTAATCAAGTGTAAAAGTTGTGGAAGAACTCCAAGTTTTCCATAATAAGAGGTACAGGAACCTATTTAAAGAATATTTGAAAAATATTAATAATGATAGAAGTCGACGTTGCTAAAATAGATTTTAAATAATCACAATCAGACGTGGCAAGTTTGAGCACAAGCAAAAGTGGACGCAGTTGAAGCAGTTTTTCAGAGCAGCTTTTCATCAGTGGTATGGTGAGTTTCATTGAATCTGTTTTTTTCACCTTCAAGCTAAAATCTGGATCTAAACACATCATTTTCACACTATTATAAACAGTGCACTTTCAACAATTTACATAGCTTAAAACAAACAAATACAGTAACTAGAAATAATTTAAAAAAGAAGACGCTCAAATTAGAAATAATTTTTATTTATGTTATCGTCTTATAATTATGGGTGATTTTTAAGACTTTTTTTAAAGTGCCAATAAAAACTCAAAAGGTAATTTTTTCCCCTTGTTTTAGTAGAAAAGTGTCAATAAATAAACGAGACTAAATCTCATTAGCACCAATGGTGATTTGTCCCGTTTTTTCTTTCCAAAAAGAAAAAAGTGTTCCAATTTAGAAAATCATCCTTTCTAGTTTCAAATGTTTATTTATAATTTGAAATCGCTGGGTTTACCTTTTGTAGCAATGTTTGCAATAAGTGCATGAATGTCAAGAAGCAAAAGGTTTTCTTTATCATGTGCGGTGTTTACAACAAAAAGTGACTCTAGCAAAGCAGTAATGACATCACAGTTGACAAGTGTTGTTACTGTAGCTCTATAACCTGTAAAACAGGTACAAAAGTTATAATAATTATATTCAAATTTCGTGGTCTACTTACTTTGCCTGAATGACAGCTGATTATTTATAATCTGCACTACATTTCTGATAGTTTCAACATCTTTGGAAGTCTGTAAAGTTAGATCCAACATTTGTTATCAGTGATAAACGTCCTTGCAAAGATGCTTGTGAACATAAAATACCTTCAAGATCTTGACCAGTAAAATTAAACCATCCTGAATCTTCTTTGGCACCTCTACAAAGCAGGGGATTGGTAATTTTAACTGTTTAACTATTTTCGTATTCATTTTTATAGAAAATTGAAAAATAATCTCGTATAAATTCGGAGAGAAAGTTTTTGCGCGAGCTACGTTTAATGGTTTGACAATGTCAAAGTCAGAGAGAAAAAAATTACAGGAAATTTTGGCTGACGTTCAAATTTCCATAATATACGTTTACTCTAACAGGCTTCGACTAGCAGCTGGTAATGCCAGTAACCAGCTGCTTTGATGCCAGACTGAAATAGGCCAATAGCATCAAAACACACACCATCCTACATAACACTTTTATATCATTAAAACTTTACATTTAGCTGAATTATATTTTGGCAAGCGTTTAAAAACAACGAAACACATCGAAAAAACTAACATAACACTTAATCAAATTTCTTTGAAAAATAAAATACGATGCTGTACTTTTAAACTAAGATGTTGTGTGTTTTGTTATCAAACAGATTGTAAGTTTGTAACAACTAGAAATAATTAGACACTGACCTAAATTTTTTAGATAATTAAGTAGCCGATTTGTCAAGTTCCTCAGATGGTCAATTTCTTCATCAGAATCACGGAAATGCTGATGAAGCTTGTCAAAAATAGAAGTCAGCACAATGTCATCCGATCTGGCACATAAAAACACAGACAACTTAAATAAATGCCTAACAATTAACAAAAATACCGATCCGACTATAAACTTCCCTACAATTTTTCAATTGGTTGCAAGTTTAATAGTTGCACTTTAAAAATCTGATATTTACCCATGACTAATTTTCTTATTTTTGCTTTTAGCTGCTTTCAATGATTGAGTTATCCTATCTTTTGCATTATGTCCACAACGACGGTCTCCATCCTTCAGTTTGGCACCAGTGGTAGTGCCATTTGATTTGTGGCTCATTTCACATGCCAAAAAATCCTGAAAGTAATTTCAAGGTAAAAAAATGATGTAAGTTATCTATCTGCTGACAACCGTGCAATTTTAAATCTTAAAAAAAAAAAAAACAACAATACAAATTGACGTGATGATGATCAAGTTACTTTTTTATATATTTCATCTAAAAATCGAAGTTTTGTGAACTTCCAAACGGTAGAATCCATGCTATCGATTGAGAACTGTGCAAGTTGCAAGCAAGTGAGTTTGTGAGAATAAAACTGCACCGTACGTTAAAAAAGGATAGATCTAATCGTCTTTAAATAATTTATGCACTCTTTGACCAGGGATATAGTAAAAAAAAACCTATAAAAATCTGATGTAGCTAGCTGCCAATTCGGCTTTTTTTCTTCTACTATAATTACTTTTCAGAAAAAGAATTTAAAATGTATATAAAGATTTTTCAGAGAGATACAACTGTTATTGTTCCTTCCATACTAAATCTAAATTAAGTTTCTAGGGGTTGGCAACATGAATATAACTTACTGCAGTTCCTGATATTTGATATAGGCGCGGATGCTGTGAACTACATTTTTCAATGTCGAAAAAATAAAGAAACGTTTTTGTAAAATAACAACTTCATGAAGTCTACTCATACAATTACAAAGCAAAACTGCTAACTCAACAGAAACAATTAACAACATTTGTTTGAAAAAGTTAAACACCAATTAGTATATGAAAAAGGAATAAATGGATATAATCAAAGCTAAAAATATCAGTGGAACGTCTCCAGTTAAACATACAAAATGCAGTATAATAAAACACAGTACCTTAAACTATGGAAATTGGAGGTAGTGTCTGGGGCTCCAGGAAGCTTTTGTTCACATATTGACTGATATTTTGTTTGTGTGTATACAATACAGAAATCAATATTAAGTAGTCAAATCAATGTCCGTAGAAAAGTGAATGACCTGCCAGGCTGCAAAGTGTAAAACGAATGCAATGCAGGTGGTTCTGGTCAGCTGAATACGATTTTCTTGCAAATACAGTAATCAAACCTGGGATTAACATAAATGGCTCATTCGAGTAGCTTTCTTGTACGGTGGTTTTCGATGAATTTCAAATTCAAATATTGTAAAATATTATGAACGTTGCACTTGTTAGAAATAATATTTCTCTGGGTTGATAAATTTGGTATTTTCACTGCAGGTTATTCGTGAAGAGGAACCAATTTTGCTTGTGTTAGTCGTGAAAGTTTAATTCATCATCGTCTGTCAAAATAATTTCTAATTTATAATATTTTAAAGGATTTACTATACCTCCATCATAGACGAAGAATTTTAATTCCATTGCTCCTTCACTGGAATCACTGGACCACTTTCGATGGGTGATTCTCTCGAGCAGCCTTCAATGTCAACTGTTACCATAGAAACCACGATGTACAGTACTGTAATATCATTTTGGCGTAAAACGTGCGCATGCTCAGTAAGGATTCTTGCTTTTGAGAAGAGTTTTGTTTACACTATTAGTGCATTACTGTACTTAGTTTCACTGTTATTGCATTTGCTTTTATAATTTATCATATTTTTGCCATTAACCAAATTTTGGTATTTGATAAACAACGTTTTTTAAAGCAACTTTATATTTTTTTTAAAGAAAAATATTCATTTTTTAAAAGGACCGAAAATCAATATAGAATTTTATATGTACAGTATTTTTAATATTTTTCGAGTTTTAACCACCTTTTTTAAATAAATTTTTAATCTTTATTTTTCTTAATTTTTGTCGTTTTCAGGCATTTAGAGTCGGAATTTCAGTCCGAAAACAGCGGATTCGTAAACTGCAGGTCAAATTACATGTAAAAAAAGTTGTTTTTATGCATTTTTAAGCAACTTTATTTTTTTGTTCTGAAAAAATGGTCAATTTTAAGCAACTTTTAAGAATATGTAACTTTTTTTTTAGATGAGACTGCTTATAGAAAGTCACGCATTTGTCAGATCAAACGCACCAAGGGCGATGATGTACAGTATGTATGGATTTTTGTTATCTACATTTAATAGAAATTTATTGAAGAATTTTAAAGTTAATTTCAACAATAAATAAATTATTCAAATGTATCAGTGAACGACTAATTTATCGCGAGTATAACACAGTTTTCAATACAATGGATTCTTATAAAATATTGTTTTATTTATTAAGTTATATGAAACGAATCTTTGCAGTACTAAAGAAATACGATAACTGTTAATTAAATAATAAATTAAAAAAATTTTTTTCCAATCTCCTTGTTAAAGTATATAGCGTATTATTAAGCACCTAACTTCCGTCTTCTCCGGTGTGGCCGAGTTGGTTTAGTCGCCAACTAAAAACAGCGGAACCCTCCTCCCGTCCCATTCCCCTCCCAATGGTTGGTTTAGGTATCTGCTATGGTACCAGGTATATAGGTATGGCATGGACGTCAAGCGCCTTTGAGGCCTTCACCCCGCAGGGGGCTTTCTTCGACCCTGGCCCCCTGCGAGGGGTGGGGTGAGGGCCTCAGAGGCGCTGGTGATGAAACCTTCCTTTGGGGTAAGGGGGGCACGGTTGAGGCGTTTTATTACCATTTTGGAAGGCGTGACGTCAGCTTCTTAGTTACGACGGCAGCGCCACCTACATTGAGACGTAACAAGCGCCATCTTGATCAATTACCCAGTTCTATGAGTGGCCCAGCTTCAGGACGGATGTACTTTTTATTTTGTCGTCATGGAGGATTCTTTTTTTTAAATTTTATCTAGAAATTTAAAATTCGTTGTAGTACTTATATTATCTACTGTAGATTTCATTTTATTTATATATTTGTTTTGGTTTTTCTAGAGGATGGCGGATAGAAGGTCAAGGATTACATTGGATTTACAAAGGGAAATTGTGAACCATGGTAAACTAGATCGTTTTTGATTTCGAAGCTTTTTTAAATGAATAGATTGATAGTTTTAACTTAGAATCCATAATTTATTTAGTATTCTGGCTTTAAAATGTCGCTTAGTGGGCAAGCTTTCTTTGAAAACGAAAATCTTTTCATGTAGCAATTGAACTTTCATCATCGTCGCCCGATTAATTGAATGGTTAAATGGTTAGCGTGATAATTATTTCTTTTGAATTTCTTTAGAATTGTTTTTCAACAGCAAGTGACTTTGAACATCGAGAAAAACTTGCGAAATTTCAAATAGTAAATCACAAACATTTGTTTTTCTTAATAATGACTGAAATAGTTTGTTTTAATGTACTGTATTTTAAATGCACTTCTTGTGGTTTGCTGTTTTTCAGTCTTTGTTACATGAAGGAATTTGTATGTTGGAGTCTTTTTTTTTGGTGGATCAGTCTAAGAAATGGATCGTTCTTCCATGGAGGATTTCAGGCACCAAGAAGGTTATTTTGAAATGTTATTGTTTGAAAATTAATGTTTAATTATTTCGTGTATTTCTCTTTGCAGCTTATAAAATGGCTATTGTCTGAATTATTCTGCAGCTCCAAAAACTTCAAGAGGTGAAATTTTCAACGAAAAAACGCAATCTTTTCTTCTAAATTCGAAATTTAATATCGTTTGTAAATTTGTATATTTCTTGTTTATATTCGTTTTAATTGTAATCGCTTGTTTTTGTAATTTTTTTTTGATTTTTTGCGATTTGTTTGTTTTTATCGTTGTAGCATTAAAGTTTTTTTGAAAATATTTTTGGCCCTTCCAGCACCCGTACTTTTTTCAACAATCATCGCAGCAGGGGGAGAGCATTCTTCAAGTCCCCGCGCACAGATGTTCAATAGCAACCACCTGCGCCAACACTTAGCTATTTTCCCCCCTGCCCTTATGGGCTTCCGTAGTTTTTTCCTTTTTTTCCCCTTGGTTTTTTTTTCTTCCCATTTTTTTTTTTTTTTTTTTTTTTACCTTTTATTTTTTTCCCTCCGAAATTTTTGAATTTTAAAATTTTATTGAAATGTTAAACTTACAAAATGGCTCGAAATAAAACGACCTGAAAATAAAACAACCTGAAATCGATTTGTTTTGTACAAGACAAGTAAAATTTGGAAAATAGAAAAGTCATAAACGACTACCCAGTGGTTGAGGAACATCTTGGCAAAAAAACTATATAAACATGACATATGAAAATGTATAGAAATATCTATATCCATAAAAATAATTTAAATGTTTGCGCTTGCGTAGTTACAAACAATTGTTAAATTGAAAAAAAAAATTTATCGTGTAGGAGACTCGAACCTGCAATTGCTACAATAAGAATTTCTGACAATCACGCTCGGCCATCAGAACATTACATCAATGCACCCATACATTTGGTACCAGCTAGTAAAAAGTGCAAACCAAACAGCATTTCCCCCTAAGAAAATTGAAATAATTAAAGTACCAACTACTTAAAAATTATTTAACAAGTAAATTTCACTTACCTCATGTAAAAGATGAAACATTGGTTTTGCACTTTTTCCTCCCCACTTTTGTACAAAATATTTGACTAATGACAACGCCCTCTACAAATATCAAAAACTTCGCCATTTCGTGGATTTGTCGATCAAATCCAGCTAACACTATCACGGTATATTTTTCGCATTTTTTAAAAAATATAAAATTACGTTAACAAATGACTAGAAAAGCGCTATTAAAGGTATGTTTTTCGTTATTTTTTAAATATATATCTACTGCATAGCTTACGTCGTAATGTACGGAATCTGAAAAAAATTAAAATCTTACAAAAATGGTTTTTTAAACTGTTACTTTCAGAAAATCTTACCCAAGAAACTAAAAATCGAGATTAGTCACAGCCAAATTACTTCCAGTATCGGTAATAAGATAGTTGTAACACGTTCATCCATACGTCTCTAAAATTAAAATAAAATTAGTTTATGATTAAGTTTTTAACATACAGTACAACAGCATGAAATCAAAGTTTCTAACACTGCTAACTTCTCAAATGGCAGAATTACTGTAATGTATTATCTATGCAAGGTACCATCACATCGCATTACCGTATCTGCAGTGGATTTTTAATTAAGAATTTGATTTATACAATGACTGTATTGTATCTGGTAGCTACATTACGAACTAAATTCCAATGTAGTCCAAATATTAAATCGACTAAAAAATCGAATTCACTAAAGTG
The DNA here is from genome assembly GCA_013389785.1 of Helicorthomorpha holstii. NCBI lineage: Eukaryota > Metazoa > Arthropoda > Diplopoda > Polydesmida > Paradoxosomatidae > Helicorthomorpha > Helicorthomorpha holstii. Next base: position 15,561,916 of record JAAFCF010006596.1, read on the forward strand.
AAGATTTCGGCGACACTGAATACACAAAATAAAGTAAAAACAAATGATCTATGCCATGGTATAGATGCAGTACCGGTACGAGCTAAAATCAATCGTACAGTAGTTTAAAACTAAATCATCAGATAAGACATGCAATTAGCTCAGCGACAAAGTCATTTTTAAATATGCAAATTAAAGAAACTTTAATCATCTCTGCAATAGTACTTTGACCATGGCGGTGCCGCATCTAGTTTCTTGTTTAATTTTATCTGTGTAATTTTAAATTAAATGTATCATACTCATTTACTATTTTAGGCATTTGAGAAACTTAATGACAAAAAAAAAATTAACATTTTTTTAAAAAGATGAAATAAAAAAAATTCAAATATAAGCATTAGAAAAAACCAAAATATGTCTACTCACCAGGTTACTGGTAGTTAAAAAATGCATTGAATATTCTTCTCGATTGTAACAAATGTTCTGCTGTATGTTTTTACTGGTTGAACGTCAAAGTTGGAACAATTGGCGATCAAGCAATGCAAATTACCGTGACCATCGAAAAAAATACATTTGAATTTGAGCTTAATCTACAGTACTTGACCTTAAAAAAATTACAGTAATTAACTGTACTTTGATTGTATATCGCTAATTTTTGTAATTTAATTAAACGTATTGGCAAATATTGGTACAGTACTAATCTAATGACGAAACTTTGATCAAATTGTAGAAAAGTTATCTTTGAATCTAACGGTGATTTTAGATTTATTCCTTTTGATAATGCAATTGTGATAAATCATTACTGTCGTAATATTTTCCCGTTAACAATAGTAAAATACCAGACTTAACTTCTAAAAAGTTGACATACTTTACAATTACTTTTTGCCATTATTGGATTCCATATTAAAGCCAAATAATATTCGTATACTACACACAATAAATAATAAAAAAACTGCTAATTATAGCATATAAAATGTAACAACAAAAAATAAATAAAATACAATGTACTGTACTATAAATCGACTGTTTTCAAAATCCATGGTCAATCTAAATGTTTCAATAAACTTCGAAATTTTTTTCCATTGATTAAAATATTTCTATGTTGTTCAGCGATTACTGCACGTCTAAAGTGAAGAAAACTTTTACAATTAGCATTAATATACTTTAAGATCAATCACTGGGCTTCGAAAACCTTTCTGACGATGATTGTTTTATAGCAATTGTTACTTTGCATGACCTGCAATTAAATTTTCTGCTTATCGTGCCCACATACGAAAGTAAAATAATGCATAATGCGAATTAACTATCGTGAATGCACTTTAAACAATTAAAACATTTGATTAGCCAATAAAAATCGTATATTTTACATGTTGTATATTGAAAACATTTTAATCAACCAATAAGAGGTCACAATAATCGTTTATATTTTTATACAGGGCGGAGAAAATGTCCCGTTAACCGATTTTTCATGTTTTTAAAATTTTGAAGAAGTACATACTTTTTGTACACCCTGTATACTATTTTAACTTGTTAAATAACATGCTTTTTCTTTTAATTAAAGTCAAATATAGGTATTTTAATTCCGGTTTTAGCTAAATGTTATACTTTCCATTGTTATAGAACCTTTTATTTGTTGCTATTATTATAATTCCAAATTTTCTTTTTTTTTTTTTTGTCGTTAATTTGTAGTTATTTTTGGACATTTTTGAAACGTTTTTTTTATTCAAAAAGTGGCCCGTCTTTAGAAAAAATAGGAGACCTGGAGGGCATAAATTTGATGTACAACTTTTAAAAAGAAACGTAATGAAAAGTTATACATCAAATTTATGCCCTCCAGGTCTCTCTTTTTTTCCAAATAACGGGCCACTTTCTGAAGTGGCCCGTCTATAAAAAAAATGGGAGACCTGGTAGGCATAAATTTGAAAACTTTTAAAAAGAAACGTAATGAAAAGTTTTCATGAAATTCATGCCCTCCAGGTCTCTCTTTTTTTCCAAATGGCGGGCCACTTTTTTTCTTATATTTACGTTTTTAGCAACTTTATTCGTTAAATTCAACATAGATTTTTTTGAATTCTGTTAAGGATTTCGTTAGTAAAACTCGATAAGTAACTTTTTTTAATTTAAAATTTATTTGCCATTAGAATGATATACATTTTAATATGTATATATGATATTAATAAATTTAGATGCAATAAATTGTGTAAATATGCAATAATTTTTCATTTCATTAATAAAAAGATAAATTACGATTTGTATCAGCAGCTTCTGCGAAACATTTACAATTTACAAGCTACGTTTTAGCCGATAGAACTTTTTAAATCACAATAGTTGTCTCTACACGCAAAACGTTTTTTGTTTTTTACAAGTTTTACAACGATGCATTTACGGTACAAGTTTATAACAACATTCAACGATCGTAAAGACAAACGCGAGTAGTTTCCAATTAGTTTACATCAAGAAAAACATATTAAAAAACAACGATAAAACGCTTTCGATCAATTTTCAGCCAGTCGGATGGAAGCTCAATCACAGAGTCAAACTGAAATTCATTTTTATCCAAAAGACAAATCAACTCTTCTTCATTTTTCCAACTGTCTTCATCAGTTGATCAGCACTATAAAATTCATTAAAAAATATTTAATTTACAAAAACAATGCCAATTTCATTTAAAATGCAATCGACTTACCTGTTCAACTAAAATGCAGCTGAAATTTTCTTGTTCGTTTATGCTGGCCAAATAATTGTTGAATTCAGTAATTGAGTAACTGAGCTTTTCATTGTTCGACTGATACACCAGAATTGCATAATACAAGAGCTCTTTTTCGAACGGTGCAACAGGCCGTAACTCATACTAAACTTTTTCAAGCTCCTAAAATTCACGAATGATTTCATAAATCATTACATTGATAATTTTAAAACTATACCGCAAGTAAGTACGATGACTCCTGATCGAGCTCTTCCATTGCCAAACATTTTACGTAGACTTTTTTTCTTAATAATGCAGTAAAATATCGCAAAGTTTTAAGTATATACTGCAAAACTGCACTGGTTTTGCTTTTAAAATAGGTTACTTTATATCTGAATTCACAGTATCGTTTCTGAAAACCTATTTGGTCAAAAAAAGATATTCTAACTCGATGCATCTATAAGTCAAATTAACCATTAATTTACATAAAAAAGTAGAATTTCTTTATCAAACCTCTTTTGTAAAACTTCAATTTGTTCCTGGTTAACGTCAGTTTGGTGTCTTCAAATTCTTCATCAGCATTATCAATTTTATCAAAAATCCAGCCAAATCGTCTGGTCATATTCGTTTGTTTATGGTCACCTTATCCATCTGCCGTGACAGGTTCACACGTATTCGTTGTGTTTTTAGCAAACTAATAAGATCACAATAAATTTATATTAAATGAATAATGTATAATAAATCAATGTAATTAATTACCAGTAAAGACCGACCACCTGAAGAAGACGGAATGATGAAATCATCTGTTATACTGTATCTTCACTGTCCACATTTGCTCTTAACCTGCGGTTTTGAACAACTGGATCATTCAGAGTAATTAATATATGCCCGTTTAGTGCCTAAAAAATTAGGTTTTTAACTAGACTAACACAGTACAAAATCAAATACATTGTTTTTCAGAACATATGATAGGTTTTTCAGCACCATATTCATCTTCATTTGATTGTTCAAACACTGATCGAGTAGCTGCCAAAGGAATGCCATCTGTACAACGTCTTCGCCTTATCCAAATTCGTCGTCGTTAGTATCATCATCCTGTACTTTTTTTTAAATTTGGAATCTAACAAACGCAACATTTAATGAAATACAGAACAATCTTCATCATGTAAGCAATATTACCTTTCACGGCTTGTCTTTTAAATTTCTTAGATCCATGTCCACTCATGATTATAAATCATTGAGTTAATTTCCACAATATGAAGCACAACGTCAGACTTTGATGCTCCCGACTTAAAAGACCCAAGTCAAATCAAAATCTTCAACTTACAATTTCAAATAAATATATTTGTGACGGGTTACGTTACCAGGTACGATATTGTAATTCCACTTAAAACATACTGCGCACTACATCAAAATGACAGCAATTAGATAGCGACGTACAGCATGTCACCAAATACTTTGAAACTTTGAACTTTTCCTTTCTAAGTAATTAATAAATTAAATTTCTTGACCGATTTTTGCAATAAACAATACTTAAGAAATTTTTATTCGCCGCTAAATTTGTTTTTACATTTTTAAACTAGAAACAAACCGAATAGACTATAATGATAGTGGCTTAGCGTCTTAAGTTTCGTCACGTAGATTGGGTCAACGGTATGAAACAATGTGAAATCGATTTTTTTTTCTTAAAAAAAAAAAAATTAATTAAAAAACGGGTTACTCGTAAAACACTTTAAGCTGAATTTTTCACATAAAGCTGAATAATCTATTAAAATGTAGTCAGGTAACTGTATTGTCATGTGGATTCGGGCAAGTAAACCAATTCCAAAAGTACATTTAAAAAACAGATTACAATATTAAAAACGCTTGGCTAAATATTTATACTTGTTATGATAAGCATTACGAAAAGCAACACCACATTATTAAAAGGAAAATCTGTAATTTACAGTGCATTTTACTAAAACTTTCATAGTACTTGAAAAAACTTTAAAAAAAAAAAAAAAAAAACGTTTAAAAACTAAAACATTTAACATGATTTACCATCATTAAAATATCTTCAAAGCAATTTTTAAACATAAAAACTTAAAATATGAATAAAATCGGCCGTAAAGTCTATTTAGACATAGTTATCGAACTGAGTTGGAATTAATTAAAGTACTTCAAATAACTTAAAGCGTTTTCAGCTGCATCGAAACGAGCTGCTTGCTTCGTATTTCCTTTGCCAAGAATTACTGTCACTGGATCACACGTCAACTCCAATATGCAATCAAACTGACCTAACACAAAAAAATTCATGTTTCCATTAAAAACCATTAAAAATACTACATTAAAAATAAATGACTTGTATTAGGATTTTTCTGAAAGTCACTAAACTTCAAAGTGAAGTTGTTTTCTTCTGAAATGTTCTGCAGAAACACCAAAGCACCTAATCCGATAGGTATTGTATTCACAGCATTAAGAGCAGCAACTGTCTCACTGGGATTTTTCTTCAACTTCTTTGAAACACCCAAATGATCTTGATGGCCATTACTTTTTGACTTCACGTTAAACCTTTGTATCAATTAAAATTAAAACATTTAGTTAAAAATGAAAGAATACCTTGGTTGTTTCTCCACACATCAAATCATCTGACATGTTGGTTACCATTTTCAGCATTTTGTATGCGCTTTCTTGTTTGGCTCCCAGTTCAGAGTGTCCTTTAACTATTGATTAAATTTCAATGAAACACAAGATACAAGTTTGCATATACATTTAACATTGTAAACATCAGAGTTTATAAGAAGCAACGGTGTCGTAGCAATTACATTGCTTTTCATAGACTCGGTTGTTCACAAACTCTTGAACCAAATAAAAAAGTGTTCTTTAAAAATTAATTTAAATGAATTAAAAGATAATACAGAAAGTACTTTTAACCACCATTTTTTCTACATGACAAGCGACAGTGTAGAATTTAGCATGAGCTGTGGTTTCGATTTTCATAATTCTAAACTCTGGCATCTTCAATCCTTTACAAGCACAAACTTTCTCTAACTGTTTAATGAAGTTATTCGTGTTTTCACTAAAACATACAGTTAAAACATGCAGTTAAAGCCAAAATATTAGACTCAGTTTCTAGATGCAAATTACCTTTCTTCAATAACTTCATCGTCATCTACTGCCATATGTAAAACATCATCGTCACTATCAATTTCGTCGCCACTACCATCGTTTCCAAAATCAAAGGTGTCGGTCCTTAGACGCTTGAGCATGTTTTCAGCCGCACGATGCTTAGCTTGCTGTTTAGAACCACCCAAACCTATAGCATTGATGTCACCAAAAGTCGGACAATGTGAAGCTCCTTTCACTGATAGCAACTTGTAAACCGGAGCTACTCCACTTGATTGACTATATTCGTGAAGTAAACTGAGAGGCGTTTTCTTCAGACCCCAGGTCGTCATCGGCAAACAAAAAACAGCAAAATTAATCTGAATTGACTTTTAATATTTAAATTCGATTACGAAATCACGGGTTGACTAAATTCTATGACGGAGAAACGTTCAATAAACTTGAAAACTTACTATATGCAAAAAAAAAAAACAATTAACAGCACAAAAAATTACGAACCTTTAAACTGCTCCTAAATTTCTAAGTTTGGCAAATAAATAGAAATTGCATTTAACAATGCAAAAATTGTTTTAATACTGCAAATTTAACCTTGAAGGATTTGTTCTTTAATCGCTTATTTTTAAAAAAATAATAAAACAAATGTTCAAACTCAATGGCTAATTATGAATCTTTTCAATTCAAAAAATCAAACAGAATTTTATCTGAAACTTATCGCGTTGTATTTGCTAATTATTTTAAAAAATTTGTTTATTAGACGTTTCATATAGCATAGGAGTGTACAGTAATTAAGAAATCAATTATCAAGTTAATTTAGTCTTTATATTCTAACTTAATAGATCACCCGATCGAATGCTAGATAACAAAATAGGAATACATTTTAATAGAATTTTATACAGTTGTTAACTAACTTTTTCTACCGTTTTAATAAATTCGCAAAAATCAATAAAAATTTCGATTGATAATCACTCAAAAGTGAAATAAGGCTGCAGGACATGAGAATTACTACACAGTATGTTATGGAGGATGAAACTACTGTATTAATAGTAAATACTGTAGTTTGTTTTTATATTTACCGTATTGACTGTAACTCCATTATACGTCATTAAATAAACGAGACAAATCGCCATTAAAATCAATATTTCTCAGTCTCGTTTTTATTGACAAACAGTAGAATTAAGAGATTTTCATGTGAATTAGAATTTCTTTAGAATTACAGTAAGTAATTTTACATTTCATTGCTCTTGTTTTATCAACGTTTTTAAATGACCCAAATCTTTAAACATCAAACACACATTTTTAATAGCTCAACCAGTTAATGTGCGATACTTTAAAATTGACTGTAAACAAAATTAATAAAAAATCAAATAAAAGCAAAACAATTTTACAAATGCAAGTAAGCTTAGTATTGATAAATTAAAATTAAAGAAACTAAAATACTATACTGTAATTAACCATAAAAATGTTAAATGTCATCAAAAAGTAACGGAAAATAAAAGCTGATTAAATCATTTTGTCATTATTTTTTACGTCTGAATATTATAAATTATTATAATAAATATGAAATAGATTTACAGAAAACATTCTTTTTTAAATACGACAACTAAGAATGTCAAATGGCACCAAATACATGAAAATAACTTTTTGGTTCTTGAATTATACCTTAGATTAAAATACAGCTTAAATTGGTAAATTAGTTCAAAGATTCAGGCATTTAGCTCATCGAACCTAAGAGAATGCAAATAGCCAAATTAAAAGTATCAATTAAGCAATTTGTTTTCATAATACCATGTACTGACTTTAGATGTACATCAGAGTTTACGAAAATCAGAACCATCGAACCATATACTGTACTATGAAAACCAATGGTTTTGCTTCTTGTAGTTGAAATGTTGAACTGAAATATAGATGGCGACATACTGCGTAAGATTACTTTTCATGTCAAGGTTGAAAAGCGCAGAAGAACAATGTAACTTTCAATATTACTTTTGGCATCGGCAATTTTCTATGCAGGTGAGAATCAAGATTATTAGATGTTCGCAATCCGGAGAGAATGGTAATGAGTTATGACGTCAGTCGAAGACACCCCCAACGATGACACCTTAATAGCTGCTTTGCCCTTACAATGACAATTGTCCCTGACAAAACCATTTTAACGATTTTTACAAGTGACCCAAAACAACATTTTCATTAAATACGGTCTTTAAATTTTTAAAATAAAAACAAATGCTTGGTTTTTGATGTTTTACTTTCACTGTCACAATTACCGGTAATAAATTGATAAAAAAACGCTAAGTAATTGCAATGAACGATAGTTATAAAAACGTTTTTCAAAATAACTTTTAAAAATAACCTTGAAAATATTTCTGCAAAGTACTGCGTTAGTTTACAAGTAATCATAAAGTACATGCAATTAAAAATAACGACTTTGCCAAGTAGGAAACACCCAGTGCAACATCTAATATAATACTTTTTATTCACACCAAGGTATGGTAAATTACACTTCACTTTTTTTCCCCTTAAAGTGCTTAGAGTTTAGTTTGCCTTACGTGACGTTTAAAAAACAGTCATAAAATACAGTAAAACATCAAGTGACAAGTTTCAAACTACATAAACGACACCTAAAAATTGGATTGAGTTTGCACACACGATGTCAACATTTTGTTGCTATGAAATGCTGAAGGGAATTTTACATGTGTCCCATATTGGTGCAGTATTAACATTTTAATTCATACAACAGTTTTCGATATTTTTAGGTCACTTTAGAAGTACCGGTAGATATGTGCTGTATCTTTAAGCAAATAATATCATGAAATGCATTATGATGAAAATTAAACTAAACTATCTTATCAATAACTTAGTTTTGATTTGGGTTACCAAAATGCATTCATTTAGATCTTAGGTAAACTTGCTTTACCTAATTTCCACTGATGAAAAAATTTGTTTTTTCTAAAATTCATTTTGTCTTTGAAGTTTTAGCAAAAGCAATTTAAAAAAGACACAAGCAAAATAAAAAAAATGCGTGGAATTGATTTGCCACCTGTTTTACCATTACCAAACAACGACATTCAACTGTCATCAAGAGTGGCCAAACTCACAGCAATTTTTAAAGCCGAATTTCACTGTGAACCAGCATTTATAATACGAGCACCAGGAAGAGTGAATTTAATCGGAGATCACATAGACTACTGTGGCTATGCCGTTCTACCAATGGCAATCGAGCAGTGCATTTTAATGGCCGTCGCTGAGGATAAATTTCCAAGTAAAAGAAATTCAAAAAAAAAAAAAAAAAAAATTAAATTTAAACTAAGCAATAATAAATTTAAGGTATAACGTTAATCAACTTGAATGGAGAAACGTTTCCCCGTTATGGCTGCAACACATCCGGCATTGTTATTGACAAATCAACGCCCAAATGGCACAATTACGTGCTCGCAGGTTTTCAGGGCGTTGTTCAATTTGCCCAACTAAGTTTACCAATTGGTATGAAAATTGCCGTGGATGGAAATATTCCAAACAGCGCCGGATTATCAAGTTCCAGCGCTCTAGTATGCGCTGCTGCAATTGCCACTTCACATTTAAACCAGTAAAAACACATATACTGTATAGTTTTTTTAAAAGCAATTGTCAATTTTAAATCTTTAGAATTCAACTATCAAAAATGGATCTGGCAAATTTATGTGCACAATGCGAACGGTTTGTAGGAACTGAAGGAGGCGGAATGGACCAAGCAATTTGCTTTTTGGCAGAATCAGGTTAAATTTTTTTTTTTAACAAATACCATAACTTAACAATATTTTTTTCATTAAAAAAATTAAAGGAAAAGCCAAACTGATTGAATTTAATCCTCTGAAGACAGTGGACATTGAACTCCCAAAAGGTTGCGTGATTGTTATTGCCAATAGTTTATCGGACATAAACAAAGCAGCAACATCTCAATACAATACAAGAGTTGTTGAATGTCGCTTAGCAACAAAAGTACATCACGAAATGGCAATTTCATATGAATAATCACTATGTAGACTTATAACGCCTATATTTGCAGATTTTGGCCAAATTAATGGGCTACAATTGGAAAGACATTCATAAACTTGGACAACTGCAGAAGAAAACAAAATTATCTTTGAGTGAAATGTCGTCAATTGTAAACAAACTATTACATCCTCATCCTTATGTCAGAGAGGAAGTGTGTCAAATATTAGAAATCGAAAGTGAGGAGCTTTCTAAGACGTTGCTTAATCGGAACACCCAGCATCTTGAGTCATTTCTGCTTCAACAACGAGCTCTTCATGTTTACACTGGTAAATATAAAATATAGACAGCAAATTTCAAGAGTTATTAAATTCAAAATTTTGTGGGTTAGAGGCTCAGAGAGTTACCGATTTCAAACAAATTTGCGAATCAGCCGGCCAGAATGCAGCTCAGCAGCTAGGAAAATTAATGAATGAAAGTCATTACAGTTGCAAACATTTGTACGAATGTAGTCATCCAAATTTAGACGAGCTAGTTGATTTGGCAAGAAAATGTGGAGCCGTTGGTTCGCGATTAACCGGTGCCGGGTGGGGAGGTTGCACGGTATCTCTGGTGCCAGAACAACTATTGCCAACATTTTTAGACAATTTAACCAATGACTTTTATGCTAAGGATGAAACCAGAATGCAAAGACTATCAACAAGCGTTTTTGCAACACTTCCGGAATCTGGATGCACCGTTTACACTTTCGAGTAAACAAAATACAGCAAATAAGCTTAACATAAACAAATCCATTATCCTTTAAATAATAAAGTAAATATTAATTTCTCGATTAGCTTATGTAATAAAACTAAACGCTGTTAAATATAAAATATTGCTAATAATTTTCTTGAAATTAAGATTAAAAGCAAATTTGAATAATAAATAAAAGTTCACGTAAGGTATCCTAATTTGGAAACAATTTATACGATACTAAGTGGTTTTCTAAACTTGAACAATTTTTTTTTTCAAGGCAAGAAAGAAACGAGGCAAATTGCCACTGAAACCGACAAAATCTAGTCTCATTTCTTTATTGACATTTCTCCCTCTTTCCAGGACAATAAAAAACGAGACAAATTTCCACTGAACCAACAAAATCTAGTCTCATTTCTTTACTGGCATTTCCCCCTCTCCCCAAGATAAAAAAAAGGAGACAAATCGTCATTAGAACTGATAAAACGTAGTCTCATTTCTTTATCAGCTTTTTTTTTTTTTTCTAATGGCAAAAAAGAAACAGGCAATATTGCCATTGAAACTAATATCATAAAGTCCCGTTTGTTTATTAAAAGTGTTATTAAAGCTTGGATGCTCCATAACCCCATGTCTTGTGATCCACGGATTGAAAGACGTAAAAAGTAATCACATCACATCACAACATTTATTAAAAGTGTAATTAAAGTGTTCCAATTCCTAACATCACTCGGTATAATATCGATCCATTGCAATGACTGTTATTAGCCCTCGAAATCTATTAACTTAATACCATTCTACAAGGTGGTTTCCTCCAGATATTAAAATAATAGTCGCTTTAATACTTCTCACTTTCTCCAGTTGTCTATCAAAGCAGAATGTAGCCTAGTGAAGCAGTTCAATTAGAAAAGTAAGGGGGCAATTACCTGCATGAATGGAAAACAGCTTAAATAGGTACCAGGAGCAGCATAACACTTATAATCATATTTTAAGTAAAATAGAAATAAATTAAAAAAAAAAAAAACTTCGCTAAAAGCAAGTAAAAACGTTACTGTCAATAAATCACATCAGTTTCCATTACTGCACTGTAACCAGGTGCTATACATAAAATTTGGCGATAAACCTAGTGACCTCACTAATAAACTTTCAATCTGCCCTACAACTAAAATCTCAAAATATTTTATAGCTTTCAACAGTAATTATAATTCTCGTAAAACATTTTTAATTTATTTGCTTAGTTTTGACAAACATAAAAAAAAAACATGAAAGAAACTACCATAAAGCAAATTTCTACAAAAATTAATTTTATTTTTAAACTTGTTTAAATCTGAATAATTTACTTCTTTGCTTTTTTTTTTTTTTTACTTTTGCATTGCTTGTACCTGCACATATAAAAATTGTTTGTAATAAAACATAACTGCCATCAAGCATGAAAAGTGAAAACAGGCAAGTCATGTTAAAAATAAACATAATACTGTAAATAAAAAACTTTCTTCTGCTTTTAATAGTAATAATAAAGGCAAAAAAAAACAAAAACAATGGCAAAATAGAAGAATGCTAAATAAATGGGTGCCTTAATGACCTTTAGTAAAAGTAAAAAGTTGTTTTGCTGTAGAAATTGAATTGCATGACACAAATTTCCAAGTTTAAGCTTGAATGTCCAGGGACATAGGGAAATATCTGCGAGTAAATTTATAATGTTTTGATATACAGAACATAAGAAATCTGTCTACTTTTCTCTCAAAAAAATAAAAAAATGACAAATTCTGGCTCATATCTTTAAAAAAAAAAAGATGTCTGCAAACTGCAAATGTTTAAAAATAAAAAAAAACACATTTATTTTGTTTACAACTGGACATGGCAACTGACCGTTGTTTTATGATTATGGCTGACCAGTGACCACTGACCGATGACCAACGACTAACATTTTACATGAATATTTAAGACATAAACGAAACGGTAGACACACATTCAACTCTTTAACGCTATTTGTATACGTTTAACGGGCATCATTTGATTTTTTCTGGGAGAAAAAGCTGAGTCAGTTTAGTTAAAGAGAAGCAGACGCCAAGTGCAATGTGTCTATAGTGACCACCTGTGGTGAGATGGAGACAGGTGGGAAAGGGTGAAGTTTGGGGTGGTTGAACATTTATTATTTTTTTTTTTAAAAAAAAAAAATGTACTGAGGATATTCAGAACTCTGAAGAGTGAAGACTCGTCTTGCTCATCTCTGGATGAGAAAAAATTCCATAGCACATGTCCACATTCTATTCATATACTGCGTACATCGGGCCAACAAATTTAAAGAAACGATCCCATCGTTTTTGAATGATGTCCTGCTGTCATGTCTTTTTTGACATCTTAAGAAATGTCCAGTTGGATGCTCAATAAGTTATGTGATTCATCGTAGCATTTTGTTGGTAAAAAGAATGACTTAACTACAAAGTAACCACTAAATAACTTGGTTAGAATTTCAAATTCTAAGATGTCAATTACAAAAAATAAATCTCGAAACAGCCATTTATTGCATTTCTTAGCTATGAAATTAAATGCTTGTGTGACATAAGTTAACGTGACGTAAAAGACACTTTTAGGATTCAGATTTATTTTTTCTCCCATTAGCTAATTTTACTAAAAATAAAGAACATATAAAATGGCAATAAAATCTTTGGCCACCATTATTTGCTTAATTAACTAAAACAATTTGCCACCCAGTTTGTAGTTGTAATTGCAAGGCATTATCTATTCGCAATTAATTATTTAGAGTAATAAACAACTAAAAAAAGCCATAAAAATTAAATGTAATTGTCCTGTTCATGAAAACTTGCTGATACCGTGTACATTTCTGATAAAACAAAATACCAAGAGTCCATCTTCTACATTTTATGGCTTTTTAACGAGCTTAGAAAAAGAAAACGAGTTAAAATTTGTTACACTGGTAAATATAGTTGCCCTTGCATGTACAGTATGTAAACGAGCGAATTGTGTTTTTTATTTTATCCTTTTTTTTTGCCAGTTTTAAATATAGACTTGCTTGTATACACTTTATGACAAAAATAATAATAAAAAGAAAACGTTTAATTATATACGACAATGATGACAGATATAAATAAAAGTGTTGCTCGCTCGTAAAAACATATTTACTCAAAGTTGAAAGAGACACCGAGATCAAAACAATGGCTTTTTTTATATATAAACCGGGTGATTTTCTAAATTAGAACACGGTCAATAAAAAGAACCTCAATTTCTTCAGTTCTTGTTATTGGAAAAAAAACGTGACGATAAAATAAATGAGACTAAATATTATTAGTTCCAAAGGCAATCCTTACAGTTGTTATTTTGCTATGAAGGGAAATGTTCCAATAAAGAAACGAAACTAATTCTTATCAGTTCCAATGATAATACAGTACACCCCTTTCTTTCTTGTTACTATAAAAAAATGCAAATAAATAAAAATACTAAATTTCAAAATAATTTTTTCTGGTTATTATCTTGTTTTGATGATAGAAGTTCTCATAAATAAACGAGACTAAATATGATCAATTCTAACAAAAATTTGTCTTAGGTTTTATTTTCCCCCAAGAGAAAAGAAATTCTAAAGAAGAAATCAATTAAAAATTACAAAGACAATGTGCCCTATTTTTTATGCCATTCAGCAAAAATGTTCCAATACAGATGACCACTTTATATAAAAAACCAAATATATTTCCCTTTAAAGTTTAAAAAAAATAATAATTTGACAGTGCAAATAATCCCTAATAAAACACCTCGTAAAAGTCAACAAATTTATTGTAGTTATTAAATAAATTTAATAATAAAAAATTGAATTCTTTAAAAAAAAATGGATCTTCTATACGCATGCCCAGTTTAATTAATGATGTTTCACTTTTCAAAACTTGTATTCTGTCTGTACTGAAACACAAACAATTTAAACAATCAGTGCTGTATTTAATATAATTAAGACAGTTTGATTTACAGCTAATCTGATAACTTCTAACTCGCAACAAGCATAAAAACAAAAATATCTAAATATAAAAAAATGACTGATAAATCCGGTTTTTAATTTGTGCTCAGCTGAAGAAAGAACCAATAGAAAAGAAAGATTTCGAAGACGCCATGTAAATTGTGTTTTAGAACTAAGAGGGCTTTGCACTATCAATAAGCTACACTTTCACTTGGTCATGTAAACAAAGTTTATCCATGCATAAAAAACTAACCCTTTGAACGATAGTTTCAGGATGAGAGCCATTATTTTCTTAATTTTATCTTTTCGATACTTAGTAAAAAAAAGAGTAGGTGAATTAAAAAAATAGAAGCTGAGACTCTCAAACTTGGTGATGTGAGCCTAAGCAAAATAACTGAGCCAATGTTACACTTGCTATTTTAAGTTGCATAGTAATCCCCCATTATTTTGTAAAATTTTCATTTGGTCAATTAGAGTAATTAGATTACGGTCATTGCCATTTCAGAAATCAACATTTGCATTCAATTTTCTTCAGCAGTGTATCGAATGATTGTCTAACTTGAAACACTTATTTCCCTCCATGGCAAGGAAGAATCGAGACAAATCATCATTGGAACTAATAATATTTAGTCTCGTTTCTTTATTAGCATTTTTTAACTCTATGACAAAAAAGGGACACATCGCCATTGAAACTAACACAATTTAGTCTAGCTTTTTATTAGCACATTTGATTTAAAGTAAGTAAAAAATATCGGGATAAATTTTCATTGAAACTGATAAGATTTAGTCTCGCTTATTCATTGGTCAAAAACAGCTGTTCCAATGTAGTAGATTACCCGGTATAATGTTATCTTTTAAAAAAAATATTTTAATTTCAGACACTAAATTTAAATAATGAATTATTTAATTACAAATTATAAGAATTTAAAAAAATAATTGCCAATTAAAAAATTCGAAATAAAATAATAAAAAATGGTAAAATACAATAAATCAAAATTTACAGTACTGTACTATTAACAATGGCTTGAATTTTGAAGCTGAAATCTAGCTACTGACGTACAGTACACATAAAATTGATTGGTATTTTGCCTTGGAACCTCTGAGTTTAGAATGGTTGAGAACCACCTAATTAACCCAATCAAAAGTCAAACCACAAAAGAATTACCCCAACGTAAAAAAAAGGGTTGAACTAAACTTTACAACAGTATAATAACACTACAATCGAATATCTGTGAATTTATGACGACGGCATAGAGCGAAAAATGCCTCAATCACAGCATCTTCTGTTTCATCTTTCTCTTTAACTTTCAAAAATCACCAGGAAAATTATTTATCTACCTGGGTCATCTACCCAGCATCATGCGATAAAAAATGAATATTTTGTACTTAAATTTAAAAAAAAAAAAACTGAGTTGAAAATTAAAACAAACGGTATTTTCCTCAATTCCATAAACATTAAGCAAACTAAAAGAAACAATTTAATAAATGCAAATCTACAAAACGTTATCAATAAATCTCCAGATCAGCACCGGGACGTATGCCTAATGATAACAAAATGAAGTCGTAAACCGTTTTTTTATGTATAAAAAACAGGTACATAGAAGTATAAAAAAAATTAAAAGAAATTACAAGGCCATTTGCTCCTGTAAAAAAGGTTATTTACAGCAATGTATATCCTTAAGAAAATCCCTTTCAAATTGTAAAACCGTTAATACAACAATTAATTACAGCTGGTTTTTTTTACTTCAATTTTTTTTCATTGTCATAAAAAAACTTTAAAAACGCCGACAAAAATCTCAAATTTCATATTCAACTACTGTAAAATGTAGATTATATAAACTGTATGTTACAGTTATATTTAACAGTTGTAAACTTTTATGATTTATTGAGCATAAAACACTTAAAAATTCATTACTTAACTTTTTTTTTTCTTTTTTGGTTAAAAAAAATTGAAAACAAGTTTTTCACAAGATCAAACAACTTAAAAACAATGAATGACACACTAGCTGTGCTTTAAGCAAAAGAGTTAAAAACGTAAATTATGACTCAAATTTCCTAAAGTTAAAAGTCAGTTTCTTTGCTCCAGTTCAATTACATTCGTTTATATTACAAAAATTAGCATTGCAAATCTGCAAATTTCAAACTGTAATAAGTTAACTTAGAGCGTCACAAGACATTCAAGTCTATGACTTAGTGTTTTCAAGAATACATAAGCACTTTCTTATATTTTAGTCTTTTTATTTTTATTACCGCAGTTTGTTTTAATTTGTTGGTGCTGTTTAACTTTTATATTTGTTCACTATTAAACAAATCACCACTTTTATTAAGGCCTTTTCCTTTAATAATGGCTGAAAAACAACTTTCACAAAAAAAAAATTATTTTCAAGACTTGTTGTCTGCAGCTTTTAACATTGCAATTAACATTTGAAATAATTCCGAGAGACAAAAAAATTAACTCATCTGCAAATCTCTCGTTTTGGCATCAAACTTTAAAAAACACGTGGTCTGACCATTAAATTAAAGCGGAAAACATTGACAAAACTGGTCAAACCGGAGATAAAACTACGAGATGACCATCCTATTGTCAAAGAAATAAAACATAGACATTACATACACAAAATAAAAAAGTACACAAAATTAAACAAATTCTTGAAATGAAAAGTACAATATAACTTAAACATTAAAAAATACAAGATCTTACTTTTAAGATTTTGCAATTTTCAAGTAAAAATGTTGAAGGTGTGTGTTATTTGCTGCCAAATAAATGTCACAGAAAAGCCATTTAAATCAGGTTAACGCTTGGAAGCCATTAATTATTTGAGATTTTAACGAAACCGGATAAAGAGTTTGAATTGATCGTCTTTATTTTCATATACAAGGTAAACTGGTCTTTGGTTTAAATGTCAAAGGTAAATAGCAAATACTGTAGAAGCCGTTTCAACAAATGAACTGTTTAACTACGTTAACCCATTCAAAGTAATTGACTCGGAGAGACATTTGACAATTTACGGCTTTCTAAATGTCAATTCCGGCTAACTGAATAATCATAATTGCTAAACGAATACAATAAAAAAAAATGAGAAAATAATGAAAGCAATTATTTGATAAGCCAAAAGAAATCTCCATATCATGACATTTTATCAAAATCACTGAAAGTTATGATAAAATAAAGATAATGCAAATGCGATCGCAGATAATTATTGAAATCAAAATTCGAGTCAAAAAAAATGAAACTAATCATTAATTGGTTTTATTGGTAACTTTTAGTGATTTCAGTGGTTAGAATTATCATGTTTAACAGTTTTAGAGCTAAAAACTCGTTTTTAAACTTTAGTTCGTTTACAGTTTTACACTACAGTACATAATAAAAATAATAATTTTTAGTAATTTTTGTCAAATTTTAGACTTTTATCAACAGTTTCTAATTTGCAAAAATACTATTTTAATTACACTTTGTAACAAGTACCGGTAGCTGTAAAGAATAAACAAAAATAACATGTCGTCAGCTGCATAAGAAAACCTTAACAACAATTAAGAAAGAGACAAATCTATAAGAAAACTAATGTAATGTAATCTTGTTTCTTAATAACAATAAAAAAACGAGAGAAAACCTTAATGAAAGCAATGTAATTAAGTCTCGTTTCTTAATTGAAAAATATTACTGTTACGTGGTTTTCTTAAAAGTACATTGAAATACACATCCATGTAACATGTAATAGTGTTGAAAACTACTTTTAAATTGTATGCACACACCAAAAACTTAAATAAATGTTCCACATTTGTTCATAAATCAGCCCAATATCAGCATTGCACTAAATTACTAAGTTAGTAGTTTAATACCGTTAAACCTGGAAGCCTACTAAGCATAATTGTTTCCAAAATAATCACCATTATTCCATTTTTCGTTTTTGTTTTTTGGCCTTTTTTGTCTATTAATAGTGCTAGAACTAAATTTCTAAATTTCATGCTAGCAACTAAAGTTAACTTCTAATCGTTGATAAAATACTATTATACGTTAATAGCTAATGTTCACGAGAAGAGTTGAAAGCGTACACATCTACAGGCTATTTACCTTGGCCAGACAATATGCCGGTATCTCTAACATTGTTATTAAACACTTCCATAGAGATAAGAGATCAAAAAACTTAAGTTGAAGACATAAGCATTAAGCAAGCTGTATTCTTTTGTGCAACACAACATTAATAATGCATATATGAACCTTCCAAGTTCCATTATGCATTTTTAAAAAAAAAACTCTCTTTAAAAAAGAAAATGAAGATACAATACCACCGGGTGATATTCTAAATTGAAATATGTTTTTCTCCTATAGCAATAAAGAAACGAGAAAAGTGTCATTGGAACTGATATCATTTTGTCGCATTTCTTATAAAGACACTTTTTTAATCCATCCATGACAAGATGCTTAGGGCTTGTTTCTTTATAGTCACAATGGCAATAAAGAAACAAGTAAAATCGACAATGAAAAGCCCTTTGAGTATTTAGCCATGTTTCTATATTGACAGTGTGAAAAAAAGTTTAGAAAATCACCCAATATATGAAACAAAATTCAATAATATAAAATTATTTAATTATTAATTCTGTAATTCACTGTGGAAATTGTTATCACATTTAAGTTTATTTTGCTAAATAAATCAACGCTTATTGGCAATTTTAAAATAAAAAAATAACGTTAAAAACATTAAATTTACCGTCTCACAAACTCCATACAAATACCTTTTAGATAAAAAAAAAACAATTATTATAACTACAATGGCACTTTAAAAAAATGTTGCCGCTTACGCAACACGAAAACAGCTACTTATTGTAAATATTTACGCTACGGTATTTACTTTTTTCATCAAATATTTTTTTACTTGGTACAGATTTGTATAATGTTGCCCTGTATAATATGAAATTTAAAAGATTTTTTGTTTGTGATACAGATAGCAGGATGAAGAGGGGCGTGACTCCCAGGTGGTCAAACACCTCTCCTTTCCACCAGCAAGTCATCCCAATCCGACTGACACGTGATGGAAAGCAACGAAGAAAAAAAATACCAAGAAACGGTTGTTTTAAACTTTTAAACCCCGATAATGTTAAACAGTCTTAAAACCCGAGGCAGAAAACTGTTTCTGATGCTTATTTTATATTCCTTTTCAACTTAACTTCAAGTAAAACGCCAAAAATTCCACTAGCTCGTTACAATTTAATAACAAAATAATTAGCCGCCACATTTCAAAGCTATTGACACAGAATGAAAATCGGAATTGCTCATTAGCTAATTAAAATTGATAAAAACATGACTAAATTTATTTAAAAAAATAAGTTAAAACGCTTTTCCGTTCATGCGCAAAAAAAAAAAAGTTTTTTTATTTCCAAAAAGGTTAAACGCTGGGTCAACATAGAAAAGTGGTCATTGTCCATTGGCTACTTCTTTACCACATACGTGATTTTTCAATACACTTTTTCCATTTACATTGAAATTCACGCAAATTCATTGGACAGGTCATTTGTTTAATCAAGATAGGATGCATTTATGAGTATAACTTATATTTTTGTTTTAACTTATATATTCATGACCGCATTCGTGCATGTCCGGCTTTGATGTGGCTTTTTACAGTTACAGTAAGTTATACAGAGTGACCATAAGTATGTGTCTAAATAATATTATCCATTACCCACAATTAAGAAACGAGACAAATATGTATTGTAAGCAATGCGATTTATTCCCGTTTCTTTAATGCCAGTAAGTATATGTGAGCATGTATCTTATGATCATCTTTTACTTAAGCACTTAACAGTATGGGTGACATCTTATTATAATGTCCCAACCAGTCAATTTGACTATCAACTTTAAACTTTGGCTTTTCCTTATTAAAATAAAATTCAAATTTTCAGGAATTCCTGTATCTCGATTTTCCACAATAATATATTTTAGTCAATGGAAATTTAGTCGAGATTAATCTGGAAGATGAACTTGATTGACCTGTTACTTTTTGGTAAAACTTTTTCCGTCTTTCCTGCAGTTTGCAAAGTGGCCAAAACAAAAACAGAGAGGACCTGTGATTTAAAATGTAAAAAAAAACCCCAATAAATTTCTACCTTTAAATTGCGGTAATTTTATGATGTTAACCGAGTTCGATAACATTTTGGGCAGAAAACGTTTGAGGGCTTCAAATCAGCATAGCAACAATGGGTTCAAGTTGAACTATAACCGTATGGCCATTTAAAATTTAACAACACCACGGACATACCGTTTCTTCAAATCTTTTATGTAAATTTCTATCAACTTCTACTCACTATATGAAATTTTATTACTGGTATTTTACGACGCCTAAGATAATCTTTAAAGCAATTCCTCCGAATCTAATATCTTGGTGAATAAAAATGAAACGGCTGACCATTAAAAAATACTACTTTTCCTATTTATAGCTCGTCTAAAGATGATTAAAAATAATCACAAGAAGCCGCTTTATTACTTAATAAAGTCACGCAAAGTGATTGACTGCATTGAAATTGAAAAGCAACAAAAAAGTAAAGTTGTAATTTCAAGTATTCGTTTTTGTTTGACAATAATAATGAACTTGAGTCAAACTTTTTTAAATAACAAAACAGCAGAAAATTTAAATAAATTCAACACATGGGGCATTTGATAAATACAGTTTAGAATTTTAAAAACAAAAACTAAAATCGCAAAACAAACTTTTTAGATGCTAAAATTTACTGTAGTCAAATTTGGTGTTTTAAATACAAAGCTGAGTCTCCATAATTAACGTTTTTAAGTTAACAATAACTTAAAATATGCTAAACAATTTCCTAAATTAGAAAATATTTTACAGTGCTAATTAAATATCGAGACCAAATTTTATCAGTTCCAATGAAGACTTCTCTTGTGTCGTTCTAGCCATAAAAATGTCAAAAAAGAAACTAAACTAAATCTTACTAATCCAAATTAGCAAATTGTCCTAGTTATCACTGCCTTTAGGAGAAACATTTTCCAGTTTAAAAAATCATTCTGCATTAAAAATTCATCCAACATACTGTAACTTTCCCATTTAAGATGACCATTTAAGGACACTTATATAACCATTAGGTAAGATCATGAATTATTCTTAAAAAATCCCATCTAACGGTAATTTGAAACAAATGTAATTACAGTATTATGAAAAAAAAAATTAAAACTTCACTAAGAACAAGTCATGAATCTTCTCCTGTCATTGACAACTAAAACATTTAAAATCCACAAACATACTAGTGTCTTGATGACCAAATTACGACCTAAGGGCTACACACTGCTCACAAATCCCTAAAAAAAGCTCTACTTTTTACTAAAACCAATTGCAACTCTAAAATTTCAAAAAATCTAATATAAAATGCCGACTAAACATAACATTCGTTGTCACTTTACAAAGGAATAGAAATTAAACAGGCAAATATAACTATTTTTCAGTTAATTAACTTTTTAGTTAACTTTCATATACCTAAAATAGAACTATGTCTTTATCTTTATTTTTGATGTACTCGGTGGAGCCCTTCAAGCGATAAAGGTTGGCCATCAGGATACTAGTGGTTTCCCCAAATCACTTATCAGCATTTATTTTTTGATTTCTCAACTAAAGTTAATTAGAAAACCAGATGGTTCTCGTACTACAACAATAATAAATGGTTGCTATAGTACATTACATTTTGATCGGCTCTCCCACGCTCCTGTTTCCTTTCACTTTTTCTCTGTAATTAGTGGGGAAAAGTAGAAAAGTGATTGGAGTCCAAACTCATCACTTTCGACACATTTTTTGTGGCTAATCAAAGCCATTACAACAACAAAAAACCACTCGCCTTACAATCTAAACTTTTGCTTGTTTTTTTTTTATACATTCCGACACTATTATCTTACTGCACCTACTACCAACAACATTATAAAAAATGATATTTTTTTTCTTCTTCTTCTGAGCATCATTGAAAATTACCTAAAAAAATTTCCTTGCTCATTTCTAAAGTAAGCTTTTTGCGACTGTTTTTCAATATTTTTATTTAGTAACAGAAAAAAAAGTTGTCGCTCAACTACTAACACGAATTACTCACTTGTTTTAAGGTTGTTCAACCGAAATACTCGATGTACAAACCCTTAAAAAAACATGGCCACCCATCCTCCCACTCTACATATAAATACACCTGCGTATTATAAGTTATCATCATCGTAAGAAATATATATATATATAAATCCAGAAGACCTGACCGGTTAGGTTTTTTTTAAAATGGGGAGTTGAGTTTGCTGTGGAAAAATGGAGATGCAGTGCTTTGTAATGGTCTCTATGTTCTACCGAGTGATTTTCTAAATTGGAATACATTTATTAGTATTTTTTATAATGCTATTAAACAACGGGACTAAGTTTTCCCAGCTCTAATACCGATATTTTTAGTTTCTTTCTCGCCATGGTAAAAAAAAACAAGAGAAAATAAATAAACGATATTAAATCTCATTCGTTCCAATAGTAATTTCTCCCGTTTCTTTCTTGCCCATGTAAAAAATTGTTCTCATATTGAAAATCACCTGGAATACTCTATACTAAGAGACCCAATATATTAAGTGAAGCAAAAAGTTTACTTTTTTTTCTTTCTTCCTTTTCTAAAGTTACTTTGTAAAAAAAACTGAATATAAAATAAAAAAAAATTAAAGCTGCTTTTGCTCTCTTTTCAATCGCCATCAAATTATTTATTGAGCAGCTTCACACTAAAATCTCCATATTTTATGTGATGGGAATTCCCAAACATCTTTACATTCGTATACATCAGGTTTAACTTATTGCCCTTTATAGGAGAATCTTCAAGTTAAAAGTTTACAGCAACTAAAAAAAAATTCTTTTTAAAACTGGACGCAGTAAAGATTATTTATCAGCAAAATATGCAAGCATTTACATAAAAATAAAATAAAAAGTATGCTAATTAATGCAGATTTCAAGAAAATTTTCCAATAAAAGCAATCATAAAATGTCACGTTATTTTAGGCATTTAGCCGCTGATTAGCAGGTAAATTGTAAATTCATTATCAATGATTGTTAAGCTCTTCATATAATGTACGTAATTATAACCGTTTAAAAAGTGTGACGGTTTTCCACTCTTAAAGCTCAGATATTGCAGATAACTAATGTTTATCAACAGTTTGGGTCTGAAAAATGCCAAAAATTCAAAATGTTAACAACTAAAAAAAATTTTCCAAAAATTCTTCCAAGTATAAATAATGGGAAAATTTCCAGTTTTAAAAAGCAGTGCTATTTTCTCCTCCTCTCCCCCAAATAAAAACATAACATTTCCAGAAATAAAAGTTTTTAAAATGCCTAAAACAAGCAACAAGTATTTTTATTGGAAAATGGCCATTACCAGCAATTAAATCATGTCAAAATCATGTTTCTTTTCTTTCTTTTTTTAATAATATTTTTTTTAGTTTAACTGTATAATGTTAATCAATTAAAAAGTACAGTAACCGGATCTAAAATTATAACGTTACAGAATGACTAACCGTTATAATAAAGTGGATTTAAATAATTTTTTTTTCTTGAAATTCTAATCCATCTTTTATTATTTTAAGCTGAAATTCCAAGTGGCTGATAATTCATTCAAAATTTAGTTTTAGACGCATTATTATTACTCTACATAAAAAAATTCTGTTCCCTCTCAACCCTTTTGGTCCTGCTGATAAATCTTTTCTTTTTATATAATAAAATGTATCTCAAAATAACAATTTTTAGTAATTTAAGAGACGTAAACTGCCAGAAACAGGAACTGGGCTGACCGTCATGAGTCCATGGCCGTAAATCATGTCAATTTTTAAATTCTGGCGACCAAATAAGATGTAATTAGTAGTGGCGTCCAGAAAAAGTAACCTTTTTTTTCTTTTTTTTTTTTTACTCAAATGAGATGATTTGCTATCCACTTCTTCATCATCCACTTAGCTTAAAAACGATTTTAAATATTTAAAACAAAAAAGTTCTTTTTTTTATAAAAAAAAAATGGAAAGCAAATAGCAGCGGTGGATAGCAGGTAGGCGGAGTAAAAGTAAAAGTTTTCCAATTCTGGTTTGCTATTGGTCAGAAGGATGGATCAGGTGGGGATTTATAAGCCATGCCAGCACATGGTGTCTATGGATTCCTTCAGCAACGACCTCGGCCTTGAAACACCGTTCCTGAATACAGTTTCTCCAGCAAAAGTTTTGATTTCAACCAAAAAAAAAAAAATAATTTTTCAAATCTTCATGTAATTGTAAACAAACGTAAAAGGGCTCTAAAGAAACTTCATTTTGAATCAGAGTACTTCATCAGCAGCAAACTTAAAGGTGAAGCAAATTAAGGTAAGACTAAAAAAATTTTTTTTAATTTTTAATTTCATTTCTATTACAATATTTATCAATTTCAATACCGGGTACATAACAGGCAACCAATAAGATTTTTGCATCTTTAAAAAATACATAAAAAATTAAATACACCTCTTTCGTTTTCAGTCAGAGATTATAAAACGATAGTAAAAAAGTTTTCCTATTATTTTAACTTCTTCCTACTCCGTGTATTTATTTTGATGATGATCGAGATTGGAAAAAGAAAAGAAACCAAGTTGAACGACCCAAAAAGTAAAAGAAATTACACTTGACCCTGATTGTTTTCCTTTCTCATTATTTTCTGCTGCTTTCGTCTGCTTAAAACCCAACCAAATCAAAAAAAAAAAAAAAATAATAAAAAAGATAATTGACAAAAGTGAAAGTTAATTGCATCACTTTTCAATATCATGTCAAACAAGTAAATACCGGGTGGTTTTCTAAACGGAATCACATTTTTTCTACATCACAAAAAAGAAACGGTAAAAACCGTTATTGAAACCTATGCAATTAAGTCTCGTTTCTTAATCCCTTGTTCCATTTCATAATACCTCCGGGAATAGAACATTCATTAAAAGTTTCCATAAAACTTTTACTTTTTTTATTTCCTAGTAAAATTAAACAATTAAAATATTTTTTATTAACTTTTATTATTTTTTCTTCCTTAGGTTTTTTTTCTGACATTTTTATTGCTCGTTACTATTTTAAATCCTCGCATCCATAAGTTAGTTAACAATAATACTGGCTATTTAAATTCTTGCACACACTTGAACTTGAGCTTTAAATAATGAAGTAGTAAAAAATGTGACAGAAAATAATAATTTAAAAAAATCATTGTGTCTAGATATTGTTAAAAGTGCCACCTGTGGTTTTTTTTTTTTCATTCTATTTTTTAATTCACTTCCGCTTAACTCGTCTAATGCAAATCATTTCCGCTTGGCGACTTGTGGATTTCTTTAATTAAATTAAATCTGGATGTTAAATCAGTAGATAAGAGGCCAAATAGCTAAGAAACAAGCTAGTATATGTTTGAAGAAATTATTCAGATTATATCGATCGCAAAAGAAGAAGAAACCAAAATCTGATACACAAAACTATTATCATTTTAAAAAAAAAAATAAATAAAATGTAACTAGAAATGTTTGTCATTTATGCAGCAATGCAGTCGAGAGATAATAAAGATGTCTCCAATCATCTGTATAAATTAGCTGACAATTTCCTCTATTTATTTTTATTTAATTTTTTTTTAGAGTTAAAATGTAAACTATTTAAAAAATTAAAAAACCTAAACCAGTTCTTCGTAAAATAAACAAGAAAAAATGGCTCAGATTAAGGATTTAAAAACTACTTGACAGTAAGATAGTTTTTTGTTTTCATAATTTATTCCTAAAATCTAATCTCTCATCTGATGTCTTTTTAACCTGCCAACTTTGCATTTGTAATTTATACAGTTAAATCCTTTGGCTAAATCGGTTTAAACTTTTATCTTGCTTTTACTTTTTAAATAATACTTATGTTCTCCGACAACCTTTTTAGCTTATAAAATATTTAACCAATGTCCATCCTCCGAGT
The DNA here is from genome assembly GCA_013389785.1 of Helicorthomorpha holstii. NCBI lineage: Eukaryota > Metazoa > Arthropoda > Diplopoda > Polydesmida > Paradoxosomatidae > Helicorthomorpha > Helicorthomorpha holstii. The sequence goes on from JAAFCF010006596.1 coordinate 15,588,283, forward strand.
TTATTTACTTTTATAATAATTACGAAATGTCTGCACCACACACACACCAATCACAAAGTTAATGACCATTAAAACCGGCTGATTTTCCAAACTAGAACACTGTTTTGAAAGTGCTAATAAAGACATGAGATTTCATCTTATCAGTTTTAAAGGCGATTTTTTTCCCTCTTGAAGTGTGTTTCAATTACGAAAATCACCCGGTAATGTTAACCTTTAATGCCCTCGTCCATTAAAAATTAAAACTGCAAATAAAAAAGGGAGAAAAAAAATTGTTGGAAATAAAGGGTTTGCCCGACTTATAAAGTTGTGAATGGCACATGGCATAAGTCATTGTTGAGTTCGTGCTTCGTTTACAAACTCAACAGCCATTGTAATTTGTAAGTCACCAAATTCCTAAATCGACGACAATGTACCATGTTAAGTTTATGTATTGTACAACAACTTCGAATTCTTGTAATTCATTTGCTTTGTGATTGAGTAAATTTATGAAAAAAAATGAAAAGTCAATGTCATGTCATCATTTGAAAACAAACTTGACATTTAAATAAGAACGTTTACCAAATAAATAAAAAACAAAATATTACAGTTCAAAACGGTTTGGCATGCCAATAATAATAATAATAATAAAATAATTATACAACTATTTTTATGATAAGATAAAAAAAAACAAAGATTTCGTAAACATGACTTGTATTAATTAAATTTCCATTACGGTTTTACATTACTGAAAAACCCATCATAATTAATAATCTTGCTGTTGTTACTACATTTATTGACCATGTTTTAATGTAAAGTCATTAAAACAAGGCATAAAAAACGTCCTTGTTTATTTTTTTTTTCAACTACTGTACTGCAATTAGGCCAATGGCATTACTGTAAGTTTAAAGTGCTGCAAAGCTGTTTGACTAATTTTCAATAGAAAGTAAAAGTACAGTACCCCAGTAACATACTTTTAATTATACAAGACGTCTTCTTCTAACAATAACAATGTCAAGACCATCAATTTTCACACGCAAAACAATTAAATTGAAATATTACTTAAGATGTCAAAACGGTGCCAACAAAAACAATTTTTTTCTTTCAAAAATAAAAAAGAGCTAAAAAAATCAGTAAATTCGTTATAATGTAATGTATTTAACTTTAGTAAAATTGTATCTTTACCAACTTTTACTAAAGTACAGTGTTATGTTAATAGAATTCGACATTAAAATGTCTAAAATGATCAAAAAGTAATTTTCAAAACAATTAAAATCATATTTCGTATATCTGATGAATTTAAAAAATTTCTTTTTTTTTTTTGCAAACTTAACTTAAAACTTATTGAAAATTCCTCAAAATTGTTTGTCTGTTACTTAGAACATAAATCAGTTAACTTATTAAAAATTTCTACAAATAAAACGTCATTTTAAAGTCAACATTATGTTTAATCGGTTAACAACACAGAGCGTCAGAAGTTTTAACCCTTTGAGAAAAATGTCCAAAAAAGTCCATTAGAAAAATGATGCAAGACAAATGCTAACGACCCAGCAATAACATTCCATAGCAATATCTTTGTTATGAATTATTCGGACGACAATGACACAACCCAAACTAAACTTAAGAACATCTTTAAGTACAGTACAAAACCGTTTTAATTCAATGTTAGCGTCCTCGACTACAGTATTACTCGAATGCCAAAAGAAATATTACATCACACATTTTATAATTTTTCTTTATAAAAAGTTCATTCAGCTTCATTTTAAGAAAAATTAAAATTCCCTAAACGTTTCACTGTAAAAAAGAAATTCAATGTCATTGCTTAAAATATTAAATATTGTTAACAAGAAAAAAAAAATGAATTTTTCTTACCTGAATATTTTTCTCAGTCAATTTGAATTTGGATGGCCTCGTCCTTTCTGCAACATAAATATTAATAAAATTATTACTCCTAAAATAAGCAAAAAAAAACAAATTTCTCCTCACAAACTGGAAAATATAGCTATGCATCTTAATCATTATTTAAACAAAATTTGTCTTAAGTAAAAGAAAAGAAAACAATTATGCATTAATGCGGCTTTTACAAACTCATTATTCATCAAGTGAAACTTCTAAAAGTTGTTTTTCAAAGAAGTTCACAAACACCCAACTTTCATTTTGAATTACGATCTCGAATATATTTTTTTAACTTTCCATTTTTTCTCCTTCTACTTTTTCTTTTCCACTTTAAGCACCTGGGGTCAACATTCTGGTTGACCCGTCCTTGTCCACATTTCCTATTAGAAGCTGAATGAGTCTTATTTATGTTTAAAAAAAAAACCACTAGACACACAACGTGATATAGCCTGAAAATACATGTTTATAATATGCCAGATTAAAAAGTGGTCTAGGAAAGATAGGGTTAACTTAGGTTACTATTAGAATCCCTCCCATGTCCTAACTTTATCCTTAACTGGACTCGAAGAAAATAATCCTTACTTAAACTTAGCTTATTTATTTATACATTTTAGTAACTCATCTATTTATTTATCCATTTGTAATGCTGGTCTACGGTGATGGATGACTAGTCACATTGTTTAACTGCTGACAAAGCTCACACTGAGAGAGAGGAAAAAAAATCCAGTCTAGATGATACTTAATTGGTTCTCAACTGGTTTTTTATTTGCCAAATCTTAATACACTCAAACATCATTTCACTAGCATCATCAAACCATTTATTCTGATGTTTGTCTAAGCAAAAGTAGCCAATTTTTAAATAGAAAACCAAATAACATCAGCATGACTACTTAAGACTCAATACCAACATAATAATAATAATAGAAAAAAAACATTTTAACTTAACATCATCCAATAAAAACATTTATTTACATAACTTTAAGATCGATTATTAAATCCCTTCTAAAATTCTTAAACAAATGTTAAGTGCCATTACAACTTTTAAATTTCCATACTTCGTAGTTGAATGATCTTTTGAATAATAACTTGTAAACAAATTTTGCAAATACATTATAGCATAATATACTTCATTAACTTAACGAGTGTGTTTGGTTTTACATGTTGACTTTATCATACAATATGTTTGACAAAGGAAGAACCAAATGTGATTGATGATGGTAAAACAACACATCACCACATCCAACATTTATTTACCGCCTATTGTTTCTTTATAGTCAAATAAGAAAATAGTGTAATGCATAAAGGGAAAGTTGATTAAATGTAAAATAACACTGAAGGTTAAAGGTTAGGTTTTATGAATCAGAAATGTAAAAAAAGGATGGGGTGGACGTACCTGATGGCACGCGAATCGGCCATTCAATTCAATTCAATGTAAATGCAAAAGAAAAAAAAGAAAAAAAAAAAACAATAGTCTATTATCCATTAGCCAAAGCCTTAAATCAATGCGTTCATATTTATTTTTTAATTCACTAGAACAAAAAAATTAAAACAATGCAAATCTAATTGAATTTTATTTTTAAATTTCAGGTGTCCATTTTTGAAGATGGAGCACCTTCCTGTATTTGCCTTTCTTCTGCTTTTGACTGTGTCAACTATTTCAAGTTATGATGTAGTCGCTTCAGATGGTAAGTTTAATTAGTTGCAAATTTATATTAATTAAATTCTGAAGTATATATATTAACTATTGTGTCTATTGTAGATGATGACCACCATCACCATCATCCGCCACCAACACACCATCATCATCATCAACACCATGTAGCTGTAGTTCATGTAGACAATGGCCATCGCCATCATCATAAACGGCTTTCAGATCCAAAGCCTCATGTTCAGTGCCAAGTAAACAAATTCTTCCGTGATCCTGACAACTGCAATGTCTTTTACAAATGTGTGGACATTTATGGTCAACACAATACATTTCAATTATTTAAATTTACTTGTCCAAATGGATGGTTCTATGATGATGAACGCCATCTTTGCCTTGATAATGTGGTTGGATGCGGTAAATCTGACGAGGAGCAACAAATCAATGTGAGAGTTAAAACAAGAAATACTCCACTTGCCAAGCCAATTCCAGGAAGTGTTTACGTCAATGAAGGTATGTTTTTTGTATGATTAAACATTAATTTTATTTGCAAATATTAATCAAATTGTTTTAACTGAAACATCAGAAGGAAATGTCGGACTTGCTGTCCCAAGTGTTCCAGCTCCAGTTAACCGCTGTCGTCAGCCTGGTCTCTTCCGTAATCCAAATGACTGTTCATGGTTCTACATTTGTGTAGATGTCTATGGAAATGGAACCTTTTTTGAAATGTGTGAATATCCTTGCCCAGCTGGAACTATTTTCAGTGAACAGAAGATGATTTGTACAAATCCTAAAAATGCCGAGGCTTGCCTTGTTCCAGTTCCAAGACCACAACCAACACCAGCTCCTATTCCTCCCAGGCCTCAACCACAACCAACTCAGCCTCCTAGACCACAACCCCAACCAACTCAGCCTCCAAGACCAAAACCAACTCAGCCCCCTAGACCTCAACCACAGCCAACATTGCCACCACGTCCTTTACCACCTCCAATTGAGGGTTTCATCTGTCCTGCTGTAGGATATTTTAGACATGAAGCCAACTGCAGTCGTTATTATCAGTGTACCAATCTCACACTAGATCACACTGTATTTCAACGTTTTGAATTTGCCTGTGGAGTTGGAACTGTATTCGACTTAGCTTACAACATTTGCAATCACCCACAAGCAGTACCAGGTTGTGGAAGTTATATTCCACCTCAGCCAGTAACGCAACCACCAAGACCATTAACATGGCCAACACAACCACCCCGACCAATAACTCTCCCCACGCAACCACCTCGACCAATTACAATTCCAACTCAGCCACCTAGACCAGTCACTTACCCACCACGACCAGTTATCCGACCACCAATTCCTCCTCCTAGACCAATTGTACCAGCTGAGATTTTCCCTAATTTAGTGTGCTCAATGGAAGGTTATGTAGCACATCCTTTTAATTGCTCAAGATTTTTCCGTTGCATTGATGCGGCTCACATTAGACCTGATGAACCAATTAAGTTTGAATTTGAATGCGCACCTGGCACAGTCTTTGATACTGTCTTAAATAACTGCAATTACATCGATCAAGTCCCAAGATGTTTTGGAATTAGGCCAGTAACATATCCAACGCAACCACCAAGACCAGTCACCTACCCAACTCAACCACCAAGACCAGTCACCTACCCAACTCAGCCACCAAGACCTGTTACTTACCCAACTCAACCACCTCGCCCAGTAACTTACCCAACTCAACCACCACGACCAGTGACTTACCCAACTCAACCACCAAGACCAGTCACATACCCAACTCAACCACCAAGACCCGTCACATATCCAACACAGCGACCAAGACCAGTTACTCGTCCACCAATTCCACCACCAAAGCCAATCATTCCACCAGAATATATCCCACAATTAATCTGTGGCTTGGAAGGCTATTTGCCACATCCATACAATTGTTCAAGATTTTTCCGCTGCTTGGATGCCAGCCAGCTTCGACCTGATGAACCAATTAAATTTGAATTTGAATGCGCACAAGGCACAGTCTTCGACACCGTTTTAAACAACTGCAATTACATTGATCAAGTACCAAGATGCTGGCAACCAGTTCAGCCACCCACAAGTCGACCTGTTTTGCCAACTCCTGTTCCAACAGGTTCAGTTGAAACAAGCACTTCGATTATAATTGTTCCAATAAAGCCATCGACTGAGTTGCCACTCCCACCAGGTCCAGTTCCAGGCCCAATTATACCACCAGTTGGACCAGAGGCTGGCCCTCCCTGTTACCAACCAGGATTTTTCAGACATCCCAATGACTGTAGCCGATTTTATCGCTGCTTCAATCTCACTGCAGAATGGACCAAATTTGGAAAAGTTGAATTTTCATGTGGATCAGGCACGGTCTTTGATGAAACCATCAGTATCTGCAATCATCCACAAGCAGTACCAGGCTGTGAAACATTTGTTCCACCACAACCTAAACCACAGCCATCACCAGTTCCATCTGAGCCATCAACCTTACGTCCAGTTTATCCTCAACCATCAACATCACGTCCAGTTTATCCTCAGCCATCAACATCACGTCCAGTATATCCCCAACCATCGACATCACGTCCAGTTTATCCCCAGCCATCGACATCACGTCCAGTATATCCCCAGCCATCGACATCACGTCCAGTATATCCACAGCCACCAACATATCGACCAGTACAACCACCTACAAATCGACCATATGTGCCCCCAACTCAAAAACCAATTCCAACTCAACCACCTGTTGTTCCAACTCAGCCACCTGTAAGACCACCAATTAGACCTCGTCCTGGTCCTCCATGTTTATTCAATGGCTTTATGCGCCATCCTGACAACTGCAGTCTTTTCTATAGATGCGTTAACACCACCGAAAAGCATGATGAATTTATTCGATATGACTTTGTTTGCGGACCTGGATCAGTGTTTGATCTTTCAATTAACGTTTGTAATCATCCTCAGCATGTACCTGAATGTGCAACACTAGTAGTTATTCCACCAAACCCAGTTGAACCAATCTACCCACCAGTACAACCACCACAGCCACCAGTTCAGCCACCCATATATCCACCACAACCACCAGTTCAACCTCCACAACCACCTGTTCAACCACCAGTTCAACCTCCACAACCACCAGTTCAGCCTCCACAACCACCAGTTCAACCACCACAGCCACCAGTTCAACCACCTCTGCCACCCATCTACCCACCACAACCACCTGTACAACCACCCCAGCCACCTGTACAACCACCACAGCCACCAGTTCAACCACCTCAGCCACCCATCTACCCTCCACAACCACCTGTACAACCATCACAGCCACCAGTAATTCCAACAACACCACCAACTGGCAGCCAATTTGAAACCACAATTCAATCTGTTGTCACAATTCCACCACCAGCCCCAACTCCAGGAGTAGTTGTAATTGTAACGCCAACACCACCAAGCAGCGAATCAAGTTTAACTTGCTATGCTGATGGATTCTTCAAACATCCAACTGATTGCGCCCGATTCTTCCGATGTATTTATAACCAATACACAGGACAATTTTTAAGATTGGAATTCGCATGCGCAAGTGGAACTGTATATGACGAGAAGATAAATGTTTGCAATGCTATTTCTGAAGTCCCAGCATGCTATGGCTACAAACCCACAACTCCACCTTGTGTACCATTTGTAACAACTGAAGCAGCCACTGAAAGAACCACTGAACGATTTACTTACCCAACAACTGAAAGAACCACTGAACGAGCCACTTATCCAACAACTGAAAGAACTACTGAACGAGCCACTTACCCAACTACTGAACAAACCACTGAACGAGTCACTTACCCAGCTACAGAAAGAACCACTGAACGAGCCACCTATCCTCCAGTACAGCCTCCCGTTTATCCACTTCCAACATGTAACTTGGAAGGATTTTTCAGACATCCATCTAACTGCTCACAATTCTTCAGATGTGTCGATTTAACTGGTGAAGGAATCAGATTCCAGAAAATTCACTTCAATTGTCCTCCAGGTACAGCATTTGATGAACAGATCCAGGCTTGCAACTTCCCACATCTTGTCGCTGGATGTGATGGACACATAATTGTGATCCCAACTCCATCCACGGTGAAACCGCCAGTTGGTCTTCCATCAACTACTCCACCAATAATTGTTGAATGGTCTACTGCTCCCCCAACAACTGAAGGTTATACAACACCAACAATAACAGTGGCACAAACATCCCCAACTTCACCAATAATTGTTGAATGGACCACTCACACTACTACATTAGCTCCTGAAGTAACATATGGAACTACTACACGAGCTCCAGAAGTAACATATCCTACAACATACCCATCAACAACCACACCCGCTCCAGAGATTTCCACAATTAAGTTAACATATCCAACAACGGAAGCATCAACAACTACTCAACCAACATTGCCACCAGCCATCAGTACAGTTCCAACTGCTCCCAGTGAGATCTCTACTGAAGCCTCAACCGTCAAGATTGTTACAACTGAAGCACCAGAAGAACCAACAACAATCCAACCAGTGACAAAACCAGAGTATGTGTGCGTTGCAGGAGGCAAATTTAGTCACGAATCCGATTGCAGCAAATTCTACTTGTGTCAAGATCTATTCGGTGATGGATTCCAATTCCATCTCTGTGTGGTTGAGTGTCCAGCTGGAACCCACTTCGATCCTCGATCAGGATATTGTAGTCAATGGGTTTCTGCAACTGCATGTTTCGCTCCACTTCCAAATCTTCCAAACCCCAACTGGGCATTCCATCACTACGCCCAAAACTACCCCGTCGTCGTTTCACCTCCTAGACTCCCATATTCACCAAATTTATTCAATAAAAAACCCACAAAAGCTCCAGAGGCAGCCAACGAATCGTACTACCGCTAAACTCTAAGTGATATTAAATTCATTTCCAATTTATTCTTCTCTGCGAACCCTGATTATAGGGTTTCCAGGTCCAAACTTAATTTAAATACCACAAACAAAAATCATATGGGTTAAACGCTTTTAGTAGAAAACTAGGGTTCAATTTAGTTTGTAATAAATTTTTTTTCTATGTTTGTTATAATTGCGACGTACTTTTTAAAAGGGGGCTGAAGTAATTAGGGTAATATTGAAAATGTGAAATGCGAGCCACAAATACCAAGCAGTTAACAGTGTGACCAGAAATCGACTCAAAAAACTGTCTTGAATATTTTGTCTCTAGTCAACATCATTTGTAACAAGTGGTTGTTGCTAAATAAGCGCATTTGGTTAGTGCCAAAACGATAAAAAAAATTAATTAAAAAAAAATGCAGCGCTAAATTGAACAAATGTCACACAATCACACTGTATGCGACGTCTTTTTTGATGTATTCTGTAATTTTTGTGTGCAATTTTCTCTTCTGCACTTGTAATAAAACAGTATTTCACTGCAATTTTATTTGTGTTTTTCTCTTATCAACATCACAGCCACAACATATACATGGAACGAATTTCCACAATAAAATGCTGGTAAATAAAAATAAATAAATAAACACCACTGATAACACATCAACAAAACACGCAAAGAAAAATATCAACACAACACAGTAAAAAATTAAAATTAAAGTTACGTTGCTTGCAAATAGTTGAATTTCGTTAGAATAAAATAATGAAATTGATAAACTAGCAAAAAAAAATGAAAGTTATTACAAACATAAACACAGCATCTACAGTACCGGTATATGAAAAGTTTAGAGATTGAGGAAATGCAAAAAATGCAGATGTCAATGACAGGTAACGTATACCGGGTGATTTTATAAATAGAAACACTATTTTTTTTTTGTTTTTTTTTCAGTATCGATAAAGAAACAAGACTATTGTCAGTTCCAGTAGTTTTTTTTCTTGCTGAAAAATAAGGGTTTCAATATAGAAATCTCCTAGTATCATACAGTACCGGTATATCGACTATAAGTTACTAGTGAACACAGTGTGATGAATGTTACGTACAACTGCAATATTTTATTTAAAATCTGGCAACAAATGTTTTTTTTTTAAATACGTAAAGTTAAATTAAGTTATGATTTTGCATTACAATATTATTTAAATATTTGATTAAATTACATTATGCATTTTTATTATGTTTCTATTAGTTATAAAAAAAACTGTTTAGTGAAAACTTAATGTAATTTGTATTGTTTATCGGAATTATCGCTGACAGAACACAATCTAATAAATAAAAATGTTTGATAAAAACTGAAACGATTCTGTGTATCGGAATCCTAATTGTCCATGCACATGACTAAATACCGGTGCAAAAATTATAAACAAAAAATTCTAATATTAGTTAGTTATGCTTCAAATTTTAAGTAATATTAACAAAAATAATATTTTTTTAAGAAGTAAATGTAGAAGTGCATCATGACTCAATAATTTTAGTGCGTAAGTCATAACTTATTTTCAATCTTACAACTAGCAAACATGAATTGAACATGTGGTTTTCTAAGTTAAATGTTTAAAGCATTCGCACCATTACAAAACAGGAAAACCTAAATTAAAATTGTTTCTCAATAACCAGCCTCAAATTTAATATACCAAGAAAAAAGGGAAAGTTCGCCGCTAAATTCGCACGACAACACATACTGTAACTTAGTATTGTAAGATGCTAAAAGCTATTCATAAAAAAATTTATTACTTTAATCAAATTTTATTTTAGATGGGGAGTGGTTTGACCGGACTAAAACATGTGGCCATGTGACACTTGACGTCATAATTATACAATACCTAACTTATAAAAAACACGCTGACACAATGTAAATGAGTTAACAACAAAATATACCGTTGAATATTAAACCTCGGTGACAATTACAGGATTGGCGATCGTCATTTTCAATTCCAAAAAGAAATGAAGGTAAAATATAAGAAATAAAATTATACTGTAATATAATTATGTTTTTATGATAAAATCTTACAAAAACCATTCTTAGAAGGTAAGATTATGAGAAGATTTTAAATTGTATAATAATAATAATTATTGTCTTGCTAAGTGTTTGTTTTGGTACTTTATTTAAATGCAAACGAGATTTGCAACTCAATTTTTAACCATTGACGGAGCCCTGCAAAATTCTATCAGAAATTTCTATATTATGTAGGACGAGCATTATTACAATGACTTCACTGAAATATTACCGTAATTATTAAAATGGTATTACCATGTACAGTGGATGATGATATGTGTTACGCATGTAAATACAGTACGTCACTTTGTACGAACTTAATCCATAACGAATTTTTAAATAACCGGTCACACATGTGACAATACACTGTTTGACTACGACTATTACCGATATAATACACTAATATTATATAAACTCATATTTAATGGCACACCTTTCAGGTTATTTAACGCTGGGGGTGATTGTGAGCAGAATAACAAAATAATCCAAACGCCAATTAATATTTTAATTGCTTGTTTTAATATACATTTGACACTTTCTCCTTCATCAAGTGGCAATGTCACGAAAACCATAAACGAATATTGGTCATCCTATGGCTAAACTCAGTGTGACCAAGAATATTCATGTTTCAATTATAATACTATAAAAATTCGACATTTACTGTATAAAAAATAGCTCATAATTTTTCACATGTTTAATTTTCATTCAAAATATGTGTGTAATTATGATTATATGATACTGTACGTTTATGTATTAATCAGGTGTATTAATTGTTTTACGATAATTATCTCACTAATTAATAATTTACAAGTTCAAAGAACTGACACAATCTTTTAGCTAAAATTAAATTTTTGGTGTGTTGAAGCTTAGAACCATCTGGAAATTCGGATTGCTCGGTTTGTATTTTTGATTCCGGCACTAGGAATAAGTTCACTGATAATTGGTAAAACTATCCTTCCTAATAATGTCACAATAAACACACATCATTATTATATTAATCATGTTTTACACAACCATGGTACTTGATAACATTAGTCGCACAGTAGTAATGCTCCAACTTATTTTAGTTTTTCATTTATAATCTAATTAAAACAAATGGCTGAAAGTTTGATATTTATTGCAATTTTATGCTAGGAATCCGTATTTTAAGCTAGTTTTAATCTCCAACACACTAAATTTATAATTATTGCAGATTAGGGGCAATTCTGAAAGCTTGTGTCAAACCGTACAGCATAGTTTGTAAACATAAAATTAAGATACACATCAAATTTATTTGTGATTAAAAATAACACTTATTCAATTATCAGTTTAAAATTTACAGTTTTTAAACTGATAATGGCCATTTTGAAAAATAGAAGGGCAAGTCAAAAAGCAGATGCAAACAACTCATAAACTTTTATTGGTTAGCAGTACAGCTTTGATTGTTTGTATATTTTAATATTGTACCCCTGGTAATGTCTATGTCAATTGTGATGGTTTTATATTCATTTTAGATAATCCTTCAGAAACCATGACCATGTCACTCTCAATCTGCATCAACTTCAAAAAAGCAAGTCATTATATACGACTTAAGTTAATATTCGATTCTCAAAGTGATCGAATTGGCGCATACGTGGCCGACTTTTCCGGTGGCTCTACCAAACAACAATTTCCGGTGGTACTAAAAAGCTGATGAGCAGAGTGTCTCAACATATCTAAACCCAGGCATCAAGAATTCAATCGGTATTGACGCCAGTTTGCAGGGAGTTAAACCATGCAAAACGAGAGTGACTTGGTCATGTTTTATTAAAAACCATTTAAAATTTAATAAAGGTATAGCCATTTACACCCAGACATAATCAAGGATACTACTGTACATATTGATATTCAAAAGCCCAAAGTTACACCACCAACCAAAAAATATATAAAAAAAGATTGCATCTACTTTTTAAGGTGCCCTCGTATTTTCTAAATGATAAAACATAATATGCAGCAATTATTTACTGCCAACACATCAACAGAAAATTATGAGCAGTAAAAACCTCGTTATTATAATAAGTTAATAAATAATCATTGTCATGAAGACTCCAAATTTTATATATAAAAAAACTTCCAACCGTGACAAAATAGCAGGAGAAAAGAATGTGATTCTCCAAGTCTCAGAAAGAACAAAAGAACATCAAACCGATAACTGCAACATTTTACCTGGTTGCAGCGTTACGCTGCACTAACAACGGAAATAATAATTACGAATATGTACAACAAGAAACAAGTTGCCATTTTTAAATTCACTTGTGAAAGTTTGTTTAGTGTCACTGTACACTAAAACTTAACTTCATTGGAAACCCTTAAGTGAGGAAAAAACATAATAAAAATTAGAACCAAACATGTGCACAGCTGCCCATATACATGAGTTGGATGTTCATAACATGTACGTCAGTACTTGCACTATCAAATAGTTTATAATTCATTTATCGCCTTTTTTTATGAGTGTGTATGTGACGCACAACATTTGTATATTCAACTGCTCTGAACTGAAATAATTCGAAGCAACTACAGCCTATTTCCAATACACTAAAACAAAACGCAAAAACCCAATGGTAGATCGCTTTTTTTACTTTTGTAGTTAAAATGGTGCAGAGCAATGATTTATGTTCAGCTATTATACTGTATATGACAACTTGTTTGTCCAAATTCAGCTGTTCAGTTCGTGTTACTACAAAATATTACATCGCTATAGGTATACCGGTAGGTTATTAGTCAAATTCCCTAACTGAAAACTTAAATACTGTAATTGCAAACCAAATTGAATTTTACTTTTCAAATTATTATTTAGAAAACAAAATAATCGGTTATTTATTCAAAAGAAAACAAGCTCAAGCATTTTATCAACAACATACATTGTCATATTGAACAGTATGGTATACAGTTACTGTATATAAAACTGTATCAACATGCTTAGCATATGAAATAATAAACATATCAATCAATTTTAGCAATGAATGAACGGCGTTGAAACGTTTATTCAAAATTATTATGCATAGTTAGTTTTATTTTCCTGTAATAAAACCTTAACATAAATTGCATTATGTACTGTATAACGAGTCATTTCTGAAACATTTTCTCCCCCTAACACCCCCCTCTTTTTAATCAAATTTTCTGTTATAAATTAATGCCATCTTATCAATTTGTTGAATTTGACTTAACAAGCAAAAAAAAAATTAAAGCGTAAATTTGAAAAGTGTAAATTTCTAATTTACAAATAAATCGTTTTAAAATGTTATTAAACAATCTTTTACAAAATTCAGTCATCATTGCTGTAATTACACGCGCCTCTGTCATGTGTTACCATCTAATGAGCTGTTATTTCCCATATATTTAACAAAAAGTAATTCACCACCTGTATCACCAGAACAAACAAAAAATTAAAGCACTTAACCAAAAAATTTATTATTATTAGGTTGAGCACTATGCAACATCGCAGTAACATCACTCAGCAGTAACCGCAACATTACAGGTACTGTAACTCAATAATTCCAATTGGTTAAGTAAATAAACTTAATACTGTTTACTTTTATAATTAAAACTGCTAATGTTACAAAACGATTATATCAAAATTTATATGAAGTCTAAACAAGTAGCAAATAAATTTTCATTAAACAAAAAGCCACTTTACTTAGGACAATTAATGTTTTTATTTAAAAAAAAAAATTAAGCTATCGGAAATGTAACTCACAAGATCAACTATTAATCATTTTACATTTTAGAAAGAAATTTAATTATTAAAAGAGGTTACGTGTTCATTTAGCAGTAAATAACCATTCATATTATCACGATATACAATAATGGCCTGCTCTTAATACTTTTATTTAACCAGGAATTGCTAAAAGTTCATTTAATGTGGCGTGTACATGTACACATGTCATCAAGTTAACATTTTTACTTGTTTCTTGATTTACGTGGATATTGTAAGCAATAAAACATTGTTACGTTGATGAGAAACTCTACTCTATAACTTATAATAAAAATAGCACACCTGTTTTTATTTTCAGATAGTTCTCAGCAATACCGGTTCATGATAGAAGCCATTTCTTTACCAAACTTATTCCTAGGAATTAAATCAGCAGAAATTGCGCATAGAAGTGAATCATAAAATAACAACGTGAGTCATTAATATTCAAAAAACAACAAATTCAAGTGCTACCGTATTATGCTCCAATGTAAATACTCTTGCTTGTTTTGTATTTGAATACAGTCATCAATTGGAAACTGTGCATACTATGACGACAGCCGAAAATATTACAGACAGTTACTTTTCACTATGGAAAACCGCTGGTAAGTTGTTCTAAAAGTTGAAACAAAAACTAAATTAATTTATTACATTAATTAAAATGGCTTTACAGATCATCGAGTGGACAGTTGGTTATTAATGTCATCTTCCAAACCGATATTAATGATGATCGTTGCCTACTGTGGAGTTGTTAGTGTAGGACCCAAGTTAATGAGCAACCGAAAGCCCTTCCAAGTAACCGGCCTGATGGTTGCCTATAATTTTCTATTGACAGGAATAAATTCATTCATATGCTTTCAGGTAAACAAATTAGCTTAATTTTTTGTTTGATATACAGTATAAAAACCCAAATTGCAGTACATAGGTATCGTTATGAAACGTAAATCACTATGGATTTGTCCCGTTGAGCCATCAATAACAACAGACGTGGAAGATTTAAAAGTATGCACATATCCTACACAGTATAATTGCCACATCATTACATTAACAATTATTTATGGGCTAATATAGATTCTGTCAACTAATCACATGCTAATGTTAACAAAACCGTTGGAATTGTTTGACACGTTGATTTTTATCTTACGTAAAAAAGAAAAACAGCTGACATTTCTACACGTTTACCATCACAGTGCCACTTTAGCATTCGGATGGGGCATCACACGTTGGATTCCAAATGATACCAGTATAGTAGATCCATATAAAAGCATTCATGGGCGCCAGCCAAAATTCTTTTCAAAGGGAAGGGCAAAAAGCAAGTAAAATTTGAATAGCACCAGCAGTGGGCCAAACAAATAAACAAAATACAAATAATGTGTTCAATTTTTTTAAGTGAAGAAACTTTAAAAGGGGCTTGGGGTGTCACTCCAGCAGGGTCTCAGGGTACAAGTCCCTAATAGGAGATCGGCCAAACCTTTTCTATGTTAAGGCAGTTAAGTTTGATGTTCTCTGGGTTTGAGACTATGATACAGTACATAAAAATCAAACTGAAAATCTAGGTAGGGTCATTTCGTCCCCTCTGAGCGCTCATGAATGTTTTTTTTCCCCCGATTAAACGTCATCGGTTTAAATTGCAAAAATATCTATAGCATATTTGGGATGTTTTCTGAACTCCGGAATTCACGTTTTGATGTACTGTTACTATGCTTTGTCGGCACTGGGTCCATCAGTGCAAAAATATCTCTGGTGGAAAAAGTATCTTACAAGTTTACAGATTGTAAGTTAATTTTGAAGTGAAATCAATGATAATTTGTACCGTACTAAAATAATTCGTTTTCAGATTCAGTTTTTACTGGGAATATCGATTGAATTTGGAATAGTTTACAGTGGATGTTCGCCCAACATGTGGTTTCACTATATATTCATTGCCTATGTCGTATCACTTTTATTTTTGTTTTCAAAGTTTTATCAAAAAACTTATAAAACCAAAAAGTTATAGATAAATGTTCAATCATTACAATTTTATATTATTTTTATTTAAACAAATTACTATAATAACCAAACAACTTGTATACGTATTTTACTGAATAAATTCGAAATAACAATAATAAAAATAATATTGTAACAGTAATGATTTAGACAGCACTTAGTAATGTTGACAATCACTTAAAGCGATTATTTTAATCCTATTCAAGAAAATGTTAAAATAGTTCAAAATACCCTATAAGCACACGCTTAAAAACCAATTTGTTTTACATAACCCAGGTTTAAAAAATGAATTTTCAACAATAATATCACTAACAGAATTAAATGCACCACCATTGACCTCAATGTTACACAATACTGAATTTTGTCAAATATAGTTAACTTTCAAATTATTTCTTTACGTTTGATCGATTGCAATAATCTTGTTGCAATATCTTCATTAATTTTATACAAGTCAGATTCCATTGATGCATTAAAAACATCCACAGTTGCTAACTTTTTTACAAATATATTTACGTCACATGCTCCAATTTTCATCTGATTGTTTGACTTATGATAAAATTGTGACCAAGTCCATCAATATTAAGCTTACAGTGGAATTCCGTTAACACGAAGTCGTCGTAACCAACATTCTTTTAACAAAATGACATTTTTTACAGTACATCATATTTGAACCATTATTTACATCATATTTGAATCATTGTTTACATCATATTTGAATCATTGTTTACATCATATTTGAATCATTGTTTACATCATATTTGAATCATCATTTACATCACATTTGAATCATTATTTACATCATATTTCAATCATTATTTACATCATAATAGATACAGCATTTTTTGCATAGATATGCATGTATGCATTTAAGATGAAACAACGCAATTTTAAATTATTTTTTATAAAAACAAACAAAAAATTTAGATTTTCTTTACATTTTCGATGGCGATATATGCAATTTCTAATTTGGAGTAGCAAAATCCGTTCGTGTTAACAAACAGAAAATGTATGGAAATGCCTATACTTTAGTTCACTTTACTTTTAGTTAATTTACTTGGTGTTAACAAGATTCCACTGTAAATTGAAGATCCAAAATTACCTTTTACACTTTGTATCGATTTTTACCCTTTTTAGATTTTTAGCTTTTAAGTTAAAGCTGGTTGTAATTTGCTTGCTATACCATTCGATGGTATTTTGAAAATCTTATTAGAGCTTACTTTAACCTTTTTATCCCAAACTTCACCTAAATGCATTATCAAATTTACAAGAAAACCATCATGCAAACTTTTGTGACCTTTCACATCAGTGACATCATCATAATCCATCAATTTCCGATAATAAACAATCAGTTCTACTGATGATCTAACCATGTTGTATTTAGGAAACCCGAGATAACCAAGAAAAACAATAAAAGTCAGATGTCTTTTGTTTTTCTTCAACGCTTTTTTTATTACACCAAAATATTGCATTTGGTTTACAATATACAGCCGATAATCAAATATTGGCAGCTGATATTGGCAGGGCCGGAAAAAAGCGGGTGCAACGCGTGCGGCGCACCCGGCCTCGCGTTTTGAGAGGCCCCACGGTCTACGAAAATGACGTTTTTTTATTATTATTATTTGAAAAATGTTTTTTTTTTGGAAAACTTTGGCACCAAGCCATGCAAAAAGTCATTCCAGCCCTGGATATTGGAAACTCAAATCACCTAACATCAAAATAGTTTATAGTTCCAATTCCGTTATCAACACCGTTTCCAGTAATTCTCTAAGTAAAACCGTTAGATATAACCAAATAAAAAGTCGATTTCAATGCACTATATCTAAATTATTATAAGTTATAACGTTAATCTAACACTAAACGATTAACTGAGCATTAAGTAAAGAGGCATCCACTATCTAGTTAAAGTTTCACTGCCAAGACATAAAAAATCTGCATTTAAATCTGCGTGGACAGATTTAAAGTCATTAACAGTTAAGAAATCTAATGTAAATGAATAGTGTACATATTTGTGGAATTCCTTTAATTCTACAATGCGTTGGTTCACGCTGTATTGTTGTTTATCTAAGTCAAAATGTGGTCATTTCGTGAGGGAGATGAACAGAATGAATCAGAATTTGCTGGATGTATTGTGAAAATGTTATGTTCTGCTGGAGCCACCGGCGTAAATAAATAAATAAATAAGTAAACCATTCAGTAATTCATCGGTATCTGTCATTCCATAAAAACGTTAAACCGATCAACAAGTGTCAATTCTATTAAATTCCAGCAGCTCAGTTCATTATCACTAGCGAGTAATAACAAGTATTGTGTCCTAAACTTGACAAAAAAAATTTATTTGATGTATACAGTAGGTATAATAATTTCATGATAATTGTTAAATTAATGAGAAAAAACACGTTTTTCAAAAAAAATAGTAATTTTTGTAAAAAAAAAAAAAAAAAAAAACAATATACCGTACGGTATAATATAATTTTACATCTTTCGTTTGTTTCAATTTGACATGTCAGATGTAATAAATGAAAACGATTTCACAAAGAGTATAGATACTGTACTTGAGTCTTGAAGAGATAGTACTTTTCGAAAGGGGGGTGGGGAGAAGGAAAGGGTTGCCCGGACACCTACAGTATCATTACGTCAGAAGTAACCAACAAGTGCAAGAAACGTCACGTGCAGTACAACCAATCCACACTTAAAATACATTGCGCCCTATAGAATCGGTTGTGCTTTTCGACATGTAGTAGAAGATACAACAAATGCTGAATCTGTAGGAAGTTTCTTAACCTACAATAATATTAATATCTTAATAAAGTGAATCCGGTTAATCCAAACTCGCTTAATTTAAAACTCCGCTTACCAAGGAACTACATTGCAGTCCTAAACTAAATTATAGACATTTCCATACATTAGTTTTTTGTTAATACACAACACCAAAAAATTTCGCTTTTCCAAATGACAAATTGCATATACGGCCGACGAAAATGTAAAGAAAATCATAATAAATTTTAACGTTTTTATAAAAACAAATACAAAATCAATACTTTTTTTGTGTACGGTATACGTATGCACAAATATTTTGAAATGTAAATAGTCTGTTATGGTGTAAATAATGATTTCACTTTATTATGATGTAAATAATGACTATATTATGACGTAAATAGTAATTCTAATATGATGTACTCTAAGAAATGTCATTTTAGTAAGAATATTTTTTTTCTTTTTGTATGTTCGGCTTAACGCAAAATTATTATGAGATTTCGGTCCAGACCATTTCGTCTTAAACGAATTCCACTGTATTTACAAATGATATTCTGTTAATAGAAAAAAATGCTTCCGGGTATCCTAAAATATCTACAGTAATTAAAAAAAGGAAATAGAAATACTTTTAGAAATATAAATACTTTTGAGATTAGAGTTCCCCTTATTAAATAACAAATACTGCATGTTATCCAAAATAATAAATGTAAAAAAGCATTTCATATCCATGTCGTGTTTGATTATTTAAAGTCCCCAAATGCAGTGAATGTTATGATATACAGTATACCACAGTAATTAATTGGTCAAACAACATTTTACTCACTGCCAATATTCGTAATACCCATTTAATAAACATACAGTAGAAGCTGTACAGTATCATTATTGATATTGCCTTGATGTACTACAGTAAACTTGTGTAAATTTTCCCCCAAAACTTCTGTAAGTAATAAAGTACACAATTATTAGTTTTGACAACTAACTTTCTAAATAATCACGTGATGGCAATACAGCAACAAAAAGACAAACGAATGTGTGAGTAAAGAATAACAATAATACGATAACAACATTCAAAAAAATATTAAATACACATAACAAAATATAAAGATGTAAATCTTTCAATTAAAACCTTAAAATATACGCAGAAACGTCATATTATTCTTAATGGAGTATAGTAATCAGTTTAACCAGAATATTGCTGGTTTAATGTGTGTTATATACCAGCATATAAATGAATAATTAGACTATTTCAATATCAGTATGGGTTTGACGGCGTGTTACTCATCTGTTATTTTCCAGGTTGTCGTAATTATAATCAAACACCTGTATTTTCAAAACGGATAATTTTTTTTGCTAATATATTACAATTCATTACGTATAGCATTGTCGCACTGACAATTACAGCAGCACAACTATAATCACCTTTTAATGTTTCAGGAAAACTAACGGTAAGTCCAAACTTATTTTTTTTTAATTTCACCACCACCAACAAAATTACTGATACAATAATAATCGTTATTTGGTAAACTTAATTTATACTTATTTCTCTAGTTTTTTTTTTTTTTTTTTTGGCTTTTTTTATTGTTATTTGGCGTTCTGCTAACATTTTCAAAGCATTTTTCTACTGTAAAAAATATTATCTTTTAACACCAAAATATTAAATTAGACAAGCATTAATAACGTTATTTTTTTCTTGTTCTACAAATTGGCAATTACTAACTAGGTTATTAGCAAAGCATGATGGGAACTGTATGACAAATATTTTTCAAGCCATTCATTTTTTTTTCTGAAAAAGCCATGATATTACAATGGTAATTAAACCCAGACAGCTGTTACAGCATATGCTAATGTCAAGCACAACAGCTTTAAGTATAAAAAAATTGTGATAACTCTTAAATAAATAAGTAAAGAAAGGAGCCACTACCTTCTGTAAACTGTACTGGCTCTGAGAACATATAATATGCTACACCATCGACGTCAAACCAATTATTTCATACTCCAATAACAGTCGATGTATTAACTGTTTTCCAGTCTTTTATTTTCGACACTCGAAAGCAAATGGAAACTGTAGTCGCTGAAGTTCGTAACATGTCTGAAAGTTCATCTTCACTTTGGGATAGAGTTGGTAAGCCATTCTGAATTTAATTTCAAGTAAAAGAAAGCAATAATTTAATGTTTGACAAAATATTTTAAGATCATCGAGTGGACGGCTGGCTGTTCATGTCGACGTCTAAGTACATGCTAATAATGAATGTCATCTACATTGCAGTAGTAAATATTGGACCAAAAATAATGAAAAATCGAAAGCCATTTCAATTAACAACTCCGATGATAATTTATAATGTAATAATAGCGGCGGCAAATTTATACGTTTGGTGGCAAGTAAGTTAACACAATAATTTAATTACATTCTCATGTTAATTTTAATATCTAAAATAAATAAATTTGTGTAGTTTGCATCTAGTTTAATTAATCGTAAATCCCTATGGGCATGCCATGTTGAACCCTCAATATCCACTGATGCTGAAGACATGAAAGTACATATAATAATTGACATAATTGACTGTTAAATAAGAAAAAATCACTAAACTTTTTTATTGTCAGGTTTTGTCAACTATGCACTTCTTTATGTTAACAAAACCAGTGGAGATGATTGATACGATATTTTTTATCTTACGTAAGAAAGATAACCAGCTAAGTTTTCTTCACATTTATCACCACAGTGCTACAATCACATTTGCATGGACTATAACTCGATGGGTACCAAATGACCCAAGTAAATTACCGCTTTTTAAATCACAAAAAAACATTGCTAATATTGTTAATTGCCTTTATAGCTGTCTATATTGGGAGTTTGTTCAATGCCAGTATTCACGTTATAATGTACAGTTACTATGCCTTAGCTGCTTTGGGCCCAGCAGTGCAGAAATATTTGTGGTGGAAAAAGTACATTACTATTTTCCAAATGGTAAGTAACTTAATCTCATTATTGTAAGCTAGCATTCTTTTTGATGGAATTTCATTTTAGATTCAGTTTTATTCAGTACTGGCTATTGAATTTATCATCATATTTACTGGATGTTCGGCGCATATGTGGATTCATTGTATATTTGCCACTTACGGTGTAACACTAATAGTTCTATTCTCAAAATTTTATAAGCAAAGTTATAACGCAAAGAGTTCGTCAAAACATGAGTAGATCAATTTAAAATGATAATATTATAGTATTACGTTGAGGTTAAATAACTTTGTTTATTAAACCCACACTTAATATTATTTGATAATTTATTTCAACTTGTTGGCCATATTTATTTCATAACATGTACGTTAAAAAACATAGGTTTAAAAATCATAACCATGCAATCATATTCGAAGCAATATTATTACCATTTAAAGTGGTAAAAATAGATAAACCAAAACATGTAACGATAAGATATCCAACATAATGTTTTCATACTTAATGGCAACTCACTATCAAATCATTGACTAAAGCAAATTAATTATTTAAAAAAAATACTATTTTTAAAATGTTAATAATTCGTTAAATGATTTATGCGATACAAATAATACTTTTCTGTGAAATGTATTAATGAAAACAGTGAAATAAATGGTGTCAGTTTCCACAAAATACGACAAAAATGTTTTTCTAGCATTGTTATTTACACGAATTCTAGGTGTAGCATTATAGACTCAGCATATCGGTACCATTTCAGCATTCACAATTAATAAATCCAACAGCTGTTGAAAGACGCAAGCAACAAAACCAACAGTTTCATATTAGAAAAAAAAAAAAAACAAAATGTATTGTACAAAATGTATTCTTCACTGACAAAAAAACATGGTAGTCATAAAATTGTAAGCACATTTCTGACATTTAAAAACAAAAATTTAACACAACTTAATAATTATTAAACTAATATTATTTCCGTTTCTTATGGTTTATATTTTGATTAAAAGATTACATAATTAACAAAATTTATTATTTTTATATAATTTAATATTAGTAAACGCGGTGTTTGCTGTATTTTAATAGGTCATAAAAGCGTCAACTGCATAACATTAACAAGACTTTTGCTATGAACTCATGACGTTTATAGGCTCGTACTACCGGTACCTTATTGAATACGCTTAACAATTAAAACCCATCGTCATTTGTCATCACTGTGAAGTAAACACTTTTGTATTCATTTAAATGGGGAGTATTTGTAACACAGTTGTTTTAAACACACCTGTGTTATAATATACACAGTACACCGGATGATTTTCTAAACTAGAAAAGAGAGAACTTAAAACTAGTCTAATCAGTTACAATGGTTTTTTTTTTTTGTAATTTTTTTATCCTAAAAAAAATTAGTGCTGAAAAAGAAACAAAACTAAAATCTTATTAGTTCTAACAGCGATTTGTCTCGTTTACTGTCTTGCTATGGAGAAACTTAATTCCAATTTACAAAATCACCCTGTATACAGTAAAATACTATTGTACTAATACAAAAACAACATAACAGCAAATGAATGGCAACAAAACATAAACATTACGTGAATTTACGCATCCCACAGTTTAATAAAATGATATACAGTACGTTGTCTGGTGTTATCTAAATTTGCAGAAAAATAACAAAAATTACGTAAATTTAACTGCTGGAGTAATCAATTTTCATCGTAATAATTTAATTGCAAATATAAATACTGTAAATTTGAACGAGGTTATAAAACCCACTATAACGGCAGTTTAATAAACCATAGCGTCAGTTGCATGGGAATTTTTCCAGTTTACACTCTTTTAACATGTCAATTATACTTTAATGTAAGCTTACAGTTTGCGTTGCAACTCGATATTTATTTTAATACTTCAAATCTATCCAAACATTGCTGGCCTACACGAAACGAGTGACATATTAATTCGAGTCGGTTATAACTTAGTACATTTGCAAGCCACTTGCTCTTTCACTAAAAAAAAACAGAATTTCCTATCACTAACCCATTTATAAACAAGCCGATTAGTGAAACACAGCTTGTAAGTAACTTATACTAAATAAATTTCCCAACATTATATAATGGCCTTCAAAATTATTTGATCAAGTTCATTGGAACTCAACATAAGTCTATAAATTGGACACAAATAAATCACTCAAAGACAGAAAATTGTGTATAGTAGTCCAAAATAAATAAAATGTTAGCATTGCCCATTCATCAGAATAAAAAACTCGATATAAGCTTATTTCAAAACAGTAAAATATTTCGACACCTCATTTATCTAGTGCAAAATAAACAGGATAAGATCAACCCTATGAATCAAAGTCGTTTCAGTTAGTTTTGATAACGGTATTTAAGATTTCTGCGAATCGTTTAAGTTTACAAACTGCCAGAAATTCAATTTCTATTTAAATTAACCAACTTTAAGTAAATAAAATACTAAGAATACTACGCATCTGTTTAGGCCATGCCATGTAGTGACATGAAAGTGGTGACACCTTTTAATATTCCTTTAAGTTAAAACATGAAACACTGAAACTCTGTTTTGAAATACAATTCACCATAGATGTGTAAATTGGGAATTGGTATAGAAGTCAAATTTAATTGTGCTAGAACTTGTAACTACGCCCACTTACTATAAATGATAAATACTGGTGCTTGAATATTTTGAATGACACTAAAATAATCCAAATACACAAATTGGGGAAAGTACAGTATTGCATTTGCAATTCAATCACCAAAAACAATTGTAGGGTTTTTACCCTTAGTATAAATTAAACAGCGTTTACAGAATACATTATAAAAATGTAATAATCATTCTGATGTGTTACTTTAACTGTTTTATATAGAAAGTCTGTATTTTGATTCTAAGAAACTGTCAACTACTTATTAAGTTAAGTTATACTTGAAAATAAATAGAGTTAATCGGTTTTTGTAGTCATATTCGCCAACTTTATTAAAAAAAAAGTTGACATGCTCTCAAAATGCCAATGACCGCCGATAAAAAATACCAAAACATTAACAAATAAAGCAATCGTTAATAATTGATTCACGACAATAAATGACAACTATAATCGTCAAATTTTGGCTCAAGTGGTGCAAATACCCCACTCCTAACACGTTCACTTCACCAGATAAATAAAATTTTCTATGTTTACAATGATTAACATGTCAATTGCAAATTTCAGATAAGTTTAGCTTTAGCAATACAAGTTTAAATAAATATAAACAAAAAGGTTAACGCATTGACAGCTTTTTTACCCTTGAATTTTTCTTATCGGTAATAAGAAACCATTTTTAAAGGGAGAGAGTCATCCTTGTCACTGATAATTTTTTATCAGTACTCGTAAAAGTGATGTCAGATGCTCTTCTTACGTCAATGATTAGTACTTAAGAAATGACTCAAACATACAACTTTCACTTTCGATAAACAAATTCTGCCAATAAATTTCCTTCTTTACGGTAATGCGTCGTACAAGTGCACAGAGAATAAATCAAATTATTTCATAGGAAATTTTAGAATAAAACTTCAATAATAAGGTCTCACCTAGACAGATAACGACAAAACAGGAAAATAGCGCAATTGTCGCCAATTAATCTGTTGGGATGGCTGCATTTCCTGCCATGATACTAGGATGTGAATTAAATCAATAAATACATAAACGTTTCAGTATTTAAAATTTCGGTGAACAAAGAGCATGGCCACTTTAGGTTTCAGCCTAAGTTTTATAGTTGGAATCATCATTTCAGGTAATTATAAGTACAAAACAGCAAATCGTTGGCTTCATAAGAAACCTGCACAATAAACAATCAATTAAGAAACAAAAATTAATATTATTTTTGACTTTGAAACGAATGGAATTTTATCTTGTTTCACGTAAAGTTGCAAAGTTTTCTTATTAAGCTGGCAGTGTCTTAACAAAATCTAACTTAATCTGATTACATTTCTATATTAATAGCCATAAAACCGATGGATATGACGTCTCAGTTTCCGGTGTTAAATTGCACATCCTACACGCCAGTCAACTGCAGTTGGTTCCTCAACTTTCAACCAGTACCAATTGGTGCTTCAGATGAAATCGAATACGTTCACAAAACTAGAAATGCTACAAACGACTGCTCCATACAACTTAAAAATTACTTAAATCCAAGATATCAAGGCAACTGGACCTGTTGGAGCCAATCGACCGATCATGGTGAAGGATTTAAAATTGTTACTCACAGGTTCAGTTTAAACGATTGGCTAGATATTCTATACAAAAGCACGACAATCGACGAAAGTCCTGCAAGTGTAAATACTACATTTGGATCTACAATTCATTTAAAGTGTCGCTTTGGTGCTCATCTACAGTGTTATTGGTTAAGAAACGGGGAACCGATTAATGCAGGCGGTCGGTACCGATTAACGAACAATGAAGAAGGACATTACAGCACCGATTGTTCAATTGAAATCAAGAACATTCAAAAAATTGATGAAGGAGAATGGATCTGTGCAACTTATGTAAACGGTGGAAAAGGATATAAGCAAACGGCTTCAGCAAAAGTAACAGTTTCAGGTAAAAATTAATTAACATTTTCGTAAAAGGTCTAAAAATAACTAGTTTTGCTTTAGATAATCCTGAATTAAACGCTGTGGAAGAGTTTACTAGCTCGGACGTTGTTATAAAACATCCAAAGAAGCAACAAATTTTGATTGGAGATGACTTTACTCTCTTGTGTAAATTTAATCAGCCAGTTAAATGCGCTTGGTTTTTAAATGGTCGCAGATTTCAAATACATTATCGGTTATCTTACTTAAACTATCGTGAAGGAAGCTACGGCTATGAATGTTCGGTGAAAATATCTAATGCTGGATGGACAGATCTTGGGAACTGGGTTTGTTCAAGCACAGGAAATAGTAACCACATTTCTGCCAAATCAAATCAGGCTTTGGTTACTGAAACTAAACAAATTACAAAAGTAACTGTCAAGCCTACTTCCAGTCGAGATATAAACGCCACATCGATGGATAACATTAGCATATTTTGTAAAAATCAAGAATTTCATCAAAGTAGCTGCTTCTGGTTGAGAAACAATTCTCCCGTATTAATTGACGGGAGATACTCCTACAATAACGGAAATCAGTTACACGACTGTTCAATCACAATTAACGATTTCAAGAAAACTGATGAAGGAAGATGGGAATGTCAGATGCACGATTTACGTCAAAATGTCGTGAAATATATAACGAATATTGAATTTACAGGTAATATTTTTCACTGACCGACACAGGAATGCTCGAATATTTAATTTTTAACATGTGTGGTTCAATTAGCAGAACCAGAAATAACTGCTAATCCACTCCAGGTGTCTACTATGTCTCCTAGATATACTTCAGGTGAACTTCAAATTGGCTTAAGCCGTATCCTAAATGGTAATAGTATGAAATCATTAATTATCAAATGCTCACCACGTATGGACAAGCGTATTGTTGACAAATAGTAAAACCTCTAAAACGATTTAGGAAGAACTACAAGTCATTTCACAGTCATTTCAATTACTACAACTCAGTCTTTCAAACCCTTTGAATAAGAACTTTTAAAACCAATAAGCATGCCAAATCGATCATCGAGATAGACAGGTTCAGTACTCATGTTTTCTAACTTCATGCAAAGTCGTAATTGGCCAAATGAAGTTTTACCTTTTCCCATTAAACCATTTCTGCACTAAGAATTTTTATTGAAACTTTTATCCACAAGAATAACTTATCCCACAAAAACATGGTTATTCAATTGAATGTTCTCACGTAGAACATCAAGTAAATTAAAGTGTATAAATTGGGTATTGGGAAGAAATAGCTGACTTGTGGTACTTCAATAAAGAAAGAGTAAGTACTCCAAATTTCATGAATTCATAATAAGACGCTGGTGAGCATTACATTTTGAAATAACCCTCATAATAAATTTCAAGCCTATTATATGTAAAAAATGTTCTCCTTAATACAGAAGTGAACACATCCAATGAAATAGAGAAAAACGAAACAATGCTGACGGGTGGTACATTTAACTGTAACAACAGCTGTAGAAATGAACACGCTTTACTCATAACTATAGTGTGTGCCATAGTTGCTGTATTAGCCATTTTGGCTGCTGCTATAGTATGGTAATCTAATTACTCCACATTATTATTACTCCAGTGAATAATCTTACGTAATTTTGATTCAGGGTCAATAACAAGAAGCACAGTGAAGAAAAGAAAATCGTATTTGACGATATTTGTGAACGTGAGTGTCAAGAAACTAAACAAATTCAGTTTTCCGACGGCAACGAAACGCGAAAGAAAAGGATATCATTAGTCTAAGACTCTCAGTTCTTGAAATGACAGTTAATATCGTAAAATAAGAAAGAATTAATACTGTGTCTTACTTTTGATCGATGTGCCAACTAAGTTTACGATGATGCCGTCTTCCAAAGCCTGTACTTCAAATTCCAGGATTACAATCATCAAATCAATCTTTCAACTAATAACGAGCAATGCATAGCTGTTACTTAAATTACTTCCATTATAATTAAAACCGAGTTAAATTCTATTAGACGATGTTCACTTAAAAAACAACTGAAATCCACAACACAGTAGCCAAAATCCAATGCAACTTTTAGCACCACGTAATAACGCCGTAGGCTACTACGTATGACACCGTAGGGAACGGCGCATGACTTTTACCTAAACTTTGTATTAAATTTGTTACTTTTTTTTACTAAAAAATTGTAAACATGATAAGTGATATTATCTTTTTTTAAAATTTATAATTTGCTCAAGCTTTAAAATAATTGCCTTCGAAAAGCTTTCTTATTAACCAATTCACTGCTTTCTACGGTAACAGTTGACATTACGTAATGCCAGATATTATTACGTTACGTGTCGGTCATGTGAATGACTTTGGATCCAATAGTTCCCGAGTGAACTTAATCAATTTTTTTTAAAAACGTAAATTATAACCAGATGTGATGTTTTTTTTTATTATTATTATTAAAATAATATTTTATTTCATTGTTTTTGGTGTTAGTTCTAACTTAGCCGCCTCCACAGTTTTTGCTGTATCCTGACCAGCCCAATCTTAAATTGCACAGTACTTCAGATTTGCAATCATCGACACAAGGTGCTTCTGGTGCTACTCGGTACATATTCCTATATTTATTTATTTTAATTTCTAATTTGTTTTGCAGAGCAATTGCTTAATTAATGCTTACGCATAAAATTTCTGAAAAAGTGCATCATCGGTCTCCATTCGGGTGACAAAATTATCAAATTCTGCTCCTGACATGTCATTCAACCCATAAGCATCCTAAATTCATAAAATTTCAAATTTAAATTACTGTGATTACAAGATAATTCAAACATTATAACTTACTTTGGCTGAGTAGAGTAGTCCCCATGTTGGAAAGCCGTCAGCATTAGCTTTGTCAATATCCAAATAATAAACTTCATAATCCAAAACACTCTGGTTTAACATAAAATTCTTGCAATTTCAGCATGCATGTTTTTTTTAGAAAAAAATGAGAATGCAATTACCCAAGTTGTTCCTTCATAATCTCCGTCAATGGTGTAAATACGAAATGCAGGATTGACGCTGGCATATGTTGTTACGCTGGGCGCAATATGTGACACGCTGATGGGGAAAGTGGTGTTGACATCATCGTAAACAATCTCAAAATGATCATCGTGAGTATGACCGTAGAAATGCCCAACAATTGTCCCCTTATACCTAATTATAAAAATGTCAGAATTTAAACAATTTATCTAAACATTGTACAAATTAAGGTTTAAAAGAATATTTTTACCTATCCAGAATATCTCGATAATTTCTACTCCAAACGTAAACGGTTTCCCCAGGTGGCATATGACCAATAATATGAACCTATTAATAATTAAAGAGATAATTTTTTAAAGTCTATTGGAAATTTCCTCAGAAAACACAGAAACTTATCAAACAAGACAAAACTATTGCAGCCGATTTAAGTTCATCTCGTTTCTTTAAAAACTATAAAGAAACGAGACAAATCTGTGTTTAAACAGATAAAATTTAGTCTTGTTTCTTTATTGTTGAGAATTTAAGTTACGGTGTTTTTTTTTTATTAAGCCGAAATATTAAAATGAAACCTTAATGTTGTTCTTTTCAGCATCGTCTAACTGATTTATCAGCCATTTAAGTTCGTCGGTTGGGTCTTTACCATCAACAAATAGCCACCTTTATATAACAAAAATGATCAGGTTTTTAAGTATTGACTACAAACAGTGTTATACTTTTACCAATTTCCTTTTCCACCGTAATTTGTGTTGACAGAAATTAGTCGTAATCCTGGTCGAATATCAATTGCATAATAACCGCCTCTAAAAATTGAATTATATTTTAAAATAATTAAATCTGAACTTAAAAACCCTCAAATAACACAAAAATTTACTTAAGAACCGTATCGTGCGGTAAATTTGGTATAAATTTACTCCAAACCAAATCCATTTCATTATAAAGATAGGAAATGTTATAATCCGGATAAACTGCTGGAATTGGAAAGCTGTCGGTAATACACGAATCAATATTTCACGAAGAACCACAAAGAAACTTTCCCGTTACCTGTTACAAGGCTCTGATTCATGATTTCCAGCTGTTGGATAGACTGTTTTTGTTGATGGGATATAACGATAAATTAGTTCAGCTGTTGAACGTAGTTGTTGAACATTTGCTTCTTTGGTTTGATTCCATATATCATGCGGCGGAATATCTCCCAACCAATAGACATAATCAAACTACAAAAACACGTAACAAACAATAATTAAATCATAAAATGAGTTTGTCGTGAAGTTATAGATGATATTATACTTCTAAATTTAATGCAGCGTATTCCAGCATAGATTCAAACGTAATTTGAGGTATGTCGCATTTACCATGTAAACCTCCATACTTGCCAGCATAAATAACGTTTGGTGACGGAGACATTTTTCCTGCTCGGCAGCATAATGGTTCGTTACAGTTTACGACGGATCCTTCCAAATACTGTGGATCGTAATGAGTGTCGGCGATATGAAGAATTCTCAGTTTTGGTGCTGTCGGCTATTAAGAAATCGAATTGAGATGAGCTTAATATAATTGATATTATAAATTAAAATACTGTTTTCCCATTGCAAGAAGAAAATAGACAAATCGACATTGGAACTGATACAATTTAATGTCTTTGTTTCTTTATTTTCACTTGTTTTCTCTTGTGCAAGAAACAAACGAGACAAATCTCGTTTGGAACTTATAAGATCTAGTCTCGTTTCTTTATTAGCAACGTGAAAAACAGGATTTAAATTTAGAAAACCACCAGATATGATAAATCTATATTAAATTACAGTAACAATAAAGTACAACTTACTGATGGCGGAGGTGGTGGAACATAAGGTGGTTCTGGACTCGTAAAAGTAACATTCCAATCAAAAAATGGCAAGAATTCAGATTCGATTACACAACGAGGATTTATCATTCCACATACGTTTTCAGCCGAATAACCATCACCAGTTAGATTCGCGATGTAAGTAATTTCCGGCTAAAAATCCGTAAAATAATTAGTTTTACAATATTCACAGAAATTTCTACAATACTTACGAGCCAATTTTTCATCGCTAAGTAGCAAACTTCAGCATCCTCAACGGCTAATGCGGTGCATAAACCGGCTGCTTCGACTATAATATCATCTTGTGTTTTATCCTCACGTACTAGAGCCTTAATAGCTACGGCAACTACATTACATTCTTCGCAAATTGCAGCACCAACCGAAGAAGATGAACTCAAATGATCAAACAAACTTGAAGAAACTGCTTTCGATTTTGTTGTAGTTGAGTCATGATAGGTCATTGGAATAGAGGCTGATGAGCCCAAATGTACAGTTAAACAATACGTAATTAAAAGAGCAATAAATTTAAACCAAGCCATTTTGTTGTCAGTGTTAAAACTTATTAAATCCAATATATTTTGTCAAATTACTTAAATCAATTCTCAGTCAATATAATGTTTTATCACAGGGTTGTTAAAGATAGCGTTGATAATTTCATGTTAGATACTTAAACAACGAGTCTTGAAATAACTTACAATGATTTGGCAGATATTTATTAATTAATATTCTAAACTTACTGGCTTTTTATTTCATTTTGTTATCTAGAAGGCCACAACATCAATTTTATATTGATCTAAACATTGATAATATTCGGTCTATCATTTTATGTATCAAATTAAAAAAAAACATAAACTTTAAATGTTTATGAAAATATAGGGCGTCATATGTGTTCACATATACAGTATTGGTCTCGTTTCTTTATTAAGAAAATTATCAATAAAGAAATAGCAATCAATTACATATTTTTACTATAGATATTTGTCTCACTTCTTTATGACTACAATGTATATAAGAACACATATGTTGTGGTCACCCTATTTTATAATAAAAAAAAATAAATTAAAATTCGTTTTCAATGAGATTCACATTTATAATTTTATATAATTATACATAATCGAAAGTTAAATAGAAAATATTTAGGACAGCCTGGGGTTAAGGAGCTTTCAAAAATGCCTTCTATTCCCCTTTATTTTATTTATTCTGCGTTGTTTTAAATTTCAACTTAAATTTTTGATTTTTTCGAAGACTCAATATATGTTCCCTTAACAATTTCCAACCTCACTGGGATGATTAAAAAAAACCCATCATAAATATTGACAGTGCTCAGACTCGAACTTTCAATATACTGACTCTCAGTCCACGCTTATACCGACAGAACGATGAGACTACCATTAAATAATATAACTGCAAGCAAAATTCATCATTTGTTTAGCTTTCTTTTGCTAACTAATCGCCTACGTTGTAAATAATGAATATAAAATTATTATCTTGTTTTGTAAAAAGGTTCTCGTAGAATTAAAAAAAAACTTACATGCCAAATTGTCCGCGATGTTATTAATATTTCAAAATAATTTCATTAGTTTCCACGAAATTCAATTACGATATACACTTAACATCAGGCACTGTTGAGGTTGATCCACCGATGGAAACCAAGTTTTCAGAATGAAGACTACTTCTTAGATTTTTTGAAGCTTTTGTAAGTTTATTGATAGGGGATTTCCCTTCTATCATGTAAAATCTCCAAGTTTTTCTTAGCATTTTCCCACTTTTAGTTGCAAGAAAAGAACTAGCTGCTCCTGGTGTACCATAGATTTTTCCTTTTCTACGAACAGCATTTTGGTTAAAAATAAAAATAACCACATCTCGATTATGCGCAGCGTGTAGCTGATGAATCTGTAATCATTTAGAAGAGCAAAATTTAATAATGAAAAACAGCGCTCATACAATAATGGAAATATTAACCCTTTGAAACAGTCTCTTGGAAGTGTACGACGGTGATTTTGGTGAAGATTTCCTGATTAAATTCCAATCTAGAACTCTTCGTTTAGTAACAAATCCACAGTGCTGGCATTTTAGTTGACTGATGTGTCGCAATACACCACATTGTTGGCAGGGTCTTTTACATCGAGAAACAAGCAAACCCTGACAATTAAAAATACTGCATTTAAGAACTTGATTTTCTTATTGCAGAAACCGATATTTTGACAAGTATCAACATTTTTCATGAATAAAGATTCCTTAGGAAAAATCTGACATTTTTTAAATTTTGACCAAAATAGTAAACATGACAGCCATTTGAGGTCTGCACAGTGTAGTCCATCGAATATTTGTATTGCAATGCAATGAAACAGAAGAAAAACTTTGAATTGAACGTTGAACTAAAATCGTACACAAATATGACAAGTGATCAATGCAGTAACAACACAAACGTAATAAGTGCTTAGTGCGTCCATTGCACTTATGTCATTTATGCATTAAACGATTTTAGTGTTTTTAGTATTAGTAGTAATCGAATAAATTCAGTGTAAAACTTAGTACCTTTTCTCTAGCTGGTGAATGTCTGTCATCATATATGTCTTCTACGTACCCAAAATCGTCACAATCAGCATCTTTCTCTTCAACAATGTACTACAAAATCCCACAGATTAATCATTATTTTGTTCATCAATAATAATGATATTTTCCATCTTTTATTTACCTGCGTTATGCGCAATACCTTGTAGTACTGAATCCAACGCCGGAGATGTTCCAGTATAGTATCAATTATAATGCACATGATTTAAGATTATTTGTCTGGTTAAACAGTCGACAATTTCATTATGAAAAGCAAAAATTTAACATGTGACCTACAATCCTAGATTCAAGTCGATTTTTCGACCAACGCAATCAACTTGACGAAACCCATTAAAAAATAAGGCGATTGGCACACCCAGATCTGTGTTTTTGTAGGCTACATAGCAGCTCAGCTCATTTTCACTACAACTTTCACTTATTCATTCAGAGAAGTAAACAAATAAATGAGTCATCGTTTTGTAGAGGAACTAAATCCAAACCATCATTTCCCTTGTCACTGGCAACCCCAATATATAATTTAAAAGCTCTATTGTGTAATACAGGATGATCATACATACTGTAAATTCTTACATAAGTTCACATTTCACATAACATTATACTGTAAATTCTGTCATTTGTCTCGCTTATTTATTGGTAAACATTGCCTGTAAAGAAACGGGAATAAATAGCATTCTTTACAAAGGATGCTTATCTCATTTCTTTATTGGCAAAATTTAGCATTGAAGTAACAAGAATAATTTTTTTCTCGTTTCCTTAACAACAAAACTTGCTAATAAAAATCGGGAATACATTGCATTGTATATAATGAATATTAGTATCATTTTTTTATTGGCCAAAATTACATGTAAAGAAACGGGAATAATTTGCATAGCTAACCATAAATGTTTGTCTCGTTTCTTCAATGACAATATGTAACTACTGTATATGTGAACATACAGTATAATGATTACTCTGTATAAGCTTAATACAATCATTCGGAACACCATTACGGTAAATTTTTAACACGCAATTAATTATATTAATTTCATAACCATTATGACTTACAAGGTACAACATTTTTGATTAATTTTTAATGTTGAGCAATTTAATGTAAGTTACTAAATTAAGTCTTCAAACCAGACAATTGTTTCTTGAAATCTGAGTGATCGGTACAACAGAATATTAATCGATATCGTTCAATAAATTCCGTGATCTTGATATCAGGTAATTATATACTGTATATTGGACCTTTTTTCTTATGGCATAATAATGGGGGAAAAAACCACTGTTGGAAGTGATAAATTGATAATACAGTAGTTACATTCTTTTCATTTCTTTATTGGCATTTTTTTTTCTCCCACAGCAACTTTAAAGTAAGCAATTTCTTTTATATTTAATAATGTTGTGTTAAGGTTAAACTATAACACATACGGTATGTTTGCAGTTTGAAAATTCTGTATAAAACAATGCGTTTAAAAATTAATGTGTTGTAACATTATTTTTGTACTAAGTGAAAATCGATTTTACGTTATTACAAATTGTAAAAATAAAAGTTTAATGAATTTGTTTGTGTTTCCATGAGAAAGAATTAGTAACTGAACTATTATTGAGTTAAACATTAAATAAATAAAATTAAAATTTTAGGTAGAAACATAGCAACTTCAACTAGTTTTATTGGTATACAGTAATAATACCTTAGTCATTAAAAAATTCTGAAGTGGCAATTCTGGTTATTTCATTAACCAAAGTAAATATCAGAATCTTCAGAGTTGAATTTTTTATTTACAAATCAATTATCAATTTAACAAGCTATTTCAAACTACCACAAAATTCAAAATCACTTAAATTTAAACATATCAAAACATGCCAAAATGCTGAATACATGCAAAATTCATGTTAACCTTGGCCATGACATACGAGTCAAAATATATTCCATAATTTTAATTATAAATAATTGTGATGCATTAAGCTAAGTATATAATTATTCCAAGAAACTAATCATTTGTATTCATTAAATTGCATTGAGGAGTTTTTTCCATAACAAAAGACCTGTCAATATATTGATTAACGATTTGTTATGCTCTAAGTAATAATCGCAAAGACATTATGGCTCATATATTAATTTTAAACGTTACAATTGCCTGAAAATATTCAATATATTTTAATATTTCAAAACGGCCATTATTTTATTCTGAATTGAAATGTCTGGGCTCACTACTTTTTCTTCAATATTAAGAGGTGTTTCACAAAAAAAACTAAACAATCAATGAGTACCGGTAGTAGTTATTATATAGTTAACATTCACAGCCATAACCTTTAATATTGTATTTACAAGTGGGTTGGTGCAAGGAGGATCCGACATCCAATGGCGTTACCTTAGTAACGTCAAAGCCAGTGTATGTGTCACTTTGGATATAATCCATATTTATGAACAAGACCTTTTAAATGGGTGGAGGGAAATTCGTATTTTTTTTCTAGAAGAACATGTATCGAATAACTGTACATCGTTTCTGTGTACTCTTCTGTGACGTTATTCCAGATCCAATAGGCTATCAAATAGTCACAGTTCGGCTTTTTAGTCTAATAAGTTGCATTACCCAAAGTGGCGTAGCGTAATGGTGCGCCAGAATGTTATCGTTTTCAATGTGTAATTGAGATACATCTTTGCAAATGACGAGCTTCGGCAACTATTCGACGCCAATGCCAATCGATAAATTGACTGGCAAACTTTTTAATGGCCCACTTCATGCGACTTCCATCGTTTTGATTATTATTATCACCGTAGCAGTTAATGTTTTAGTGGCGTTCAGTGCTAAAAGAGATCCATTTCGATCATGTTCATCTCGCGCCCTGCTGGAGCTCATTTGTCTGGTCGATGCGTTTGGTGCGGTGCTAGTACTGATTTTTCCTTTTTGTGTTTCGGTGACACCGACGGGTCGATGGATTTTAGGTGAAACAATGTGCCATATCGACGCAGCGACAAATGTTTTTGTTTGGCTGCAACACTTTGTGTTTATTGTGGCGTCAAAGTTTGAGTCGGCCTACACCGCCCATTTTATTAAAAGCAGTCCCACGTGCAACGGGTCAAGAGCACCGTTACGGCGCATAAAAATCTTGGCAATCGGTGCCACTATTCTATCTTTTACGCTGGCCTCACTTGTCACCGCGTCCACAGGTGGCCACTTTCACCGTGCCTTGCTAATGTGCATACCCAACGTGCCCACTGCCTTTTACGTGATTGTCTTAGTATTTTACTTTTCAGCTGTTCTAGCTACTGCTTTGGGCTACTTAGCCGTCATTTTTGACGCCAAACAGCAGCAGCGTAAAATCTACTGTTTAACGTCGTCATCGACCACTGTGACAGCGATATGCAACGTAAATATAATAAAAAACGACATTTACAGTCAAACTATTCGTTCTGCCTGGGCCTCATTTTTCGTCACCGTGGCTTCACTTTTGGTTACTTTGCCAACTGTAACTGTAATTGGTTTACCACAATTCGAAAACCGAATCCCCTTTTTTGTATACTATATTTTCGATGTGATTTTCTATTCTGAATTTATGCTCAATCCACTGCTGTTATTGGTGACCAATAGAAAAATT
The DNA here is from genome assembly GCA_013389785.1 of Helicorthomorpha holstii. Taxonomy (NCBI): domain Eukaryota; kingdom Metazoa; phylum Arthropoda; class Diplopoda; order Polydesmida; family Paradoxosomatidae; genus Helicorthomorpha; species Helicorthomorpha holstii. Next base: position 15,625,723 of record JAAFCF010006596.1, read on the forward strand.
AGAAGCGATGTTAAACTAATGTTAGTTTCAACATTTAGTTCTTGCAAATGCACTAGCTGCAAATGCAGATACAGCAGTTGACAAAAAGACCAAAATATTAGCATCAAGAAAATAAAACACGTGCCTTTTAATTGCTCTAAAATAAATACTCAATAAATGCGATAAACTTAGAAGCAACTAAACTAATGCAATCTTTAAAGTATTTCTATTTCAAAGCAATATTGACAATACAGAAAAAATCAATACGAAAATATTTTAACTAATTTTAAATTCAATGGATGACACATGTTAATTATCAAAATAAAACTTTTGCCAGAAAATTGAATAAGTTTTGAAATGTGATTCTAGAAGGTGTCATGATTTTTATTTCTTAAACTAAAATAATTTTAAGAACAATTATCTCGATTATTAACAAGGATATTAAGTTGTTTTACGAGTAGCCGTAATAAGCAAAACGCCGCAAACATAATTATTTACGAATAACTTTTCTATAACTCTTTATAACGTTATTTTAAAAATATTTCAAAATTGAGCCTCGTTCAGGAAATAATAGCAACAAGCGTACAAATGTTCATGATATTTATAAATATATGAACCCAGTAATGACGTGTAATTTACAAATAAGAAACTAATTAAATAATGATTAACTCACCAAAAAAGATCTTAATCATCAAAACGTTAGGATAAAATCAATGAGTTGCTAGTGAATTGTACATAATGACTGGTCATAAGATCGCCCTATTTGCATTTTGCAAATCAAATTTTTCTTTGTACTTGCATCACAGGCTGGATATGCGTCACTGGCATGTCGATAATGCCTATAATTTATAAACAAATTGTAAACAGCTGGTAAATATTATACCAGTTGATTTTCAAAATAGAACATTGATTTTTTCACAGTGTTAATAAAGAAACGAGACATCTTACAAGTCTCAATGGCGATTTGTCCTGTTTCTTTCTTACCACGAAAAAAAAATGTTCCTATTTAGAAAATTCACTGTTATTGCGAGTTTAGACTTGCCTGTAATACGTTTGAAACAACGAGTCATTTGCTGCCAATCTTGCAACTAAATCGTCCATCTGCTCAGGTAACAGACTAGTCATATTATAAGCAGCCTAAAAACAAAAATAAATGTAGAAATTTAAACCGATTGACACCTCAAATCATTATATTTTTATGTTGTGATTCTTTCTCGACATACTTTAGCGCTGTATAAAAGTCGCCACTTTGGTTTTCCAATCAAATTGGCATCCGTAAGATTAAAATAGTAGTTGCTGTGATCCAGGATGGCCTTTAAAAAACACACAATTCGTAACTTCTGAGTTAACACTTACTGAGCTACAATCATCAAACTTACCCAACTACTATTTGCATAGTTTCCATCCATAGTGTAAACTCTATACATCGGATTGAGATTAACATAAGTTGTAAGACTAGGCCCAACAAACGCTGTGCTCACAGCTCTTCGTTTAGGCTGACTTAGATCATAAAATAACTGAAATTCATCAACGTGAGTATGACCAAAAAACTGCCCTCGAATTGTATTTTCGTATCTAAAATACAATCGAATAAATCAAATACACACAAATTCTCAATCAAGAAGCCAAACCTTGTCACAATTTTGTAATAGTTATAACTCCAAGCCTCAAGACAATCAGTAGAACCAGGAGGAATATGACCAATTATGTGCACCTGCAAAAACATTAATAAAATACGGTATGAAATAAATGTAAATCAACTTTACCTTTTCGCTATTATTTTCTGCTTTTTGCAGTTCATCAATCAACCACTGAAGTTCGCCCATTGGGTCTTTTGAATCAAGTAAAAGCCACCTAATCAAGAAATAATGGCAATTTAAAATGTGTTACATTTCAGGATTACATTTCATACTTTACCAGTTAAGATTATTGCAGAAGTTCATGTTTAATGAGATTATACGAAATCCAGGAAAGACTGGTACCGAGTAATATCCACCTCTGCATTAAAATAAGTTTATTTTAATCATTTTTTAATAAAACTTTAAATTCAACTTATAGAAACTACTTCGTTATAGTAGCAGCTGCTTCTTTAGGTAGCCAACGGGTCCAACTCTCACCTAAAGCTTCATACAGCCAGCTCATTGGGGTGGATGACTTCCCATCGTGTACTGGAAAACTTTATGAGAAATGACAAAAGTCACATTCTGACACAAAAAACAGCCATATGGTCAACCAAAAAACCTGTTAACGGGAATTCCTTCGTGATTTCCAAGTGCTGGATACACCGGTACCCCTGGAAAATACTTCTGGATATAAGTACCGACTTTTTGCAAGATTGATATCTGGTTCTCTTTAGTCTGATTCCATATGTTGTGTGGGGTGTCGTCGCCAGTCCAAAGAATATAATCAATCTAGTGTTTTCAACAAACCGTTACGTAAGCTTATTAAAAAAATGCAACGCAAAATTAAGAAAATACTTTTTGAGTAGATGAAATTTGCTGTAAAGTGTTGAGAAGGGTTTGAACCGGAGTATCACATTTTCTGTAATCTCCCCAAGAACCAGATCTAGCATTGGAATTTGAAGTTGGTTCATGGCAGCACAGTGGTTCATTACAAGCAGCTGCACCACCAGCCATATAGTCTGGATCCAAGTGGATATCAGATAAGTGCAACACGTTTAATGTCGGAGCCGATGGCTTTAACAGAGTAAACAAAACTGATTAGAAACTTGAAATTGAAAAGAAAAACTTCGATCATTAACTGTTACTCACATTAGGAGCCACGATAGGTTGTACAGGAGGCTTAGTTACATCAGGAAATGTAACATTCCACATGTTACTTGGGTTAGCCGACCCACAATCTTCGTCTAAGATTGATCCACAAATCTCTGAAGGTTTCACCGACACCTGACTTAACACATAGACAACTTCATCCTAAGAAAAATAAGAGATTAACAAATCATATCATGAAATTTTAAACTTTATACAGAATGATTTTCTAAATCAAAACACTTTTTTTCCAATAGCTAAGAAAAAACTGTAAAAATATCCATTGAAGCTGACGCGATCTAGTTTCGTGTTTCATTGACACCGCTCAAAAGTGTTAGAATTTACAAACTCAACCAGTATAATTTTACCTGAAACTCTCGGCTTATTCCTTCGCATGCTCGGTCACTTAAAATTCCAAACTTTTTACATAAAGTCGTAGCCAAATGCGCTACACTCTGTTTACTCGCTCCCATGTAAATATAGTACTGTAACGCCTTGGCACCAACTTTACAAGCTGCACACGAAAACCACGGTGATAAATTGACTGAGGATTCCTTTTTATGAGTCGATAAAGTTTTTTCAATGGGTAAAATGTTGATCAACTTTTTCCAGTAACGATTATTCAGGTCTGTCTGATCATTCTTAACGTCGTTTGTATTTACTCCATAAGGATGGGCATATAAAAAATTAAATAACACGACAAATAAAACATAAAACAAAGCCACACGTAGATTCGCCATTTGAGAATTCTTTAGAAATTTCAGTCCGAATAATTGTAGTCCAGGGCAACTGTGTAAAGAACAGAATCAGCTGTTTCAGTTGCTCATCATTGTTTGATACAGTAAAAACTGCGTTGGTCAAGGCTGTTTCGAGTAATTAACTATTAATTATTATAAACAGATTGTAAACTTATCACTATAATACTTTAGACTTACTCTGTTATTGATTTAAACTTCCTGAATAACATACAGTACGGACAAAGCCAAAAATCAACGCCCTCGACAACAAACATTTTATTAGTCAGTTGATGAATAAGCTGATCTCGTCCTTGACCTCGTTCGATATGACGTCATTTGAACACTCCCCAAGTCCCAGGGTACGCAGCTCTAATCTGGTCATCAATCTTTGGCTATTTGAGATTCGTAAACGACTGTAATACAAGTTACTGAAATAAAATAAATAAATTGCCGGATTAAACAAGATTTTGTACTGTAGTTTTGAATTGCAACGTTTAAACAAATTTAATTAAGACGCATTGATTTCTCACATATGTGTGATAAGATCATAAAATGACGTTTAATACAAATACTGTAAATGTATCCGATGTCTGTTTTTAATTACACTGTTACTGTACAATGCAATTTATGGTTACACTATTTACTTATCTACTTATCAATGTGGTTCACATTCAAAATTTCACAATATCTTTAAAAACTCAAATAACGTTACCGTATATCTTATTATTTTAAAAGTTTATTTGCAAAACCTGTACAAAGTACAAGAGTAGCACATGAAAGACATGCATTTAGATCTACATTAATATGTACATTGCTCATATTATTTTTTTTTTAAATACAATTACAGTATTACAAAAAGTTACATTATTTATTTTAATCAAATGTCGTCGTAACTAAAATCATATTACAGCATAAATTAACATTGAAATACGATACAAGCACCAAAGAAAATCGCTATTTAAACTTCTTTATGAAAGGTCGTAAAGATAACTTCATACACTATTCAAGAAGCGGAACTAATACTTCATAAACATGCTGGCTGATTTTCTAAATTGAAAGTTTCAATTTACCAAAATTTAATACCGGCACCGGTACTGTAGTTAAACGCTTATGGGGAATTTACACGGGGAATACACGCCATCTACTGGCAATACAAAATCACAATAGAACACATTTATGTAAGATTTAAATTATGTAAGTTGAAGCTTGTACGCTATTAGACATCAGAATGCAATTAACGCCAACTTACGCAAATGATCAAAATTTAATTGTTTTACTTAACGGTACCTAGTGTAGTAATAAAACATGAAAATTAGGATATTATTGCTCTTGATACTAATAAAACTAACTCATTACATGATCAATAATTGTTATATCGATTGCTTTTGAGATAAATTTAAAAAAAATTATAATTTGGCTCTAGTCAACTCGCGCTAAAACTATTACTGTATCCCCGTACTGTACTTGAGAATGTACAGTATCTCAACAATAGCAACCAGCTTTTTTAAAGGCGACATTTAGAGATGGGGACTCTGGTCGAGTCGCCCATCTCTAGCCATTTTTCAACGCGGTCATCTCCTCGTCTTCTGCCGCTACATAATCTCTCTCTTGGTCAATACCGACGCATCATTGACCACATATTACAGTCACTAATAAGCTAATAAATAAAACAAACCTATGTAAAAATCAACATCGATGTTTAATTAATACTTTTGTAAATGATTTCTTATATTATCATTAGAAATTAACGAAGAAATTATGACGTTCTAAGCGTCAACCGAAAACGTTCTACTGTATTGTCTTGGCCGATGGCGTTCGTGTCATACGCGGCGTACAAGTTTACTTACCCTGCTGCAGCCATTCCAGCTGCTCTCATTGCCATCTAACGAGCTCAGCTGTAGCAAAAACATTTTACAATACTTAATCGATAATTAGTAATTATCAGTGATTTTTAAAAATTAATTAATTTCACGTAAAAGTAACGTATTGCTCGTTAACGTTCTAATCGGCTTCTTTGCGAACAAATTCCCGCCAGAAAAAAAGAATAACAAAATTGGCGGGCAATTTTTTTTTTTTTTGTAATTTTGTCATCAATTACGTCATATTTACCAATCAGAAAGCCGAATTGATCTTAGCAACAAAAACAACCAATCAGAGTGAGAGTTACGAATTTGAGTTGACAAAATGATGTCATTGGAATGATCGGCGTAACCTTATGACGTCATATAAAATATAGAAAAAATATTGTTTTTATTAAATAAAATAATATTTTGCTAATTTTAAGCGTTTAAATTGACTGATTGAGTGTTTTTATGATGTTATGGATTAGTTGTAAGCAGTTTGGACGTGTAATTAAAATTTTTTAATTTTTTTACTAATTTGAAGTAAAAAAGTTTAACATTGGGTCTATGTATCTGAACATGTTTTTGATTTTGACGCCAAATTAAATTTCAAAATCAAAAAATTGACAAATTAAAGCAAACAAACTGACTACCACTTATTCCTAACACTAAATTAAAGTCATCTATGCAATTAAATTATCGATTAAAGTCGATTTAATTAGTTTATTTCAACTTTTAAAACGACGGTAAACCTTATAGCCGAAAAAAAGTCACTTTCATCGGCAAAATGTTTGGCGCGCTTTCACAATTCCCGTGCTTAGACTTGTACCGTAAAAGTGATGGGACGATTTTCCACTCACGTATTGAAAATATCCCATCACTTTCAACGTAGGAAAGTCCATATCTAATTACCCAACACCCCCATAATTGAAATTCGACGTAACAGGACGGTCACGATGACGTAAAATGTAAACAAACGAAACTCCGGGCCGTCTTCTTTATCACCAACTCAGTGTGATCACTCAAATTAATTTCTACTTATAACCAATTAATTTAATTAATTAATGATTAAATTTATTTATAGCAAAAATGTTCAACTTAAACTAAAATTTTTATTTTTTATTAGACTATTATGCGGCTGATTAGAAGATAAAATTATGTCAGCTGTTGTGTTGACAACATTGAAATTATAACTAGAGATGGGCGACTCTGACTTTTTTGAAAGTCGACTCAACAAAAAGGAGTCGATTGTGCCAGAGTCGAGACGACTCTGTACATATAACTTAGTCGAGTAGACTCAGTAGAGAGAGTCAAGTCACCCATCTCTAGCGACTTTCCGAAAGTACATGAAGATACCAGTTGCATCGCGTGACTTAACGGAACAAAAAGCGCGGTCGATTTAACTTTTACATCGTTTAAAACACCGTTTAACATTTTCCGTTGGCAAGTTTCGAAATTCAAGTCAAAGAATAAGATGAAGCCAAAATAGGTAAGAAATGTGTGTGCCGTTAAATTGGAAGTTTGAATTGTATTAATATTTTAGTTGTTTAAGACCATTCAATTTGCTATTAAAACGTGTAATTTGACTGATCATGTTGTACCGTATTTGAAAGTTTAATAGATATGTCGAATGTTGGATAGCCAATCTCCCAAAACCCAAAAATGACATCTTGCAAGTAAGTCGATTGTGTATTAGGATATTCTGCTTTAATGTAGTTTTCATAGGAGTTTCTCAAAATCAATCTTTAATGTAAATGTTCTTAATGTTATATCATTTTATCGCGATTGTATTTTAAGTGTTTATCATTTCATTTAATCATCTTTCTAGGTTACATCAGTAACCTTTTCAACACTCGAGTTGAAACATCATGATCAAATAAGATGAAATTAAGTCAAAAATTTATTTTGAAAAACTCCTAAGCAAAGCACATGCATTAACTTCGGATATTCAATGGCATTATAAATCAATCTTAATGTTGTTAATTTTTTTAATTGATTTATCAAATTGACAGAGAATGTTTAAATGAGTGGAAATCAGATAAAAAATGTATAGAAGTCCTTGCAAAAAAATTGAAAGAAAAAGAAAGGTTTTATTGCTAATTATTAAAATTTTATGTGTAAATTCAATTCATAATTAATGATTCTTTAGACGCTGGAGAACTTGTGGAAGGGCCAGCAATAACAGCATTTATGATTCAGGAAGTTTCGACTGGTTGAAACATCAACAATCTTTCTTATCAAGCAGAAGATTTCTTAAACCAGTAGATTCTTCAGCCAGTATTGCAGCAGATCCTCCATCTAAAAAGATGGCACAGAATGCATATCTTAAAAAGCAATCTCAAAAATCTTCCAAATTGGACGCTACAAGACCGGTGGAGTCTGAAGTTGCTCAAACAAAATCAACGGACAGTTTAAAGGTGCCAGCTGCTTCAGTCAACTCTGTTGCAATGGTCGACTCGAATAATCTGCAGTCCGTCAAACTAAAGTCAAAGAAGTCTGTGATTGCTGTGAAGCTAACAAGAACCCAACTGTTGACTGCTAAACCACCAGTAAAACCACAATCCGTGAAATCAGACACTGTTATAAATGTGAACACTTTATCAATAAAACCAAGAAAATCATTCAGTGTGCCAAGCATTGCTAGTAAAACAACTGGAGTTTCGGCCAACAGTTTAAATAGAAATATAAAACAGAAAGAGGCAAAGGTTCCTGAAATTCCTTTGATAGGCATTGCAACCATTGGAAAGATGCAACAAAAATCAGTAGCTGAAGGAGAAAAGTTTACGAAAATTAATGGTAAGTTTAGTTTTAAAAAGCGAATCGCTTTCTCAAATATGGAATTTTTTGTTAACATTTTAATTAATTGTTTCACAGGAATCTTGAAAACTTCCAGCAAAGTTTCAACTACACCAACAGCTGAGAAAACTGTTTCTTTTATGTCACCAGTACGTTCCTCTGATCGACCATCTCTTGAGTAGGTTTTTATTTTTGTTTAGTGTCTATCAAAATATTAATGGTTTGTGTTATTAGTATGTGTTCGGTGAATTGGCTGGTTGAGAATAACCATTCTCCAAATGACTATTCTAATCTGGAAAGCTTAGCCAAAAGAGCTTTTGAAACCAAGGAAATGATGAAATCTCCTGGTACTGTAACTTTAGAAACTGGTGGCGAGATCTAATATATTGTACTTTAACCGTCTAGCTGAGCTAAACAAGCTGCTTGTGTTAAATCGTGGCTACAACCACTTTGAGAACAAATTAAATGAGATGGAGCCTAAAGTTATTGAGTAAGTTTAATATTAAGTGTAATTTTGTTATTCCATTATGTACCTGGTTAAATATTATTTTATTGTTATCATTTTTTGGTTTATAGAGAGAAACCCATTGAGCCTTTGAGGACAGTAACTCCAGTGAGACATTCATATGGCAAAGGTTTTATCCAAACTGGTTTTAATTAAAACCATCTTTCGACATTTGGATTAAACCTTTGCCACAATTGATTTTTTTTCCAGATGAGTTTAAGTCAAGATTGGTCATCACGCCAAACAACTGTCTCAAAATGGATAAAATGGCTTCAAATGATTTTCGTCAAATATGGTTCCATTACTTGGTCTTTTACACGATCACCTTAATGCTCGCATTATTTCTTTACTTTCAAGCAAAATCTCTATCCGGACTTTATTTTAGATGCGATGATTGTGATTTATTATTTAATCGTATCTAAAATAAATACGCTAAAATATAATGTACTGCAGGTATAAAAACATGCAAAAAAATTATTGGCAAGATCTCAAAAATTAAAAATCATTGGAACTACTTTAATACTTTGTTGAGTCACTTTTTGCTTTTATTCCTGCTTGGCAACTGTTTGACATTGCATCTAATAATTTTTGGTTCATTTTTGCATCAGTAGAACCCCAAATTGGACTCAATGTACATACTCAATGTATTATACTCGTACTTGTGAAGTTTATTTTAAACATTTTATTAAAAATGTTCAATGGGATTATGGTCGGGGATTATTGTGCCCTAAATTTGCAGACTGTTTGCTTCAAAAGTTTGTATTTTTATTCTTAAAAGACCAACCTAGACCACGCTAGAACCACACATTGTAATTGTTTATAAGCCATTTCCATTCTCACTTTTCGTTACTAAATGATTCGCTAACTAAACTCAACAATATGAAGGCTATGCGTTTATTATTAAAAGTTACAACTAAGCTATACAATTAATTCTCCTAACCAATAAAATGGTAGTACGTAAAGTAATTTGATTTCAGAAATTACTAAAAATAATTATTAAGCAAGCAACTGACTTTCAATCTCACTATTTCTCCAAATTGTGCCAAAGTGCAATCTTTTTTCGATAAATGTACTACAGAGATTCCAAGCAACCCAACTATAAATATTTTAACGAAAACTTTGCAGAATTTATTTTTGTTTTGACTTTCTAAATTTGTATTGTGTCTCCCAAAGCCAGCTCTAACTCTTAAAGGAACTGTTAAAATTGTCTCTCTGGCTTTTGGCCATGAATTCGGTCCTGTTAGACGAAACTGATAATTAGTAAAGGGACCAAATATCAATGCTTTAAATAATCTCGGATCAGTAAAGAACATCTTAAAGAAATTAGGCTTCACGTTAATGGACTTTGCAATGTCATCTAAATAAGGCAGTGGCAATAGAACAGGAAGTTTAGTCAGTGTTCCAATATCAGAAATAGCCTCCATTTCCTGTTTCATGACTCTTTTAGTCGGTAACTGGCACTTAATAGCAAATACCTTGGCAACCCATCGGCTTTGCATTTCGGCTAAAACAATAGTTGAAGCATCATAACGACACAGACTAATAAAAGCCATGGTCGGATGATTCAATTGGTATGGAAATACTCGTTTATATAATCCATAGCGAATGTCAGAAGCGTCTAAGGCTTCAATGTAGCTCAAATCAGGAATGTCATACCCAGTGGACATAATGATGGAATCAATTGGATACTCAACTGGATCATTGCTGAAAACTACTCCATTGGCTGTAAAATTGGCAATAGGTTGCACCATTTTAACACGACCAGTTAGAATGCTAATTGGCAATTGGTCATTGATCGACAATATATGCCTATCAAATTTATATCCGGACAATGGTAAGCCATACAACACTGGGTCATATTTTACACCACTCTGGTAAAAGTAATAAGTTGATTGAACAATTATGGCTACTAATAGACTGGTTACTAAATGAAAAATTACCATTTCTAATAAATCTTTATCAATCCGAGCCATATGTCCATACAAAGACCATTTCATCAAGTTGAATCTACTAAATGCCACCAGGTCATATGGAAGTCCATTGAACGCCAAACGTGACACAACAAGCACTCCGGGATTAATCAGGCAATAAACCTAAAACATGTAAGACAATAAAAAACAGTTTTAACTTTGCACAAAATTTTTACTGACTTTATTAGCAACATGTCCTAACTCAGTTGCAATGTCATAGGCCGAATTTCCTTGTCCAACGACCAGAATTTTTTGATTTTCAAACCCATTTGGCGTCTTGTATTCGGATGAATGAATTACTCGACCTTTAAAATCGTCCAGTCCCTTAAACGAATCCAGATGTGGTTTGGTAAATATGCCAACGCAAACCATTACTTTACTGGCAATAACAACAATCTCATTACCGGTTTTCTGTATGTCATGTTAGATTTAATTAAGAAAAAGTTACTGAAATTTTATTGTAGAACAATTAAGAATTCTTTACATTGTTTCTGACAGTAACTTTCCAATTTCCGATTTGTTCAAACTCAGGACCAGCTTTAATATTGATGACTTCATGTTGTAAGTGAATCTTATCATTTAACGAAAAGGCTTTTGCGTACGATTCCAGATATTCTTGAAATTCAGAATTTATCATGAAGTTTGGAGTCTCCGCCGGAAACGGGAAGTCACTGAAGCAGAAACTCTCTTTAGAGAGATTGCTGGTCGTTGACCTCATGCAACTAATGCCATTTTCTCTGAAAAAATTGAAAGATAAATTCTAGTCTCAATTATGCAACTTGGTAATAAAATTTATTTTTTAGTGATTATTGGTCAACTAATATTACTATTACACTGTAATGGTGATCAATTTTAGCTGGCGAGAGCCAAAAAGATAAGGGGGGGGGGGAGGAAACAACCCTGAAAAGTAGTTTACATAACCAACCAATAATAAATTATGTACAGGAAAATGATTATGTAAAATTAATATGACCTTGTTATGTTAATTTATTTAATGCAAATTTGCCATTTAACTTAAATTTACCTGTACTTCCACGTTCCTCCAATATTATCCGTTTTTTCAAAACAAATGACTTGTAATTGTTCTTCTTGACACGATTTAATAGCTACTAATCCACTAAATCCAGCGCCAATTACAGCAACATCCACTCGTTGAGCCATGCTTCAAATAAATCCAAAAAACGCGCAACAAAATCAAAATTATTACTTTTCAGCTAAACCAGTCAAACTGGATTAGTTAAAATCATAAAGAGAAGTAGTTAACTATACAAAATTACACTTTTAAAGTTATTAAAGATAATGATCTCGCACATTGGTGCGACAAGGAAGTTTAAAATGATGACGTTGTCAAAATTTTAACATTTAAAAAAAAATTTTTTTTTAAAGCTCACATGTATTTTCGTTTCAATATTTTCTTAGTAATGTCTGACGTCTTAACTAATAATATGAATAATTATAATTAATAATAATACACCAAAATAAATAAATAAAAAACATTTGGTTAAAATACTTTTGTTAGTTACTGAAAACTTCAAATACTAAAATGTTTCAAAAAATCAGAAGCAGAATCATGAAGGTCAATTTATGAATTATTACATGGAAACACACAGTATATGGAAAATAAAACTAAGTTGGTCAAAGTACATGAACGATAAAGAGACATTGAACTTCTTTATAGCGGTTTTTTATAAACTCTAATACAAAAACTATAAAGTCCTTTTACAGTTTAAAATTATTACAATTATTACAAATAAATTATGTTTTATTGTTTCTAGGTTTCTGTTTTAATTAAAACAACATTTAGTATCTTTTTTTGTTGGTTGTTAGACGCCTCCACAGCTTTTGCTGTATTCAGACCAGCCTAATCTTAAATTGCACAGTATTGTAGATTTGCAACTATCAACACATGGTGCTTCAGGTGTCACTCGATATAAGTTCCTATAACATTTGTTTTTAGTTTTTATGGTGCACAATATAACTTAGCTGTTTTAATTAATAATTTTTACGCATAAAATTTCTGAAAAAGTGCATCATCAGTCTCCATTCGGGTGACAAAATTATCGAACTCTGCTCCAGACATGTCTTTCAACCCATATGCATCCTAAATTTAAAATTTATCATTTTTAAGACATTTATCATTTTGTGAATAAACGTTTAATTAGTACTTACTTTTGCTGAATAGAGTAGTCCCCAAGTAGGAAAGCCGTCTGCATTAGCTTTGTCAATATCTAAGTAGTAAACTTCATAATCCAAAACATTCTTTTTAGACATCAAAATAATGCAATTTTAGAAAAACTGTTACGGTATTATCGTCTTTTTAGCAAACGAAAAATGAAAATGCAATTACCCAAGTTGATCCTTCGTAATCTCCGTCAATGGTGTAAATCCGAAATGCTGGATTGACGCTGGAGTATGTTGTTACGCTGGGCGTAATATGTGCCACACTGATGGGGTAACTGGTATTGACATCATCGTAAACAATCTCAAAATGATCGTTGTGTGTGTGGGCGTAAAAATGCCCAATTATTGTCCCCTTATACCTTGTGAAAAATTGTTAAAATTTAAATAATTTACCTAATATTTATTATTGACCGGTTATGCAAACTACTTTTCAAGGTTTTTGTTTTACTTGTTGGCTCTCACCAGCTAGATTGAGTCACCTAATACAGTATAATAGTAATTTTAGTTGACAATGATCACTCAAAAATAAATTTTATTTCCAAGTTGCATAATTGAGACTAAAAGACCTTTTACAGTTTAAAATTTGTTATCCTACAAGCTGCTGTAGTAAGCAGCATTCTGTAGTGCATGACATGATGAGAGAGTTTGCATTTAATTCAATGCATATTTGTCATAAATTAGCTTTTAAACTTTAAACAAACGATTATTATCAAACTAATTCGTTATGCAAATATAAATTTGCGGTTGTTGAATAGCAATCTTGATAATCATGATTGAATATTTTCAAGACAACTTGTTGACCAAGGTTATTTGTGCCTTACTCGTAATATGGGTCATCAAATACTACTTTAAAATAAGAAGACTTCCTCCTGGACCATGGGGACTTCCTTTTTTTGGATATGCGCTTTGGATTGGAAAATTGCCATACACAACATTCAATCAAATTGGACAAAAATATGGAGGCATATTTAGCTTAAATTTGGCAGGGGAGACGGTGGTCGTACTTAACGATTGGCCATCTATAAAAGAAGCAATCCTTGATCAAGGGAAATGCTTCAGTGGAAGACCATCCATGTTTATTGTCGATGAGGCTACCCAAAAAAAAGGCAATTAAAAACCTTAATTTACATAGTAATAGGATGCAATAATTCAACAAAGTGTAATATTAAATTTAAAAAAGATATGTCATTCAATGATGGTCCAGTCTGGATGCAGCACCGAAATCTGATGATTAAGTGCATGAGACTGATTGGATTAGGGAAAAGAGCAATGGAGACTTCAATTACACACGAAATAAATGGATTATTAGACATCTTAGACAAAAATCATGACACAAATATTTCAATGACAACCATTTTTATGAAGCCAACACTCAAAATCTTATGGAATTTAATTTCGAGTAATATGAAATTGCCAAAATAAATCAAATCAATTCTCAATATTTTATGTTATTTGTTAAAGGTCACAGTTTGAATGATGAACAACTTGAGAAACTAAATCGTGTATCGGATGAAGTCGTTAAAAAACGTTTCCCTAATAACCTTGTAAATATATTCCCGCTGTTAAGATACGTTCCCCCTGATGGATTTGGATACAAAGATGCAATGGCTGCTAACAAACGACTTGTTGATTATCTCAACAAAGTTGTTAAAGATCATCAGCAAAACGGAAATCAAAGCATAGATCGTGATTATATAGATTTTTATTTAGATGAAATTGAAGCCAATTCATCTAAAACTTCCAATCCACCATATACGGGTATCATCATTTTAAACAATAACAAAAAATTGTCGGCTTCATAAGTAAATCTCTAAACTGCACTATTTGCGAATAAAGAAATGAGACCAAAAGCTTGTAAACTTATTTCAATAGAAATCTGTGGCATAAAGCTAAAATGGCATAGGTTTTAAGACTAAATGACAAAGGTATCCGACCAAAAAATGACATTCGTAAATGACATTGGTCTCGTTTGTTCATTAGTTTTAAAGAAACGAGATTTTGTTGCATAGATTTTCATGGAGAATTGTCTCGTTTCTTTACTGTTTTTAAGAAAGCTATACTTTTCTACATTACTTGCTGTTGTTATTTCACGATGAAACACTGAACAGTATTATTTTTGTTATTGGTAAATATGAATGAGCTTTTCATTTTTTTAAGCCTTGGTCCACAACCCCCGGTTCGTGGATCAAATGCCACTGGTCCACAACAATTTCGAGATTTGTCTACAAACTTATTTGATTTTAATAGAGTTGAGATTTTCTTATGAAGCCGACGATGTTATCTTTTATATAGTGTATCAATATTAATTGGTACTGATAATCTATTTCTTTTCTAGTTGATAATTTAGTCGGGTCATTGTGGAACCTAATTTTAGCTGGACAAGAAACATCAAATACAACTTGCCAGTGGACATTTTTATACATGGCTTTTTTCCCCTCAGTACAACAGAAAATTCAAGATGAGCTTGATTTAATAATCGGCAGAGATCGTCTCCCAACGTTGGATGACATGAACCAACTGCCATATTTACATGCAACAATGTTGGAGATCTATCGATATTCAACTGTGGTCCCACTGTCAGTGCCTCATCGAGCCTTGGAAAACGCTGAAGTGTTAGGATATAAAATTCCAAAGAATACAACGGTATTTCAAAACATTTATGCGGTTCATTTTGACCCAAGTTTGTGGGAAAACCCCAACAAATTTAATCCAGAAAGATTTCTCGACAAAGACAATTGCATCAATCGACCACCTTATTTGATACCATTTTCCTTAGGTTTGATTTTTACTTAACGATTGAGTTGATTCCATGAAATATTTATTGACATTTGATTGATTATTTAGGTCCAAGAGTTTGCATAGGCGAGGCCGTGTTTGAAATGGAATTTAGGTTAATTCTTAGCAGCCTTTTGCAGAGATTCACGTTTGCATTTCCTAAAGGTTTACCAAAGCCAGCATTCGAAGCTGAGTTTTCATTCACAATTAAGCCATTGCCTTTCTCAATGCACGTTTCAAAAAGATGCAATTAAAAAATTAACGAAAACGTTTGCTAATATCAGAACGGGTTCTACTGTCAGGTACTGTATTTACTTTTCTTAAATTCTAATTGTCGTTTGTAAAATAATGCATTGTGTAGAAAACTTCAGTATTAACTTTAAAAGGCTATTTAATTTATTAATTACTGTATTATTAACTATTTTAAAATAATATTGCAATTTTATTAACTGCTAGTAATATAACACAAAGCTATAATTAGTTGAAGTTAATTTCAAAAATTGTATTTCTATTCTCCATTGCTAGATTATTAATAAATTTTCTAGATACGACAACTGCTCAATTTAAAATTAAAAATAAGTTAAAAATAGTTATATAAAATTAACAAATTTTTGCTAGATTAAGACGATTAATGATTAGTTCATTTTAAAATCGTAAACAATTTAAAACTACAGTATTCAACAATTATGTTTTATGCTTGGGTTTCATAGTCTTATTATGCTTTAAAAAATCAAATTTACAAATTATAATAAACTTATCCCTCGATATCGAGTCCTAAAAAAAGCGATACAGTATTTTGATTATTAAAATTAAATATCAGGTGTTAATATCAATGTCATTTGCAAATTTTAAAAATGCTATCAGTGACAAACGTCAATTGTACAATATTGTTATTTAACTTATTTTATTATACCATTTGTAATACTGTACCAACAGTATGATAATGAAACATGTAAATATAAAATGGAAATCATCGCCAGTTTATTTGAACTCAAAATCTGTGTAATTTTATTTGTATTTTATTGTATTTTACAAGCTATAATATAAATACACTATAAGCCTATACGCCTATACTATAACCCGCTTACAGTGGTCAGCCATTGAACCACATGTTAACTTTTTCCGTATATAGTGAACCCTCGTATAATGAAGTTTTGGTTATAGTGAACAACTTTTGATCATTTTTTGGGTCAATCTTCTCTGTTATAATGAAGTTTTGAGATTTACATTACATTTTCATTAGATTTACACAAGTATTACTTTAGATTTACATGGCATTTTGAGTGATAGTGTACTGCATTGAAATGAAAGTATGCTGTATATGCTAATCCTTGCTGATGTTTCCCCATGTATAGTTTTCCCCCCTTGCATGGGGACACACAAAGATAAAAGGGCAAAATAGAGGGTTCTTTTTAAAACTTCTTTTGTTTTAAAGCTTTTAACATGGTGTTGACAACCGTGGTTTTTTTTTCAGCAGCATGCAGTAGCACAACAAACTTAGAAATTGTTTAATTGTTATCCATAAATACAATGAAGGGGTTCAAATAAATTTAACACACATGTTAACAGAAAGATAAATTAAATAGATCAGAACTGGACTCATTTCTTATTTTTCACTCTATAAAACATTAACAATTCTAGATTATTTTAATTATAGTGGCAAATGAGTTTAATATTTTTTGATGTTTTCATAACTTTTAATAAATATTATTATTAAAGATGCCTTTATAAAGTAAAATGTTAATAAATATGTCTATAAAAACGTAAAATGAACTTAAAAATGCATTTTTAGATTTTTTAAAGCAATTTTCGCTTATAGTGAATTTCGGATATAGTGAAGTGATTGTGCCGGTCCCTTGCCACTTCACTATAAGCGAGTTTCAGTGTATTTTAAAATTACTTTTTAAAATATTGGTACAGTATTTCTATTCAATTATTGTGTTCCTCTATTATACTTTTCCCCTTCTTTTGTTAATTGATCTCTTTGTATTCATTTTTCGCTGCTTTAGGCTAAAAAAGCTCTAATATGCAAAGAAAAATCACAAAAATGATCCAAAAAAAAAGCTCTAAAAGGCAATAAGCTCCATTATTAGGAGCCATAATATACGGAGATTTTTAACATGCAAGTCAATGGGAGAAGAAATGGGGAAATCGAAATCGGCTCTAGAAAGCGAAAAGCTCCATTATAAGGAGCCTTATTAAGTGCTGTATTATTAAAGCTTCTAAAAACTATTCTCCAACTGGGTATTGTAAAGTTGTAAGTGTAACTTCTAAAAATAAAGAAAATCGCCGAGATGCAGTAATAACTATCTTCGAAAAACTAAAAATACATTTTGACCCAAATGTCTGGGAAAATCCAAACAGTTTACTGACCTACATTTGTAATAGAAAACCTTTCTACATGTTAAATACTGTACATCAGTGTTTCCCAACCTTTTTTGTGTTATGCCCCACCTAAGCCCTTATAAACGTTTGTATGTCCCCCTCATATTATAAGTCGCCATAAGGTTAATGTAAATTTGAAAAATATCTATTTTCAAATTGCCCCCTTGAACAATCAAAATGCCCCCTTGTGGGGCGGACGCCCCACGTTGGGAAACACGGCTGTACATTGTACAGTACTGTATTTGTAACTTTCTCCTGCAAAGTACAAATCGCCAATACAGTGTACTGTATATGACTGCTCACCAAAAATCGAAAATTAAAAGTTTAAGGTTGGCAAAAACATTTTACGGAAATTAATTCTCAAAAACAATGTTACTACTAAATAATCAATTAAGCTATTCTGTATAAAACAACCATTTATATATTTTTTACTGCCACAAAGACATTTTTCAAAACTTAATTAAAGAATTTCCTGTTTTATGGCCAGATGTGATTGCCTCTAAATTTCATTAATTTTTTTTAAACAATTAAAACAAATACTCTTAAGTTTAAAATTAAATATAAATTATACCCATTTAAACATTTACAAACAGACAAAGAGAGATTTTTCTAATGGGGAAAACATCTTCAAATACTGTACTGTATTCCCATTAAAAAGAAGAGTTTTGTAAATTTTTACAGTAATTGATCAAAAGAGCACTAAAATAAATTACTTTATTACTTTACAATGTACAGATAATTTGCAAACATGAACTGTACCGTATACCTTAGCATTTTTCATTTCTGAATGCTTAATCGATTTAATTAAACTAATTTTGTTCGGGTTATCAATATTGTTACATTATTTATTTTACGAGTCATTAATCACAGTAGATTAATATTTTTCTTACAGCTTTGAGTTCCTTGACAGTGTCAGAATAAAAATTCAATAAATTTATATACATGTAGGCATTTTATACACAGTGATAAACAGAAATAAATTACATTTTTAGCAATAAATTTTCCCTCATTTCTTTGATGCTATTAAAGTACTGTATGTACATTATAAACTCATATACAGTGGATTCTCGTTAACACGAACGCCGATAAAACGAATTTCTCGTTAACACGAAACAACGTTGTGGTCCCAAACTACAGTATAGGCTTTCCCTTTCATTTTTTGTTCGTTAACACCAAGTAAAACCCCGTTAACACGAACTGATTTTGCTTCTCCGAATGAAAAATTGCATTTATCGTCAAAGAAAATGTAGAGAAAATTAAAAAAAATGTGAGTTTGACTCTAAAAAATGTCAGCTTGACTCTACAAAATGTGAGTTTGACTCTAAAAAATGTGAGTTTGACTCTAAAAAAT
>JAAFCF010006596.1:15645020-15664655 GCA_013389785.1 Helicorthomorpha holstii
TGACTCTAAAAAATGTGAGTTTGACTCTAAAAAATGTGAGTTTGACTTTAAAAAATGTGAGTTTGACTAACAAATGTCAGTTTGACTCTTAAAAATGTGAGTTTGACTCTTAAAAATGTGAGTTTGACTCTTAAAAATGTGAGTTTGACTCTTAAAAATGTGAGTTTGACTCTTAAAAATGTGAGCTTGACTCTAAAAAATGTCAGTTTTACGAATATATATTATATTTTGCATGTGTTCGTTAACACAAAACCCCGTTAACACGAAGAAAAATCTTGGTCCCGTCGACTTCGTGTTAACGAGAATCCACTGTATTATGAACCACCTGTTTTAAAGCTCCTGTTTTCAATATTATACCAATCAATAATTAATTTACTGTATAGTAACTGTGCGGCATACTTAAAAAATATAGAAAGCGGTTTTCTACTTCAAAGTCTAAAAGATTATCAGACACAAAATGATACTGTATAATGATTTTGTTTTTGTTACAGTAGATACTGTATATTATTTTTATCTACCAAAATATGATAACGTAAAACCTCAATAATGTTTCATGTTAACTGATATGGCCCGCTTAATAAATAAACTTCAATTAATAACTTTGCTGATGTAACCTAATATCAACATCATATTGAGTCAGTGTTACAACTCTTATAAGTTGGTATTTTGTTTACTTTGGACTTTGGAGGCTCCATCGGGGTTAAACGACAGGTGGCTACATGTTTGTTAATCTTTTTTTTTTTTTTTTTTTCAAACCAAAATAGCCAAGTCAGTGCGATAATGAGTAGGACTATGCGAGTACGCGCATGCACATAATGGTAGTGCAATTCGTATGAATGAAATGAAGGTCGAGTAAAATCTATTATTATTTCCGCTTTTTAAAAACGATTGGTTGAAAACTGGTTTGGAAGAATGTGTGACAAGAGGAAGAACAAAATTTATCAGTGGTAAATACACAACCGCCAATAAATCTACAAAGCGCATGCCCAGTGAAAAATGGGGCCATTACTAATTCAGTAGTGACATTGACAGTGGCTTTCTAGCTGTGGCAACAGTCAGTGATTTATTTGCAACAAAGTACAAAAATAAATTATTGCTGAGAACTTGTGGTGGCAACGAATTTAGTTTGGGATCAATTCAGACATGGATTCAGAACAGAAAAAAGACGTAATTCTTCATCAATTTTCACGAGCAAAAACTTTACCAAATGCCTCACCTTTCTGCCTAAAATTAGAAACGTTTCTTCGTATGGCGGACATTCCTTATGAAAATGACTTCAAGAACCCTCAAGGTCCTTATGGAAAAGCCCCATGGATGGAGTACAAAGGCCAAGCCGTGACTGATTCAACTCTGTGTATTGAGTTTTTGCTGGAAAAGTTGCATTTGAGTGTCGATCGACATTTAAGTGATGAGCAAAAAGCTGTGGGCAGAACGCTGGTCTTAATGATGGAGGAGCATTTCATTTGGCCATTTGCTCTATACCGTTGGGTCTATGACGAAACAAAAGCCATTGGACGACTTATGCAGTGGGGATCATTTCCACCATTCGGGGTATTGCATTTTTTTATTAAAAGAACTATAAATAAAAGAGCAATTGGTCAAGGAATTGGTCAGCACCCCAAAGAAACAATTATGGAGTTCGGCAAAAAAGATTTAAAAGCTCTTTCTGATTACTTGGGCACCAAAAAGTTCATCTTCGGTGATCAACCAAGTTCTTACGACTGCGCTATATTCGGCATGTTATGTCAATGTGCTTATGGAGCTCCAGGATCAGAATTTGAGAGATGGGTTAATGAAGAGTATTCAAATTTGAAAAACTACTGCAACAACATGAAAGAAAGGTTTTGGCAAGATTGGGACGAAGTATTAATGAAATAAATCCACCAAACGATTTTTAATTTAATTTTTGCATGCAAGCTCTCTTGTACACAGTGTAAACACACGTGAAAATTGTGCTTAGTAAATGACGAAATAATTACTGTTTTTCATGCGTATACTTGTAATGTAACTTGCATCCCACCGAGATTTTATAATACTGTAATCTACTGTTATAAAATTCTAATATACTATACGTGTCTTTGTTTTGTTATTTAGTAATTTCATAGAAAATTGGCTAAATTTATTTAAAAGGGTTTCAGAGTTACCATTGAATAAAACAATTCAAGCCCATTTATTCTAAGAAATTCGTTATCATACAAAATCGTCGTTTTGTGTCCTAGAAATTTAACAATTTAAAATGACATTTGGATACTTAAAGTTGATGCCAGACACAACTTTAAAATTACAGTAAGCCATTATTTTTATTTGTTAAAAGAAATTGAAAAGTAATAATCATCCTTGAAATGACACTTCACTGCATAGCATACAACCATTGAATACAACCCAAAAATGCAGTGGATTCTCGTTAACACGAAGTCGACGGGACCAAGATTTTTCTTCGTGTTAACGGGGTTTTGTGTTAACGAACACATGCAAAATATAATATATATTCGTAAAACTGACATTTTTTAGAGTCAAACTCACATTTTTAAGAGTCAAACTCACATTTTTAAAAGTCAAACTCACATTTTTAAGAGTCAAACTGACATTTGTTAGTCAAACTCACATTTTTTAAAGTCAAACTGACATTTTTTAGAGTCAAACTCACATTTTTTAGAGTCAAACTGACATTTTTTAGAGTCAAACTCACATTTTTTAGAGTCAAACTGACATTTTTTAGAGTCAAACTCACATCTTCTAGAGTCAAACTCACATTTTTTTGATTTTCTCTACATTTTCTTTGACGAAATATGTAATTTTTCATTCGGAGAAGCAAAATCAGTTCGTGTTAACGGGGTTTTATTTCGTGTTAACAAACAAAAAATGTATGGGAAAGCCTATACTGTAGTTTGGGATCACAATGTTGCTTCGTGTTAACGAGAAATTCGTTTTATCGGCGTTCGTGTTAACGAGAATCCTCTGTACCTTTCATACATCAATTGTTTAATTCAGTTTAACAATGTCATTAATATAATAAGTTTATATTACTACCGGTATAGTAAACGATAAATCCACCCAAAAATATTTTATAACTAAATATTATCACATCCAAAAACAAAGTTAAGTCAGACATTCAAGTTGCTCATAAATTTAGTCGTACATTGGAATTAACTTGTATAAATTGCAATAATATTAGCTTTGTAAAGTCGAGTACACATTTTTTGGAAAATCCCAACATGTCTTAAAGATTGAAGTCATAAACTTTTAAAAGGAATTGTACCCTATTTAGAATTCCCTTGATGTTTTCAAAAAGCGAGTAAAAACTTGCAGACATGTCAGTTTATGATCATATACGTCGTTACTGCTGTTTGTCAAAAATTAATGTCAAAAAAGGATTTAACTGTCACCAGAAGCCGGTTTTAACTCGTAGAGGCCTCGAGCGACATATGACCGTTATTTTGAAACTTTGTGAAATAAGTTACGATTGGTCATTCAATGTAGATACTGGATGTGTGAACTCTGAAGTCACGTTACAATTACTGTAATTGAGTCATAAATACAATTATTGTAACTTTGTTTAATGGTTTTATTATTGTTTAATAGTTTTAAGTTCCTGTATTATGACTGGTAAAGAAATGTTACTGAGTTACTTCGCTTAATTAAAATGCTACCTATACGAAATTAAATAATTTTGAACTTCAAAAACTTTAATGTCATAAAGAGATTTCTCAAAATAAAATTATTTTTTGCTTTATGGCTAATACTGATCGCTTTATTAATGTTTTTTATAGTATGCCAAATGCAAAAGTTGACTTCTCTGCACAATAATTTAAAATTAACTTATGAATAAGCAAGAAAAATTTGCTCTTGAGAAAAATCTCGGTTGTGATGTTGCAAAAAGATCAATTTTTTTCTGAAATAAATGTGTTTGAACAACTTAACGCTATGTAAGCTTATACAGAACAATTCACATACCGAATGTACATAATAATATTGTTAAATTTAATACAGGTATTTGTAATGATTAATAAGCATTTAATTTACTCAAGCTTTAATTAACCATTTCAATCAGTTACATTAAAATAGCATATTGCTCGGAAAAACAATAATGCTCATTTATTTCTGTTATGAATTATTAAATAAAGAAAATACTCAATACAGTATACTGTATCTAACACAACCTTGAGCTCCTTGAAAATAATTGCCACTTTAGTCTGAAGGATTATGAGTTACATTAAACTGATATTTTTATTGGATAAGATAATGTATACACTATATAGTACTATTTTTACATACAGTAGTATGATAACATGAAAAAGTTAAAACAATTTTTAATGTTAACTGCTAAGGCTCGACTAATAAGTTGCATAACTGCCATTAATACTTTACATTAATTACTGTATAATGTGCATAATTATTACAACTTAAATAGATACAGTATGTTGACATTGGAAACTCTGTCGGGGTTAACGACAAATGGTTCCAGGTTTATTAATATCTCGTTTTAAGCTAAAATAGCCAAGTCTGTGCCATAATGAACATGATTGTGCGAATACGAGCATGTAAGCAATGTAGTAATGTCAGTGCATGCAACAGAATGAAATCTAGGTCAAGTACAATCTAATGTAATTTCCGTTTTTAAAAACCGATTGGTGGAAAACTGGTTTGGAAGAATCTGAGTCAAGAGGGAAAAAAATTTATCATTAGTAAACGTTAAACAAAAACGCAAGTAAACATATAAAGCGCATGCCCAGAGAAAATTCGGCTACATTACTAATTCAGTAGTAACATTGACAGTGGCTTTCTAACTGTGACAGCAACCGGTGATTTATTGGGTAAAAAAAAAGAAAAAATATTGTGAGCTTCATTGAGGATTTGTTGTGGCAACGAATTTAATTTAAGATCAATTCAGACATGGCTGAAGAACAGAAAAAAGACTTAATTCTTCACCAATATGAACGAGCAAGAACATTACCAAGTGCCTCGCCCTTCTGCCTAAAATTAGAAACGTTTCTTCGTATGGCGGACATTCCTTATGAAAATGACTTCAAGAACCCTCAAGGTCCTTATGGAAAAGCCCCTTGGATAGAGTATAAAGGCCAAAGCGTGACTGATTCAACTCTGTGCATTGAGTTTTTGCTGGAAAAGTTGGATTTAAACGTCGATCGCCATTTAAGTGATGAGCAAAAAGCTGTGGGTCGGTCGCTAGTTTTAATGATGGATGAGCATTTCGTTTGGCCCTTTGCTCTTCACCGTTGGGTCTATGACGAGAATAAAACTATTAAACAACTCATGTCGTTTCCATCATTTCCTCCATTTAATGTGTTGTATTTTTTCTTTAAAAGGACGATAAATAGTAGAGCAGTTGGTCAAGGAATTGGTCAGCACCCCAAAGAAACTATTATGGAGTTTGGAAAAAAGGATTTAAAAGCTGTCTCCGATTTTTTGGGCTCCAAAAAGTTCATTTTTGGTGATCAACCAACTTCTTACGACTGCGCTATATTCGGTATGTTATGTCAGTGTGTTTTTGGAGCTCCAGGATCACATTTTGAAAATTGGGTCAATGGAGAGTATTCAAATTTAAAGCAATACTGCAACAACATGAAAGAGAAGTTTTGGCCAGATTGGGACGAAGTGTTAATCAAATAAATCCACCAAATAACTTTTAATTTAATTTTTGCATGTAAGCTCTCTTGTACTCAGTGTAACCACACGTGAAAATTGAGATGAGATGACGAAATAATTACTGTACTGTATTTTCATGTGTATACTTGTAATATAATACAAGTAAATTACCTTTGTATTATTGTTTAGTAATGAAAGCGACGTTTTGGCCAGATTGGGACGAAGTATTAAGTAAATAAATTCTCAATCAATTTTTTGCTTTCTAAACTTTGAATGTTTTACTGCAGCGTTAAAATTGCGTTGTAAAATAGCGTTGTGATTGACGTATTACGAAATTATAATTACTGGTTTTCATTTTAAAATACAGGTATTGCAATAAACAATTACAGAATAAACAGTAAATGCCTTGCAAGTTAATTTACGCTATACATTTTCTGATATCTTGTTTGTGATAATCAGTAAAATAAATTTAAAACATACAGTATAAGAATTTTTTCACTTACGCCAAATTTGAGAAAATGTTTTATATCTTATTACACTTATCAAATTTATGATGATCGTCATTATCCGCATTGGCAGTTAATATAAACGACATTTTATCATAATGCTAAATTATTATGGACTTACAAAAACTGTGTCAGCAAATATTTGATTGCATAACCTTTCTAAATTTATCTAAAAATAGATTTGTGTCCAAGAAATTCTAAATGCTAATAAAATTGCTTCGACCTCTACTAAGTGAGTAATAAGTTAATATTAAATATATTTGTACGGATTTATAAGATACTGTAACATAAAAATTTTAAAAATTAAAAACATAAAAATTTTGGTTTCAAATATTTACTCTTAATTTCAACGATACTTTATTTAGCAAATTTATTTGGTTGTTTGTTTATATTACAAGGATAAATATAACTTTACGATTTATTTTAGATGTGAGTCTCGACTAGATAAAATAAAACACTAATTTTTATTCTCAAATTTGTCCAAAATAACTAAAATGCTGTGCAAATGTAATTGCATCAGTCAGCCTATCGTAATACTGGTAAAACTATAGTATAAAAAATCATACAGTATGCATTTGTAAGCTTAAGTTATATTGTACTAAAACAAAAAATTGAATTCAAATACTGTATATAGTATATACAAATAATTTCTAAGCCCCTTTTATTAACTAATAATTTATCTTTTATGATTGTGCAATAATAATATACAATCATTATTTTGGATCTCGACTAAAACAGTAACATCCAAAATAAAATGTCTTATAAATTAATACAGCACATTAACATGAGATTAATAGCTGTAAAAAAATCTGAATTGACTCTAAACGTATCCTTGACTCTATCGCTGAATATTATGAAAATCAAACTCAATTTCTTCTCCAGTTTCACATAATAAATTCAATTCGGTACAAAATCACCAATTGTCGATTGGATTTAACTGGGTAATCATGTCTTGGTCAATGTTTGTGCTCGCAACGGCCATAATTGCAGTTACAATTAAAAAGTTGATTGGTTTTATTACTAACATTCGTCGATTGCCACCAGGTCCTTGGGGCTTGCCACTGATTGGTTATTTACCTTGGATACAACGTGAATCGTATCTAACATTCACTGAACTTGGTAAAACATATGGAGGATTATACAGTGTTAAAATTGGAGGAGAAACCGTTGTTATCCTAAATGACTGGCCAACAATTAAAGCAACTTTAGTGGACAACCCCAAAATATTTAATAGAAGACCACATTCGTTTATAGGTCAAGTAGCAAACAACGTAACCGGTAGAATCGAATTTCACACGTACTAAATGATTTCCAATCTTTAGTAAACATCGAAATCATTGTTTTTAGATATAGCATTTAACAATGGGCAAATTTGGCAGGCACAAAGACGAACAACAATTCAATGTCTACGTAATATTGGAATGGGAAGAAGATCAACGGAAAATATTATTAAAGAAAGCATTCTACTATTGATTGATGATTTTACTAAACTAGATAATCAAGTAGTTGAAATGAACTCGATGTTTTACCCGACAATTGTTAGAGTCAACTGGGGCTTTGTAGCAGGTAACATGAAATAAATATATATTGTACACTAAAATAAATTGTAAATGATTTTTTGTTAATTACAAGGTGACACTTCAAGTGTAGAAAACGCAAAAAAGTTAAAAACTTTGGAAATTATTACAAAAAACTTGAATTTGAACTTTGGTAGTAATAATGTAGTAAACATCTTCCCATGGTTAAGATTTGTGCCATTTGATCCATTTGGATTTCTTCAATTTGAAGACTGTGCTAATCAGCTTAAAAGATTTTTAGGAAGTATGATCGTCGAACGAATGGAAAACAGTGCTGAAGTAGAAGATCTTGATTTCATTGATTATTACATTGCCGAAGCCAAAAAACATACAAAAAATGGTGTAGCAGAACCTCCTTACAATGGTTAGTACAAATAATATTTAAAATTATATAAACAATAAATCTTTATTGTCTATATTTGCACATAATTAATATTCCTAATTTGAAAAAAAGTCGACTGAAAAAACACAGACTTAAAGTCGACTGAATTTTAATATTTTTAGTAAACACAACTTGCTTTTAATTTACCACAACCACAACAATTGGTTTTGATTTTCAATTACAGTAAATGTATTTATTAAGCTCCAGTATGGTTATTTGTTTACTAAAATTTAGCTGAATATCTATTTGGTACACTGTGGGATTTGTTTATGGCTGGTGGCGACACAACCAATGTCACAACCTTATGGGGAATGCTCTATCTAAGCTATTACGAAGAATTCCAAATAAAACTTCAGAAAGAACTGGACAGTGTCATTGGCAAAAGTCAATTATTAACAGTCGACGATTTTCCACGTTTGCCTTATTTAGAAGCGGTAATTAAAGAAGTGCAACGGCTATCAGCTATTTTACCGTTATCGGTTCCTCACTGTCCAAATGAAGATTATAAAATCAACGGATACACGATTCCTAAAGGAACAATGTGCTTACAGAATATTTACGCAGTTCATTTCGACCCCAACTTATGGGATGAACCAGAAGCTTTTAAACCAGAAAGATTTCTTGACATTGATAACAAGCCAGTTTCACCTCCATATTTAATGCCATTCTCAATTGGTAAACATAATATAAAACAGTGTACAAGTACTTAAACTTCAAAATTAAATGTTTTTTTAGGTCCTCGTCAGTGCATAGGACAATCGATAGCAGAAATGGAGCTCAAACTTTTGTTTGGTTTACTTTTTCAGAAATTCAGCTTTTCATTGCCACCTGACCGGCCAAAACCATCGTTAGAAAGATGTACAGGAATTATATCAAATCCACTGCCATATTCGTTACTCATTAAAACAAGAAAATAAAGTAAAAGTTATGTACAGCATTTTTATTCTGCTTAAAGTGCATCAATTACAGTGTATATAAATGATTGTGACTGGATATTTTTTAAACTATATTTTAAAGTTCAGTCTCATGACTCCTATACAATTTCTTCTGCTGATATTCAGTCAAATTGAATTTTTCATAATGTTTCTTATCTTTAAATCCATCATTAGACAACAAGAAACTTTAGTTATTAATAAAGCATCGACTTGCTTTTTTAGTTTTATAAGTGTAAACAAAATCAAATAATTTACAGCTGAGAATTAATGGTATGTTCCAATATGGTGTCGCTGACGTCAACAGCCAAAAACATTAGTTTATCCTTCAATTAAAATTCAAAGAGCAACATTTAATAGCAATAATAATGTACCTCGGTCTATAAACAAAACATAATATTTGAATACGAGATAGAAGACATAATAATCAAATAGTATCTTACAGTATGTAACCTTTGAACAATTAGCTTATTATCAAATTTTGATTGCCAATATTAATTTAAGTATCTGAGTAGATACTGTATCACTATACTAAAAAAAACCCAGTCCCATTACATCCATTCAATTTTTTGCAAAGAATTTTAACTGCTACGATACAGTAAGATTGCATCTTTCATAAACAGTAAAAACTTTAGATGTTTCCCGTTCTTTAAACCCACGACAATAGGACAACAAACTTTAGTACTTAATAATACATTAATTTGCTTGTTTCAGTTTTTCAAGTGCAAACAAAATAAAATAATTTACAGCTGAGAATTTATGGGGTTTTCCATTATGGTGTCATTGGCATCAACATCCAAAAGTACAGGATATTATAGTTAGTCCTTAAAAAATTAAAAAAGCAACATTTAATAACAATAATACTCTGAAACAAAACATCTATAAACGAAACATAACATCTCAATATGAGATAGAAGAGAAAACGATTACAAAGTGAAATTATATTTCACATTGAGACCTTTGATCAATTATTATCTGATCAAATGTTTGATGAATATAAAAATTGATTAGTTTTGTCTTTTCTCAGCAGTTATTAACATGGCAAACATTAATTCTGCTTGTTACTACAATCGTTTTAGCCGCAATTAAAAAGCTGACTGACATTAAATACTATTATTCAAATTATACAAGTAAGTTAATTTACTGCATACAATTTCAGTATCAATCTAAGCTACTATACAGTATTTACTTCCAACTGTACTAAACTAATCCAATTGAGCTTCTATTTCAGCAGTGCATTAACTCGTTTGTACGGTTGTTTATTTTTATCAACCATGCCGAATTGGCTAATAAATTTGATACATTTCTACTGTTTACTGACCTCAAACTTGATGGCGTACAATTTATTGTATGCTGTATTTAATCACTACATACGAATGTCCTTCATAGTTTTCACATCTTAATACCAGATAAAAAAATTTAAGATATGTTTTGTTTTGAAAATACAAGTGTCCATGACTTCTATCTATCTTCTTCTATTTACAGTTTATTTATACTGTATATAAAAAAGAATGTGTGTGTGTGATTGTCCGTCCTTTATTCATTCCTACACCACTCGTCCTATCGCCATGAAATTTTAGGAGATTGTTGAGTACATATCAATAATAT
Source organism: Helicorthomorpha holstii (assembly GCA_013389785.1). Lineage (NCBI taxonomy): Eukaryota > Metazoa > Arthropoda > Diplopoda > Polydesmida > Paradoxosomatidae > Helicorthomorpha > Helicorthomorpha holstii. The sequence continues at coordinate 15,655,630 of JAAFCF010006596.1, forward strand.
TTAGCGCTGTAAAAATGCCTTGGCCATTACTTCTCATTGCAACAATAATAATTGCAATCGTAATTAAAAAGTTAATTAATTTTATTACTAAAATACGTCAACTGCCACCCGGTCCTTGGGGTTTACCAATAATTGGCTATTTACCCTGGATACAGAGTGAATCGTATCTAACTTTCACAGAACTTGGTAAACAATATGGAGGATTATACAGCGTTCAACTTGGAGGAGAAACAGTGGTTGTTTTAAATGACTGGCCAACTATTAAAGCAACTTTAGTGGACAATTCAAAAATGTTTAATGGAAGACCATACTCATTTTTAGCTCAATCAGCTACCAACAGAACAAGTAAAATAATTTTCCTATTTTAATACGATTAATTTGCAGAAATTACAATAGTTGTTTTCAGATATAGCATTTAATGATGGGCCAATTTGGCTAATACAAAGGCGAACAACAATGCAATGTCTACGTAATATTGGAATGGGGAAAAAATCAACAGAAAATATTATTAAAGACAGCGTCCAGCAACTAATTAATGATTTGACTAAACTAGATAATCAAGTGGTGGAGATGAACTCATTGTTTTACTCTACCATTGTAAGAGTAAACTGGGGATTCGTAGCCGGTAAATAAAAACTAGTTTAATTGTTATAACAGCACAGATAATTTACTTATGAATGTTATTTTAGGTGACACATCAAGTATAGAGAATGAAGAAAAGTTAAAAACGTTGGCAGATATCACAAAAAAATTACTTTTTTATACTAGAGCTAATAATGTAGTTAACTTACTCCCATGGCTGAGATTTGTGCCACAAGATCGTTTTGGATTCTATAAATTTTTAGACTGTGTTAATCAGCTTAAAAGCTTTCTAAGAAATATAATAGAAGAGCGTATGAAGAACAATACTTTTATAGAAAATCCTGATTTCATTGACCACTACATTGCCGAATCTAAAAAGCATACAAAAGATGATCTGACAACACCGCCTTATAATGGTTAGTAACGTTAATCAACATTTATGTCAAAACTAAAACGAGAAATAAATCTCTTAAGTTTATTCAAAACAATTTTTTTTTTAATTTAGTGGAACATTTAATTGGAACACTAATGGACTTGTTTTTGGCTGGTGGTGACACTACTGATGTGACAACTCAATGGGGTCTTCTCTATCTCAGCTATTATGATGAAGTTCAAAGAAAAATCCAAAACGAACTTGATAATGTTATTGGGAAAGATCGATTATTATCAGTGAATGATTTTTCACATTTGCCTTATTTAGACGCCGCAATTAAAGAAATCCAACGAATTTCGAGCATTTCACCTTTAGCATTGCCTCACTGTCCAAATGAAGATTTTAAAATCAACGGATATACCATTCCTAAAGGGACATCCTGTTTACAGAATATCTATGCAGTTCATTTTGATCCCAACTTATGGGATGAACCAGAAGCTTTTAAACCAGAAAGATTTCTTGACAGCAATAACAAGCCTGTTGCACCCCCATATTTTATGCCATTCTCAATAGGTAGCCAAAATATAATGATGGCTAAAACATTTAATGTAAAAAAATAAAAATTCGGTGCTTTACAGGTCCTCGTGTATGCATCGGACAATCGATAGCTGAAATGGAGCTGACGTTTTTGTTTGGTTTCCTTCTTCAAAAATTCAGCTTTTCATTACCACCGGGCCAGCCTAAGCCATCATTTGAAAAAGTTACGGGAATGATATCAAATCCACTGCCGTATTCGTTACTCATTAAAGTAAGAAATTAAATTGTAAATATTCATGTTCAGTTTAAAGTTCATCACTTACAGTATGCGAGTACCAATATGTAAAATATGCTCAATTAATTGTCAAACTTCCTAAGTTAATAAAGTGTGTAATTTATTGTGACCAGATAATTAGAAAACATTCATTCATTTTAATATTATTCATACAAAAAAAATGCCCAATTACATCTAATTTATTATTACGATTTTTGATTGAAATGCAAATGCGGAGTGATTAATCATCACATAAACAATACATACATTTTAAACCCAGGATTTGATGACAGACATCATGTTACTTAATAAAACACTAAATTGCTGGTTTTATTTTATAAGTGCAAGCAGAATGAATTAAATTACTTCAGAAATTTCATTTGCGTCGCTTGTCTTGATACCATGCAATTATGTATCAATTGCCATATTTGTCTGCCCTTCAATTAACCTTTCTCCAGACAACATGTCTTTCGTATTGAATAACTGACTTATTTTTTATACAATTTTATTTATAATTTTTTTTAATCTTCTATTAAATTTATTAATTTTTTAAAAATTTCAAATAAGTTTTATAAATATAGTAGACAAAAACAGTTAAGCCCTTAAATTGCTGTATGTTCATATTCATCTGCTGAAGTAAAACTTTTCAATATTTAAATCCTGAATAAAATATTGACAGTATTTAATTATGCTTTTAATAATCACATAACTGTTATTCAAAGTCGTATGTGGCGCATTAATGGTAGAAGGGTAAAAATTCAAAGAGTAACATCTAATGATGTTAAGTAAGATCAAAACAAAATATAATATCCTAAATTAAACTTAGACATGATAAAAACCGAATGGCATTTTAATAACATCTAGTCAAATCAGTGGTAAAAATAATCCAAGCTTAATTAGATTTAAAACTGTAATTATGGCCTGGCCACTAATTCTGATCGCAACTGCAATTATTGCAGTAATAATTAAAAAGTTAATTGTTTTTATTACTAAAATACGTCGACTACCACCTGGTCCTTGGGGTTTACCATTTATCGGTTATTTACCGTGGATAGAACGTGAATCGTACTTGACTTTCACAAAACTTGGTGAAAAATATGGAGGATTATACAGTGTTCAACTTGGAGGAGAAACGGCTGTCATCCTAAATGACTGGCCAACCATTAAAGCAACTTTAGTGGACAATCCAAAAACCTTTAACGGAAGACCAAGCTTATTTTTGAGTAATTCTGGAACTAATCGACAAAGTAACTGCTTAATGTTCTAAATCGTTTTCACAAGTTTCAACAGCAAAAAATATTTATTATTGCCAGGTATTGGATCTAACGATGGGCCTATTTGGCAAAAACAAAGAAGAACAACAATCCAATGTCTACGTAATATTGGTATGGGACGAAGATCAACGGAATATATTATTAAAGAAAGTGTCCAAAAATTGATTGAAGATTTCACCAAGTTAGATAATCAAGTGGTTGAGATGAACTCACTGTTTTATGGCATTATTATTAGTGTAAACTGGGGTTTTGTTGCAGGTAAAAATTCAATAGCACTCTTTTGCGTATCATTATTTACATTATAATAGATACCAGATTTACATTTATAACTATTATGCATTTTGTGCATACATATGCATGCATGCATTTAAGAAAATACAATGCAAATTTATTGAAAAAACAAATATAAGATTTTGTTTTTCTCTACATTTTCGCCAGCGATATATGCAATTTTTCATTCGAAGAAGCAAAATCAGTTTGAGTTAAGCGAGTTTTGCTTTGTGTTAACAGGAAACAAATGTATGAAAATGCCTATATTTTATGTCAGAACCGCAATTTTGTTTTGTATTAATCGTATTACACTGTAGTAATATAAAAAGTTTTTCAAAGAATGAAGTCTTAGTATTAATAATAGATGTATTTTTTTTTGTTTAGGTGACAAGTCAAGTATAGAGAATGCTGACAAGATTAACGAGCTAAAAGAAATTACAACAAAACTGCTATTATATTCTAGTGCTAATAACACAATAAACTTATTCCCATGGCTGAGATTTGTGCCATTCGATCCATTTGGATACTTGAAATTTTTAGACTGTGTAAATCAGCTTAAAAGCTTTTTAGAAAAAATGGTTGCAGAGCGTATGAAATACAAATCTGAGGTCGAAGATCCTGATTTTATTGACTATTACATTGCCGAATCTAAGAAACATACACAAGATGATGTTGCGCCACCTCCTTACAATGGTTAGTATACTAACAATAATACTGAACATTTAAAATATCGGTACGGAAACTGCTTACAGAATGAAATTGAGAGAAACATTACTACCGGTATATTAAAATGAGTTTGAATTCTAACCATTTATCAGCCTTACATACATTATTAAATTTGTAATTAACCGTATTTAATTAACCGTATTTAATTAACCGTATTTATTTGTTTACAATTTAGCTGAACATCTAATTGGGACTCTGAGAGACTTGTTTTTGGCTGGTGGTGACACGACTAATGTGACAACTCAATGGGGTTTTCTTTATCTCGGCTATTACAAAGAAGTTCAAGAAAAACTTCAAGATGAACTAGATAGCGTGATTGGAAAAAATCGAACATTATCAGTCGACGATTTTCCACGTTTGCCTTATTTAGAAGCAGTAATTAAAGAAATACAACGGCTATCAGCTATTTTACCGTTATCGGTTCCTCATTGTCCAAACGAAGACTTTAAAATTGACGGATATACCATTCCTAAAGGGACCATGTGTTTACAGAATATCTATGCGGTTCATTACGACCCCAACTTATGGGATGAACCAGAAGCTTTTAAACCAGAAAGATTTCTTGGCACTGATAACAAGCCTGTTTCACCCCCATTTTTTATGCCATTCTCAATAGGTAGCCAAAATATAATAATAAATAAAATGTTTAATGTGAAAAAATTAAATTTAAATACTTTTCAGGACCTCGCGTATGCATCGGGCAATCAATTGCAGAAATGGAGCTGAAATTGTTGTTTGGTTTACTTCTTCAAAAATTCAGCTTTTCATTGCCACCTGACCTGTCAAAACCATCGTTAGAAAGATGTACAGGAATTATATCAAATCCACTGCCATATTCTTTACTCATTAAAGTAAGAAAATAAGCTGTAAACTGCTAAAAGCGGTATATACAAAGAAACTTTACCGGAAATGCTTGCAAGACATTATACATCTGTCCAACAGACACATGTTGTCCTCAAAACAATTTTATATTTTGCAAACGACATTGTTACATGATCTTTACCCCAACCCTGTGCTATTTCCAGATAGCATTTTAAGATTTGTAGACTAAATTTATGAAATGACAAATAACTAAATTAAAAAAAAAAAAAAACTGATTACAGAATTGAAAGAGTTTTAGCTGAAAAGTGATGATAGGGTATCACAGACACCCATTTGGTGGTAGGATTAATTTACTCGTTCGTACAGTTTGTTTATTTTTATAAACCAATACAAAACTCGCAAGACGTTTATGAAATTTATTAATGATTAGTGACCTCCAACGTGATAGCGAAAAACTAAGCTAAAAGTTATATTTAATCACCACATACGAACGTCCTTCATAATTTCCCATTTCAATTAAAGATAAAATAAAGTTTAAAATCGATATGTTTTGACAATACAAGTGTCCTTGACTGTGATTTTCTTATAAACAGTAACTTAGTATTACTTGTACGTTCAACATCTCCAGTTTACTTAAAAACTCAGCTTAACAAAAGCATTTATTAATAGTTTCAGTCGTATTTAGCTTGATAATAATGCCTTGGCTAGTAATTTGCATTGCAACAACAATAATTGCAGTCGTAATTAAAAAGGTAATTGATTTTACTACTAAAATACGTCAACTGCCACCTGGTCCTTGGGGTTTACCATTAATTGGCTATTTACCATGGATACAACGTGAATCCTATATAACATTCACTGAACTTGGTAAAAAATATGGAGGACTATACAGCGTTCAGCTTGGAGGAGAAACAGTCGTTATGCTAAATGATTGGCCAACCATTAAAGCAACTTTAGTGGACAATCCAAAAATATTTAATGGAAGACCATATTCATTTGTAACTCAAGCAGCAATCAACAGAGAAAGTAAAATCATTTTACTAAATTAATGACAAATATGATTATTAGAAATTACAATAATTGTTTTTCAGATATAACATTTAATGATGGACCTATCTGGAAAGCACAAAGGCGAACAACTATTCAATGTCTACGTAATATAGGAATGGGACGAAAATCAACGGAAAATATTATTAAAGATAGTATCCAGCAACTAATTGATGACTTTACTAAACTAGATAACCAAATAGTCGAGATGAACTCATTGTTTTACTCTACAATTATTAGAGTCAACTGGGGATTTGTTGCAGGTAAATTAAAATTAGTTGAGCTATTCTAATAAAAACACGAATATATTACTTTTTTTTAGGTGACACATCAAGTATAGAAAATGCTGAAAAGTTAAAAACATTGGAATATATAACAAAAAAATTAATTTCTTATGTTGGAGCTAATAATGCAGTAAACATATTTCCATGGCTGAGATTTGTACCACCAGATCGATTTGGATTCTATAAATTTTTAAACTATACTAATCAGCTTAAAAGCTTTCTAAAAAATATGGTTGAAGAACGTATGAAAAATAATGATTTTGTAGAAAATCCTGATTTCGTCGATTATTACATTGCCGAAGCTAAAAAACATACTAAAGATGGTGTAACAGCACCGCCTTATAATGGTTAGTAAAACAAGCACATCAGTAACGTTAATCACTATTGATGTCAAAACTATAATAAGAAACAAAGCTCGTCAGTTATTTCTTTAAAACGATTTTTTTTTATTTAAATTTAGTTGAACATTTAACTGCAACACTAATGGACTTGTTTTTGGCTGGTGGTGACACTACAAATGTCACAACTCAATGGGGTCTTCTCTATCTCAGCTATTACGATGAAGTTCAAAGAAAACTACATGCTGAATTAGACGACGTTATTGGCAATGATCGATTATTATCAGTAAATGATTTTCAACATTTGCCTTATTTAGACGCCGTGATTAAGGAAATCCAACGACTTTCGACCATTGCTCCTTTATCAGTGCCTCACTGTCCAACCGAAGACTTTAAAATCAACGGATATACCATTCCTAAAGGAACGATGTGTTTACAGAATATCTATGCAGTTCATTTTGACTCCAACTTATGGGATGAACCAGAAGCTTTTAAACCAGAAAGATTTCTTGGCCCTGATAACAAGCCTGTTGCACCCCCATATTTTATGCCATTCTCAATAGGTAGCCAAAATATAATAACACATACAATATTTAATGTAAAAAAATAAAAATTCAATGCTTTACAGGTCCTCGTGTATGCATCGGGCAATCGATAGCTGAAATGGAGCTGAGATTTCTATTTGGTTTACTTCTTCAAAAATTCAGCTTTTCATTACCACCCGACCAGCCTAAGCCATCTCTTGAAAGAATTACGGGAATAGTATCAAATCCACTACCATATTCTTTACTTATTAAAGTAAGAAACTAAACTGTAAATGTTTATGTTCAAATTAAAGTCGATCACGTACAGTTTACGAGTATGAAAACGATGTTCAGATTATTGCCAAACTTCTTAAGTTAATAATTTATTGAGATTGGATAGTTGGAAAAGTGGGAAAACATTAACTCATTAACAACCAATTTCCTGTTAGGAAGTTCTACTCTAATGCAAATGCAGAGGAATTAAATCTTCTATGAACCGTACTTAACTTCCTGGTTTTAACTCTAAAATTAAATAACAGAAATGTTATTACTTAATAAAACACTGACTTGCTTGTTTTTATTTTACAAATGCAAACTGAATAAATTAATTTACTTCTGAAATTGATTTATTACTCCATTAGTGTCGTTTGTTTCGACACTCCACAATAATGGAGCAATTGCTATATTCGTCTGTCCTTCAATTGTTTTCTCAGTTTTTTTTTAATCGTCCAAATCTATTTAAATAAATAGTAATTTACAGAATATTACTAATATTTTGGTTTAATATTTTGCAAAAATAACGTAAAATAACGTCAGACCTTGTTAGACTGAAATACATTCAATAGCCAGTTGTGAACTAACGACGGACTAAGAACATCCTTTTATTATTGAAACATGCATGACTCATAACAGTAAAAATTCACGTTTGAGTCAGCTGATAGTAACATTTGGTAACTTTAGATCATTAAAAAATGGTTTTCAGCAAATTTAGCAATTGCATACTATATAAAGCAAAATTATACAAATTATTTCTGTCTTCAAAAAATTATAAAATAAGTTGTATTATTATTCATTTTTAAAAGCTAAAAACGGTTTTATTAATTTAAAAAAAAAATTAAAATAATTTTTTTTAAATTCGGGAGACAAAAAACAACTTACTAGTCAACTAAGTAAAAGTGACTTTTGGTGATTTTAAAATATCACAAAAAACGTTTTTCAGCGAAGTTGTCAAGTACCCACAGTATAGGACAAACTTAAACAATTTATTTCTGTCTAAAATTATAAAATAAGTCGTATTAATGTGGTATAACGATTAATTTTTAAATGCTAAAAACAATTTTATTAATATTTACACGTAAAGTATAGAGCATGCTGATAAAATTAAAGCTCGAATAAGTTATTGATACTAATTTTACATACGTACTGTAGTTTTACTTTAAATTTTTTAATCAAGTAAGCAGAAACATGTTGTCACGATAAATATAACTTTAAAAATATTTTTTGTATGTAACTAATAAGGAGAGCATGTTGTACATGTTCGTTATTTTCAAACTGTTTTGATTTGTAGACTAAATTTATTAAACGACAAATAGCAAGATTTTCAAGAAATAATTACTAAGATGTCTGCTGAAAAATAATGATGGGGTTCTACAGAGACCCACCTGATGGTATAAGGGTTAATTTACTTTTTTGCACGGTTTGTTTTTATAAAACAAAGCAAAATTCACAAGACGTTTATGAAATGTATTAATGTTTAATGAACTCCAACGTAATGCGCACAATTTGCATACAAGTTATATTTAATTACCACATACGAATGTCCTTCATAACTTTCCATTTCAATACAAGATAAAAAAAGTGTCCTTGACAGTGATTTTCTTATACGCAGTAACTTCGTATTACTTGTATGATCAACATCTCCAGTTTTCATTAACCCCTTCAGTCCTGGTGTGCATAATTATGCACATCGATTTTC
>JAAFCF010006596.1:15674655-15707033 GCA_013389785.1 Helicorthomorpha holstii
AAAAATTTATTTTTGGCTGGAACATAATGTTGGTCTGAAGGGGTTAAAAAAAAAAACAAAATAATTTATTAATAGTTTCGGTCGTATTTAGCACAGCAATAATGCCTTGGCTAGTAATTTTCATTGCAACAACAATAATTGCAGTCGTAATTAAAAAGGTAATTGATTTTACTACTAAAATACGTCAACTGCCACCTGGTCCTTGGGGTTTACCAATAATTGGCTATTTACCATGGATACAACGTGAATCTTATCTAACATTCACTGAACTTGGTAAAAAATATGGTGGATTATACAGTGTTCAACTTGGAGGAGAAACAGTGGTTGTTTTAAATGACTGGCCAACCATTAAAGCAACTTTAGTGGACAACCCAAAAATATTTAATGGAAGACCCTATTCATTTGTAACTCAATCAACACTCAAAAGAGAAAGTAAAACGATTTCACTGTATTAATATATTGTAATGACAAAAATAATTTTCAGATATAACATTCAATGAAGGGCCAATCTGGCAAGCACAACGGCGAACTACAATGCAATGTCTACGTAATATTGGAATGGGACGAAAATCAACGGAAAATACTATTAAAGACAGTGTCCAGCAACTAATTGATGACTTTACTATACTAGATAACCAAGTAATTGAAATGAACTCAATGTTTTACACAACAATGATTAGACTCAACTGGGGATTCGTTGCCGGTAAATTAAAATTAGTTTAGTAGCACGAATATATTACTTATGAATGTTTCTTTAAGGTGACACATCAAGTATAGAAAATGCTGAAAAGTTAAAAACGTTGGAAGATATAACAAAGAAATTAATTTTTTATGTTGGAGCTAATAATGCAGTCAACATATTTCCATGGCTGAGATTTGTGCCACCAGATCGATTTGGATACTATAAATTCTTAGACTGTGTTAATCAGCTTAAAAGCTTTCTAAGAAATATAATTGAAGAACGCATGAAAAACAATACTTTTGTAGAAAATCCTGATTTCATTGACCACTACATTGCCGAATCTAAAAAGCATACAAAAGATGATCTGACACAACCGCCTTATAATGGTTAGTAAAACAAGCCCATCAGTAACGTTAATCAATATTAATGTCAAAACTATAATAAGAAACAAAATTCTCCTAAAATTATTTCTTTAAAACGATTTTGTTTATTATTTAAATTTAGTTGAACATTTAATTGGAACCCTAATAGACTTGTTTTTGGCTGGTGGTGACACTACAAATGTGACAACTCAATGGGGTCTTCTCTATCTCAGTTATTACGATGAAGTTCAAAGAAAAATCCAAGCAGAATTAGATAGCGTTATTGGCAATAATCGATTATTATCAGTAAATGATTTTCCACATTTGCCTTATTTAGAAGCGGTAATTAAAGAAGTGCAACGGCTATCAGCTATTTTCCCTTTATCGGTTCCTCACTGTCCAAACGAAGACTTTAAAATTAACAAATACACCATTCCTAAAGGAACAATGTGCTTACAGAATATCTATGCAGTTCATTTTGACCCCAACTTATGGGATCAGCCAGAAGCTTTTAAACCAGAAAGATTTCTTGACAGTAATAACAAGCCAGTTTCACCACCATACTTTATGCCATTCTCAATAGGTACTGGTAATTATAATATGATAATGACTAAAACATTTAATGTGAAAAAATTAAATTTAAATACTTTACAGGTCCTCGCGCATGCATTGGACAAGCAATTGCAGAAATGGAGCTGAAATTGTTGTTTGGTTTACTTCTTCAAAAATTCAGCTTTTCACTACCACCGGGTCAGCCTAAGCCATCTCTTGAAAAAGTTACGGGAATAGTATCAAATCCACTACCATATTCTTTACTCATTAAAGTAAGAAACTAAACTGTAAATATTTATGTTTAAATTAAAGTCTATCACATAAAGTATACGATTACGTAAAAGATATTCAAATTATTGCTGAACTTTATAATTTATTGAGATTGGATAGTTGGAAAACATTTACTCATTCTAATATTATTTACATCAAAGAAAAAACGTCCAATTACAACCAATTTCTTGTTAAGATTTTTGACTATAATGCAAATGCAGAGCGATTAAGTCTCCCATAAACCGTATTAACTTAAGATTAAACAACAGAAATTTGATTTAATTACGCTTTTAATAACCACTTAACATGTAATAACTTTCTTATGTGGCGTATTTACCCATTTGTTTCCATTAGATTCTAAGAGCGTCCGGAGAAGGGTTAAAATTCAAAGAGTAACATCTACTAATGTTAAATAATATCAAGAAAAAACATAATATCTTAAAACAAAATTGAAGGCATGATAAGAATCAAATGACCTTTTAATAACATCTACTCAAATGATTGGTAAATATAAACTAAGCTTTTCAAGACGTATTATACAGTTGTCAACTGGATTTAACACTGTAATAATGTCTTGGCCATTAATTCTGCTCGCAACTGCAATTATTGCAGTCATAATTAAAAAATTAATTGTCTTCATTACTAAAATACGACAACTACCACCTGGTCCTTGGGGTTTGCCATATGTCGGTTATATACCTTGGATAGAACGTGAATCGTACATAACTTTCATTAAACTTGGTCAAAAGTATGGAGGACTATTCAGCGTTCAACTTGGAGGAGAAACAGCTGTTATCCTAAATGACTGGCCAACCATTAAAGCAACTTTAGTGGACAATCCAAAAATATTTAACGGAAGACCAAGCTTATTTCTGACTAATTCTGGAACTAATCGAAAAAGTAACTGTTCAATGATTTCACATCGTTTCTACGAGTTTTAAAAGCAAGCATCTTCATTGTTGTCAGGTATTGCATCTAACGATGGGCCAGTTTGGCAAAAACAAAGACGAACAACAATTCAGTGTCTACGTAATATTGGAATGGGACGAAGATCAACGGAAAACATAATTACAGACATCGTTAAACTATTGATTGATGATTTCACTAAACTGGATAATCAGGTGGTCGAGATGAATTCACTGTTCTATGGCACTATTATTAGTATAAACTGGGGTTTAGTTGCAGGTAAAAATGAAGACTTTCAAGAAAATGAACTTTCAATAATAATAATAAATATAAACTTAATTTTTTTTAAGGTGGCACATCAAGTATAGATAATGATGATAAGATTAACCAGTTGAAAGAAATTACAAAAAAAATAGTACTTTATTCTAATGCTAATAACACAATAAACATATTTCCATGGCTGAGATTTATCCCATTCGATCCATTTGGATTCTATAAATTTGCAGATAGTGCTAATCAGCTTATAAGCTTTTTAAAAAAAGTAGTTGCAGATCGTATAAAAAACAGTCCAGCGGTAGAAGCTCATAATTTCATCGACTATTACATTACCGAATCCAAGAAACATGCAAAAGATGGTGTAGAGGAACCCCCTTACAATGGTTAGAAATTCAAAATACGGAAAGATTTAATCAAATGCCTTTATTTATTATACAATTCAGCTGAACATCTAATTGGAACTCTGAGGGACTTGTTTGTGGCTGGAGGTGACACTATCAATGTCACAATTCAATGGGGTTTTCTCTATCTCAGCTATTACAAAGAAATTCAAGAAAAACTTCACGATGAACTAGATAACGTTATTGGCAAAGATCGAACATTATCAGTCGATGATTTTCCTCGTTTGCCTTATTTAGACGCCGTAATTAAAGAAGTTGCACGGCTATCAAGCATTACCCCGTTATCAGTTCCTCACTGCCCGAATAAAAACTTTCAAATCAATGGCTACACAATTCCTAAAGGAACTATGTGCTTACAAAACATTTACGCAGTTCATCATGATCCAAGTTTATGGAATGAACCTGAAGCTTTCATACCAGAGAGATTTCTTGACAAAGACAACAAGCCAATTTCACCGCCATATTTCATGCCATTCTCAATAGGTAATTAGTTAATCCAAGAAACAATAATTTAGCTAATACAAACTATTTTTAATTAAATTTTTTTGCAAGGTCCTCGTATATGCATCGGCCAATCAATCGCTGAAATGGAATTAAGACTTTTGTTTGGTTTAATTTTTCAAAAATTTAGCTTTTCATTACCACCCGGTCAGCCAAAACCTTCGTTAGAAAAATTTATTACAGGTGCCATGTTAAATCCAATGCCATATTCGTTACTTATCAGAGTAAGAAACTAAAATATTTCTGTTCAGCAAAAAAAAAAGGTGATGATCTAGACACCTCCAATTTATATCGAGCCAACAAAAACAAATGTCCTTCATAACAAAATTAAATTTCATCACACGATATACAAATGTGAAATATGATTCGACAATATAAGCGTTAGTACTATTTCTTATCACATCCACAGTTACCCACTTATCAAAAACAAACATCTCCAGATTACATTACAAACTCATCATGACATAATTTTTGGCTGGATTTAAAGAGCTAATGTCACCATGTCTTGGCCGTTAGTTCTGCTCGCCACTTCAGTGATTGCAGTTGCAATCAAAGCATTGATTGATTTTATTACTAAAATACGTAAACTGCCTCCTGGTCCTTGGGGTTTGCCATTTGTCGGTTATTTGCCATGGTTGCAACGTAAATCGCATATAACGTTCACCGACTTAGGTAAAAAGTATGGAGGACTTTACAGTGTTCAGACTGGATGGAGAACAGTCGTGGTGCTAAACGACTGGCAAACCATTAAAGCAACTTTAGTCGACAATCCAAAAATATTTAATGGAAGACCATATTCGTTTGTGACTCAAGCAGCAATCAACAGAACAGGTACAACTGTTTTGAATTCTTTTAAAGCGAAATTACACTTCAAAATTATTGCTTTCAGATATAGCATTTAGTGATGGACCAGTTTGGCAAGCACAAAGAAGAACAACAGCTAAGTGTCTTCGTAATATTGGAATGGGAAAAAGATCAACGGAAAATATTATTAAAGACAGCATTCTGCAACTGATTGATGATTTTACTAAACTAGATAATCAGGTGGTCGAGATGAACTCAATGTTTTATGGCGCAATTCTTAGGGTAAACTGGGGCTTTGTAACTGGTAAATTAATCTTCTTAAATTACAATAATTTAGTAATAAAAATTATTTATGGGAAGGTGACACGTCAAGAATAGAGAGTGCGGAAAAGCTAAAAACATTGGAAGAAATTACGAAAAAATTATTTTTATATGTTGGAGCCCATAATGCAGTAGATGTGTTCCCATGGCTGAGATTTGTGCCACCAGATCTATTTGGATTCTATAAATTCTTAGACTATGCTAATCAGCTTAAAAAGTTTTTAAGAAGTATAGTTGAAAATCGTTTGAAAAACGAAGCTTTTCTTGAAGATCCTGACTTCATTGATTATTATATTGCTGAAGTTGGAAATCTTACAAAAAATGGTGGATCCACGACGTTTGGTAATGGTTAGTAACTTACAATGACTTAACTAGAAATTGAGAGCCCAAAATCGATGATCTGAATTACAACAAACATTTGAGCGTTATTTAAAAGTTTGAACGGGATAAAAATAGAGATAATTGCCATTTACTGAGATCTTTTAAAAACAAAAAAAGAATTTCACTTGTGGATGTGATAAAACACAATATATGGGTTCAGAAAACAAAGTAAACATATTACACAGTAGAACCAAAAAATGTTTTTTATGCCCTTCAGTTCTAGTTAAGCCACTGGTAACTTTTCTGTTCTCCCGTTCTCAATAAATTCTAATGATAAGTAAATTATCAATGACAAAACAAAAATAACTAAACTTGTTCCTATTTATTTTGCAACAAAAATTAACAATGTACGAAATTTTTTGATAACAGTTGAGAATCTAACTGGAACTCTCTGGGACTTGTTTTTGGGTGGTGGAGACACAACTAATGTCACAACTCAATGGGGATTTCTCTATCTCAGCTACTACAATGAAGTTCAGAAAAAAGTTCAAGACGAATTGGACACGGTGATTGGAAAAGATCGATTGTTATCAGTCGATGATTTTCCTCGTTTGCCTTATTTAGATTCCGTGATTAAAGAAGTTGGAAGGCTAGCAAGCATTACACCAGTATCGATTCCTCACTGTCCAATTGAAGACTTTAAAATCAATGGGTACACGATTCCTAAAGGGACCACTTGCTTACAGAATATGTACGCAGTGCATCATGATCCTAGACTATGGGATGAACCAGAATCATTTAAACCAGAAAGGTTTCTTGATAAAAACAATAAGCCCATAGTTCCACCATATTTCATGCCATTCTCAATAGGTAATTAAACTAAACCCAAATAAATCATTTCAAGTGTAACTTAAAGTTAAATATTTGGCAGGACCACGAATATGCATTGGACAATCGATAGCAGAAATGGAGTTGAAATTTTTGTTTGGTTTACTTCTTCAAAAATTCAGATTTTCCTTACCACCAGGCAAACCAAAACCATCGCTTGAAGGAATTGATGGAGTCATAATGAATCCACTTCCATATTCGTTATTCATTAATTTAAGACACTAAACTTATTTTGAGATGTTTAAAAAGTTATACATAAGAAGCTAAAAATTTAGTATTAAAATACAGTACTCAATTTATCAATTGTTTAATTTAAAAAAAAAACCTATATCAAATTAAAATTGTTTTGGTGTTTTAGTAAAGTTTTGAGCTTTACTAAAAAACCACATTCGTATTAACGGGATTTCACTGTATTTTGTTTCTAAATAAAAAACTACCAATATTTTCCTGTATTAAATTGAACATAATTATTATTTTATACTGAAAAATATATAGTAAGTCATTTTAAATTCAGGTCTTTTGACCAGCAAAGGTAGAAGAAATATTTTAACAACATTTTAATCAAGAAATAAATAATCCGTATTCCGATTATACTTTTAAATTCCAGGATTACTTTTGGAAATATAATTAATAAATCAGAATGCTTGTTTATTACAAGTGCAAACAATTTAAAACGAATAATAAGGAAGAATAATATTTTAATACTGGATGAAAGATTTCAAATAATAAGTTTATCAGAATGTCACAGCAAATGACCTTTGCAATATTATTTTACACAGCAACCTTCGTCCAATCATTATCATCTTAAATATCTGATTATTTTCATAGTTTAGTCGTATTTTAGCACATTCATCGCGAGAATAATGTCTTGGCCATTTATTCTTCTCGCGACAACTATAGTTGCAGTTGTTATTAAAAAGATAATAGATTTTTTAACTAAAATACGTCAACTGCCGCCAGGTCCTTGGGGTTTGTCATTTGTCGGTTATTTACCATGGATACAACGTGAATTATACCAAACTTTTACAGACCTTGGTAAAAAATATGGTGGATTATACAGTGTTCAACTTGGAAGAGAAACCGTTGTTGTGCTAAATGACTGGCCAACCATTAAGGCAACTTTAGTGGAAAACCCAAAAATATTTAATGGAAGACCAGCTTTCTTTTTAACTAAATCAGGAAGCAATCGAAAAAGTAATTTACAATGATTACCGGTCTTAATAACATTAAATAGATTTTTTTGAGCTTAACATCATTCCTTACAACTGCTTTTTCAGATCTGGCATCTAATGATGGGCCGATTTGGCAAGCAAAAAGGCGAACAACAATTCAATGTCTACGTAATATTGGAATGGGACGAAGATCAACAGAATATATTATTAAAGAAAGCGTACAAAAACTAATTGGCAACTTTGTAAAGTTAGATAATAAAGTGGTTGAGATAAACTCAATGTTTTATGGCACAATTGTTAGAGTTAACTGGGGTTTTGTTGCAGGTAAAATCAAAGCAGTAACGAGAAATAAATTGATCATAGCAGTAACAGTAATGAATGTTTTTCTATTTGTCAGGTGACACGTCAACTACAGAAAATACAAAAAAAATCAAACATTTGGAAGAAATTACGAAACGGTTTTCGTTGTTTGGTGGCGCTAGTCATAAAGAAAACATGTTACCATGACTGAGATTTGTGCCATTCGATCCATTTGGATTTTATAGATTTTTAGACTGTGTTAAGCAGCTGAAGAGCTTTTTAAAAGACGTCGTTGAAGAGCGTATGAAACACAGTGTTGACGTAGAAGATCCTAACTTCATTGACTATTACATTGACGAGTCTAAAAAACATACAAAGAATGGTGTCGCACCACCCCCTTACGATGGTTAGTAAGAATAACACTAAATGCTAAAATAACTGTAGACTCCAAGTAAATACCGATACAATAACAGACTTAGTACAACTTTTTAGTTTATAAAAAAGGTACAAGTGACCTTTAAAGTAACTAATAATAATTATCTGTACTTTCTTTTCACTGTTATCATGGTCCTCTTCATATGTAAAATCCAACACTGGACATTTTTATACTAATTTCGAGTATAAGACGCAAATTGAGTTTTGGGGGTCATTTTTAGACGAAAAAAGTGCGTCTTATTGTCCGTAACGTTGCCAAAATATCCAATAATATTAAGTATAATAAATAATTAAAGATATTTATTGATTTTCAAATACAGCTGAACACCTAATTGGAACACTAATGGATTTGTTTCTGGCTGGTGGTGATACTACCAATGTGACAACACAGTGGGGTCTTCTCTATCTCAGCTACTACGAAAAAGTTCAAAAAAAAGTTCAAGAAGAATTAGACAGCGTTGTTGGCAAAGATCGATCATTATCAGTTGACGATTTTCCACATTTGCCTTATTTAGAGGCAGTAATTAAAGAAGTTGGACGGCTTTCAAGTATCATACCATTATCAGTAGCTCACTGTCCAAATGAAGACTTTAAAATCAACGGATACACCATTCCTAAAAGAACCATTTGCTTACAAAACATCTATGCAGTGCATCATGATTCCAATTTATGGGAAGAACCAGAAGATTTTAAACCAGAAAGGTTTCTTGGCGAAAATAATAAGCCAATTTCACCGCCATACTTTATGCCATTTTCAATAGGTAAAAATTAACTAATATAAACGCCTGTAGTAAAATTTCTTAATTCAATTTGGCTTCGCAGGTCCTCGCCTATGCATTGGACAGTCAATAGCAGAAATGGAGCTAAAGTTTATATTTGGTTTACTACTTCAAAAATTTAACTTTTCATTACCTTCTGACCACCCAAAACCTCCCTTTGAAAGAATTTCAGGAATGGTATCAAATTCACTTCCATATTCGTTACACATTAAAATAAGAAAGTGAGGCACAGTATTTCTGTGCTGCACAAAGTGCAATATTTATAGCTTAAGCAATGTACGAGTTGTTAATGTAAATGAAAATTAATACAAGAACACCAAGCTTTACTGATAACTACATTTTCATCCAAATAATGCTAATATTTCATGGTTTTTTTTTAACAAAACTTCAGCACTTAAATAAAACTTAATTTGTTGTAGAACAGCAGAAATTGTAAAATTCGCATTAAATTTGTGAACAATTTAATAAAATAAGCATCAAATGATAAACAATATAACAACAATAAGTATCAAATGATAAAACAATATATACCATACTGTAAATGTTGATTTTTTTACAAGACTACATTTTGAGAGTGTATTTATCAAATAATAAGTATTAACTTCAATCTGCGCAGATGTTACGCAATTTGTTTTTTTTTTTTTTAAAAAACCAGCTGTTTTATTTATTACAAGTGTGAACTACGTAATTAGTATAAGCTTACTGTATATACTATATAGCTTAGCTTTCACTGTGTTGCCACTGGAATGCCTAAAAAAGCTTGCAAGCATAATATTAATATTCAGTAACATACAGTAATAGTAAATTAACTACTAAAACTCATCTTGCATCTTAAATATTTATCATAGTGTGTTTATACGAATTCCAATTCAGTTTCATTTGAAAATGTTTATCAACTAATTTGCTATTATAGTTACAAAAATGCTACACCACATTACAATATCAGCTTGTAATGATGCAACTAAATATTTGTTAAACAAAACTTTACCTAATCATCTTTTTATAGATTCCACTAACTTTTCTAACGCTAAAAAGTATTTTGTTAATCAAAATGTCGTGCTATTCCCATACAAAAATATTCTGCAAGTGCAAAGAGCACCACATTTATTACTGTTGAGGGCCTCAAATCACCTTAATCCGCCTTTGCCAATATGATGACCTCCAATTTGGTGATACATGACTAGACTAAAAGTTATATAAACCCGAATGTCCTTCATAATTATTTATGTCACCTTTCAACACGAGTTATAAAAATAAACTAAATGTGATTCGACATTTCAAGCGTCCTTGGCATTTATTTACATTATCACATTAGCTTAGTAACACTTATACAATAAGCATCTTCAGTTTCCCTAAGAAATTCAACAAAACTTAAATATTTACAAATATTTTAGGCCGGATAACCACAGCATGTCTTGGCCGCTTATTCTACTTGCAACTTCATTAATTGCAGTTGCAATTAAAAAGCTAATTGATTTTATTATCAAAAACCGTCAACTGCCACCAGGTCCTTGGGGTTTGCCTTTCATTGGTTATTTACCATGGATACAAAGTGAATCGTACCTAACTTTCACTGAACTTGGAAAAAAGTATGGAGGACTATACCGTATTCAAATTGGAGGACAAACAGTCGTTGTGCTAAATGACTGGCCAACCATTAAAGCAACTTTAGTGGACAACCCAAACATATTTAATGGAAGACCATATTCGTTAATAACTCAAGCGTCAACCAACAGGACAAGTAAAACTACTATTTACTGTAATTACGACAATTTAGAACTTTATTATTCATTGTGTTCAGATATAGCATTTAATGATGGTCCAATATGGCAAGACCAAAGACGTACAACAATTCAATGTTTGCATAAAATTGCAATGGGACGAATATCAACAGAAAATATTATTAAAAATAGCGTTCAAATATTAATTGATGATTTCACAAAACTAAATAATCAGGTGGTGAAAATGAATTCATTGTTTTACCCCACTGTTGTTAGAGTTAACTGGGGTATTGTGACAGGTAAATTTAAATTCTTAAGAATAACTTAATAATGATTTATGAATATCTTTCTAATTTCAAGGTGAAACATCAAGCACTGAGAATGCAGAAAAGTTAAAAATGATGGCAGAGATTACGAAAACATTATTTTTATATACTAGAAATAACAATGTAGTAAACTTATTCCCATGGCTGAGATTCGTGCCATTTGATCCATTTGGATTTTACAAGTTTTTAGACGCTGCTAATGAACTTAAAATCTTTCTAAAAAACATGGTTAAAGAGCAAATGAAAAATGATGGCAATGTAAGAGAACCAAATTTTATAGACTTGTACCTTGCCGAAGCCAGAAAACATGCAAAAGATGGACAAGGAGCACCTCCTTACAATGGTTAGTAACAACTTAATTGATTTCAAGGAATGTACAAATGAGACATTTGGACATTAGCATGTAATAATGCAAAAACTAAAATTTAGATACCTATTAATTTAAATTAGATGAACATTTGATTGGAACTTTATTGGACTTGTTTATGGCTGGTGGCGACACTTCTAATGTAGCAACTCAATGGGGTCTTCTGTACTTGAGCTACTACAATGAAGTTCAAAAAAAAGTTCAAGATGAATTAGACAGAGTTGTTGGAAAGCATCGATTACTATCGGTCAATGATTTCCCCCATTTGCCTTATTTAGACGCCGTAATTAAAGAAATTGAACGCCTTTCGACCATTGCACCTTTATCAGTTCCTCACTGTCCCAATAAAGATTTTCAAATCAACGGGTATACCATTCCTAAAGGAACCATGTGTTTACAGAATATCTACGCAGTACATTTCGACTCCAAACTTTGGGATGCCCCACAATCATTTAAACCAGAAAGATTTCTTGGCACTTATAACAAGCCATTTGCACCACCATATTTTATGCCATTCTCAATAGGTAATTAACTAATACAGTATTAATTAGTTAACGATATCAAACTTTAAAATAATTGGATTGCAGGTCCTCGTGCATGCATTGGCCAATCGATCGCAGAAATGGAGCTAAAAATATTTCTCGGTTCACTCCTTCAGAAATTCAGCTTTTCTTTACCACCAGGTCAGCCAAAACCATCGTTGGAACGAATTACAGGAGTTGTTTCAAATCCTTTACCGTATTCTTTACTCATTAGAGTAAGAAACTAAACCGATTACGTTTATTTAGCAATAATACACAAGATACCTCACTACGACTTATACAAGGCCATTCTTATAATCTTATAGCTTTATACCGTATTTTATAAGGTTATCACATTTTATATTAATGAATAACAAGTTCAATTTAATTATTTTTTTGAATTTTATACATTCCCATTAATTATTTTGATCACTACTGCGTAAGTGGTCAATTGGTTTTTCAGTATAATAACATAATAATGTAAACTCATAATAATTCAATAATTAAAACAAGAAAATCATCCAATATATTTGCTTTTTTTTGTGTTGATATTTGATTTACTACTGAAATTTTTTTAAACCATTCTTGTAACTCCGCCAATACATTTTGGGGGCCATTATTTAATCACTTATTTACACTTTACAAATAATTGAGAGCCCCTTCTTGGAGAAGGCTGCCCTGTGTCAACAAATCAAGCAACAAGCTAAATTCAGTATTAGTTACAAGTTAAGATGATGAAATAAAATATTAATATAAATTCTTAAATGTACTGTGTAAATTATTTATTTTTAAATTAAATTTTTATACATTTGAAATGAAATGCAATTTTGTTGTTCACAATTTGAAATTATCATTAATTAAATGCGCATTTGAATTACAGTAATTTGAACGTGGTAAAGAATTGAACAATTGCCAGTAACAATTGTTTTTTTTTTATATTCGACAGACATTAGTATAAATCAAATTATAGTTTGAACTAATAAAATTATCATGTGTGTACAGTACAATACCGTTCGTCAGTAACTATGTCTGTATAAACTAATTGCTATTCTTGCTGACTTTAGCAAATACAGTGTAAATGTTGCTGAGAATAACGCAAACAGAATGTGAATAAAGTGAATGCAAGTTTTAAATTGAACTTTTTTCTACATAACAAGGCCATTATAAATACCCGTTAAGTTGCATGTCAATGTTAGTAGGTTTAATGCACGTGTATTTGCATCTACAATATAATAACTTAAGGGATTTGTAAGTTAATTAAAAAGAGACCTAAATGTTTAATTCCCTCATAATTTCTTAAAAGTGAAACGTTTTGATGCTGGAATCTACATATATACACCGTCCTGCCAAGTAATTAGTACAAGAATATAACTAATTAAAATATTAATTGGCTGTTTAATGTAGGCTGATATTGTTTATAGTCAAATCAAAGAAATATTAAACTATTACTTTGGTCTATCGTTGATGATGCTGATTCAAGGCTCCTACGATTACATTGTTACAACAGTTCAATTTCTAAAAAAGTTTGAAATGTAATTATTAATGGCTATTATAAGTTTAATTAATTGGCTTTCTATTTAGGAAAAATGCCTGTTTTAAGCATACAGCCTGGATTCAGTGTGGTAAATTGTAATCATTAAAAATATCGATTCTGTTACATCATAAATCATCAGCTGTTTTGGATGTGTTGGGATTACTACCACGACACCCCTGTTCATTATCACTAATGGATTTGCCCTAGTCGGTAAGGCCACCAAGAAATCCAAATTAAAACTTTTAAATAATTACATGCAAAATTATCTGAACGAAAACATGCATAATTAAGTCTACATTACCTTTTACTGCTCTGCTGATATCCATTGATCAATTAATAAATGGATATTTAGCCCGTAATCCATTCATGCACCTAAAACACTCGCGACAGTATGATGGAATCAACCATTCAGGTCGCCATCTTGCAAGCGAATGAAAATATCATGACGTAATTAACATTATAAGTTTATTTTAAAACAAATTAATGATATTAACAAAATACAAAATTAAAACTAAGATTTAATTGTGCATTATGAGGTTAATTAATCGCCAATAAATAGATATTCACCAATAATAGCAGAGTCGTTCGGAAGCAATGTGGATTAAGTCACATTTGCACTTAGACAGCTTTGATAGGTCATATAGCGTCCTCTATAAGCTAATGATAAAAAAACTGTAAATGCAATTTACTCAATAACTCATAGAGGGCGTTATATGACCTGTCATTACGCCTTGGCCTAGTATTATGATACCAAAATCGAAAATGCTACAGACTTCTAACTGATTTGCAATTTATTTAATTTTAATGTAAATGTCATTATTACATCTGCAGTAAGATGAACTCACTTCCAACTTTAACAGTAATAAACGAAATCGTATTAACAGCAAAATTTATAAAAGAACTGGCAGGAATGTAAAATTTATAAATTTGTAACTAATTATTAAAATTCATTTTGAACGCTCCTTTTCTAAAATAATCTGATAACACGTACAATTTTTTTTAATATTTCAGACATTATAGTTGGCGATTTTGTTAAGTGAAATTGGAGGAACAATGGGCGTATGGGCTGGTATTTCGGTTGTATCCTTAACTGAACTAAATTTACTGTTAGCACAAACTCTTTCCCCTAAATACACAAACATATCCAAATAACTCATAGTGTCAATGCATGTCTTTTGATTGTAGCCAAATAAATGTTGCAGTGCTATATATTTTAAAATCACAAAGAAAATGTCAACAATTCAACAGTAAACACGCTATTTTGTAAACACACACTACAAATTTTTTTTTCATATTCGTGAGTTTCCACTGTCCATCGACATCAGTGTCGACATGTCAAGTTTTCGAAGTTGACTAATAGTCATTACCTGATCCAAATGTTTTTCAATAATTTGCTTGATCTCTACACCCATTATTGAATCCATCCCAAGCTCAGTTAATGTCATTTTTGGGTTGATATTTGCAAAGTCTTTAACTCCTACAGCAAATGCAAAACTTTAAAAAACAAAACAGCAAAATAAAACAAATTATACCTAAGACATGTCCTATGCGATCTAAAAAGCAATTCAGTTCCTTATCAGGGGCTAAAACAGTTTTGTCTGGTAAAACAAAACTTGATACAACAGGATAACTTTGGTTAAGAAAAATCTCAAGTGCTTTGAAACATGAGCTTATAGCCTGAGGTATAGTGCCAGCAATTACATCATCGCCTCTTATTAATTGTTCAACTACAACTCCTACATCACCAATTGGACCCCACTGAATGGCCAATCCTAAAAAAATGTTAAGTTTGAGTGCAGGTTTCTTTCTTTTTACACAATAATAAGAATTGTGCTAATGAATAAATAAAATTACCATGAAGGCCATTGTTCCGCCTTTGTTCACATATTCGTTCCATGACTGAATTGGCATAGCCATAGTTACTCTGACCAACATTTCCTCTTCCAGAACTTATTGAAGAAAATGCTACAAACCAATCTAGCTGAGGACAGAGTTGTCTGCTGACTGTATCCAAATTATGAGTGCCACGCACTTTAGGATTAGTAACCGTAATAAAGTTTTCAATTGTCTGATTTTCCATTAATGCATCTTTTAAAACCTTCAAATCATCAATCATGTTATTATTGGTTTTAGATAATTAATTAGCGATATACCATAGCCAAGTTGAATATGCCAGCAACTGGGCCTAAGTTATTAGCTTCTTTGAGGAGTTCTGTAGTTCCTTCGATTGTAGTGATGTCATGGTTAGATACTACAATTTCTGCTCCTTGCTTATGCATTATTTTAATCCATCGAGCTTGGTAGCCATCTTTAACACCTGAACGTGAAGTTAGAACTAGCTTTTTTGCTCCACGATCCATCAGCCAGAAAGCAAGTTCCAGTCCAACTCCACCAAGGCCGCCTTTATATGATAACAAACAGCAAATTTGTAGCTGAAAATATTATTTAATATTCTTTAATTAATTATTGTTTACCTGCTATTATGTAAGACTTCTGTGATGAGCAAAATATTTTAGGAAGTGCTTGAATTGGTGTTATTGTTGTATTGGGAGTTGCTTCTGCTTCTTCTACAATCTAAATTAATATGCAAAAACTTAATATTAGGGTGAAAATACACAGGTAATTAACTGATAAATGGATACAAGCTAATTACCTCAATAAGAACTTTGCCAATGTGTTTCCCATTAGCCATAAACCTGAATGCTTCTTCAACTTCATTTTTCTTAAAAACATGTCTTGTCAAGGGCTTAACTGTTCCATTTTTAATACCTTGAAGCAGCAAATTACTAAGAAGTAATTTGTCTGAACCTCCGTTTTTCATAATATTGTCAAGAAAAACTCCATGGAAGCAGGTGTTCTTAAGGAAAACTCCCATTCCTATAAAAATAAATATAATGAAAATGAAATATATTATATGTTTAGAGTTTTGCTATTAGAAGTTATGTATTACCGAGGGAAGCATTATTAGATAAATCAAATTTTCCAATTTCTAAAAATCGACCATTTTGTCCTAAACAGTTAATCGAAGCTAAAAGTTTATCTCCAGCCAACGAATTAAGCACCATATCCACACCTTAATTAATTCGATTTTATGTTAATGGTTTTTAAAACATTAAACAAGAAAAAGCATTGATAAACCTTTGCCATTTGTTGCTTGCATTACACCAGTTTCAAATGAAGTGTCTCTGGAGTTGAATATATTTTCAGGTTTAAGTTGAGGAAAATGCTTTAATAGAAAATCTTTTTTGCTTTTGTTACCTAGATTACAATTTTGATACTGAAAGTAAAGTTTATAAGTAATATTTCAGATTTCTTTTACCGACGGTGGTGTATATTTCACAGTTGTAACTGAGTGCAACGTTAATTGCTGCTTGACCAACTCCACCGGATCCAGAATGGATTAAAATTGACTCATTCTTTGTCACATTTCCACGAACGAGAAGTGCATAATAAACCTGTTTAAGATTTTTTGTTTATAAAATATTGAAGTATTTTTAATTGCACGTTTTTATTACCGTTAAATACACTAAAGGTACAGTTGCTGCATCTTCCAAGGTCCAATTGTCAGGTACATCCCACTTGAAAACTGGGTCATAAACCGACGAAGTTGCCAACCCACGATAGAGTACCACTCCCATCATTCTGCAACCATTCTCATCTCTTCCTGAAAATTCCATTCCAAGACAATCTTTGTTGGCCCATTGATCTGAAATGTTTATAAATTTATTTTCACTATTACTTTTACTTTCAAATTTTCACGATCTACTCTAAAACTTACCTGGAGGTGCATCAGGAGAAATCTTTCCCGATGCAAGCATTACATCTTTAAAATTTAAAGCTGCATAATAAATCTGGCAGATATGTTTATTATCCTCTATTAGCTTCTTCAAGGGAGATTCAATCCATCTTAAAGATGATAAATCACCACGGTTAATTATATTGACGTACGCTGTCGTAGTTTCAATTAAATTGTTCTCAACATCTACAGTAGTCATTATATTTTAAAATACATTTAGTTAATTAATAATGTCAAACTTACTGTCATCGATTGGCAGATGCCTATAAGTACCCCATGCACCGTGTTTGTTTACATTGATAAACAAATCTTTTTTAATTATGTTTTGATAGACAACTTTCATTGCCTCAACTGGATTTGATATGAAGTCAATAGCTTTGTTCATGTTGTTGGTGTCAAAATGAGGATTGAATATCATTCTAAGATTGCTTCCACCAGGCTCAAGGCGAAGGCAATTGACTAATCCTAAAATGCCATTGGTTTCGGTGTCATGAGCAACCAACCAGAGCCGTTCATTGCTGTTCTCATTCAAGCTAATTTCAATTAAACGGTTTTTAATTGGTTCAACCCATTTCTCATAGTCGTTTTCATTTACGACAATGACCGACGACTTACCGACTTCCTTCTTTGCCTGTGGTCAATGTTATTTAAAATTAATCTTATAAAGCTATACTACTAATACTGTATATTAACTTACCTTTCTCAGAAGGAACAACGAAGCACCACTATTAAACTTTTTGATGGAAATGATATGAAGACCGATACATTTGAATATTCCTTGGTATTCTGGGTTTTCGATTGGTTGCAAAAGTAAAAGAAATCCTTCTTCACCAATTATGTTGGTTAAGTTTTGTACGGTATAGCAAAGTTGATTTTTATTGCCACGAAGAACATTAAATCCAAACACAAAATCAGCACCAATCAGGTCTTCTGGGGCTTTTTCATCAATAAAGTTCCAATTTCGAAACTTTACGTCACTCATTCCTTCTGTATCAATGTTGTTACAGTTGATATCTGTCACTGTACATGCAACCTATTAAAAAAACGACAATATTTACAATTTATGGCTTCCTAAAACTGCTATCGAATGGTTAATTACTTGGCGAAGTGGCTGAGAATTAATAGCCGGTAATAATTTCTTAAATAGATTGCCTTCAGCAGCATTAACCTCAACAATTTTTAATTTGGTCAAAACTGAATTCTCATAAACGATGTCCAAGGATGATTTAAGGACGTCCGAGATGTGCAGATCATCAATTCTAGCATTAAAAATGTTATTAAATAAAATAAAATTGTTATTTTGAGATAATAAATTTTAAACCTGTCTTCATCAAAAGGGATGAATGTATATCGTTCAATAATAGGGTTTGCTTGTTGATGTGGTCTTTTGTTTACACTGGAAAATTTTAATCCTTTCATAGTTATTCCCCCACAACAAATGACATTTGCAATAAAATCAGTTACAACAGGAATCTCAATATCTGCAATGTTAGTATGTTAGTTGTAGTATTGTATTAGTATATTTTACACCGTTAAATTACGTTTAGTATTTGAAGTATCTAACAATGGATGAAGTCTTGTGTTTATTTCCAAATAGTTAATTCGGACTGGCAAATCAAGACTTCTGCTATCTTGTGAAAGAACTGCAGTTTGTAACATTCCATCCATGAGCGTGATCAAATTATTGTTCCACTTTAATTTCCCGGTTTTCCCTACATAATAATATATTTTATATAAATATGAATAAAGCGTAAGAAATTTCTTCAAACAGTACAAATGTGCAATATCAACATAGCCCATTAAAGTTTTTATTTCTCAGATTACCTTCAGTATCAAATTCAGATAAAACTTGAAATGTTGGTCCGTACTGGAAGCCTTTAATTCGGAGCTCCTTATAAATATCTTTAGCTGTCATATTTAAATTTGAACTTGAGAGTGCTGGAGGATGTGATACTGTTTTAAAGCAACTGCTTTCCAATTCGTAGATTCGGCCTGTAGCTACTAAAACCTCATTTTCACAAATTTCAAACTGCCCCTCAGCATTCAGTAGTCCAATTACAAGTGTAGTTGATTCTGTTTGTTTCCACAACAAAAAAGTATGTGCAAGTTTCTTTCATAGTACAAGATAACTTTTGTAATTCAAGATCTTGTTATTACCTGTGAGAGAAAGAATGGTAGCTCTGTGAAATGCTACATTTTCAAAAGCAACTGGCATGTCACCGTACTTTTTGCCTTTCATTTTTGCAAATGTTTTCCACACTGCTGTCTAAAAATTCAAAGGAATTATTAATAATCGGATTAATTATATTGCATTTGTCAATACCAAATAGCCTGCTGCTGGATACAAAATGCGCCCATCTACAGTATGATCTCTTAAATAATAATCATTAGATTTTTCTTCTCCAACTGATATTTCCACAGTATGAGATTTTCCACTTAGAGAACTATCATAAGACGCCACACGATAGCTCGTTGAGTGGTCCCATCTAATCAACGGTGAAATCATTCTGGTTCCTCTTGGCACTGGAAGTTGTACAGGTTCATACAATTTCGTCAAGTCAAAGTCAACGCCATTAAGATACATTCTAAAATCATGTCACTGTAAATGACTAGTGCAATATTTGACAATACAATTGATCACACATACTTTCCTAAGCTGACTAGAAAATGAAGATATCCGTCGGTCTGATCACGATTTTGCATGCCAATTGCCGTTGTTCCAGGAGACATTGAACGTTTGATAAGTGCTTGAAGTAAAGCGTGAGGTCCGATTTCAACAACTACCGCATTTTTTGGTATTTTTTGCAAGGCTTCGTGAAAGTATACTGGGTTTACTATATTGTTATTTTGGTATTCAGCTGAGAAATATTTAGCTTCTTTGGTATCCCATTTCGATTCAGGAAAAGCAGTTGTTATCCATTTAGATGAACGTAATTTAGCATTGGGCATTATCTAGGCGAACAAAAAAACTCATTGTGTTTAAACTTCAATTATTTACTCTAACTGTATGTAAGTTACTTTATTTGTTACTTCGGTAACTAATGGTATTGCCGAATTCATAATTGGACTGTGGAATCCTCGACGTCCGTAGGAATAAACTTAACAAATTTTCCTTCGATCATTAGCTCAGCAATTAATTTTTCAACATTTTCCTTTTTTCCAGAAATGGTAACGTTGTCTTTGGAATTATGACAAGCGCAGTAGACATTTTCTGGAAGACGGCTTTCCATTTCTTCAACTCCCAGTCCTATCGTTAAAATTTCAATGAAAACATTTTTTTTTTCTCAACTCTTGTTTAACTTAAAATAAAATTTCTCACCAACGGAATACATTAAGCAGTTGGTATCGGTGTTTTCTTTTACTAACTTAGTTCTCCAATATGCCAACAAAACACATTGCTCTTCAGTAATGCAGCCATCAACATAAGCACAACCCGTTTCTCCGACTGAAAAGCCAATGATGCCATCAGGCTCCAATCCAATTCGTTTAAAAATATTAATGAATGCTATCTAAAATTAAAAACACAACTTCTTTTAAACGTTTCATACATGGTACTCACAAGGCAATAATTTAACGTTATTAGTAATTTGGAAATGTATTAACTGATTTATTTATCATAATTATAAAATTATTGCATCTTGTAAATGCCGTAATTTACATGTAAAGTAATGTTATAAATTGTGTCAAACCTGACAAACGGTTATTGCCACTGACATTGCTGCAGCATTTGTTAATCCTGTGCTATTTATTAATTCCGTGAAATTTATATCGTTTATTCCGTGAAGTTTAAGAGTTTCATCAGCTCGCAAGAATGTGTCACAAAATATTGGAACTTGCATCATATCCCTGGCCATTCCACCCCATTGACATCCAATTCCAGTAAATACGAACCATAAAGGTCTTGTTTCTGCTGGACTTTGCTGTATTTCATTAACGGGTTCCTTTCCATTTAATATTGTGAAACCTCGATATGGATGCGTTTTGAAAGGTGATCGTGACAGGAAACTAAGAAGAGTGTAAAGATTGTCGTCAGTTGGATCTGATGCCATGGCGTCCAGAACATGAGATACGCCATCCACTGTTCTGCCAGCATGTGTAAACAATTTCAAGCTTTGGTTTTTAGGTGATGGTTGTTTGGTACGCTGGTTTGAACGGATTATCGCATGAGCATTTGCTCCTCCCCAACCAAAATTATTAATTCCAACAATTCCACCATTCCATGGGGTGTTTTTATCAACCACTTTAAGTCGGCCATCAATTAATCCTGTAATGTTAGGATTGGGAGTCTTGAAATGCAAATTTGCTGGGAGAACACCCTCCTCCATAGCAATAATGATCTTTACCAGACTTGCAAGCCCTTGACAAAATAAACAATATCAATGCTTTTCTGTTTTATTCGTTAGTTTGGCATTAAATTACCAGATGCTCCTTCAGCATGGCCTACATTAGATTTGACTGAACCAATCAATAACGTGTCTTTTCTGTTTGCGCAGAAAAAGTCTGTAACATTATTAACTTCTTCTAGATCGCCAACAGGCGTTCCAGTTCCGTGGCATTCGACATAGGACACATCCTTAGGATCAACTCCAGCTTCATCATATACTTCTGCCAATAATGCACCTTGACGTTTCCCATTGGGATATGTTATTCGTATTGAATTGATAGTTTCATACATCGACTGTTAACCGAATACTGTATTATAAATTATCATTTCAACCTTGCTCTTTATAGCCATCCGTATTTATTTTAGAATGGATGATCGTTGCATATTCCCTTCTTGCGTCAGATTTTCTCTGTAGTAAAACTGAAACAATCGCTTCACTTCGTGCATATCCGTTGGCTTAATGGTAACAACGTTTACAATGGTAAAAACGATCATAATTATACAGTAAACAGCATAACGTGTCTTATACCTTCAGCATCAAAACACTTGCATTTTCCTTGATCACTCAACACTCCAAGATTAAGAAAGCCCATAGCGAAAAATGGTTTTAAATTAATGTTAGTTCCTCCTACAATTGCGGCTTCACATAATCCCATTTTTATTTTTAAATAAGCTTCATTCATCGCTGTTAAACTTGAGGAGCAAGCTGTATCAATAAACATACTTGGACCTATTTAAACAAAGTTGTATCATTTTTTTTTGTTGAAATTATAAGGGATTTTAGAATTTCATTATCATACACGATTTTTCCGCATATTTACCGTGAAAACCAAAATGATAGTTAATTCGATTAGCAAACATTGAACGTGTACTTCCAAGCATACAATACGGGTCCGAGTTTTTTTCAAGTTCATCGTGGATATCCGGTGTACATACTCCTAGGAAAACACCAACTGTTTTTCCTCTTAGCTCCTCTGGATTTATCCCTAAAAAAATTTAAAAAATGTCATGAATTCTTTCGAAGTGTTAATAATTGATTTGAAATTCATTTAAAAGTACACCTTTTATTAAAACCACTTCATTTTAATATTTAATAAAATCTATTAAACGTTCCAAGTACAATTTTTTGAAATGAAAAACCTCTTGTCTACTTCTTATCTACGACTTTTTTTTCTGGAGCATGGCTGGGGCTGTGCCCCAAACTCAAACTGTGGTCCAACACCATTTTCTATTATAATACCGGTATTCGATATAGTGCTTTCATAAATATATGCACCAAAGTTTCAAACGATATATGATTATATTTGATATAGTTAAATATTTGAGTTTCACGAGCGTAAATTAAATAGTGCTAAACAAATGTCAACCTCATTATTTATTAGTCATGAACTGCAAATTTTGATAAATACATTCTTTTTTTAGTCACCAATGATTACAAAAATATAAATATGCAGTATATTTTATCTACAGTATTCGAATAAGGTTTGCTCCCTTATAAGCTCTACAGCAGTGGTTCCCAACCAGTGCTCCTCGTGCATTGTAAAAGTGCTCCTCTTATAAGTTAATTCTCCAAAATATATAACCATATTGCGGAGAATTTGTTGAAATTCAATGTAATTACAAATGTTTTTTGATACCGGAATGCATAATGTAAAAGTGTTTTTACCTGCATCGACAATGGCCTCATAAGTTGTTTCTAAAAACATTCTTATTTGAGGATCCAGTACATTCACATGCTTAGAACTAATTCCAAAAGCACTAGCATCAAATTTGCTTATATCCTTAAGCTTTCCATGTCGTTTTGGTAGACCCATTAAACCTGTAACACATTCGAGTAAAATAATATAAACTGTTTATGCTATTTTATAGCATCAATTCTACCTGATGGCCATCGCCGATCATCATCGGTTAGCATATCAACACCGTTCATTAAATTATCTCTATATTCTTCAACATTATCTGCTTCCGGAAATCTACCAGAAATTCCCGAAATAACAATATCTTCTTTTAACGCCCAATTAGACATTTTAGGGTAGTTGCAACAATGCAGCAACTTTGCAACGTGTAAAACTACTGTATATCAGAAGCCAGTTGAAGTGTGGTCAAACAGACATTTAGACAAAACCTTTATGAAATACTGTACATAAACACAACGGTGTTTTTAATGCTATTTCACTGCATTATTTAAACAGTATTTATTTAAACAATATTTATTTAAACAGTATTTATTGAAACAGATGTCAGTAGCGAGTCACTTATAAGTCACAATAGTTAATGTGTTTTCGGATTTTGTCATCGTTATCGTAATACAGATAATTAGGTACCCCATAGTAGCCCCTCTATTGGCAAGTTAAAACCAGCCTTAGATGACCTTTAAACACATTAAACAAAAATTACAAATATTCAAAGTTAAATGATCAATGTTCATTCAAAATTTATTTCTTATTTATTCTTTGCCATATTGTAAATATTGATTGAACTTCATCGATTAAATTTGTATATTTTTAATTTTTGTCTAACAAATTTAGGACAACAAAGGCTGTTTTACTCAACAGCAACAATCCAAATTCTTATTTAATTTGCCACTAGAGGTGCCACTGTACTGGATCATCGGATCACCCTGTCCTGTAAGTCAGTGGTTCCCAACTGTTGATCCGGAAGTGTTCTATGAAAAGTTTAGAATAAGTACTGTAGAACTGGATGAATTTTGGATATCTATTCAAGTTCCTATCAATGTGAAATCGAATTTTTACAGTACTGTATATAAAAGCTAAAAAAGGAAAAAATAAACAAGAAATGAGAGTAGCGTTATCTGGCATACGTCCCAAATAGAAGAAATACGTAAACAACTTTAATATCAAACCAAGGCCGGCACAACGCGGGTTCTGAGGGTTCACTGGAACCCGGGCCCGCGCTTGAAAAGGCCCCGCGGTCTACGAAAATGATATTTTTTTTTATTATTAAATTAGGGCTTGTTTTTTTTTTTTTTTTTTTTTTGAAATGAATGTTAGGGGAGAAACTTTTTATAGAAAACGTTTATTAAAATTGTTTTTTTTTGTCAATTTTTGCATCCGGCCCAGCAAAAAGTCACGCCGGCTCTGTATTAAACTTATTGTATTTAATGCAACCGTAATGGGTTTTTTAATTACAAAGTAAATAAAAAATAATCGTTACTGAGTTCAACTATTTTCTATCCTGAAAATGGCATATACTGTAGATTGAATGTTGTTTTGAAATTATTAATTGAGAGTGTTTTGCCAAATCATTTTATTAACAATAGTGTTTCGCAGTTTAGAAAAAGTTAGGAATCACGAGTGTACAAGTCAGAAATAATTATAAAAATAGATCACGTCCTGTGTGTCTCTCCAGCATAGTGTATCAGTATCATTATTAACTTAAGATATTGTAATGTTTACTTTGGTAACGAAGCAATAGCAACGTGTACAACTCTGTTTTGAGCAATATTATTTCTTTAATGTACGAGCATGAACTGTAAGAACTGCAATTGCTTATAATTAAGTTAATTACAATTTACAACCCTGTTAATTAACATTATTATCGACAACCGTATGCAATATTACATATGGCAATACAATTAGTTGAAAAGATTTATATTTAACTAATATAAAATTAGTTACCTAACTGTGAGTTATTTCCTATACTACCAGTATATAAATTTATTATCTTACGACATTTAATGACACTGGAACCTGGATAATCAAAGCTCCAGTTAACCAAGTCACTTTCAAATAACATAAAAAAAAATGATTTTGTTTTCCATAACTCCTGTTAACTTTTTAAGATGAAAGAGTTTATATTTTAATTTTTTTTCACAAACAACAAACTTTATCTGGCATGTATTAATGTTGAGTGACCTTCAATCAACAATATGAAGATGACTAGTGTTGTTACATTATGATTGAACCACCTGAGACGAATGCCCTTCACATTTCAACATCAGATAGAAAACTTAAGAGTTAATGTGGTTCGACATTACAATCGTCCTTGGCACGCCTTCTCCTATTCTATAACTTACTAACTTTAAAATCACAATCATCGCCAAATTGCATCACATTATATTTTATAAATATTTTTGGTTGTATGTAACACAGTAAACATGTCTTATCCAGTAGTTCTGCTCACCACTGCAATAGTTGCAGTTGTCGTTAAAAAGTTAATAGATTTTATTATTAAAATTCGTAAACTGCCACCTGGTCCTTGGGGCTTACCATTTCTCGGTTATATTCCATGGATACAACGTGAATCGTACTTAACTTTCACAGAACTTGGTAAAAAGTATGGAGGACTTTACAGCGTCCAAATTGGAGGAGAAACTGTTGTTTTGCTGAATGATTGGCCAACCATAAAAGCAACTTTGGTGGACAACTCAAAAATATTTAATGGAAGACCATATTCGTTTATAACTCAAGTGGCAAGCAACAGAAAAAGTAAAATTTTTTTTATTTTGACAACAGCACTACGAATCGTTGCTACTTTCAAAATAATTGTTTTCAGATATAGCATTCAGCGATGGACCCATTTGGCAATCGCAAAGACGTACAACGATCCAATGTCTCCGTAATATTGGAATGGGAAGAAAATTAACAGAAAATATTATTAAAGAAAGCGTTCTATTATTGGTTGATGAGTTTACTAAACTAGATAATCAAGTGGTCGAAATAAACTCAAAGTTTTACACTACAATTGTTAGAGTTAACTGGGGTTTTGTCACAGGTAAAAATTCAATTTAAATTCTAATTTATTTTTATTTGTAGTAATCGACGTTGTTTTTTAGGGGACATTTCAAGTATAGAAAACGGAAAAAAGATTAAAAAGTTGGAAAAAATTACAAAAAAATTAGTTTATTTTTTTGGCGCCAATAATGCAGTTAACGTATTTCCATGGCTGAGATTTGTGCCATTCGATCCATTTGGATTCTATCAATTTAAAAGATATGCTAATCAGCTTATAAGCTTTTCAGAAAATTTAGCTGTAGAGCGTTTGAAAAACAGCTCTGAAGTAAAAGAACTTGATTTCATCGACTATTACATTGCGGAATCGAAGAAGCATACAGAAAACAGTTTATCATCACCACCTTATAATGGTAACAATTGTATTACAATATTACGTATATAGCGTTCATTTTGCTATTTGGAATTTTTTAAAGTACAGAAAGTTGATTCAAAAGTGACTAAATATTTAGTGACAGCAAATCCCTTCAAAAAACAGTTTATTTGACGATATGAAATTTTCCCAAGAATTTGTTATTTTTAAATATATTTTTATTTCATCTGAACTAATGATATTAAAGTGGCTTTAAAAAATTTGTCTTAACTTTTTCACTAAAAAGTTTTAGTTTTAAAAGGTAGACCAAAAGATCAGTCAAATAAAAGCGATGAGAAATCAACTTTAATAAAAAAAAAACTACAAAATCAAAACAATAAAAAAAAAATCAACAATATTCAACACAATTGCATTTATTTGTAAAAAAAAGTTTGGGTTTTTGAGAACCCAAGCCCACCATTTTAAACAAATTAACGTCAGAAATATATGATAGATGACTAATATCACAACAAAAGTTTAATAACAAAAATCAGTTGTTTTTGTATGAAAAAATTAATAACGCAAAAAATCTTTACAAATTTAGTGGAACATTTAACTGGAACATTACACGATCTGTTTTTGGCTGGTGGCGATACTATGAATGTGACAACTCAATGGAGTTTATTATATCTGAGCTATTACGATGAAGTTCAAACAAAATTACACGATGAACTGGACCGTGTTGTTGGAAAGGATCGATTATTATCAGCCGACGATTTTCCACATTTGCCTTATTTAGACGCTGTAATTAAAGAAGTCGAAAGGCTTTCAAGCATTTTACCTTTATCGGTTCCTCACTGCCCAAATGAAGACTTTAAAATCAACGGATTCACCATTCCTAAAGGAACAATGTGCTTACAGAATATCTATGCAGTACACCACGATCCCAAACTATGGGATGAACCAGAGGCTTTTAAACCAGAAAGATTTTTTGACAGCAATAACAAGCCCGTTTCACCCCCATATTTCATGCCATTCTCATTAGGTATTTAAAGCATATTGATGTTTATACAGTACCACTAAAGATAAAAACAAATTTAAATTATTTTCAGGTCCTCGCATGTGCATAGGACAATCGATAGCAGATATAGAGTTCAAATTTTTGCTCGGTTTACTTTTACAAAAATTCAGCTTTTCAATACCACCGGGCCAACCAAAACCATCGCTTAAAAAAATCACAGGAATAGTATCAAATCCACTGCCATATTCGTTACTCATTAAAATTAGAAACTAATCTACGGCAATTTTGTGCTGTACAATGCTGATAGTCTAAATAAAATAAAAGATGTTAATAAAAATATCGTTTTAAAATACAGTGGATTCTCGTTAACACGAAGTCGACGGAACCGAGATTTTGCTTCGTGTTAACGGGGTTTTGTGTTAACAAACACATGCAAAATATAATATAATTATATTGGTCAAACAGACATATTTTACAGTCAAACTCACATTTTTTAGAGTCAAACTCACATTTTCTAGAGTCAAACTGACATTTTTTAGAGTCAAACTCACATTTTGTAGAGTCAAACTCACATTTTTTAGAGTCAAACTGACATTTTTTAAGAGTCAAACTGACATTTTTGAGAGTCAAACTGACATTTTTTAGAGTCAAACTGACATTTTTTAAAGTCAAACTGACAGTTTTAGAGTCAAACTTACATTTTTTAAAGTCAAACTCACATTTCTAAGAGTCAAACTCACATTTTTTAGAGTCAAAATATTATGCATTTTGTGCATTCAGATATGCATAAATGCATTTCAGAAAAAAAATGCAATTTTAAATTTTTTTCTATAAAAAAAAACCAAAAAACTGTATTGAATTTGTATTTGTTTTTATAAAAACATTAAAACTTATCAAAATTTTGATTTTCTCTACATTTTCTTTGGCGATAAATGCAATTTTTCATTTGGAGAAGCAAAATCAGTTCGTGTTAACGGGGTTTTACTTGGTATTAACGAACAAAAAATGTATGGGAAAGTCTAAACTGTAGTTCGGGACCGCAATGTTGCTTTGTGTTAACGAGAAATTCTTGCTAATGGCGTTCGTGTTAACGAGAATCCACTGTATAAGCATTTTTTTCATATGATAATTTTTTTTAATAATAAATGACTAAGTAAAAGAAAATATCCAGTTTTAAAATTGATATAATTGGGGCATAATATCATTGAAAACAGAAAAATTAATTTAAATAAAAGTAAATTCTTATGAAATTTGTAAAAATCTAAATAAATAGTAAACAATTAAAATCAAAAAAAAAAAATTATTATTTGCAGTATTATGTTCCTTTATTAATTTACGAGACTTTTCTTTTTCAATTTGCAATGTACGATTAGGTGCAATCCTTAACACGGATACCGGTATATTAAAATAAATCCACAGCTAATAGTTACTGTACATAAAACATACCGGTACTGCAAGTTTATATGCGATTGGTATAAATTGCATAACGCTACGTGTCTCGTTTCTTTATTGTCACTATGTATAACTTACAATTTGTGAACACATATAGTGTATATATACAATACAATAAAACCACAATCTGTTAATTGAAAGTGGTTGAGATAACTGGAGCTCCGGTTACGAAGATTTCACTGAGATTATAATAATGCAAAAGCCGATAATGCTGATCAATTTAAGTAAAACTAAATCATTTTAAGAAAATTAAAACTCATTCATTAAACAACAAACTTAATCACATAATTTTATGCTAAACTTTGTGTCTTCCGATACTAGGATCACGTTTTCACTTCATGCATTATAAATACCGGTATGCTTATTTTGAGATATTTGTTTTCAAGTGCAAACATAATGATGCACAGTACTTAACTGGTAATTTGCTGTACAATATCAATTATGCAATTCAAAAAAGCACAGCTTCCTTCCACTTTTAACACTTCATTGACGTGACTTTAAATTAAAAATCGACGAAAATAACAAATCTAATAACGATTTGCAAGTTATTTAAATACTAAATCAAATTTCCAAAATGATTGAGAAGACAAACAGGTTTTACATAATGACCTTCAAGCAATCAGCATAATCTCCAGTAACTGATTAAGATAACCATAACTTATCGTATTTCAGCAGTCGATGATCGAATTTAACACGGTGATAATGTCTTGGCTGCTATTTCTGCTCGCAACTGCAATAATCGCAGTCGCAATTAAAAAGTTGATTGATTTTATAACTAAAATACGTCAACTGCCACCAGGTCCTTGGGGTTTGCCATATATCGGATATTTACCATGGATTCAGCGGGAATCGTATCTAACTTTCACGAAGCTTGGCAAAAAGTATGGAGGATTATACAGTGTTCAACTTGGACCCCGAACTGTTGTTATCCTAAATGACTGGAAAACCATTAAGGCAACTTTAGTGGACAATCCAAAAATATTTAACGGAAGACCGCATTTTTTCTTAAGTAAAGTAGGAAACAACCGTAAAAGTAATTAATTATTGCTATTAAAGATCTGAAATTGTTTATGAGAATTTATTCTTATCATTCATCGTCATTGCATTCAGATATAGCAACTAACGATGGACCCATTTGGCAAGCACAAAGACGAACCACAATTAAGTGTCTACGTAATATCGGAATGGGAAGAAGATCCACGGAAAATATTATTAAAGAAAGCGTTCTGAAATTAATTGATGATTTTACTAAACTTGATAACCAAGTGGTGAATATAAACTCAAAGTTTTATAGCACACTTATTAGAGTTAACTGGGGTTTTGTTGCAGGTAAAAATTAAATTGTACAACTTACAAGAAGTGAATTAATAATGAATATTATACCTATTTGTCAGGTGACACAAAAACTATAGAAAATGCAGATAAACTGAAAAATTTGGAAGATATTACGAAGAAAATGATTTCTTATTCTGGCACTAGCCATATAGTAAACATGTTTCCATGGCTGAGATTTTTGCCATTCGATCCATTTGGATTATATAAACTTTTAGACTCATTTTATGAGCTTAGAAGCTTTTTACAAAATATAGTTGAAGAGCGCATGAGCAACAGTGTTGAAATACAAGAACCTGATTTCATTGACTATTACATGGCCGAATCCAAAAAGCATCAAATAGGTGGTGTAGCAACAGCTCCTTACAATAGTAAGTATAATAACAAATGTTAAAATAACTAGATATGTCAAAAAAAAGTTGAATTTTGTAAATTAATAAATTTATGCCAAAATTTAAATATAAAAAGTTTTAATATAAAATTTACAAAATTAAACGGACTATTTAATTAACTATTAAAAATGTGCAAAATTTAATATACTGTATATTGGTCAAACTGACATTTTTTAGAGTCAAACTCACATTTTTTAGAGTCAAACTCACATTTTTTAGAGTCAAACTCCCATTTTTTAGAGTCAAACTCAGTTTTTAGAGTGAAATTGACATTTTTTAGAGTCAAACGGCGTTCGTGTTAACGAGAATCCACTGTAGTTGCTGTTATACCCTGCCATTTGCCAGTTTAAACGCTTAACTCCAAGTATTAATTTAACAAAATTTATTTTCTTATGATTTAGCTGAACATCTAATTCCAACACTGGGTGATTTATTTTTGGCTGGAGGTGATACAACTAATGTTACAACTCAATGGGGTCTTCTCTATCTCAGCTATTACGATAAAATTCAAAGAAAAATACAAGACGAACTGGATAAAGTTATCGGACAAGATCGATTACTATCAGTCGACGATTTTCCACTTTTGCCTTATTTAGACGCCACAGTTAAAGAAATCGGACGGCTGGCAAGCATTGCCCCTTTATCAGTTCCTCACTGTCCAAACGAAGACTTTAAAATCAACGGATACACCATTCCTAAAGGAACCATTTGCTTACAAAACATTTACGCAGTGCATCACGACCCCAGTTTATGGAATGATCCAGAAGCTTTTAAACCAGAAAGATTTCTAGACAAAGATAATAAGCCAATCACACCGCCATATTTCATGCCATTCTCAATAGGTAATTAAATAATTTACTTTATAAAAAATGTACCGGTATAGTAAAATATTTTAATTAAATGTTGTTTTTAAGGTCCTCGCATATGCATTGGACAATCAATAGCAGAAATGGAATTAAAATTTTTGTTTGGTTTACTTCTTCAAAAATTCAGCTTTTCATTACCACCAGGCCAGTCAAAACCATCGTTTCAAAGAATTACAGGAACAATATCAAATCCAATGCCATTTTCGTTACTCATTAAAATTAGAAACTAATAAACAGCAATTTTGTGCTGTACAATGTACTGATAAAATGCTGATACCGGTAGTCTAAATAAAGTAAAACATGTTAACGAAATTACTGATTTCAAATACAGTATAATCATTTTCTCCAGGCAATAATAACTGATGTAGCTTAAAGAAAGTTTTCAGTTTAAAAATTGGGACATTACAAGATGGAGGTAAAAAATTCATTTGTAAATTCTTATGAAACGTTAAAAACATATAAATGATTAGTAAACTATTATAATCATAAACAATTTACTTTGACAAAGACAATAAGCCAATGTCACCGTCATATTTCACTGCCATTTTCTTTGCTTGTTAAAATAAAAAATTAGCCAGGTTTTGCTTGTTATAATAAGAAATTAGTCAAGTTTTGCTTGTTAAAATAAGAAATTAGCCAAGTTTTGCTTGTTA
>JAAFCF010006596.1:15707043-15760467 GCA_013389785.1 Helicorthomorpha holstii
AATTAGCCAAGTTTTGCTTGTTAAAATAAGAAATTAGCCAAGTTTTGACTTCAGTAACGCAGCACTTTCATTCGAAACAAAACAAGGAAAAACTATTAGTGAAAATATCAGTTCCTAATTTTATTTTAAAAATATAGAATAATACAAATAATAATGTAAATAATAAAAATTAGATAGACTGGAAATGCTCTACGACATACAGTATGGTTCATTCTCACAAATATAAGGGTAAATTGGCGTTTGAATAGTTTCAAAAAATAGCCCTTATAATTAATTACGGTAATTGATAAAATTCAATATTGTAACTTCTATACAAATTATAGCAATCACAAGCTTTACTTGATCAAGTAATACTATAACTGCATATTTATAATCAATAAATATGTCACATGCATTTTATGCCATTTTGAGCTGACGATATACTCCTTCATTTCAGGATTCCATATTTTCTACAAAAATATTTAATGAATCACGGTGTTTGTTTTTCACAAGTGCAAAATTGCAAACACTCAAACAACACAATAACATTTCAATAGGATCAAAATAATAAGTTTATCACAACGTCATAACAAACGAACTTTATAATCTTATTTTACACTGCAACCTTTGTACAATAATAATCCTCTTCAATTAACATATTAATTATTTTCATAGTCGTATTGAATTCTCTGCAATTTGCGATACTTCTTAAAATTAGAAACTAAACCAAGTTACAGTACTGTATTTTCCTGTTACATTACTGTTATGTTATACTGTAACATTAACTATACATGTACACTATTCGCCATAATCCAATAAATTAAATAATCGACTACGTTAACGATAATCAAGTAGTAGATAATAAATACTATCTCAAATTAAAAAAAAAAAACAATTACAAAAACATTGAAAATATCTAAATATAAAAATAATGTTACGGAAAAACAGAAACAGTTAATGCAATTGTATACTTTTTTTTTTTTAAATATGTTTTTTTTACCTTTAGCAATGTAAGTTAATGTTATATACAGTAGTCCTGTTTATACTGTAACTTATTATATAAGTTAAATCCATTTCTTTATAAGTTAAACCAACGTCCTGATCTTTTCTGTATAAATATTATGAAGAAGCTTTGTTTCCACTATTTAATCAGCATAATATACTCGTACAACTAAATTGAAATTCTTAAAGCCAGAAAAGTAATATTACTACTAATGGAGTAAATAAACTACTATATATACTGTAATAGAAAAATTTAGACAAATGTAAATACGTGGTAGATTATTAAGTAATTCACGGATAAGTAACTGTCGAAGAACGTTGAAGGTCCTTCATGAATGTAATTGAAACGATATAGCCAAATTCAAACGACACAATAGCCAAATTCTGACGACCTTTCCATATCTATTTTAAACATTAACCTTGGAGTAAATATATACAGTGGAAACCCGTTAATACGAAACGCTTGAGACCGAGTTTTTTTCGAATTAAACGGATTTTGTTTTAACCTAAACATGCAAAAAATATCAATTTTCTTAATATACTGATATTTGTTAGAGTGCATTATATTAGAAATACTATTTTCATCATATTTTATACAGTATATCACAATATTAAGCATTTTCTGCCTACATATTGTATGCCTGTATGAATTTCAAAATGAATAATGGAATTTTAAATTTCTTTTTATAAAACAAAAATTGTATTGATTTTGCATCTGTTTTTATAAAAACTGTAAAACTTGTAAGAATTATGATTTTCTTTACATTTTCTTCGACGGTATATCCAATTTTTTATTTGAATAAGCGAAATGTTTTTGTATTAAATGTATTTTTGTTTCGTATTAACAGAAAACAAATGTATGGAAATGCCTATACTTTAGTTCCAGTCCGCAATATGAGTTTGTATTAAGCGAGTTTCTATTATCGGGGTTTCACTGTACATCTTCTCCAATTTACGAGGAAAATAATCAAACCTATTCGTATATTTTCTTAATCGTTAACTACATTTGACACTGTAATCAAGTCTTGGCTATTAGTTTTGATTGCAACTATAATAATTGCCCCGTCATAATTCAAAAGGTGCTGGATTTTATTACTGAAGGACGTAAACTGCCACCTGGTCCTTGTGGCTTACCATTTATTGGCTAATTACCTTGAATACAACGTGAATCGTATCTAACATTCACTGAGCTTGGTAGAAAATATGGAGGATTATACAGTGTGCAGATTGGTAGAAAAACCATTGTTATCCTAATTGACTGGCCAACAATTAAAGCAACTTTAGTAGACAATCCAAACATTTTTATAGAAAGACCACATTCTTTTATTACTGTATTTCAAATAGCAGCCAACAGAACCAGTACAACTAAAATACCATTTTTACTAAGTTAATTTCAAATCATTAATAAACAACAAAATTATTTTTTTCAGATATATCATTTAGCGATGGGCCCATTTGGTATACACAAAGACGTGTA
This sequence comes from Helicorthomorpha holstii, assembly GCA_013389785.1. Taxonomy (NCBI): domain Eukaryota; kingdom Metazoa; phylum Arthropoda; class Diplopoda; order Polydesmida; family Paradoxosomatidae; genus Helicorthomorpha; species Helicorthomorpha holstii. The sequence continues at coordinate 15,709,502 of JAAFCF010006596.1, forward strand.
ACGGTCCAATTTCTACGTAATATTGAAATGGGAAGAAAACCAATAAAAAATATTATTATAGACAGCGTTCAGCATTTAATTGATGATTTTACTAAACTGGATAATCAAGTGGTGGTGATGAACTCAATGTTTTATGGCACCATTTTTAGAGTTAACTGGGGTTTTGTTACAGGTAAAAATTAAATGCATTCATTTTATGATCACAATTGGTAATAGTAATAGTCCACTGTATTTTAAAGGCGACACGTCCACCATAGAAAACGGAGAAAAATAAGAAAATATTACGAAAAGGTTGATATTTTATTCTGGTGCTAATAATAAAGTAAACATATTTCCATGGCTGAGATTTGTGCCCTTCGATCCATTTGGATACTATACGTTTTTAGACTGTGTTAATCAACTTAAAAAATTCTTAGGAAATATAGTCAAAGAACGTACGAAAACTTCTGATGTACATGTGGAAGAACCTGATTTCATTGACTATTACATTGCCGAAGCTAAAAAACATGCAAAAGATGGAATCACACCACCTCCTTACAATACTTAGTAATTTTTTACAATTAGTAGTTTTTTACAATTTAGATGAACATTTAACTGAAACACTGTTTTCCTTGATTATGGCTGGTAGTGTTTCGACTAATGTGACAATTCAATGGGATCTTCTCTATTTGAGTTATTACGCTGAAGTTCAACGTAAAATTCATGCTGAACTAGACAGCGTTATTGGCAAAAATTCAGCTTTTCTTTACCGCCAGGTCAGCCACAGCCATCATTTGAAAGAGTTACAGGAATAATATCAAATCCATTGCCATTTTCGTTACTTATTAAAAAAAGAAATTAACCAAGTTACAGATTTTTATAATTTCGGTACCGCATTACCTGTTACACGTATCTAATTATATTTGAATAATATAGTACTTTTTCGACTTACAAAGACTAAATTCCTTAGTAACTAAGTTACTTTCTCATTCAAATAAGTACAAAGTATTGTAAGTTAAGTTTACGAGATAATAATAAAACGGAAGTAAAAAACAAGAACTTTAATAGAAATAAATTTTATGGAATGTAACTTATAAAATTACAAATTATGAAAATTATGGTATAGGATTATTAGAATTATACGGTAAGTTACCCTTTAAGTGGTGGCATTTTATGATTTTGGTTTAAAAACAATCATACAAAAATAATTATCAGTTGTAGAGGTATTGTCAGACCCGATATTAGGCACTCAATGACACAACTTTATTATAAAACATTGATATTAAAATATTGATGCCCCTTGTCATACCGATTAATGTATATCCCAAAAGCAGATTAATTTGAAATTGCTATGCTTGCAGAGTAAATAGACATTAATGAGAAACTGAATACAAACTCAGCTCAGGTTCAACGCTGTACTTGAATACGTAATATTATAATTTTACAGTATATTAAATATACTATATTTTATAATTAATGAAAGTATACTGTAACTATATGGTATGTATTTTAAACATTTTGCTCTGACATTTTACTCTTCAATTATAGGAAATGTAATTAGTTGTTCAATCAGTTTGTTTATTACAAGTGCAAAAGTGCATGACAAAACATTAAATAATGTACAGTAACCTAAAAAAAACACACACAATATTTCAATACCGGATGAAAGATTTAATAAGTTTATCAGAACTTCAAACTAAACAACCTTTGCCATGTTATTTTTTCCAACAACCTTCGCACAATAACTATCATCCTCAATGTCGTAATATTTCATATTCATACAGTAGTTAAGTCGTATTTTAGTTCATCGCAGTAATAATGTCTTGGTCATTTATTCTGCTCACGACCACAATAATTTCAGTTGCCATAAAAAAATTCATACATTTTATTATTAAAATACGTCAATTGCCACCCGGTCCTTGGGGTTTACCAATAATTGGCTATTTACCATGGATACAACGTGAATCATATCTAACATTCACAGAACTTGGTAGAAAATATGGTGGACTATACAGCGTTCAACTTGGAGAGGAAACAGTCGTTGTGCTAAATGACTGGCTAACCATTAAGGCAACTTTAGTGGACAATCCAAGAATCTTTAGTGGAAGACCATATTCAGTTCTGACTCAAGCATCAAGCTGCAGAACCAGTACAGTAGAAAAACCATTCATAATTATTTGATAACAAAATCACTGTTTACAGACATCGGATTTAACGATGGACCCATTTGGCAAGCACAAAGACGTACAACAATTCAGTGTCTACGTAATATTGGAATGGGAAGAAGATCCACGGAACATATTATTGTAGACAGCGTTCATCAGTTAGTTGATGATTTAAGTAAACTAGACAATCAAGTGGTTGAAATAAACTCCATGTTTTACTCGACCATTGTTAGAGTTAACTGGGGTTTTGTTGCAGGTAAAAATTAATTGCATTCATTTTAGTTCACAAATAGTAATAATGTTGGATAAACGTTTTTGTAGGAGACAAGTCGACTATAGAGAATGCAGAAAAAATAAAAATGTTAGACGATATAACAAAACAATTAGTTTTCTATCTTAATTCTACCAACGCAGTAAACTTATTTCCATGGCTGAGATTTGTGCCATTCGATCCATTTGGATTTTATAAATTTTTAGACTGTGTTAATCGTCTTAAAAGCTTTTTAGGAAATATTGTGGAAGAGCGTATGAAAAATAGTGCTGATGTAGAAGAACCAGATTTCATTGACTATTACCTTGCCGAATCCAAGAAACATGTAAAAGATGGTGTCACTCCACCGCCATATGATAGTTAGTAAATAATTAGTAACAATAACTACTAAAATTAGAACAGAAAAACTGAATACGTGATTAGCAAATATTTAATCTACAAATTAAATTCGTATACAAAGATCATAGTTTGAACTCAAAATGTTTTATCTTTACAAAATAATTTAATTTCAACATAATAATCAATGTTTTTGTAATTAATCAGGCATTCGGTCTATCAAATATGATTTACAGTACATGTGGGATATTGTAGTTATTAATTCAATTCTATTTGTTTGTTTACTATATAGCTGAACATCTAATTGGATCACTGAGGGACTTGTTTTTGGCTGGTAGCGACACAACTAACGTAACAATGCAATGGGGTTTTCTCTATCTCAGTTATTACGACGGAGTTCAAAAAAAAATCCATGATGAATTAGACATCGTTATTGGCAAAGATAGAATTTTATCAGTCGATGATTTTCCGAATTTAGTTTATTTAGATGCCGTGATTAAAGAAGTTAGTCGGCTATCAAGCATAGGTCCTTTATCAGTTCCTCACTGTCCAATCGAAGACTTTAAAATCAATGGATATACCATTCCTAAAGGAACCACTTGCTTGCAGAATATTTACGCAGTGCATCATGATCCCAGCTTATGGGATGATCCTGAGTCATTTAAACCAGAAAGATTTCTAGACAAAGATAATAAACCTGTGTCGCCACCATATTACATGCCGTTCTCAATAGGTAATTGATTAATGCAACCAATTTATAACCAAACGTTTTAATTGAATGTCATTGCAGGTCCTCGTATATGCATTGGACAATCAATAGCAGAAATGGAGCTGAAATTTATGTTTGGGTTACTTCTTCAGAAATTTCGCTTTTCTTTACCACCTGGCCAGCCAAAACCATCGTTTGAAAAAGTTACAGGAGTCGTATCGAATCCCCAGCCATTTTCGTTACTTATTAAAATAAGAAACTAAACAATGTTATATTATTTTGATACCGGTACTGCAAAAGCTATTAACGATAATAACAATTTAATATACACTGCGTAAATACAGTGAGATACGTTTAACACAAACTTAGTTAACACAGAACAGCATTGCAGTTCCAACTAAAGAATAGGCATTTCCATGCATTATTTTTTTTCTTTTAACATGAAACAAAACTCGCTTAACACAAAAATATTTCGCTTCTCCGAATGAACAAACTGCAGAACAACCGTCAGTAAAAATGCAGAGAAAATCAAAATTATTAAAAAACAGAATATTTTAACCAAAAAGATAATTTTTTAGAGCACATCATATTAAATAAACAATTTTCATGATATTAGATAAACTAATTACATTTTAAAATATGTTACATTTTGTACGTACAGTATGTAAGTATGCATTTAAGAAAAACCAATGCAATTCTAATTTTTTTAAAAAATTAAAAATATTGCTTAGTAAAAATGTGGAAAATTATACAGTGTTCAGATTAGAAAATCGCTGTTATCTACTGTAAATGACTGGTCAACTATTAACCTTAGTGGACAACCCAAAAATATTTAATAGAAGACCACATTCGTTTATTGTTAAAGTAACTGCCAAAAGAATCTGTACACTACAAATGTCATTTTTAATAAATTCAAATTAATTATTTAACAATAAAATCATTATATCAGACATAGAATTTAGCGATGGGTCCATTTGGCAAGCGTAAAGAGTACAACGGCCCAATGATCCCGTAATATTAGAATGTGAAGAAGATCAACATAACATTTTATTATAGACAGCGTTCAGCATTTAATTGATGATTTTACTAAACTAGATAATTAAGTGATCGAGAAAAACTCCATGTGGCACCATATTTTCAGTTGAAATCAAATTCAAAATCAAATACGTGACAGATTATTGAGTGAGAGAACATAAAAAATATTATTGTAATTTAATTTGTAAATCAAGCACTGTGTTGTTGCGAGGTAACCCATAATAAACAAAATAACTTATAAAGTACAATGTATTTGATCTACTTCACTGTATATTAATAATGGCCATTTTAAGAGACAAATCCCACTTTCTGCTTTGTTAACAGAAAAAAGGCAGTGTGGCAAGTTAACAAAACTATCAAGCAAAAGTCAAAATCAAAAAAAAGTCAAGAGACAGACTTTGCCCTACATAAGAATTACACAATCAATATTTGCATACTATAGAAATGGTCAGATTCAGAGTCTAAAGTAATTTTAAATACTAAATCTACATACAGTACGTGATTCGTAGTGAGAACAGTTTGATATGCTGTGATAAAATACCGACACTTAACATACTGTATCAATAGCAACATTTTCAATACTTTACGACGAATTTAATTGGTTATCAAACACAAGACGACCTTTCTATATTTAATTTACACAATGACCTTTGATTCAATAATAATGCTTTCCAATTTGTGATGAAAAAAACTAAAGAATAGTCGTATTTCATTACTGCAATTGGTGAATGGGTTTCGCAGAGTAATCATGTCTTGGCTATTAGTTCTGATGATAACTGTAAAAGTCGCAATAGTAATTAAACATATAATTGATTTTATCAATAAAAAACGTCAACTACCACCTGGCCCTTGGGGTTTACCATTTATTGGCTATTTGCCTTGGATACAACGTGAATCCTATATAACATTCACTGAACTTGGTAAAAAATATGGTGGATTATACAGCGTTAAACTTGGAGGACAAACAGTCGTAGTTCTGAATGACTGGCCAACTATTAAAGCAACTTTAGTGGACAATCCAAACGTTTTTAATGGAAGACCACATATGTTCATAGATCGAGTAATATCAAACAGAAAAAGTACAGTAGCAGTTTTAATGACTTCAATTTATTGTTTGATAACTACGTCAATGTTTTCAGATATCGGATTTAATGATGGACCCATTTGGCAAGCCCAAAGACGTGTAACGGTCCAATGTCTACGCAATATAGGAATGGGAAGAAAATCAACAGAAAATATTATTATAGACAGCGTTCAACATTTAATTGATGATTTCACTAAATTAGATAATCAAGTAGTCGAAATAAGCTCCATGTTTTATGGCACATTTTTCAGAATGAATTGGGGTTTTCTTGCAGGTAAAATTTAAATGCATTGGTTTTTGTTTACGGTTAGTAATATTAATGTTTCTGAAGGCGATACATCCACTATACACAGCACTGAAAAATTAAGAAAGTTGGAAGATCTAACCAAAAAATTGGTATTTTATTCTAGTGTTAATAATACAGTAAACTTTCTTCCATGGCTGAGATTTGTGCCATTCGATCCATATGGATACTACACATTTTTAGACTGTGATAATCAACTGAAAATATTTTTAAGAAATACAGTCGAAGAGCGTAAGAAAAACAGTGCTGAAGTGGAAAATCCTGATTTCATTGACTATTACCTTGCCGAAGCCAAAAAACATGCAAAAGAGGGATTCACACCACCCCCTTACGATGGTTAGTAAATTAATACAAGTAACATTTAAATTTTAACTATTACTGGTAACGCTTGAGATTTGGATATATGCACCTTGTATTCAAATATTTAATCGGAAAATATTAGGATACAAGATCAAAGTGTGGTCTCAAACAATTAACGAAGTAAAAATTTGAATTTTGTTTTAATATTTGCCACCAATATTTAATTTTATTATTCGCTTGCAAACAACTTATAATTTCTAAGCACTTAAAAACATGCACGTTAGCTATTTATTGTTTCATCTCAATTGATTTGTTTACAATTTAGATGAACATGTAATTGGAACGTTATGGACCTTGATTATGGCTGGTGTTGACACGACTAATGTGTCAACTCAATGGGGTATACTCTATCTCAGCTACTACGAAGAAGTACAAAGAAAAGTTCAAGCAGAACTAGACAGTGTTATTGGCAAAGATCGAATTTTATCCGTCGACGATTTTCCGCATTTGCCTTATTTAGACGCCGTGATTAAAGAGGTTGGACGGCTTGCAAGCATTGCACCATTATCGCTTCCTCACTGTCCCAATAAAGACTTTCAAATGAACGGATGCACGATTCCTGACGGAACCCCTTGCTTTCAAAATATCTATGCAGTGCATCATGATCCCAGTCTATGGGAAGAACCAGAATCATTTAAACCAGAAAGATTTCTTGATAAAGATAATAAACCAATTTCACCGCCATATTTTATGCCATTTTCAATAGGTAATTAAATTCTATGAATCATTTATGGGAAACCATTTTAATTAAATTATATTGCAGGTCCTCGAATATGCATTGGGCAGTCAATAGCCGAAATGGAGATAATGTTTATATTTGGTTTACTTCTTCAAAAATTCAGGTTTTCTTTACCACCTGGCCAGCCAAAACCATCCTTTGAAAAAGTTACAGGAATAATATCAAATCCACTACCATTTTCGTTACTTGTTAAAATAAGAAACTAAACCAAGTTAGATTTTTTTTGATTTTTTGGTACCTCGTTAGTTTTATTCGAAAAAAAATACAGCAAAAACTGACAATTAAAATAGCAGTCCTTAATTACATTTGAAAATATAGTAATTTTCATCGACACATGAACACTAAATTTCTTAGTAGTGACTTACTCGTTCAATTAAGTTCAAAGTATTGCAAGTTAAGTTTACAAGGTGATAATAAATAAAACTAAGATAAGATAATAGAACTTCAATTACATATTATAATTGTATAAAATGACAAATTATTGATATAATGGTTAGGAAGTAACCTAATCATCATGTAAAATAATCAATTAAATAATCGCTTACGTCACTGGGAATTAAGTTATAACTTAAATAGTAAATACAATCTTAAAATAATGAAAAGAATTAACGAAATTTGTGTAGTGCATTTTTTTCATAAGTTATTTACCTTTAGCAATGTAAGTTAATAAGGAAATTTAGGTCAAAATTAAATATAGTGAAATCCCTTAAGTCACTTAACATAAAAAATCGGTTAAAAAAACCAATAAAATACATGTACTATATTTAAATAATGAACATTTGTTTTCCTTTAACGCAAAACCAAACTCGCTTAATACGAAAAGTTTCCATTCTCATACATACAGTATATGTACACCTGTCGCCGAAGAATGTAGAAAAGATCAAAAGTGTTATCAATTTCAAAGTTTTGTAGAATCAAAAAAAAAACTAATCGTCGTACAACCAATTCAATCATCAAAACAATTCAAAAAATTAAATTAACAGTTATAAAATTACATTACCCCAATAGTAATTTAAAATGTAAAAAGCGTATCTAATACTGTATGATGTACACTAATAAATGACATTTCGGTGAATACACTGCATTTTTTGTATGCACCGTTTTACACGAAGAAATACGGTATATCTGGCCACTTAGTTTCTTTTAAAAAGAATGTGAGTGTACGTGGCAGATTGTTGGAAAAGTCAAGGCTGTATAACTGCCGAAAAACATTGAAAGAAATATTGTGCTCTAATTTGTAAATCTAGTCTTGTGTTGTTGTTTGTAACCTACCAAGGCGTCACATAATACATAAACAATGAAGTCCAATGTATTTTGTATGACATTGGAAATACACCGAGATCCATATGCAATCCACGTATGATTGTAGTAACGACGGTATCATGTACAGTGATCTAAAATCGACATATAATATTGCAATAATTACATTTTCAAACATTTACGACAAATTTAATAGGTTATCAAACACAAACGACCTTTCTACATTAACTTTGCACAATGACCTTGGAGTAAATAAGTATCTTTTCCAATTTGATAAAAATAACTAAAGCTTAGTCTTATTTCATTAATTGTTGACTGAATTTAAAACGGTGATCATGTCTTGGCCATTAGTTCTGATTGTAACTGCAATTACTGCAGTCATAATTAAAAACGTAATACACTTTATCACTAAAAAACGTCAACTACCACCTGGTCCTTGGGGTTTGCCATTTATTGGCTATTTACCTTGGATACAACGTGAATTGTATCTAACATTTACCGAACTTGGTAGAAAGTATGGAGGATTATACAGTGTTAAACTTGGTAGAAAAACAGTCGTTGTGCTAAATGACTGGCCAACCATTAAAGCAACTTTAGTGGACAACCCAAAAATATTTAATGGAAGACCACATACGTTTGTATCTCAAATAGCAACCAACAAAACAAGTATAAAATAAATACCATTGTGATTTGCTTCAAGTCAATGTTAACCAAACAATTGTTTTCAGACCTCGGATTTAACGATGGGCCCATTTGGCAAACACAAAGACGTATAACCACTCAGAGTCTGCGTAATATTGGAATGGGACGCCGATCAACACAAAATATTATTATAGACAGCGTCCAGCAATTAATTGACGATTTCACTAAACTAGATAATCGAGTGGTCAAGATGAACTCAATGTTTTACTCAACCTTTGTTCGAGTTAACTGGGGTTTTGTTGTAGGTATAAATTAAACGCATTTATTTTTGTTCACAAATAGTACTACAAATGTAATGGATAAATGTTTTTGAAGGCGACACATCCACTATATACAACCCGGAAAAACTAAGAAAGATGGAAGATATTACGAAAAAAGTGATCTTTTATGCTGGTGCTAATAATGCAGTGAACTTTTTTCCATGGCTGAGATTTGTGCCCTTCGATCCATTTGGATTCTATACATTTTTAGACTGTGTTAATCAGCTTAAAAGATTCTTAAGAAATACAGTCGAAGAGCGGATGAGAAACAGTGATGATGTGGAAGATCCTGATTTCATTGACTGTTACATTGCCGAAGCTAAAAAACATGTCAAAGATGGAGTCACACCACCCCCTTACAATGGTTAGTAAATTAATACGAATAACACTTAAGAAAGTATAATGCGTGTAACTTATACTATTTGATTTGGAATTGAGCACGTGAATGTCAAACATATAATTTTTTTTGAAATTTGGTCTAGAAGTTCATAGTCGGAGTATAAACTCAGCCAATTAGCGACCTTGTATTTCTACTTTTTCTATAAATTTAACTTAATGTGAAGATCATAACCAATGTTTTTAACTGACACCGCTTGCAATTTAGCAATCTAGCAACTTTTAGTTTCTAAGCACTTAAAACCATGTAAGCGATTTATTGTTTCAAATCCATTTATATGTTTAAAATTTAGATGAGCATTTGTCAGACATTCTGTATCAAGTATGACTTACTGTATGCGTGAGATACTCAATTTATTAATTCAACTCTATTGATTTGTTTACTATAAAGCTGAACATCTAATTGGAACCCTGAGGGACTTGTTTGTGGCTGGTGTTGACACGACTAATGTGACAACTCAATGGGGTCTTCTCTATCTCAGCTATTACAATAAAGTTCAAAGAAAAATTCAAGAAGAATTAGACAGCGTTATTGGAAAAGATAGATTTCTATCCGTCGACGATTTTCCACATTTGATTTATTTAGACGCCGCAATTAAAGAAATTGGACGGATAGCAAGTGTTGCACCATTATCGATTCCTCATAGGACAACTGAAGACTTTAAAATCAACGGATACACAATTCCTAAGGGAACCACTTGCTTTCAAAACATCTACGCAGTGCACCATGATCCCAGTCTATGGGATGATCCTGAATCATTTAAACCAGAAAGATTTCTTGACAAAGACAATAAACCAATGTCACCGCCATATTTCATACCATTTTCAATAGGTAATTAATTACTACAAGTAATTTACAGCAAACCATTTTAATTAAATGTCATTGCAGGTCCTCGCATATGCATTGGACAATCAATAGCCGAAATGGAGCTAAAGTTTGTATTTGGTTTACTTCTCCAAAAATTTAGCTTTTATTTACCACCAGGCCAACCAAAGCCATCATTTGAAAGAGTTACAGGAGTAGTATCAAACCCACTGCCATTTTCGTTACTTATCAAAATAAGAAACTAAACAAGTTACAGTTTTTTTGGTGATTTCGGTACTCCATCACCTATTTGAATGTACAGTCCCTTTTTTCTGACATACAGTATATGCATTAAATTCCTTAATAAACTTAGCTACAGTGTTATGAAGTGAGTCAACTTTGAAAATGTTGAAAATCGACCACCGGTACGTTCAAGTAGTGTGCTTTTGATTATCACTGACGTTTGACCAGAGTATCAAATAATAAACAATTGACAAGTGCCCATGAAGAGAATTGTATTTCGAATGATGCTGGAAAAACATTGCAATTTAAGTTACACAATTATGCTCTTATTTGATTGGCGTCACGACGATGACTAGACATGTACGTTAATATAACAACGACGCAGAATATTTCAACATCAGATAAAAAAATAATATCGATTATCAGTTGCAAACGACCTTTGCATTTTTCATTTATGTACTGGCCTTGAAGTAAATAAGTATCATTTCATATTTATGATGTAACTTATATAATCATAACTTAGTCGTGTTTCCGCAATTGTCGACTGGATTTAACATGCTAATCATGTCTTGGTTAATACTTCTGCTCAAAACTGCAATAATTACAATCGCAATTAAAAAATTAATTGATTTTATTACTAAAATACGTCAACTGCCGCCTGGTCCTTGGGGTTTACCACTTATTGGCTATTTACCTTGGATACATCGTGAGCCGTATCTAACTTTCACTGAACTTGGTAAAAAATATGGAGGATTATACAGTGTTCAGCTTGGAGGAAAAACAGTCGTTGTGCTCAATGACTGGCCAACTATTAAAGCAACTTTAGTGGACAACCCAAACATTTTTAATGGAAGACCACATTCTTTTATATTTCAAGTAGCAGCCAACCGAACCAGTACAACTAAAATGTCGTTTTTAATAACTTCAACTCATTATTACATAATTAAATCTTTATTTTTAGATATAGCATTTAGTGATGGGCCCATTTGGCAATTGCAAAGACGTACAACGGTCCAAAGTTTACGTAATATTGGAATGGGACGAAAATCAACAGAAAATATTATCATAGACAGCGTTCTGAAATTAATTGATGATTTTACTAAACTTGATAATCAAGTGGTCAAGATAAACTCAATGTTTTATTCAACAGTTATTCGAGTTAACTGGGGTTTCATTGCAGGTAAAATTAAATGCATTCAATTTTGTTTACAGTTACAAATAATAATAAATAAATATTTTGAAGGTGACAAGTCGACTATGGAGAATGCAGAAAAATTAAGAAAATTGGAAATTATTACAAAACAATTGACAATGTATGGTGGTGCTAATAATACAGTAAACGTATTCCCATGGCTGAGATTTGTACCATTCGATCCATTTGGATTCTATAAATTTTTAGACTGTGTAAATCAGCTTAAAAGATTCATAGGAAATATGGTCAAAGAGCGTATGAAAAACAGTGCTGATGTAGAAGATCCTGATTTCATTGACTATTACATTGCCGAATGTAAAAAACATGCAAAAGATGGAGTCACAACACCTCCTTACAATGGTTAGTAAATCAATACGAAAACATTTAATATTAAAAAAAAATATAAAAACTTGTAACAAACTATCTGATTTAGAATTATCACATTATTGCCAAACATTTAATCGCAAAATATTTTAAATTTAGTTGATCATTTTATTGTGTTTTTAGAAATTCCGCTTGCAATTAAGGATCCATTGTGTCAGTTTTAATTTCTAAACATTTAAAAACATATAATCTATTTATAAATTCAACTCTATTGGTTTACAATTTAGAAAAGCATCTAATTGGAACATTACTGTCCTTGTTTGTGGCTGGTGGTGACACGACTAATGTGACGACTCAATGGGGTCTACTCTATCTCAGCTATTACGAAGAAGTTCAAAGAAAACTTCAAACCGAATTAGACAGCGTTGTTGGCAAAGATAGATTATTATCAGTCGAAGATTTTCCGCATTTGCCTTATTTAGACGCTGTAATTAAAGAGATTGGACGGCTAGCAAGCATTGCGCCATTGTCAATTCCTCACAGTACAACAGAAGACTTTCAAATTAACGGATACACAATTCCTAAAGGAACCACTTGCTTACAAAATATCTATGCAGTGCATCATGATCCCAACTTATGGGATGATCCAGAATCATTTAAACCAGAAAGATTTCTTGACAAAGACAATAAACCAATTTCACCGCCATATTTCATCCCATTTTCAATAGGTAATTGACGATTATGAATAATTTACAGGAAACTATTTGATTTAAATGTTATTGCAGGTCCTCGCATATGCATTGGACAGTCAATAGCAGAAATGGAGCTAAAGTTTATATTTGGTTTACTTCTTCAAAAATTCAGCTTTTATTTACCACCTGGCCAGTCAAAACCATCATTTGAAAAAGTTACAGGGATAGTATCCAATCCTCTGCCATTTTCGTTACTTATTAAAATAAGAAACTAAACAAGTTACATTTTTTATATTTCAGTACCGCATCACCGATTTAAACGTTCCTAATTATATTGAATAATATAATAATTTTCTTTGACATACAAATACTAAATTCCTTAGTAACTACCTAACTATTGTAATATAAGCTGATGAGATGATAATCAAACTAGTATATACAGTATAAGAAAGTATATATAAGAAAATAAAACTTCAATTTTAAGTAATATTTATGAAATGTATAAGATTAAAAATAAGTTTTTAGGGGAAACAAAAAAAATTGAGCAAGAAGTTTTTTTTTACAGATTTACAGTAATATAAAAAATGACGCCGAATATTTCAATATCAGATAAGTATGAAAACATCAATGATCAATTACAAACGACCTTTGCATCTTTTATTTATACACTGGCCTTGGAGTAAATAAGTATCTCTTCTTACTCATGAAAAAACTACCATAACTTAGTCGCGTTTTAGCAATTGTCGACTGGATTTAACTTCATAATGATGTCGTGGCTAATACTTCTGCTCGAAACTGCAATAATTGCAATCGTAATTAAAACCTTAATTGATTTTATTTCTAAAATACGTCAACTGCCACCTGGTCCTTGGGGTTTACCACTTATTGGCTATTTACCATGGATACAAAGTGAATCGTATCTAACATTCACTGAACTTGGTAAGAAATATGGAGGATTATACAGTGTCCAGCTTGGAAGAAAAACCGTTGTCATTCTAAATGATTGGCCAACAATTAAAGCAACGTTAGTGGACAATCCAAAAATATTTAATGGAAGACCACAGTCGTTCATAACTCAAGTAACAGTCAACAGAACAAGTACACTAAAAATGACATTTTTAATGATTTCAAATCAATATTAAACAATAACTATCTTGTTTTCAGATATAGCATTTAGCGATGGACCCATTTGGCTAGCCCAAAGACGTGTAACGGTCCAATGTCTACGTAATATTGGAATGGGACGAAAATCAACAGAAAATATTATTATAGATAGCGTTCAGCGTTTAATTGATGATTTCACTAAACTAGATAATAAGGTAGTTGAGATGGACTCAATGTTTTACTCAACCCTTGTTAGAGTTAACTGGGGTTTTGTTGCAGGTAAAAAATTTAATGCATTCATTGTTGTTCACGGTTAATAATTGTAATAAATAAATGTTTTTGAAGGCGACACATCCACCATAGAGAACGATGACAAAATTAGAAAGTTGGAAAATATTACAAAACAATTGATATTTTATACTCGTGCTAGTAATACAGTAAACCTATTTCCATGGCTGAGATTTGCTCCATTCGATCCATTTGGATACTATAAATTTTTAGACTGTGTTAATCAGCTTAAAAGATTCTTAGGAAATATTGTCGAAGAGCGTATGAAAAAAAGTGCAGATGCAGAAGAACCTGATTTCATTGATTATTACATTGCTGACATTAAAAAACACGCAAAAGATGGAGTCACCCAACCACCTTACAATGGTTAGTAAATTCATAAGAGTAGCATTTAAAACTTAAAATAGGATAAAGTGCCTGTAACTGACAATATTATATTTGGAATTTAGCGGAAGATAGTCAAACATTTAATTGCAAATTTGGTTTACAAATTCACATAGTGACGTTAACAAATTACCGAGCTTACATTATTACTTTTTCTAAACAATATTTGCTATTAATATGATGATTTCAACTCTATTTATTTGTTTATAATTTAGAAGAACATTTAATTGGAACACTATGGTCATTGATTTTGGCTGGTGGTGACACGTCTAATGTGACAACAAAATGGGGTCTTCTCTATCTCAGCTATTACGATGAAGTTCAAAGAAAAATCCAAGCAGAATTAGATAGCGTTATTGGAAAAAATAGATTATTATCAGTCAATGATTTTCCACATTTACCTTATTTAGAAGCCGTAATTAAAGAGGTTGGACGGTTAGCAACCATTGCACCTTTATCTATTCCTCACAGTACAACTGAAGACTTTCAAATTAACGGATACACAATTCCTAAGGGAACCACTTGCTTGCAGAATATCTACGCAGTGCATCATGATTCCAGCTTATGGGATGATCCAGAATCATTTAAACCAGAAAGATTTCTTGACAAAGACAACAAACCAATTTCACCGCCATATTTTATGCCATTCTCAATAGGTAATTTTACTATTATGAACAATTTACAGCAAACCATTTTAATTAAATGTTATTGCAGGTCCTCGTATATGCATTGGACAGTCAATAGCAGAAATGGAACTAATGTTTATATTTGGTTTACTTCTTCAAAAGTTCAGCTTTTCTTTACCACCAGGCCAGTCAAAACCATCATTTGAAAAAGTTACCGGAATAATATCAAATCCTTTACCCTTTTCGTTACTTATTAAAATAAGAAACTAACTTAAACTAAGTTACATTTTCTTTAGTCTCGATGTCGCATCAATTTCGCTGACAGTGAAAATACCGGTACTTAATATTCTATTTGAAAAATATAGTAATGATAAGTTCTTAAGTAGATGAGATGATAATCAAACTGGAATAAGAAAATAAAACTTCGATTGAAGCAAAGGTTAAAAAATGTAAAACATTATAAATTATTGTTATTATTACAAATGACTATTCGAATTAAACTGTTAAGTTTATAAGTTAATTATAAAGGCAAACTAATCACCGCAAAACATTATCAGTTCATTCAGCGCCTACCTTAATGGGAATCAAGTTGTAAATAGATTTAAATCTCTCATTTTAAAAAAAAAATTACAAATCCAGAATAAATTTAAAGGTATTGCAAATAACAAACAATTAATGCAATAATTATACTGTAAGTCACTTTTATGTATGTTTCATTGCCTTAGGCAATGAAATATGCATAATTTTTAGTTGCTTTTTGCCAAATTGGCTTAAAGCTTTTATGAAGAGGCAAATTCTATAGTGTATATTTTATTTTATTTTATATTTAATTGCATTTGAAGTTACATTGCACAATGATTTAATATCCATTCTGGCTGTTTGTCATTGGTTGGCGTTAATAAAAAAAAAGTTAAAAAACTTGCGGTTGGTCGACAGGGCATCTAGACAATATGTCACTGTAGCCACAATTAGATGAGTAAACAACAAATAATTGGCAGAATAATACAGTAAACAGGGCCTGCGTAAATATTTTGCGAGCCGAATGCTTAAAGTTTATAAAAAAATAATTTCCTTAAAAAAGTTGCCTAAAAAGACATTTTATGCCCAATTTTAGCCCAATTTTATGTGTATGCTTTGCACCCGTTTTTCCGGGCTGACATTAAGTTACAGTACCGGTATGTAATTGAATAGCAACTGTTACTTTGATCGCAAAATTTCACAGCTGTAAAAACACATGTTTGTGACACAATGCATTTAGATACAGTATGTACCATTACATAGCATTTACTTTTTCTGTGTCACAATCAAATGTTAACTATAGTAACAAGTGTATTTTCATGAACATAACATCAGCTTAACTTGCAGCTTAATAAGAAAACAATTTTCTGGCCACGTTGACGATTAATGTGCCGCTAGACTAAGTTTATTATTACAGACCAAGCTGACCCACAGCTGAACCACCAAACGTATGTCCTTGTAAATTATTAATTATTTCTAATATCGGATAACACACGGTACTGCGTTATCGAAAATCTTTATACCAAAACACATAGTAACTCAAGATTAAAAAAAAACTATAATAATTTCATTAACATCCTTTTATCAGACATTCGGAAACACTTCGCATTCACATTTCATACAGTTACTCTCAATAAACATCCTCTCAATAGTTTCTCTTACCACTTACTGTGTTTTAATTGTATTTTACTAAACTGAACACATAATCATGTACTGGCTGTTAATGTTGCTATCAACTGCAATAATTGCTGTCACCATTAAAAAGCTCCTAGATGATATTATTAAAAAACGTCATCTGCCACCTGGTCCTTGGGGTTTACCATTTATCGGTTATTTGCCGTGGATCCACCGCGAACCGTACATAACGTACACGGAACTAGGCAAAAAATATGGAGGACTGTATAGCATTCAACTTGGGGCATCAAAAGTGGTCATCCTAAATGACTGGCCAACCATTAAAGCAACGTTAGTGGACAACCCAAAAATATTTAGTGGAAGACCAAAATCGCTTATAACTGACAGAGCAAACAATCGAACAAGTACAATGCTTTCTTAATCACTTCACATCTTTGTTACGGTTACTTAATGTCAAAATCATTGTTTTCAGGTGTAGGATTTAATGATGGGCCCGTTTGGCAAACACAAAGACGAGTAACAATTCAGTGTTTGCGCAATATTGGTATGGGACGAAGATCAACGGAATATATTATTAAAGAAAGCGTCCAAAAATTGATTGAAGATTTTACCAAGTTAGATAATCAAGTGGTTAAGATGAACTCAATGTTTTATGGCACACTTATTAGAGTTAACTGGGGTTTTGTCGCAGGTGAATATGAAATGATATTTGTTTTTCTTTTTATCAGTAATAGTAATAATGAACGTTTTGACTGTAAGGCGACACGACAAGTATAGACGATGTAAAAAATATAAAAAAATTAGAAAAAATTACAAAAACGTTAATTTTTTACATTGGAGCTTACAACGCAGTGAATGTATTCTCGTGGTTGAGATTTGTGCTACAAGATATATTTGGATTTTTTAAATTTCTAATCTGCGTCTATCAGTTTAAAAGCTTTTTGGGAAATATGGCCAAAGAACGACTGAATAAAAAAGATACAGCAGAAGAACCGGATTTTATAGACTACTACATTGCCGAAGCTAAAAAACATGCAAGAAATGGCGCAGTAAAACCGCCTTACAATGGTCAGTAATGATTCGGTTGCTAATAATTCCAGTTTATAATTGATTTCCCACAATGCAATTTTCAATAATTACTAATGTGTTTGTCATAATTTAGCTGCTCACCTAACCGGAACTCTAATGGACATATTTTTGGCTGGTGGTGACACCACGAATGTCATAACGCAATGGGGTTTTCTCTATCTGAGTTACTACGAAGAGGTTCAAAGAAAAATCCAATTCGAACTAGACAGTGTCGTTGGAAGAGATCGGTTGTTATCAGTCGATGATTTTCCACATTTGCCTTATTTAGACGCCGTAATTAAAGAAGTTCAAAGACTATCGAGCATTTTACCACTATCAGTATCTCACTGCCCCACTGAAGATTTTAAAATCAACGGATACACCATTCCTAAAGGAACCACTTGCCTACAGAATATCTACGCAGTTCATCACGACCCAACATTATGGGATGAACCAAAAGCTTTTAAACCGGAAAGATTTCTTGACAAAGACAACAAGCCTGTTTCTCTACCATATTTCATGCCATTCTCAATAGGTAATTAACTGATTGTGTTATGCACATCATTTACTTGCTCTTTTTAAATTTAATTGCTTCACAGGTCCTCGCCTATGCCTAGGGCAGTCAATAGCAGAAATGGAGTTGAAATTTTTGTTTGGGTTACTTCTTCAAAAGTTCAACTTTTCTTTACCACCAGGAAAACCAAAACCAACGTTTCAAAAAATCACAGGAATGATATCAAACCCAATGCCATATTCGTTGCTAATTAATGTTAGAAAATAAAATTGTTTTTAAAATTACACCATTAATTAATTGAAAGATCTGCTTTCTCTAAAAAAAAATACTTTTTCTAAAACAAAAAATGACTTTTTTCTAAAACAAATAACCTTGCTTCTACAAATTTCTTCTAAAACCATAAAACTTAATCTTCAGATTCATGCAATTTAATTGCAATTTTCATAAAAAGTGTATTCGTTTCCCATTAAACATACTGTATTATTAATTGAAATGTGTTTGGTTTTGCATTGCATATTAATATTGCATACTACAAACTGGGCGAGTATAAACCGGTATTTTAAATTTTCTACACTATCTTTTATATACTCAAAAAAACGCTAAGATTCTTAAAATAACGTTCATATGACGCCCCATCTAAATATAATCGCCACTTGACAAGCGTAGAAATTTAATACAATACTACACTGTAAATAATCCGTACTGTAAAACTTACTAATCAATAATTGTTACTGTACACGACGTTAAAAAACTGTAAAAGAATATAAGCTTGCATTAAAATATTTATTACTAATTGTACGTAATTGTTATACACTCGAATTAACGTTAACTTATAATAATTAATAAACAACCGCTTACAATATGTTATGTCATTTAAAACGTGAATGAATGCTATTTTAAAAGTAAAAAAAAAAACACTTAATTGGATAGAAATTCTTGCCCAAAAAAATTATAGATGACACTTAATAGTCTACCTCGTTTAAAAAAACAAACTGCGCCAATTAAAACTGCGTGTAGATTAAATTACACACTTCAGACCATTAGTCATTACAATATTCTGCCCATATTAATAATCTACGGTAATCTGATTCTTTGTTACTGTATTAATTTTAGTTGAAACTTAAATCTTTCGTTAATTAATAATTAAATTTTTCTTTGCATAGATAAAACTGAATATCAGCTAAAATTACACTGTTCAGTCTATATCACATGTACAGTAAATTTGTAATCGGAATTTAATCATTTGGTAATAATACTGTATTTCGTACAGGTAACCAAAAATTTTAAATACTGTATGTAACTTATTTCTTACCTTAAATTCCAACAATTTTCGTTGCTACCATTTTAATCCATGAATGATAATTACCTAAAAAAAATAAATACTTCTCTTAGAAAACGGTTTTGTTGCATAAATTTTTCACAAAATGTTAAAAAAATTAACAATTAATCAAAAGATTTTATTTATATTAGCTAAATGAGTATTAAATAACCAGTTTCATTTTTATTTTAAACTGCATCTGGTATTATTATTTGATAACTTATATGAGCAGCATGTTTATTCTCCATCAAATCTTGAGTGCACGTCTTATAAAATACAAGAATAAACTTATCTAATAACACTGATTTAGCATATTTTAAGTTGTATACAAGTTTAATACAAAATGGTGTGCCAACTTAATAGATAATACCATAAAACACGTTTATAACTACATCGCTTATAGCATAAGTTAATTCTGGTTATACAGTGGAGATTTTTTCTTGAAGTTTTTGGTTAGTCAGCTATTCAACTATAAGTTACTGTAACTTTTTTTGGATATTGCAAACTTCGATTACCGTATATAATGTAACCAAATTTTCTTACCGGTATAGAAAAACATTTGACATTTTATTTGAAAATTGTATCAGTTATAATAATGTGTGCCACAGAAATGTTTGATTGTTCTTGTAAAATCATAACTCTTGTGTAAAACTGAACTGGAACTTTCCCATATTACGGATCATTGAATGCTTGAAGTATATAGAGGATTTATTTACAAGTTTTCAACATTGAATCGTAAATAAAGCTAAGCAATAAATTGGCTGATATTATTGATAGTTTAGCAACACATGTTAATAGTCTTAACATTTATTTTAATAATAATTATTTTATAAAATATTACAATCTCATTTTTTAATTTTTTAAGACCGATATCGAGTAACAAATGGATATTGCCAATTAATTGAGTTTCACTGTACATCAAAATTGAAATTACTGAAATGCAGTAATCAGCCAGCAACGACAGCTGATTTGTTCTCAAATGATAAAAATATTAAATATCCACTTTGCAGTTGCTGCTTGATGTGATTATTTCTGATTTCAACAAGATTATAATGGGAGGTTTTTATTTCTTGCTAATGACACTGAACTGCTCAAACATCAATTAAATTATTTAAACAGGAAAAAATATACCCCACATTTTAAAAAATGAGACCCACCTTGACCTTTTTGTATTATTCTGTTCAAGGGAAAAAGCTGACCTTTATATTTGACAAGTAGAAATGCGCCTCAAATTACAAGTACAGTACGTACACGTCCGCATACTGTATCTTTTCTCCACAAAATATCAGTCGATACATTATATCCATCGAAATTAAAACTCTTATCATGGCATTGACAGTGTTAAATCCTGATTGGACATTATGCAAAATAGTAATACTAGACTTTAAGAACTAACAAACCAATTACTGTATCCTAAAGTTTCTCTTAAGAAACAAATTGGATTAATTAGAGTTTACATTTTACAGTACAGTATAACGTAAATGTTAGTGTTGAACAAGTTTTCACAGCCATGATGCTATTTCTCTTATATCTTCTTGTAATAACAGCCATAATAATTAAAAAGTTGATTAATTTTATAACCAAAATACGTCAATTGCCACCTGGTCCATGGGGTTTGCCATTTATCGGTTATTTGCCTTGGATACAACGTGAATCATACTTAACTTTTTGCGAGCTTGGTAAAAAGTATGAAGGACTATTCAGTGTTCAAATTGGAGCAGAACCAACCGTTATTCTAAATGATTGGCCAACCATTAAAGCAACTTTAGTAGACAATCCAAAAATATTTAGTGGAAGGCCAAAAATGTTTATACCATATGCAGCAATAAAACGAAAAAGTGCATTATAAAATCATGAGGTACCCACTTCCATAGGAAACTGAATCCAACATTTAAAAAAATGTTTTTAATAGTCATTTGTTGAGTGCCAACTTATAACTTCTTAATTCATTTTTTGCAGTTTCTAAAAAATTTCTGAAAATGCAGGCACAACAATACTTCAATATTCTAGTGTTGACAAACTTTAAAACTTTAAAGTTCAATATCTCAAAATTATAATTTGTGGACTTGTTTACTTTGAAACTGGGCGCCTCAAATATTCACAGTATTTGAAATTATGACAATTCTAGCAATTATACAGATATAACGTGTTTAACGATGGACCCATTTGGCAAGCACAAAGACGAATAACAATTTAGAGTCTACGTAATATTGGAATGGGAAAAAAATCCAAGGAAAATATTATCAAAGACAGCGTTCAGCAATTGATTGATGATATTACTAAACTAGATAACCAAGTGGTGAATATAAACTCGATGTTTTATGCAACAGTTATTAGAGTTAACTGGTGTTTAGTTGCAGGTAAAATTATAATCGGTTTAAATTGTAGTTTAACCGCAAATGCTATTTTATTATTAGGTGACAGAACAAGCATCGAAGATTCCTATAAATTAAAAGAACTAGAGAATATCCCCAAAAAAGTAATTTTTCACTTGGGAACTAATAGTGCAGTAAACATGCTTCCATGGCTGAGATTTTTGCCTTCAAACCAATTAGAATTCAACCAATTCTTAAATTCAAATAATGAACTTCTATCTCTATTAAAAAATCTGGTTAATAAACGATTAAACAGCTGTTCTTCAGGGAGAGAATCTGATTTCATCGATTTTTATACCTCTAAACATAAAAATCATGTTGGCAATGACTTGAAAGCAACGGTTACCAACCATATTTGCTCTAATATTAAGTGACAACAATTTATGCTTACATGTTCAAACTTTTTTTTACAATAATTTAGTGGAACATCTCACTGGATCTTTGTGGGACTTGTTTTTGGCTGGTGGTGATACAATTAATGTAACAATCGAGTGGGGTCTTCTCTACCTGAGCTGTTTCGACGACGTTCAGAAAAAAGTTCAACAAGAACTGGACAGCGTTATTGGCAAAAATAGATTATCAGTCGACGATTTTCCACGTTTGCCTTATTTAGACGCCATGATTAAAGAAGTCCATCGACATTCAATCATTTTAACATTATCGGTTCCTCACTGTCCAACTAAAAACTTTAACATCAATGGCTACACAATACCTAAAGGCACTAATTGCTTACAAAACATTTACGCAGTACATCATGATCCCAGTTTGTGGGATGAGCCAGAAGCATTTAAACCAGAACGATTTCTGGACGCCAATAATAAACCGATTTCACCGCCATACTTCATGCCATTCTCAATAGGTAATTTAGAAACCAAATTACTGTATAATCTTACAAATTATTATGCTTAACTAATTTTTGCAGGTCCTCGTCTGTGTTTAGGACAATCTATCGCAGAAATGGAACTTCGATTATTATTTGGCTCACTTCTCCAGAGCTTCAGTTTTATTTTACCACCGGGCCAACCAAAACCGTCATTTGAAAGAATTACAGGTGTAATCTCTAACCCATTGCCATTTTCACTGCTAATTAAAGTTAGAAACTAAACCTAAAATGGCATAATGACTTTGCATTTAATTATACCAACTTAAACGTAAATAACTTTCACCGTAAACAAAAAATGCATATTCTAGCATTTACTATAAACTTAGCTACAAATTAAATTTGTCAGCAACAGCGTTTCTAAACAGCAAGAGAAAAGATAAATTATGCATATAAACAAAAACTGATTTAAACATTTTGTCCACAAACACAGTCTACGGTTTTTTTTTTGTCTTGCTTAGTGTTTTCCTATACTATCTGCCAAATAAAAAACCAAAGTAGAAAAAAAAGAATTAACAGGAAGCTTTTCTTCGAAGGAATGTTGAGAGGCGTATTTATTTTAAGTTTATACTAGGAGGTCGCTTTTATTGGCATTTAGCCGGGATTAAATTTAGCCCAGCCGGCGCACACGGCCTCCACGGTGCATCGCTCGACGCTTTTCAATCTTCATTTTTTCCCCCTTCTTTTCCTTATTTTTCTCGCCCAAACTTAGCTTCCTTATGAAAATTTAAATCGAAATTTTTTTCTTTCTAGAATATCAAAACTAAAAAGTCAGTCATTTGCTGCTGCTGTGACTGTGACACTGAATGCCTTCCAATGTGGTGCAATTTTGGATTATAGTGTATTGGACAGTTTAGTCGACGTTTCTACTCCAGAATATTGTCAAGGATATTTTAATTTATTAACAAGGTTGGCCCATAGCATTGATTTAATTTGCGACATTTTCTTGAATGCAATTTACATCAATGCCTTTGCAAATATTCATTTTAAAATATATTTTTTAAGAAAAAATTATCGTTTTAAAGACAACAATCAATATATTATACTGTATATCTCACTAAATTATTACTTGTTAGTTGCCCATATTCCCAATAATAACTTAATTTTATTTCTTTTCCCCCCAATATCAATCAATCTACTAAATGACAATAAGAATTGAAAATAGAAACATCAAAATTGACATTAACCATTTTAAATCATTATTGTGGTTATTTGCAAAATCTAAAGAAATCAATCTTAAATTTATTTATTAGATTGTGTCAATGTTTTATGTCTTTTTTTTCTCTTTTATGTCCTTTAAGCTTTAAGCTAAAATTGCAATTTCATCTCAAGTTAACAATAATAAAAATGTGAAATAAGTACTGTTAGAATAATGAAAATATACTTACAACTGTGTATATTTTCGTACCAAGCATTCCCAGCCAATGAGTAATGATGAATACATTTAATGTTTTGACAATATTATTTATACACATTTAACAATGATATTCATTTAGAATTAAGTTTAAAGCCAATTAATCATTTCTAACAATGCCATTCTGTTCTAGATTTCAATTTTCACATAAACAAGTCCCTTATTCAGATTTTACATATAAAACGCTATAATACATAAAAACTTATCATATAATCATGAAAATTACATTTAATATAAATTTTTATCAAATAAACTATATTTTGATATGTTTTAGTTACATAAAACAGTTAAAAAAGTCATATAAAATAATCAGTTACAAAATACTACTTCATATTTAAGATACAAGTCTCGTATGTTATCTAAAATTCCATTTGTTGCCATGAAAGATCAAAAAAATACATGTTTTTTTTATAATATTACCGGATATGATAGTAAATCAAACGCCATTGTGGCGGTTTTAACGTCTCATCTGATCTTTAAATGCAACCAGACTTTACTTCTGATCATGATCTTAGAATAGATTTGCTCAAAATAGATGTTTGGCCTACATAAAAGTGTAAAACGGCCATATTTTTTTCCTTGAGATTTTTAAATTTCATTCGTGGGTTTAACTGTTTGTACAAATACTAAAAGATGAAGTGCTTAGCGCAGCTGTTATAACTGCAATTTTAATTTTTAAATATTTAAAACGCAAAGTGCCATCAAATGTGTTGAGATTTCACGATATTATAATAATAACTCAGTTGACTAATTTGCATTGCGTATTCACGTTTCTTTACAGTGGCTACAAAACCGATACAAGATGATTGGTAGAAGAACACGTAAGTAAATTGTTTTAAAATACTTTTAAAACCATATCAAATGCTCATCGACCGTCTTAACGTAAGTCCTGTGCAATTTTATGCTTCAGTGGTTCCGTGGTTGACGCCCTCAAAAGATAATTCGCACCCGGCTCCTCAATTTCAACCACCAGCAAAACAGCCGGTAGTTCAACAAGTAAAATCCCAGCCTGTGAAACAACAACTGGAACCAAAGAAGCCTCAACAACAACAACAACCATTTCAACCACTACGATGTCATTTATGCGGCTCTTCCAGCCCTGCGGTTCGTTGCGAGCAATGTTCAAACTTAATATTTTGCTTATCCTGCGACGATATGTACCACCGGCATCCAAAACGCCGAGACCACGTGAGAAAACTAGCTCAAAGGCCAGTCGCCACTTCTCCACCACCACCACCTCGACCACCGCCAAAAAACATTAACTTAAATTCCCCACCTGTTCCACCTCCTCGCAGAAAGAAATCGCAAGCATCAGCACCCAATTCCCCAGAAGCGCAACGAAAACATGAACAAGTAAAACCTAAAAATTCATTTTTTTTATTGAATTTCATTTGTAGCATTTTCAATTCCAGAAAATACCAGAACTGCCTAAGAAACAGTTCCCATTGAAGTTCGGCAGCCTTAAGAAGTTATTGCCATCGATGCACGGCCGAACACAGCCGGTGTCACCTTTACCTCAGACACCGTCACAGCAGCAACCAATAACAGAACCGTTTCAACAGTGTCGTATTAACACAGTTGACCGTCGTGAAAATCGGATGCAGTCTCCAATAAGGCAAAGCTATCCATATAATGAAGTAAGTCAATTATAATCAAGTGTCTTTATTCCATTCTAAACTTTATTCCTATTTTAGTGGTCATCGCGAAATCAACCAGCAGACCAAAGTTCTTCCGATTTTGATGACGATGATGATCGCAGAAGCACAGGCACCGGTACCAGCAGTGGTGGAGGAATGGGAAGACACAGTTATCCGATGGATGATCAGTGGCCAAATCCACCAAGAATTTCTGCTACTTTGGATAGGCGCCATCATCAAACATCAACTCTTTTGCGTCACAATAACTCATTTGCTGCTGCAGGTTCATCCGGACCTTTTATTAAGCGAGATGCTCCGTTTTATCTTCATCCTCCGCAACCGCCACCGGGACATATGAATCACAGTGCTAGTGTTATGGATTTATCTTATCAACAAAATATTGGATACCCAATTTCGCAAGTGCAATCGATGGGTGACGGTCTTGATTTTGCTGGTACGATGGCTCCGTGTGGCTGCCGTCCAAACTGGATTGGTCCAGATCAATTTGGCGCTTGGTTGCCTCCATCTCGATGTCCAATGCACTGCTCAACGGCAGCGTTGTATCCACAGCCACACATGGTTCCACCTGCACCACCGCCATGGGGTTATCCTCATCCTTATATGCCATCTGCTTCTCCTCCGCCCCCACCACCGCCACCGCTTGCACAACCGCAGTTACGAATACCATCACCACAGCCAAAATCTCAAGCTCAGTCTCCACTAATCCCACCAACCAATTACACCCGAAACAGCGAGCTAAAATCACCGGTTCCAATGAAAGTTAACAATGTCAATCAACAGAGTAGAAATCAACTGCTGAGTAGCAGCTCCGAAGACGAAGATGAAAACATGAAACATGGTGAATATTATTCTGAAAGTGATGAAGAGGATGAGGCAAAAAGTGAAAGAAAATGGCAAGAAGAATTTTTGAAAATTGAAGCGTCAACCAACGCAATGTTTAAGCAAACTAAAGTGGAGAAACCTAATGTAAAAGTTGACGAGAAAGATGCTCAGTGGGAATGCGAGCACTGCACGTTCATTAACGAACCAACTATAAAGATCTGCGCTGTTTGCTGCAAAACTAGAGGCATCAGAACTACTAGTCCAACCAACGACATGAAAAACTTAACATTAACTCGACATACAAATGAAGTTAACAACGCCACTGCAGGTAAATCAATTGAAGTTAAAAATGAAACGAAACAACCTCAAACTGAAATGAAAATAAGAAATGAAGAAGTAAAATCACCTAAAACAATACCGGTGTCTATAACAAATAATACTGTAAAATCTCAAATGACAGATGTTTCGTCAAAGAATGATAACGTCAGTTCAGAAAAGATAAAGACAGTTGTCCAAAGTGACGAAAATGCTAAACAAAAAACAACAGTGAAAGCACCTATTGCTTCAGACGAATTCTATGAAGAAATTGTTAATGCCAAGGTAATAATATGGAAATCGTTAATGTTAATGTGTTTACTTAAATTTAGACTATTTTGAAGGTTGCAATGGTGAGCAATGCTGGAACACAGTGTGATGATTTACCAATGGCAGCTCAGCCGAAACTTCTCAGCAAAGAAAGTGGTGTAAATAACCAAGAAAGTCGCCCAGTGCCACTAACAAAATGTGTAAGTTGATTGTTTTAGTAACTCCTACTTTTAATTGCGTTTAATTTAAAGTGACGTTGAATTTCCAGGTGACATCTACAGGGACATCTCCACCACCACAAACGATATCCACTCAAACTCCAATTAGCATGTGGTCCAATTCTGATTCCGACGACGAAGAGATACCCTTGTCACCTTCACCCCCACCGCCTCCACCTCCAATTCAGTCTCAGCAACCATCCTATTTAAGAAAACGGATTAAAGGTCGCAAAGACAATTCTCACTTACGCAGAGCAGCATCACTGCAAATGGTCAACCGAGACAGACGGTTTAGTGCTGGATTCAACGATAGAGAAGAACCGGAATATGGAGGATGGCAACCTGAACATTTTAGAAGAACAGCAAGTCGGGCATCGCTGAGAGACACTAGTCCATCCCCGCCACCGTCTACAACGACTACTATTAGTGGAAGAAATAAAAGGATGCAGTCATATGGGCGAAAACGGTCTTCCGTTTATGATCCTAAAGCTGGATACAGCTCCAGAGAAGTAAGTTATTGGCTTTTATCATCAGAAATTACTTTATTAATCCTACAAATATATTAAACCAATTTCAGGAGGAACGTGGCGATGATGAATATGATATTGAGGACGATGATATCAACTGGGCAGCAGGCAAATCTAAAAAAGACTACTACATAAGCACGGAAAACATCTCAAGTCGCAGACAAAGCAAAACACTTAAAAATCCTCAAACAGAGATTCTTCAATTAGTTAAGGTATCGTGCAGTTACTTAATTAAACTTAACTTATAATTAACCAATAACCACTGTGCGAATACTATCAAAATAAATTTTTCATCCTAACTGCTTTTTTTTAACATTTTTAATTAGGAAGCTGAAAAAGCCAGTTTCACATCTGATGATCTACAATTGGCAATGTATCAATGTGGAAATAGCAACCCAGTCCAATGGTTAAAAGACAATTGGAAAACGATGGTGGACACAGTCGTCACTTTAGCATCACGCAAAGACAATGCAGTCGGCAGTGTGTCAATATCTGAAGCCAAAACGGCCCTACACTCACATAAGGGCAATATATGGGCCGCGGTAACGGAATGCGTTGAAAGTAGACATAGAAAAATCAAAGAGCTACAACGACGGTCTGGAATGCTGTCCAAAGACGAAGTAACCGCGGCGCTGACCGCCAGCACTGGAGATGTCGAGGAAGCGCTGCTACAGATTAACAAAACGTCACTAAAGCCATTTCTAATGAAAATTTACGGACCACCTACCGGAATTGAAAATGAAGCCGGAGCAATTAGACAATTTCATACTTCGGAGAATTTGAGCATGCTAAAAAACTTTGAAAAAGCATACAAATCTCAAGCCACATCATCGTCTTGTGAAAGTCCAGAGGATTCTTACGGCGAAGAATTTTACGTGGTCAATGAGGGCGAGTTGTCGGAGTTTTCATATGACCAAATGGCTGGTAGTAATCCATACGCTAGAATTGACGTTGAAAGTGGAAGAATTCAAATGGATAACATGGAAATTCAAAATAAAACACCAATCGAAGCCGAAATCAGCACCAAACAAAACAAAATTATTTCAAGTAAGAAACTGCAGGAGCAAACGATTGAGAAAGTAGAAATCAATACTAAACAAGACGACCACACAACTAAGGCTTCTGAAATGCCAATACAATTTGATGCATTGAAAATTACTAATGAAGTCCAACAAACAGTCGATGAAATAATCCCAATAGATGACTTATCAACAGACATTTTAGATGATGATTGTGATATTCAATCAAATGAATCAACTCAAGAAAATCTTAATTCAAATGAATTTTTAACTAATGTAATCGCTGATAAATACGATGAACTCATTCATGAAAAAGCTAAACCAGCGCATGAAATTTCTAATACAATGTCTGATATAATTCAAACAGAAAACAGTTTGGAAACTTCAATAACAATTTCAAATGAGGACGTGCCCATTTCTCAAGTTCAACCGTCTCCATCAACTGCTATTAGTGCAACAGAAATTGAAAATGAAACTAATTTGTTGAATAATTTGACACACAAATTAAACAATCTGACAAACGAATTAAATAGCCTTATTCAAGTACATTCAAAAGCTACAAATGTAGCCAGTGCGATACCTGATACTAAAATTGCTGATAAATTTAATGAAAATAAAAATCCAGATGAAAATGCGGAGGCAAACATAACCGAACCGTCTTCAACAAATGAAACGCAAATAACTAGTTCTCAAAACAGTTTAGTTTTAGAGAATGAGAAAATACCAAATTTAAGTGGTGCAAAAGAATTTCAGGAAACAGATAACAATATTGTTCAAAACGTCAAGCCAAATATTCAACAAAATGTCCCTGAAGATGATCAAAAGCAAGAAATTATAACGTCACAGTTGGCACAATCTTCTAATAAAATTGATAAAGATTTAGTAAGTGATAATGTTAATAAAGATTTGTTGCAATCGGGTATTCCAACTGAGGACACAGAAGTCAACTCCATTGAGAAAACTACAAATGAAAACAAAGATATCGAAAATTTTCCAACCAACAGACGTGTGGCTGAAAATAATACAGTGACTGTTGATAATAAGTCACGCAAAAGTTCAATGGGTGATGACGAAGATGATGATAATCTTTGCTCAAATTACAGCGATGAATTTTACGACGCGAGTACCGAGCCAATTGCCGAAACATCTAAAAGTAGCAATCGTCAAACTAATAGTGAATTTAAAACTAGTCCCCTAGGAAACTCCAATGATCATATTCAACTAGAACAAAATTTACTTGCTGAATCACTGACGTTGGAACCGGAATTGGAAAGCACAGGAGCAGTTACGAATGTGACCGATGTTGCAGGTACTTCAGTATCAGGTTCAATTAGCAAGAACCACAATAGCCAATTAGTGACAGAGACTAGTAAGAAATTAGTCACTAAATCATCTGCAGTCAAAGTTAATGTAAATAAAATCAAAACTAAAACTAGAATTAACCCGGCAGTAGTTAAAACTAAAACGGAAATGACTCCAAAAGTTACCAGAAAGAAGTTTGAGACAGTGTCAAAAACAAACGAAAAAAAACAAGTAAAAAGTAATGAAAAATTGCTTGAATATGAAAAGAAACCAGAAGTTTCTTCAAAAGCTGAAGTGAAAAAGACAGAAACGGTTTCAAGTAAAAATAATCGTAAAACTTCAATAGATATTGGTAATAAAAAAGCGTCAGAAAAAGTAGCAAATGTTAACGAAAAAAAGCCGGAAGTGGCACCAAGTACTAATAATAACCCTCAAGTAATTATCAAAACACTATTTATATGCGCTGCAACGCCATCGGTTATTGAAAATAAATTAGAAATTGCTGATGAGCTTCGTTTGCCCGAAAACGATCAGGCAACCGAATTGAATGGCTCAATCAAAGAGCAAGTTCATCCTGAAACCGATTATTACAACAAAGAACACTACCAAATCCGTCATCCAGTTGAAACAAAGATATCAGAGGCTGTGAAACCAAATCCATCGACTTCCAAACAGGTAATGGTTACTGATCAGCCGTCAACATCCGCCACTGCAATTCAAAAGTCCATTGAGTCTGCTGATGAATTGACGTCCGAAGACATTGAAGATTCATCCGCAGTTCCATCGTCTGTAAGTCAAACCGAAGACGATGATGATGAGGACGATGTGGAACCAATGGAACCACCACTTCCGGTTAAAGCTGATCTTGGAGTGAGTAACCCAAATTTTACGATTTAGCGTTATAGTGATTCTTTTCAATTGCAGAGAAGGGCAAGACAGTACTTAGCCGAAGGAAAACTGCCGAATTACTACAAAGCTGAAATGGCTGTGAAGTTGCTGGATTTGCGGTTTGAA
The DNA here is from genome assembly GCA_013389785.1 of Helicorthomorpha holstii. NCBI lineage: Eukaryota > Metazoa > Arthropoda > Diplopoda > Polydesmida > Paradoxosomatidae > Helicorthomorpha > Helicorthomorpha holstii. The sequence goes on from JAAFCF010006596.1 coordinate 15,741,127, forward strand.
GAGTCTGAAGCAATTTTTGCAGCCAATGAGTGCAGCGATCTTTACATGGCGGTCAGTTATTTACAGCAGGACTGCGAATTATGCGCTGGAAAATTTCCCATGGGAAAAGTATACAATTGTTCATCTTAAATCCTGTTTCATAAACACACCAATGCTTTCTCCGATAATTTCAGATGGTTTCAATGCTTAATTGTGTTCATCGCTGTTGCAAATCGTGCGCAAAAGATTATTTCACATTGAAAATTAAAGAAAGAAGCATCATAGAGACCAGTTGCCCATTTTGTAATGAACCTGATCTTAGTAACGACGAAATAGCCACTGAATATTTTAACCATCTAGACATAATGGTTTGCAAGAAAATGTTTTCACTAGCTAATCGACTACTAAATTTTAAATTTGCTTTTAGTTGAAAAATTTGATTGACGCGGAAGTTCATGAATTATTTCAAAGAAAACTGCGAGATCGAGCATTGATGAATGAGCCAAACTTCAGGTGGTGTGAAAAAGTAAGTCATTTTGATTATTAAAGATCCAAGATAAATAAATGAGGCTAAATTGCATCAAAAATTATCACAATTATAACTTCTTAATCATTTAGTGCGGTTCTGGTTTTATTGGCGAACCAAATCGTCGTCGAATTATCTGCCCAGACTGCAAAACAATAACATGTGGAAACTGCAATAAACCAGTAAAAACTTCAATTAAATGTTCTTGTATTTTGTCCTCTAAGTTATTTTTCTTTAACAGTGGGAAAGACAGCATGAGGGTATTTCATGTCAGCAATTTGAAGAATGGAAAAAAGAAAATGATCCTGAATATCAAAAGCAGGGCTTGGAGTCTTATTTGTCAGAAAATGGAATTCGTAAATACTCAATTTATAAAAACAAATCTCAGTCATTAACATAACTGTTTCATAGATTGCCCAAAATGCAAGTTTAAATATGACTTGGCCAAAGGTGGTTGTATGCACTTCACATGTTCACAATGCAAATACGAATTTTGCAGTGGTTGTGGAAAAGCGTTTCGAATGGCTGGGGTAATTTATCATTGATTGCAATTCACAGTATAACCAGTAAATTAATTAACATGCTTCCTAGAAATGCCCAGTGTCACCCCGATGTGAAAAGCTAGGTCTTCATGCTCATCATCCACGAAATTGCTTGTTTTATTTAAGAGACAAAGAACCAGATGAATTGAAAAAGCTTCTTGGTGTAATTTAAAATCCAATTAAAAGTAATAAACAATTTGAATTAATGGCATTTTATGTATATAGGAGCACCACATCGGATATGATGAAAGTGATGAGACGGACAAGAACAAGAAGAAAACAAAATGTGCGGTAATGGAGCAAAGAGAAGGACCAGATGGCAATTTTGATGCTAAATGTGATCGGGAAGTTGAAGCTAATCAAGCCGGACTTTGTAGGTAAGACAACTAAATTCATTTAAAAAAAAAGTTACCATCTAACCTGCAAATAACGGTTAATTTTCCCCAATTTAAACTCTCGCCATTTACATTTAAAATCGGGTTTTTTGCATTCCTTTGCATTTTTGAAACTGCAGGTTCGAATCTTTTTCGCATTGTTTGATCAAAGGGACTGGGAGTTTAAATTGACATTCAGAGACTTTGCTAACATTGTTGTGTATATTTACGTGATGATCCACTGTGTTGCAGAATGCACTATATCGAATATTTGGGGGGATTGCTAATCGAGAACAATATTGAGACGGTCCGTTTATTGAACGACGATGAACTTGAGTTTGTGATTCGCAATGCTGGCTATAGTCTCCCTCCCAACCCTTGTCCGACCTGTGCGGAGAAGAACCGATTAAACATGATCGAGGTACAAATTCACATTTCTATCTTGTTTGTAATTTGCTAGAAACCATTTTGTCGAGTACTTGGTAAGTTTGGTTTGTGAGAACTCTATTGATCCGGTGAGTATTATGGATGGACCAGCGTTGGAACAGGAAATAAGACGACACGAAAAACGAGTACCCGAACGCAAACCAGGCGAATTGCCTGAAGAATATAGAGAAGTTTTACTTAAGGTATCAAAAAAATAAATAAATGAAAACCATCTTATAACTATTTATAATAATTATGCACAATTTAGAGGAATTATAGAGATAGGTGTTCACATTTCTATGCTACAAGAAACAGGAAAAAATGACATTTATCTCGTTTCTTTAACGGTAGAATTATCAGTAAAGAAACGGGAATAAATTACATAGTTTACCATAGATAATTGTCTCGCTTTTTTTAAACGGCAAAAATTATTAATAAATAAAATTACGTGGTTTAACATGCAATTTTTAGCGTTAAAGAAACGAAACAAACATGTGAAAAGTAATATTTTTCTCGGTTTTTATTAGCATAAATAATCAGTAAAGAAACGGGAATAAATTACATAGTTTAACATAGATATTTGTCTCGTTTCTTTTTCTAATGGCAAAAAATTATCAATAAATAAAATCACGTGGTTTAATATTCAATTTTTATCTTTAAAAAAACCAAACAAACATGTGAGAATAAATTCCATAGTTTTTCATAGATATTTGTCTCGTTTCTTTTTTGACAAAATTATCAGTAAAGAAACGGGAATAATTTGTATAGCTTATCATATAATTTTTTCTCGTTTCTTTATTCTTATAAATATAAGTGAATACCTATCTTATGATCACTCTGTTATCATTTATTACAGCACTTAACTAAAAAAATCATAAAATTCTTATAATAAATTTACTTTCAGGTAGTGTTAAAGGAGATTCCCTTAGAAGAAAACGAAAATATACCTTATTTGGCAAGAAGACCATCAAAAGCTTCAACTTTCTTGTGATATTCCAAAATATACAAATAAAATGGTACGGTATAGTCGATCTTGTATGAGTCATAATTTCAAATATTGTGTTGTAATATTGTCAATTGTTTGTTTTTTTTTCTTTTTGCTGTTGCAAAATCATATGTTTTTGCATATCGATGTTACAAAAGGAATTTGATAGTTCTATATACATTACAAATTAAAATGCAAATTTCCATAGTCTGATATTAAGGAGTGACAAATTATAATAAAGTGCTGTTCTTCGTTTTCACTTTATGTATTAACAACGCTATGGTTTTCATTTATTAGATTTATTTTGTCACAATCAATTGATTGTCGTATTTAAATACAAATATGTGTCATCAACATGAACAAATAAAATTGTATATGATAATTACTGTTACAAAAGAAGATAGCTTTTAATTCGCTTTAACTTGGCATTACTTCACCAACAGTATCTTCCACTCAAAATCACAAAATATATTACAATTAATAATGAAAGAATATTTGATGAATCTCAAATCATAATTATGCAAAATATTTTCTCTTACCTTTTGAGTTACAGTATTTCACTGTTGTTTAAATTTAAAGATCATTTTTTTGAAGATAACCTTGAAAACTATTCCGGTGCCGTGCACAGTATTCAACTTGTATCAATTAATTGATCACGTACCAGTATCAACTAAATTTAAATTTAGTTTTGAATTTCCTATGACCGCTGATTTACATTTAGATTTGCTCTCAGTATTCATCGTTTTGTTTTTTTTTCTCATACAAATTATATTGCTTGTAGTTTTATCCAATTTCATTAATCACGAGCGTCCCATGTTTCACAGAAAATGTCAGCTTGATTTACCGAAATGTAGTTTTATTTCCAGCAATTTTTTTGTTGCTAAACTTTTCAGTAAGCGAGTTCACTATACTTTTCACATGGCCGATGTATTAATTAAATTCTGTCGTAACCAAGAAAAAAAACCACAAACCGTCGTAATTTACACAGTCAACTTCACAAATTGAATTATTGTTTCAAGCAACAGGTTACGTAAAACTATTACGTAAAACGTTTTACGTAAACCCTTCAGCAAGAGGCTACGTAAAACAGTCAAAGTACGGTACAGCTTTAAAAACCCCTTGAAACGTCAAATTTATCCAGTATTCTGCCCTTGAAGTTTTTTTTTCCATTGCCTTACAGTATTTTTATGTACCGGTATTAAAACTTTAAATCTAACTTTTTTCCCAATTTTTCTAATGTCTTTCTGAGAACTGTCAAACAAATCCAATTGCTTTTGTATTATTCGACATTTTTTCATACAACTTTTAGATAAACTAATTAAAATAATGTAAATACGTGACAATTATAGTTTACATTATACATTAGATGTTTTGAATAGTGGTTATACTGGTCCTCCCTACTCTTTTCATCCTTTTCTGATCAACATGAGCTTGTTACACTCTTTGACAACTTGAGGTGCGTCTCATATACTGTACAGTATAAACAAGTGGTTGCTAATTTGACCTTAACAAAATTTGTCAACATTAATGAATGTAACACAAATATTTTGTATTTTTAACAAACATTTTTAATGAAATAATTTTAAAAAAATAAAAATACAGTAATTTAAAAACAAAAGTTTTGAAACTGTTTTACAAATCTGAGTCTCAGCTCCTCATACAGTACAGGTATATGAACAAAATAAGAATACAGTAACATTAAAACTTTCAACACATCGGTAGCATAGAAATACTGTAATAAAAGTGTGTTTGAGAAGTGAAATGGCTCTTAAGAACTACTGTATCTTTCTTAAAAGCTTTGGACAACCCAATTTAATTTAGCACTCATTTTTTATCGCAGTGTTTACATAAACAATGCGAAGTTTACAACAGATTGCTTTTAATGTGTTACTTAATTTAATACCGTATAAATGACTGTACTACATCAATTTCACCACATTTAAATTAAACAGATTTGTTAGAAATCACTTAATCACTCAGAAAAAAAACCACAATTTTAAGGATTAGAACCGTGACTATCAGTCTTCACAGACGGAGACTTAACCACTAAGCCACATTGCCATCAATACCTTCAACACAATTATTAAGAAATGAATCCACAAACAATTATTAGAAAGCACACAGTGATACATGTATCAGTACAGTATTTCTTGCTGGGATGAGCAGTATTCGTTTTCTTTTATTCCACTTTTATATTAACTTAAATACGTTTACAATACTGCACATGATAGGATCAATGGATTATGTAATATCACTCAAAAGTTAGAACTATTAATTGCCTTTACACAAACGATTTCGCACACAATTTTACTGACAGCGTTAAACAGCTGCAAGCAAAACAATGACAATTACTGTACATTTACATTAACAGTATAACTGCAACTATAAATCTATACTGCTACTTTTGCTTTGCATCAGGCGAATTCATCAACCAAATTCTTCACAGCGCCTCGATTTCTCACCTCACCCCTAAAGAGATCCAGGGTCAAATAAAGCTTCCTACAAAACGAAAAGCATCAAAGGTGTTCAACGTCCGTTTCATATTTAGTTATACCGGTACCTGGTACCAGAGCAGATACCTAACTCAACCAGTAGGAGGGGATAGAGACCGGAGGAGTGTCCGATGTATTTAATTGGCGTCTAATACTGTACACTATATATAGCTCGGCCACAAGAAAGAAATGAGTCTTATAGTCCATCAACAACGGTAATAAAAAACACGGTTAAAGGATTATACACGTGTGATGAGTTCAGACTTCGGGTCGCTTTTTTTTGAAATTATAACTAGAAATTTAATAAGTATATTCAGTATTTGTGATGATTTCGGTGGGATCACCCTGTAGTATTTAACGCATTCAACAAATTCAACAATATAGGTTTAGATGTGGTGAACAATTCAATAATTATTTTATAGAAACTTACAAAAATATGTTCGTTGATTAAAATTTATTCTAGAAAAATAGCTTCAAAATCTCTGATAAGCCAAAGATAACATTACATATAAGTAAATTGTCAATATTAAAATTACAGTAGTTTGTAAACTTTTAAAACCGAAAATCCTCTTAAAAGTTTAAACTTCTGTAAAGCTACTGACGATAATTGCTTAAAATATAATTTGAATTTCAGCAAAAACTAATTTTTGTACAGAGCCAATTTTTATAGAACAATTTTCAATGTATTGAGCTTAACACGATAAAAATTAAACAAAATAAACCTTTTAAGTAAAATTAACACATTTTTTGAAAGGTACGAGTAGTAAACATCCGATTCAAATATACTGATGGGTCTGGTAATTTCAATATTCGAATATTTCAAGTAATTCTTAAGAAAATATTATTCAGATTATTAATAGGAATACAGAATTTAAGATCTTCAATGCAACTTCTGTCAATTATGTCACCAAATATTGCTTAAAGTGACACAAATTGCCTTGAAAATCTTAACTTCTTTAATACAACAATTTTATAACAATTAAAAACCTAATTAATACGTTCTTATATCAAAGCTCTTAAGAAAATATGGTCTGACTAATTTGTTAGTAACAACATAATTAAAAAAATAGTATCATAATCAGGTGTTTTCTGAAATATCATATTAAATCACATCCAATGTAATTTACTATAAAATTTAAAAGTGAGTAAAAAGTGAAATTCCAGTATTGCACTTTCTATACCGTATAATATCAATACTATAAATATGTTTACCTAACAAGCTTGTCATCGTTTCGAAATGATACAGGTGATTTTCAAAATAATTATTAGATCAAATTTTACAATGCCAATAACGAAACGAGACTAAATCTTACCAGTTGGTCAGTGATTTTTCCCGTTCCTTTCTTAACACATATTCCAATTTTTAAAAAAAAACATCATCCTGTACATTCCTTAATTACAACAAACGGTATTAAAATTAAGAACCTTATCACAAATGGCTGTGCATAAAAAAGTTATCTGTAATATCTTGCAAAAATTATCCTGCTGATTTCTTTAAAATGACTTCAATGCAACCAGCATTTACTTGATAAAAACTGTCAAATCATGAAAAAGTTACTTTCAATTTTTAACTTTCAAACATAGAAATTCAGACATACCTGTAATTTCTAGACCTCAGGTACACATCAACGGCAGGCTTAATTTTACTCACGCCTTCGACACTATGGTTTCCTCTTCCAGTAATAATATAAACAACCAACGAAAACCGGCCGTCATTATACGCATTAAGTTCCATCTGTTTCCGACTGAGAAATTCAGCCAATGCTTTTAAAGCTTCCCTAGTAGTGAGCAGATGAAGATCCAAAGTGTTTGGCTTTCTGCCACTATTCGTAATTTCCAAAATCATCTCTGCTGCTTGTTGATTAGAGGCGCGAATAGCTTGAGTATATTGATGCCCCTACAGTTCATAAATTTGAAGTTAATTATCAAATAAACTCACAAGAGTTTCTTTATCGCTGCTTACTTTTTGTGAGTAATAACTGGCCACTTCTTTTAAGCCACCCTGATATGCAGTTTTAGCTTTCCCAAAGTACTCTTTTCTTATTCCAAGCAAATACTGAGCACGATTTCGCAGCTCCGTAAATGTTGCTTCTTTAATTTTGCTTTCAGCTTTCATCTGCTCTTCTTGTTCTTCTTCCTAAAGGTTTAAAGAATGGATATTTAAGAACCTGAATACAGCTACATATCTGTAAATTTATACCTGCTGCAGTTTCTGTAGCAAAAGCATCTCGTAATTGTAAGAAAATTCCGGCGCAATTACGTGTTGTGGCAGTGTTTCTGGTTCGTATAATAACTTCAAAGTGTTGACCGTGTCTTGATAGCTTGCACTAAAATCAATATAAATTTGTAAAGACACGTGTTTTATAAGATTTATAGTTAGTATCTTACTTATTGCTTTCCAACATTTCATCAATCGCTTTTCGATCAATTTGAGGAAACTGCTCATAAAGTTTATTTCTTTTAATTTTTAAAGCTAGATCTTCACTACTATTCGTCCACTGCTGTAAAAAATTGCTGTTTGTAAAACGGATAACGGCCAAGGAAAATGTTTAATATTAAAAGTTACCTTCACTTTGAATCCAGAGTTAAAACGGTTTTCTGCGCCATCCAAAGAGGGAAAATCTTCATGATTGAAAGCGGGATAATATCCCAAATTAGCTGCATATTCTTCATCCTGAATCATTCGCGCACAATCTTCATCTTGAATCATTCGCGCATAATCTTCATCTGGAAAAAATAGTGAAAAATGCTAATCAAATCGGTTTTCAAAAGAAATATAGCATGCAACTACTGTAAGCAGTATTTCACAAATACAGTATGTGGAGTACCATCAAAAAAACTAATGTGATCTGAAGTGCAAACAGATGATAAACCTTTACAAATAAAACCGATACCAATGATGTGAAGTCTTGTTAAATCAATAGAAGCTGACGTAAATTGTGAGAGCTCGATTTTTGTTGCAACCAGATATCAAGTTAAACAATAGGTTTGACTTTACCAGGAATAATCATTTGCAAATCAAAAATCAAGATAAACTGACTTCCTCAACAACAATAACGTTAAACATTTTTATTGTAACGTCATACAGACAAAATTAAAAACTTTGCATACAAAATGGTGATTCACCATTCGTTATACAAAAATAATCCATAGCAAATCGTAAACCATTACTAATCTGGAAACTTAGTAAAGATATTTATATTTTCAAAACATGTAAACTTATTATAAACAAACTTGGATTAAAGCATTAATTGGAATTCAGTTAAATGCACAAACTGATACTCCCTTAAGTGAATTATTTTATTTCGAACCTGTCATCATTTGCACAAGTTCTGCATCTTCTTGTGAAAATTTCTCTTGCAGAGTTCGTGACCAGCATTCATAGATCAGTCCTGCTAGTTCGAATGGAATTTTCACGTCTAACTCACTGCCTGAATACGAATCTAAGATTCGAAAATCAGCTTCATATTTCATTATACACCGTGTGTATAACAACATTTCGAGACTTACCTGATGATAAATGGTATCCCACAGGACCAAAAGATTCCTGTAATCGTTGAGCAAATCCAGCATCAAGTCGTATTTGAAAATCATCCGACTCTGTCGGCTGTTGCTCTGACGGCGGCAAGGCAGCTGCGGCTAATAACGTTTCATCTTCTACAGATACTGAAATCTTTGGAATAGTTATGTTGGAATTCACAACATCGTCGGATAACTTTAGATTGTTTAAGTCAATCAAATCCGAGGGCCGAGGAAACGTTTCATTTGGCAAAACTTCATTTTCAACCTGTTCATCATCTCCACTGGGCACTTTCATTTCATACCCGGCGTCCAACAACAAGTTTACAACCCACTGGAGATCACCCTTACATCTCTCATATATATCCATTAAGGAATCGTCTGGAACTCCAGAAAAAAATGACTTCAAAACCTTGATTGGATCCTCTTCTTTGCCGCTATCAGAAGAGCCCAAATCAACTGATTGAGAAGGTTCATCGGATTTATTATCAGAATCCTCAGTTTCATCGTCATCAGCTGCGTCGTCCGACTGAACTGAATGTGAACCAGGAAATGTGGGAATTTCCCAGTTGGAAGTCAAAGAACTTGGGTTATAAACTCCTAATAAACCATTTTTACTCGGAACTAAAAAAAACAATTCAATTTTCTGTCGGTAAATTAATGTAAATAATTAATTGATACCTATCGCTGGAGAAGATAACTGCAAGTTGGTCAACACCGTAGGCGAAGTGGGATAACTAAAATCCAGATCAAGCAAATCATTCAAGTGACTTTCTTGTTGCATAGAATTCTGTTGCGGGGAATGTACTGGTACAAACGGTGATTGACGATGATGAAAAGATAATGATTGTGTTTTATTTAAAAGGCTCGGAACACTGCGACTCCTCTGCATATTACTTTTTGGCAAAACTTCCCACTCTTCGTCGTTACTGCTCCACCCATCGTCCTCAGTGACTGGCGGAGTTGAGCTTACATCAGTTGTGCTTGATAAAATACTCGGGTTAGAAAATTGAAGTTGCTGAACAGGTGCGGAACTTTGTGGTTTATTCTTCTTATGCCTTCTAGCCTTATTAGCAGTTACTGGGGGGCGAATAGGCTGTGGTGCTAATACTGGATTCTGCATTAATGGTGGAGGCGGTGGTTTCGCATCGATATTAGCCGCGAATTTTGAGCTCTTCAACAAATGGAATGCTGTTATATTTCGATCAAAAATCGCCAACATACGTAATATCTTATCATAAGTAACTTTATGTGTGTTTCTAGCTGCTAGTTCGGCTGCGTTGTACCTCCACTTTGTTTCTGGTTCCAATAACAAAACAAAATAATGATTTTTTACTGCTAAGTTAACATAAGGCATCATTTCCCACGCTTCTAAATTAGTGTTATCAATTATGATTGGCGTTGAATTGCGTTCCATCGCTTGTTTACAACTCCTCTGCGAATACACGTGGGCCTCATTAAGTTGTGCAGGATCAAATTCGTAACGTCCACTTTTCATAAAATAATGATCAGCACTTATAACCACACCATTATTTTGCATTTCGTGTGCCAATGTTGTTTTCCCAGAGCCAGGACATCCACGCATTAAAACTAAAACTTTTTCATTATTACGAATTTTGCCTAAGCCTAGTTCTTTAGGTGATAATTTGGTTCCACTAACACCAACTCCTTTTCCTTTAGCAGCAGTCTGATGTTGGCTATTACCGCCATGTGGTAGTTGTTTTGGCGAATTATTAACACGCCTTGGCCAGTTTTCTTGCTGTTTTGATTGTTGTTGGGGATGATTACTGGCTCCCGTTTGCTTTGCATTTCTGTTATGATTAGGACGATTCTGCTGCTTAATTTGTTGCTGCTGTCCTGGCCTCTGCTGTTGTTGCTGCTGTCCGGGTCTCTGCTGCTGTTGTTGATGTTGCTGTCCCGACCACTGTTGCTGTTGGTGGGGCTGCCTGTTACTTTTTGCATTATTTGGACGTCTTTGCTGCTGGTAATTTGGCTGTTTATAATTAGTACTTGAGCCTGTATTATGTTCATTATTTAGTTTAGCTGCTAAAGCCTTCAATATATCAGCAGTCAACTCTGATAACGTTGGTCCTATATCATTTCTGTTCGACTGCATTTTTTACTTCTCAATTGGTTGTCACAAAATCCAACAGGCGTTAATTATAACTTTAGTATTGTAATATGCAAGTGACTAAACATCCGGGAAATTACCGAAATTGGAAGCTCGTCGTTGGCATGTACAGCTGCGTCAAATGAAGGCCACGAAAGGTGACATCAAGTCAACCACGTCAAAACACAAACGAGATAAACGCACAATCAACCAATGAGAGAAAAAGTATGTGAAATCAAGTTACCAAGCTCAAAATGTTCGACATTTACGCTCCTTATCATCGACTTTGTTTACCAAGATTATAATGACATTCAATATGCCTGTGTGCAATAGGAAAAAAATTACCATACAATAATACAACAAGATCTAAAAGTAAATACACTTACTTCATAATATGATAATTATTAAAACAAAACCTGAACTCATACTTCCCCAGTCACATGCTCTCCCTTCTCTTCATATTCGATCGAGTGCCATCGGTTGAGTCCATTTTATTTTCTCTCTTTGCTCTGATACAGGTTTGTCATGTGACCATGGTATCATGTCATTGGTTCGCTCTTCACTGAGGACAAATACTACCGCAAGAGGGAGACTTGTCGCACTTACCAGGTAATTATGCAAGGAAGTTTCACATTAAATACTGTAATAAAAAAAAGTGAATTCCAAAGGAAAAAAAATTAAAATTTAAAAAGCATTTTGAAATGCAAATTATTAATGTACTGTACACATTTTAAAAAATACCGTGCAGCCTCGGGTACTTTAACTCTGTGATTCCCAAAGTGGGCGCTGCAGCGATTCAGGAGAGTAGTGATGGCCATCGGTGCATTTGGCATACTAAAGTATATTTTATAAAGTATATTTTCCCTGTTAAAATTAATTCCCAGGAGACGCCCAGTAATATTTTTTCTGGAAAGGGGGTGGTAGGCCAAAAAAGTTTGGGAAACGCTGCTATAACATACAAAATGCAAAAATGAAGAATTTAGAGTTGAGTCGCCCAACTCTAGCCATTTTTCATCGCCGTTATTACCTCGTCTTCTGCCGCTACTATATATATCTCTCTCTCGGCTAATACCGACGCATCATTGACCACATATTATGGTCACTAATAAGCTAATAAAGAAGATAAACCTATGTAAAATTCAGCATCGATGTTTAATTAATACTCTTGTAAATGATTACTTATATTATCATTAAACATTAAAGAAATTGACAAAAATATTATGACGTTCTAAGCGTCAGCCGAAAACGTTCTGCTGTATTGTCTTGGCGGTACTCCGCGTAGAAGTTTACTTACCCTGCTGCATTCATTCCAGCTGCTCTCATTGCCATCTAAAGAACTCAGCTGTAGCAAATACATTTACAATACTTAATCGATAATTAGTCATTATCAGTGATTATTAAAATTAATTAATTTAACGTAAAAGTAACCTATTGCTCGTTAACCGTTAACGTTCTTATTGGCTTCTTTGCGAAAACATTCCCGCTAAAAAAAATACAAAAATTGGCGGGCAATCTTTTTTTTTTTTTGAAATTTTGTCGTCATTACGTCATATTTACCAATCAGAAAGCATAATTGCTCTTAGCAACATAAACAACCAATCAGAGTGCGAGTTACGAATTTGAGTTGACAAAATGATGTCATTGGAATGATCGGGTTAACCTTATGACGTCATATAAAATATTGTTTTTATTAAATAAAATAATATTTTGCTAATTTGAAGCGTTTAAACTGACTGATTGAGTGTTTTTATGATGTTATTGATTAGTTATTAGTAGTTTGGACGTGTAATTAAAATTGTTTCATTTTTTTACTGATTTTGAGTAAAAAAGTTTAACATTGGGACTATACGTCTGAGCATGTTTTTGATTTTAACGCCAAATTGAATTTCAAAATTAAAAAATTGACAAATTAAAGCGAAACAACCAACTACCACTTATTCCTAACACTAAATTAAAGTCATCTATGCAGTTGAATTATCGATTAATATCAATTTAATTAGTTTATTTCAACTTTTAAAACGACGGTAAACCTTGTAGCCGAAAAAAAGTCACTTTCATCGGCAGAATGTTTGGCGCGCTTTCACAATTCCCGTGCTTAGATTTGTACCGTAAAAGTGATGGGACGATTTTCCACTCACGCATTGAAAATTTCCCATCACTTTTAACCTAGGAAAATCCATAACCAATTACCCAACACCCCCACAATTGAAATTCGACATAACAAGACGGCCATGATGACGTAAAATGTAAACAAACAAAACTCCGCCTTCTTTATCACCAACTCAATGTGATCACTCAAATTAATTGGTACCGATACTTATAACAATTAATTTAATTAATTAATGATTAATTTCATTTATAAAAAAAATGTTCAATTTAAACTAAAATTTTTATTTTTTACTATGCTGCTGATTTGAGTCGTTCATAGGCAAAGTGAATCAAGTCACATGAAAGTGATTCCGAGATATTGAGAGGTAAAGTTGACGCGCTGTATTTTCCGATCTAAATCAGATTTTTGTGTAGAATTTGTTTGTAAATTACTATTATACTTCAACTTAAATTTGTTGGTCATTTTAGTGATTATATTTTCACTAGTAATTAAATGGTGAGCATGCAAACTTGAAAATGTGGACTTAATTCATCTTGCAACGGAAATAAATTGTATTTTCATGTTGAGTCAAAGTGAATTAGGTCCACTTTCTATTATGAAATCGCGAATATTTGTTAAAATAATCAATAATTAAGGATAAAAATAATTAACATAATGATTTTTAATACATTACTACAGTATAAATGAGTTAATTCGGGTTAATATACTTTCAGCTTGAATTTTTCTCCCTTGTGTAATACATTAGCTTTGGTATGCTGGGAATTATTTAATTGTGATCGATTATGCTGAAGTAATGTAATTTATATGTTTACTACGTGAATCTATGACTGTTAAAATGAATTGTGATCGAAAGCAAATACTATATATCGGGTTAAATTTATAGAAAGTTAGTTTATTACAAGCGCTATTCATTTGACCGTTACAAGTGACGTCACACCCATGCTATAGCGAATGGAGATGGACGTAATCCACTTTGCCAAGGGATATATTTCTAAATTCTTTCACAAGCAAACATGTATAAGCACCATTTTAGAGTCAAAAATTAAAGTTATGACAACACGCTTTATTGCATTAGAAAGATATGCAAATTTTACATTTTAATACATGTCTAACTCTGTTTTTTTGAAAATGTGACTTGATTCACTTTGCCTATGAACGACTCATTTGAAGATAAAATTATGTCAGTGGTTGTGGTGGCAACATTGAAATGATAACTAAAGATGGGCGACTCTGCCTTTTTTGTGTGGAGCTAGTTCATTACAATATCTTCATCAGGAAAAAGATCACGTTGTGTAAGTCACTGGACATCGAATAACATAGGTATATTTCGCTTTAATTGCTTTAACTTTAAACAGAGTGGCAACAATTAACACATCGAAGTCTTTCTTTCCTGTAAATGTGGTGAAAGCGCTACCAATGCAATTGCAATATAGAAAAACATAGCAACATATTGTAATTCTTTACATTAGTCTACCAGCTCCTGACAGAAAAGAATTTGCATCACATTGTTGAGCTGTATACAGTACTGTATATGAAAGGGTCAATAAAAATCAGAAGGTCAAGGTGACTTATGGGGGAGTAATTTTAACATTACAGTATAACTATGATACTGTAATTATTTACAGTATATTGGTTGACAGTAATGAGTTTTGTTTGCAGATCATCTGACTTTTACAATATCATTTTTTACGATCCAAAATGTGAGACCTACTGTATTTCTATGAAATTGGGAGTGGTGATTTCAATTAAAATAACCCTCCTACTGTAAAGAGAGATTCACTATAAAGGTGTTGGATTTCAGTTGGAATCTACAGTATAATTATGTTAAGTCTTTTATTGATAAATAAGCAATAAGTTAGTGAGTCATGTTGAAAATATTGTTTGCTCTTTATAATACTGTAATTTCTGCATCTATAACATATCCAATATATTGAGTAACCTATTATACTAATAATCTTTTTGGTTGTATTTGCTCTCTAAAATGGCTGCAAGACTGGCTAATTGTAAACGCTAAATGTAAACCTTCAAACGCTACAGCATGCAAAACTCCAACTGAAGACAATACACTGTTATAACTGTCTTAAATACATACTGTATGAGTATGTGGTATCATCTACCAGCAAAACTATATTTGATAGTACAGTATATTGTATCATTTAGTAATTTTGTTTAGAAAATAACGTAGTTGGCTAAAATTATTGCCATTTGTACGTAATTGTACTGAATTAAATTCTAAGAAAATTTATTTAAGGCAAAGTAAAATTGAAATCGTAATTACAATATTCTCCATAAAAAAGACACTACACTAAATGGCATTGGTTGCAATACAAATCGGTCATATTTACTTATTGTTATTAAGTAACAAGACTAAATTACTATGATATTTTTAAAATAGAGACTGAATTATATTGGTTTCAATGCCGATTTGTCCTGTTTTTTGTCGTTTCTATCAGAGTTTCGTGGTTTTTTAATGAAGTCAAAGAAATACAGTAGTGAATTATAGAAAAACTTTAATGCAAAATTAAAAAAAAACAAACTACAAATTCATAATTTGAAAAAATGCTTGTATTTCAATTATTATAACTTTATGTATCCGAGCGTAATTTGACACGAATATAAAAATAAAGTTACTTACAGTATAATTTATTAATAATCCAAAAAATATGATTAGTAATTTAAATTAAATTAACTTAAGAAATGCGAATTTGTTCGTTTTTTACTTTTTTTTATTTATCAAAACGCAACTAGTTGATTTAATTTGGTTTTACGTTTACTTTTAAGAATTTCGAGGTATATTTACATTGAGTCTATAATTACCCACCACATCTTTTGATTCCAAGTGAAAAGATACTGGTTTTAAAAAATAATTTTGACGTACCGGTACTGTACTATTAAAATAGCATATTTTTATCGCTGACTTATTTTTCTTAACTTGCTTTGAATAAGTAATGCTGATACTGTATATGTCGATTAATTTTGTACTTGAAGACTTGAAGCTTGCTTTAATGATTTTTTTTTCAACTTCAAATGAGAAAATTTAATCACTGGCTTAGATTGAAAAGCCGCAACAAAAAAAAATGTTGTGAATGTTGATTTAAGGGACAGATAAGCATAAAAAGTACTGACAATAATGATAAAAAATTAAAAATAAACTTGCGATTTGTTTTTCAATGCTTAACATTAGCGATTAAATCGGAGTCGATAAGCGAAGAAATCAAAAAAATGGAAATAAATATATTTCCATGAATTTTGGTAATCTTCGTATGTGACTTTTAATAAATAGTTAATTAAACTCCAATGGAAGCACCATAGAAACGAATATCAAAAATAAGTTATTAAAGTCTTCATAAATCTATTTCAAACAAAAATAGATACTTTTCAGTTTAAGAAGTTACAAAAATCATGTTTTTTTATTTACTGTATAAGAAAAATCGGCTATGTTATTTATAATTTCAAAACCATTAGAAACTGTACCATATGATAAATAACTTTATTATAACGGGTGAATTTCTAAATTGGAACCATTTTTTCTCAATGCCAAAAAGAAAAAGCCATTGGAATCGATACAAATTACAGTAATTTCGTTTCCCATGATAAAAACAAACCGGACAAATAACAATTCAAACTAATGAGCTTTAGTCTCATTTATTTATTAGCACTGTAAACAAAAGTTCCGATTTAGAAAATCATCCGATATTTATCTTTCAATGAAGATATTTAATATGGCTGTTATTTAAAACCGTAAACATCTTAAGAGATTCTATAAAAAAAAATGACTAAAAAAAACACAACCTAAGTTATAAGTCAATCAATACTAAAAAGTACTCCAATTACATTAAAACTGTAATTGCAAATGCTAATTACCATCGAATCATATTAATTACAGTGCAAAAGTGGTTTTTTTAAATTAGAAAGAAAATTTATAGTGTTTTTTTTATTTCTCAACTTAATTCTTTTAAAAACAAGTGTATTTATTTAAGAATTTCATAACAAAATTCAGATTTTTATTGACTTACCGTTCAGTATAAACTTGTAATTATTCTGTATTGTGAAATCAATTTTTTTGTAATTTTATTTTTTTAATGGCATATTTTGTCTATGATAACATATTTATTTGCATTTCTTGTTTATTTTTTACAAGATATTTTGTTATTTTAGATGAAATTGAATTTTTATGCTACATTTACCAACAAAAAAGTCATTGAAAATAAAATTGAAGCATCAGCGTTTTATTTGGTTAAAAATTCCATTCCTTTACTAATTTAAGCAGTAATTTTTAGTGAAAAAATTAAGAGCAAGAAAAAGCCCAGCGCTGACTAAGAATCTATATACTGTATCTATTTTGACAGACAATATTAACATTTTTCATGAATAAAATTTATTATGTAAACCACTGACTATTAAAATGTTTACCAACGACTGTAAATATGGCAGCCTATTGGAGCCCAACATTTGCATGTACATGACCAATTAAATATTTGAATTTTATTAAAATGGGAAAGAAGTTTTTTTTTATTTAAATCGCATTAAAATTGGCAGAAATAACACATGTTAATAGCATTAACAACACAAACTGGTACCCAAACTGGTGTCAATTGGAATTTACTGTATGCAATACTGTACTTGCTACTTGCTACCATTGTAAATTATCACTAAAAATGTGGCTTTGGTCAACATTTCGACAATACCGAGCTCTAAACAACCATTTTCTTGCAGTTTAACAATAAAGTAATACTACATCAAATTACTATACAAAAAAATGACAATTTTTAAAATCGCAACAATCGCATAATTATAAATTAATCATTAAAGTTCAATGTTAGGGCGTTGATGTGCGATTGATTCGATGTATTTAATTTATTCGCAGGGTGAATGATGATTGTGAAGTGTTCTGCTGTTTTCAGCGAAATAAATAATAATAATTTAGTCACAATTAAAACACCTATCATTCTAAATAACCATTTAATCAGGTAGTTGAAATGACCAACCTTGGGTAGAACTTTCTATTAATAACTGAGCACTGTTATTTTGCTGTTGTCATTGCTCTGTTTATGTTTTATTCATTTCTACAGTATTGCAAAGGCATTTTGTGACAACTGTTCAGTTTGTGTTTTGAAAATTGTAACGATATCAAAACTCATTTATATTGTCCCTGTATGTCAATAGAGGGCTCAAGGAGCACAACAAGTGTGAGAATTTTCTCTTAAGATTTGCTCCGTTTACTTCACAGATCACCGTTTGACCATCATGTACAGTAGTTCTTTTTAAAAATCATTAACCTGGAAAGCATAATACTTTTTCTCGTAAACAAGAAACCAAAGTTGTTCAGAAATCGATTTTTCCTCTACTCTGTATTTTATCACAAATGGATTTATTTAAGTAAGTAAATAAAAACGACAAACACACATCTCATCTCAAGCTTAGCGGAAAAATGATGGAAATTTTTTCTTCTTCTTATTTTACTTACTTTTCCTTGTGTTATTAAAATTTCTTGTTCTTTCCATTTGTCGAACTAGCAATAAAGCGATTCGTCGTTTTTATTTCTGATTTGATAAATAAATATTGAAAATGTCTTTGATAAGTAAAGAGTTTAGATGACATTTTCCTTCAGCTTTTTTTTTTCTTTCTTCAAAATCAATCACTGGCCCTTAAATGTAACATATTAAAGTAATCAACATAATATTTCAGTTTTGCATTTGCAACTCTTCTTAGCGAATTTCAGCAGCGTAAAATGCACACATGGGGATCAGCTCTGCCACAAATTTAATATCACAAAAAAAAACTTTGATTTAACGACCTAAAAATTAATGACTGGAAATTCAATCTATCATAAAAGTTTCTTCTTTTAAAAATAACATTAAGAAATACATAAAAAAGATTGCCTAGGTTAGTTGTAGCGAAATTTAATAAAATTCTCATAAAAATTGCGCTTGAGTTTCGTGTAGTCTCTTCGATTTGTCGTTAATGGCTTACAAAATAATAAATAAACGTTAGAAAATGCCAAGTCACCCAAAATATGTAACCTGTTCAGAGTAGTTAGGGTGCTGTCAAAACGGTTGGGGGGGTTAGAGGGGGTTAAACGAGGCGGAGTCATAATCAAACCCTTTAAAATTTGATACCAAACACAGAAACCCTTGTATACAAACTTAATATCGTCAAATAATTAATTAAATATAAGAAAATAAAACTGATGTTCAAATTTGTATCTAAATAAGTCGAAATTATTAGTATACTAGCTGGCCCGTTGCGCGTTGCTGCAACAATTATGAATCCCGTCT
>JAAFCF010006596.1:15760477-15773076 GCA_013389785.1 Helicorthomorpha holstii
TTCCCGTTTGTCCCGTTCCGCTATTTCCATTCCATTTGTCTTGTTCCGTTAGTCCAGTTTTGTTCTTCCCATTCCGATCGTCTCTTCCTTTTTTTTGTTTGTTCCATTCCCGTTCGTCCCATTCCTGATTTGTCCCATTCTCGTTCGTCCCGTTCCCGATTTGTCCCATTTCCGTTCGTCCCGTTCCACTATTTCCATTCCATTCATCTTGTTCTGTTAGTTCAGTTTTGTTCTTCCCGTTGTTTTGTTTCGGTTGTCTCATTCCATTCCTCCCGTCTGGATCTGTCTGGATCTGTTTGCCCCGTCTCTATCCGTTAGTCCCTTTAATTTTCTATTGTGTTATTGAGTTCACCCTATTAGTTTTATCGTTAGCTCAAAAGATGGCGCTAAAAGTTTACCAAATTCTGACTATCTTGCGAACCACAAATTTAATTAAAATAAATTAATTAAAAAAATTATTTTAAGATGGCTAACTTGTACTCAATAAGAGTGTCATCAATAAGTTTAATGGCAATTTGATGAATAGTGTAATAATACATACTGTACAGCAGAACTACATTTGTTTTTGTATCGACCATATAGAGATAGAAACTAACCTGTAGTAAAGGCTGAGTGGCTGAGTTCTTAGAAAAGTACAATAACTACAGTACTTGAAATACCAGAAGCACCGTAACTCCAAACAAATGTAAATCATAAGTTGTACCAGCAGTTTAAAGAAAGTTTACACACACATCTGAGTTCAAGCCTGGATTCTCGAAATCAACTGTAAAATTGGCTGCCATCTATTTTTTTTCTGTTACTGCATTTACCATATTGGTTTTATCGTGCGCTCAATAGATGGCGCTAAAGCAAACTTGCTTATCAAACTTTGTCTCGTGTACCTTAAATTTAATTTAAAAAAATTAATTAAAAAAATATTTTAACAAAATTTAAAAATTTTTTCAGGCCCATAGAATCGTCTGAGTGTACTGAATAATGTCCTAAAATTTCATGGCGATAACATTAATGGTTTAGGAATGCATAAGCCTCAGACAGAAAGACAGACACACAGTCTCTTTTATATATATAGATTATTACATTACTATACACTCAGGAAACAAAATGTAGTTTTTAATGTTACTATAGTAACTATAAATCCTCAATTCCCAAATCCATCTAAAATTGGGTTTTATTAGAATTATTAAGCTGTTTACATTTTAATCATATCTTACGGTTCTAGAAAACATAACCACCGGTAATAACATAGATTAATAAAATTTTATGATATGAAAGTTAAGTTATTTGACTGTATATGCTAAAATGTCACAATATTTTCGTAAGTTATAAAGTTGTAATTTATTATTTAATTCGTGAAAGTAATTTCACTTATTAAAAAATACCATAGAAGGGCCTGGTTCACTATTTCAACACCACTTGACCGCCAGTACAGTTGACCAATTGGTCACTTAGCTGGCCCACTCTTTTCTTCAAAAAACCATTTTTTTTCCAGTTAAACATTAAAGGAATAGAGTATTGCAATACCAAAACAAATGGCAATTTTTCTTAATAAAAATTTTGATAATTATAAAATAATTACTTAATCGTTTAGTTGTAATTGCTAATCTTGAGTAGAATTTTAGAAAAATAACTGAGCATTATGTTAGTTTTGCTGCTGTTGTTCTGTGTATTATGTAGTCTGACACCGAATTTAGTTACTTGTAGTCCGACACCAAAATTAGTCACTTGTTTAAAAATACTCTTTGCTTAAAACCTATAAAATTATTGTTATGATGCAAGACAGTTTTTAGAATACCACAAAAGAATGAATATGTGAATAATCCCCCAAAAGTGACCTAACTAGTCTAACTTCATACCTGTTGAAATGTCGAAAAATTGTTGTTGGAAATTGACTCTGTCGGGTAAGTGACGTCGTCAAGTGTACGTTAAACAAGTGACCTGATCCCCTAAATAATTGACTAAAGTGTCACTTTGAGTGGTTTATTCAATAAAAGTTTTTAAAAATGACCGAAAATGAACCAAAACTATTAAAAAAATATTTGAAAATACATTTTAGTGGTGACATTTTTGGAACTGCATTTAGCGCATGCTTGGAGCACTTAAAAAAAATAAATTTTTTATGTTAAGAAATAATGCAATAATTAAAAAAGTACTTATGAAAAATAAATAATGAAAAGTCATAAGTTAATCATTTCGCCCTAAATTGGTTGATAGAAGTGACTAAGAGAGCAATTTTTCTCACGGGATTCACTAGATCAATTTAATGGAATTAACCAACATTTAAATGAATAATTCCAGGCAATGTCCAAAACAGTGAAATAAATCCGCCAGCCTCATAAACGGTTAAATGCAAGTGAATAGCATGAAAATATACTGTAAATGCCAAAAGTTCATGCCGTTACTGTTGTACTGTATTATGTAAAGTGCAAACATTTTATTTCATGTAATTATTAACTTTATATCTTATGGCACCGCAAATACTGTGTATGTCTGTACGGTATATCTTAATCGATCTATTTTTTGTTGTTGCTGTCGTTGATTTTACCATACAAATTAGTAAACAAAACAAGCAATTTAAAAGTTATTAATGGCACAATGGGGCTTCCAGCTTGAAATACAGTATGTGCATAGGGCCCCAGCGGTTGTTTAAATGGTTTTGCTAATATTCACCGTCACATTTTATGTATTAAAAAAATCTGCATTAAACGTATGATAAACATTAAATGCAATTTTTTTCCCCACCTAAAACGGTCGATATCTTGTATAATAATAGTATAAAGTTATGTGTATGTGTGTGGAAATGGAGGAGGGAGGGAGAGAGGGAGGCTGGAAGAGAGAGTGAAGATGACGGGTTGTCATAGCAACAATTTTCTATGCACCTCCAATGCCATCTTCTTGTGTTTCCTATGTTTTCACTCTGTAAATCGATGCTATACAGTCGCATAAAGAAAAAAAAAAAGATCTCAGCAGGACTTTGACGTCAGTTGATCTACTGTCAAACGATTGCCAAAACTAATACGGTATTATATAGAAAACATATAATACGAAAAGATTGAACAGAATAAATAAAAAAAAAACTTTGAAAAATACAAATGGAGAAATGCTAGCTTGATGAAAATGTCAAAAATAATTGTAAAACAAAACCGAATGAGAAATAGAGATTACATCCAAATTGCATTGCCAAATAAAAAAAAATGTTGAAACTTTTTGAGAAGCTGCTAAGAAAGATAGAGGAGACTTATCTAAATTTATCCGGTGGTTTTTATTTTAAGATTTGCTTCATCGACCTAGTTTCGGTATGAACTACAAAGTGTCAACTTTCAATTGATATAATCTCGAGATTATATTTGCAAAGGTAAACAAGTTCCCAGGAACATAAAGCAACTGAAAACTAAAATAATTTCTAATTGAAGTTCCATTCACACCGTAAATAATGCAAAAAATAAATAAGAAATCTTATCAGATTAACTTTTACCTCAGTAACAATTCTTGTAAAACCATCATCCAGGTGATCGTAATATTTATGTGCAAGCACTATACCAACTGGATAATTCTAGTAAAAGAAGCACTTAATTGACAGTCTATATAATTGACAGTGTTTACTGTTTAAGCCCCTTATTCTAGTCACTAGAATGTAGTTTGCATAGTGTACACAAACACTTTCTAGTAAAAGGGACACTTAATGCTAAGTCTATGCAATTGAACCCATTGATAAGTCCCCTATACTAGTAACTAAAACTAATTTTTTATTTGTTTTAATAAAAAACATTAAAATTGCATTGTTTATTCTTAAATGCATGCATGCATATGTATGCACAAAATGCATAATATTTTGATATGTAAATAGTCTATCTATGATAATTGTAAATAATGATTCAAATATGATGTAAATAGTAATTCTAATAAGATGGACTCTAATAAGTCTCATTTTAGTAAAAATATTTTTGGTTTTTATGTTACGTTTAAGACAAAGCTCTTTTAGCATGAAAAAAATCATCAGTCCCGATTATTTCGCGTTAACCAGATTCCACTGTACGTAAAATGCACTCAAATGCTTTTTAGTAAAAGGGACACTTAATGCTACGTCTATGTAATTGACTGTAGATATAAGTTCCCTTATTCTAAACAGCCTTATGTAACTTACAGTGCACATGAACAATACGATCCCATATTACAAAAACAAATTTAACACTAGAAAGTAAAATGAAAAAAATAACTCTGAATGTTTATTACGGTAACTCAAATGATACAAAAAACCATAAACCAGCAAAAACCAGTCATGTGAAAAATGTCAAAAGAAGTACTGTAACTACATGGAATCTACAGTAAAAAATCTAAATAGCAAAGAGCATGATTGACATCAATTTAACAGAGCAACAACAAAAAAAAAATACAAATTCCAATAACAACAACACCAAAAAAAAAAAAGCTTATAAAACGTTAAAACAAAATCGACATCAAATATTGTGGCCAAACTTAACCTTGATATGCAATAAAAAAATTCAAATTTCGAAAGATGATTGCATGGAATTTATGCAGGATATGTTTTATATCGAAAGTTTTAAATTTATTGGAATAACTAATGGATGAAAACGAGTGCACACCCATGTATATGCAAATCTACACTTACAGTAACTTGTGTATGTTGAGTAGAGTAATTCAAGATAAGCGAAAAGTTCAGTTGTGAAAGCATTTATCACAACACATCTAAACCGTTTAGTTTCACATCAAATTCCACAACAACCACAACGTTTTGGAAATTTCTATATTTTTCCTAAACGTCACAACCAACACCTTTGGGAATAAATATTTCAGACATTTATTGCTACAACCGCTACCAATCTACACGGATTTGCAATAACATGATAAAATTTGTAAACTTTATAGCAAACTTCACTCTCAATTTGCTAGCTTATTCATTTCCGTTTATTAAATTTGCTAGAAGAGTGAGAACTTGAATCAAAACAAATTTAAAAGCCCAAATAAGATTGAACATAAAAATTATTAGACTAAAACACAAAATTACGTTTTACGCTCACATTTTTACATTTTTTACATTTTATGCAATTAATTTTTTCTTAAAAAATACAAATAAACGTACAGTAAGTGCTGAAGTGCCCATAACAATTTCATATGATTCTTTAATGTAACTCAAAAACTTTTGCAACCAACAAGTTGCTTTTCAGGTTTTAAATTGCGTTTTTTTTTTGTAAATACTATCGGCAGTACTCGAATAACTTAAAAACGGCATTGGATATCACAGTCAACCGATTATCACCGTATGCACAGTATACAAATAGAAATGTGATCATGTGTAGTGTATATTATCTTCAGAAAAAACATTCCAACACAGCTGCCAATCAAAATAACAATAGCACTGGTAACAATAAACCCGTTTTCACACTCAAACAAATCGTCAACAAAGTCTAGTTCATCTTCAGAGACACATCGACCACGTCTAACTAAAAATTGACTTAACTTTGTATTAGTTTCTTTCTTAGACGACTGTACTGTACAAAGTAAACCGGGTGATTTTCTAAATTATAACATTTTTTTTTACATTTCTCTACAGTATCAATAAAAAATAGGGTAAAATCGCAATTTGATGCAATTTAGCACCGTAAAAAATAATATAAAACTGAGACTAAATCTTATCAGTTACAATAGCGATTTGTCCCGTTTATTTATTCCCATGAGATGAAAAAGTGTCAGTAAAGAAACGAGACTGTATTTTATCAGTTTTAATAGCGATTTGGTCGGTATCGTTTCAATAAAGAGACAAGACTAAATCTGATTAGCTCCCATGATAATTTGCCCTATTTATTAGGAATTTATTGGGAATAAAAAGTATCCATCGAGAAACGAGACTAAACCGTATTATTTCTAATGGCTATTTGTCACACTTCTTTCTTTATATAAAGAAAAAATTTACAATAAAGAAACACAACTAAATCGCATAATTTGTAATGGCTTTTTGTCCCATTTCTTTCTTTATATGGAGAGAAAAAAGCCAATAAAGAAACGAGACTAAACCGTTTTATTTCTAATGGCTATTTGTCTCATTTCTTTCTTGCTATGGAAAAAATTGACAATAAAGAAACGAGACTAAAATATATTATTTTTAATGGCTATTTGTCCCGTTGCTGTCTTTCTATGGAGAAAAAAACGTCAATAAAGAAAAGAGACTAAATCTGACCAGTTGACATAGCAATTTGTCTCATTTATTATTTGCTATTGGAAATACAAATGTTAGTAAAATACAAGACTAAATTGCATTGACTTCCATGGTAATTTGTCCTGCTTATACATCGCCATTGGAAATAAAAATGACCAATCTAGAAACAAGACTAAATCGTATAATTTCTAATAGCTGTTTGTCCCATTTCTTTCTTTCAATGGAGAAAAAATGTCAATAAAGAAACGCGATTAAATTTTATCCGTGTAAATGGCAATTTGTCTCTTCTTTTTATTGACACTTTTTGTTTCCAATGACAAAAAATTAACGATTAAATCTTATCTATTCCAAAAGCGAATCAGCTAATTTTTTGTTGTCATAAAAAAGTGTCAATAAAAAACTAAAACTTCTTCAGTTTTAATTGTGATGTACCGGTAACCTATTTTTTTTTTGCCAGTGGAAAAAAAAGTGTTTCAATTCAAAGCATCACCTTGTATAGCCAGTCTGAATACTTTTGATATGATTATAACCGTCACTTTTTAAAATTACAAGATGAATTCAATGTGATTTCAGTGAGTTCTTATCACGCAAATTTATACAAATTGTCGAAGCGTGTCAATTTGGCTTCTGATTGTCGTCTCACTTGCTATTATTGCTTTTTATACGTTGGATTACAGAGGAATACACACTTTGACAAGCAACGAACTGCGTAACTTGGAAGTTTTTGTGTATACGTAACGCTGGATAAACGAATTAAGCCTGCAGGAATAAACAGTATATCGATTGCGCACACATAAAATACTGTACAAATATAATAACTTTCTTTATACACAAGTACAATCGTAACATTATACCGTATTCCACATTTCACAAAAGCTTTAATTTGTTTGGATATTTTGGCATAATTATAATTAGTCAAACAAAACAGGAGCAATTTTTAGCCTAACAACAAAAAATGAAACACAGCAACACAAACATTTCGCAAATGATCCAAATAAATTCAAAAAATAAAGATTTATTTGCATCAATTGTAACTAAGTTAAGTAAAAACGAAAAAGAAATCTATTTTATTTATGCATCCAGAAATCATTATTAATTTACGATGTTTGAATAAATTTTGGCTTTCAGCAATTTTACAGTAGTTCATTTTATTGATTATGCTTTAAAGCAGTTTACATTTCGTTAAAACGAGTAAGCCCACATTTTTTGTGCATTAAAGTAAGTTGTTCATTCAGGAATAAACAAGTTGTTTTTAGTGTTATTTCTGCAGTATGAACGAGACTTGTATTTGATTAGCAACTTAAAAAATAAACGCCCCGTATTCGACCACCAGCAGTTTCAATTTATAAGAAACAGTTCGACATCAGAAAGCATACAGTAAGAAAATATTTCAAACAATTTGCTAATTTTGACTTTGTCCTATACAGTAGTGCTCTCCAACCTTTTTATCGCCAAGGACCAGTTGATAATTTTACTGCGGTCCAATGAGAGGAAGGGGGAGCATCAATTTTTATATTTGATTTAATAATTTTAATTTAATTGTAGTGAACTATGCCTTCAAAATAAAATACAGCTACACAAAAAAGTATAAAGTAATTTAACATTTCAACTTACTAGAATCCTTAATTAAATTAAATGAAAATAATTTAATGTCTCTTAAGCGGACCGGTACCATTGATCCACGGACCGGTGGTTGAGAACAAGTTTATATAATATACAAAACAATCAAAAAATATTTTTTCACATTTATACAGGTTAGTAAACATTCCTTTTTATCATTGGTAAGCTTTTTCATTAAATAACCCAGACATATCTGTTACAAGCAATGCCATTTCTCCGGTTTTTATTGGTAAAATTACAACAAAGAAACGGGAGGAAATATCATGTTTTACAATCGTTTTTTGTCTCGTTTCTTTAATAAAAAATTCACTCTTAAAAAAACGGGAATAAGTCGCATAGATAACAATACATATTCGTCTCGTTTTGTATTGGAAAGAGAAACAACAAAAAAAAAGAGAATAAATTGCATGGCGAACTTATCATATATGTTTGTCTCGGTTCTTTATCAGAAAAAATTACCAATAAATTGCATTGCTTACTAAAAGTATTTTCACGTTTCTTTATTATCAGTTTGTATATGTGACCACATGTTATGATTACACTGTACAATAGAAACATCCAAATAAGTTAGTAGCAACTGTGGGGTCTCACCGGAAATAATAGTAAAAATAACAGTTCAGATATAATTTTTAAATAAAGAAAAAACATCACCATGTATAAAAAAAACTTAATAAAATATTTCTATAGTAAAAAAAATAGCAGACAACCACAAAAAAATACAAAAGCTTATAGAAAAACGATTTTTTTTCCTATTAAAAATGCATTTTTTAAGTAAAAATAATATGTTTTGCGTGTTTTGTATGAATAAAAATAATCCTATTATTAACATTGTCAATAAAACCCCCAAAGCTACATTTATTCAGTGCAATTTGGCTTTTATTAAGTGAAATGAGCATCTATTTCGATTATTAAGAGATCACAATTTCACAACGCCACCTGTAGAGTGTGGAACACATATCAAGCGAATATCGAAATCGGATCACTGATTTTTACAGTGCCAATATAGAAACAAGAATAAAATTCATCAATTACAGTGGTTATTTATCATTTTTTTTTTGCTATAGAAAAATAAGAGCGTCAGTAAATCGATTGAAATACTGTAATTTTTTATAAGTTTCAATGACAATTTCTTTTCAATTCTATTTTTGCTACAAGGAAAAAAAAGCCAAAAAAAAAAAAAAAAAAAAAAACAAACAAAAAAACAAACAAAAAAACGAGACTAAATATTATGAGCTCCAATGGCGATTAATCCTGTATTTTTTATTGCCAAAAAAAAAAAGAATGACAATAACTAAACTGATTTAATTCTTATCAGTTTATAGACCATAAAAAGAAAAAATGTACCAATAATATAATTTAGGAAACTAAATTTTACTTTTAAAAAGCTAAATTTTACATTTAAGATGTTAAATTTCACATTTAAGAAGTTAAATTTCACATTTAAGAAGCAAAATTTCACATAATATAATTTAGGAAACTAAATTTTACTTTTAAAAAGCTAAATTTGACATTTAAAAAGCTAAATTTGACATCTAAGAAGCTAAATTTCCCATTTAAAAAGCCAAATTTCACATTTAAGAAGCCAAATTTCACATTTAAGAAACTAAATTTCACATTTAAGAATATGTTTTCTTCTTATAAATTCCCTAAATTTCTTTTTTTTTATATTTTAGAATATTTTTCTTAAATCGATATCCAAACTTCATCTCGACTCAATTTAATGTTTTAGTTAAAGTGCAATAAATATGCTTTTAAAATGCTTGGAGAGCACCGGTTGGGAACCACTGATCTAGTAGATTAAAGTACAAAACCAAACTACTGCAGCTTGAAATGAACAAAAATTACAAGCAAAAAAAAAAAAAAAAATACCCTTTCAATATCAACAAAATTAAGGCAAAAAATATTGGTTTGTAAATGGCAGTATGGTCGTTTACTTTTCATCGCCCACTTTTTTCCCGCCTATGATAAACAATTGTTGTCTTGTAAATAGCTAAATCAATAAAAATGTCTCTTGTTGAGTTAAATTTAATTTCCGTCTTGCATCTGTTGCCCTCCAATATTGAAGCAAACGTTGACATTTACCCAATTGCAGCTGCAAACGGTGACACTGTCCAACAGTAAGTCGTCGTTAATACAATTATTTTGCCGTACAAAAACACCAGCATATGGTCTCTTATAAAAACTTACTCAACTCTGTAATGTAATGTCCAAGCTGCTTCTTGTCAGGTGCCATGACGTCAGTTAATCGAGTTTATAATCCACATATCTATTGTCAAACAGTTGTGGCTAAAAGCACTAAATTGCGGGAGGCAAACTCAGCTTAAATCTCGTTGAAGAGAAATGGGAAGATGCTGCACTGGGCTAATACAAAGTTATAGTCCATCAAGAAGTAAGTGTCTAGACGATATGAAACTTTTTAAATGCCATGTCACTGTCATCTACTGTATATGGTCAAAATTGTTGTTGACACAATTTTGTGACTTAAGGGTTAATGTGATATGCGAAAGAAATGATGTGACTAGTCATTTCGCTCTTGTAAAAAATCGAAACTTAAGTGATCTTTCTGGCAGTGATGCTGAGATGATAATTGCATAGTTAAAAAGGAAAATCTGATCAATATTTTATTAACCTGCTTTTTAAAAAATATACCGGGTGGTTTTTTTTTAAAATAGAATCACTGCTTTTGACATTGACAGTAAATAAAACGAGACTAAATCCTATTCGTTGCAATGATGATTTATCTCGTTTGTTTCTTGTTATGAAGAAATAAAGAAACAAGACCAAATGTTAGCCGTTATATTGACGATATGTCCCATTTCTTTCTTGCTATTGAGAAACGATAATTAATTAAGAAACGAGACATACAGTATTGTAAATTCTCATCAGTTTCAAAGATGATTTGTCTCGTTTCTTCCTTGTTATGGAGAAATAAAGAAACGAGACAAAATATTAACCGTTTCAATGGTAATTTATCCCGTTTCTTTCTTGATATACAGTAAGTAAAAAATAACCAATTAAGAAACAAGACCAAATATCGGATCAGTTTCAAAGATGATTTGTCTCGTTTCTTTCTTGGTATGAAGAAATAAAGAAACGAGACAAAATTTTATCAGTTTCAAAGGTGATTCTTCCTGTTTCTTTTTTATCATAAAAAAATAAAGAAACGAGACAAAATATTAACAGTTCCACTGGCAATTTGTCCCGTTTCTATCTAGCTATAGATAAAAAATAACCAATTAAAAAACGAGATCAAATATCTGATGAGTTTTAAACATGATTTCTCTCGTTTCTTTCTAGTTATAAAGAAATAAAGAAATGAGACAAAATATTATCAGTTTCACTGGCAATTTTTCCCGTTTCTATATAGCTATACATAAAAAATAATCAATTAAGAAACGAGATCAAATATCTGATCAGTTTCAAAGATGATTTCTCTTGTTTGTTACTAGTTATAAAAAAATAAAGAAAAGAGACAAAATATTAGCAGTTCCACTGGAAATTTGTCCAATTTCTATCTTGCTATAGATAAAAAAAATAACCAATTAAAAGGCGAGACCAAATATCTGATCAATTTCAAAGGTGATTTGTCTCGTTTCTTTCTTATCATAAAAAAATAAAGAAACGAGACAAAATATTATCAGTTTCACTGGCAATTTGTCCCGTTTATATCTTGCTACGGTATAGGTAAAAAATAACCAATTAAGAAACGAGACCAAATATCGGATCTCCGTTCTAAAAATAATTTGTCTCGTTTTTTTCTAGTTATGAGAAAAAAATTGCTCCAATATAAAAAGTTGCTCTGTACTTTACATTAAAACGTCTTGCTGAGCGTGTTTGAAGAAAAGGGTATAAAAACATGAATGTCAGAGATTGAGCATTACAGTTTGCAGACGGTTTTAATAATAACAAATCGGCCTAAGGGAACGTAAAAATAAATTAAATGTCATAAACGTATTTGTACATGCAATTCATTAAATTAGAAATCTCGATAAACGGTAAAGGTATCTTAGCAACTAAGTTATACGCAGTAGCTATACAATACACTATAGACTACGTCAATATTTTTTTGTAAGTTTGTAATACACAGCAGTGTTTTAAAGTTAGTATATTGATTTGCAAAATAATCGATACTAATTTAATAACGACTAATAACACTAATACACTGTTTACAATATCGTAATTGTTTAACGTTTTTGTTAAAGAACTTTAAGATGAAATTGCAGCGTTCATCGTTATCAGCAGTAGATATTCCTGGGGCTATGCTAATGTGTAATTGTCTATAGTAATTATTCATATCAAATAAACGGCAAAAAAAATAAAGAAGACGACATCGATTAACAACTTACTCGAATATGCAAAATATGCATTAAAAATACATTATCGGTAAATAAATTCAGGAAGCATGTGGTAATAGTTACAGTATGGTACTTTAAAAAATTTAAAAAAAAAAGAAAACAAAATTGAAAAGTAAAACGATAAATGAAAACATAAAATAATAGAACTGAAATGTAAAATAACTTACAAGTTAAATAAAAAAATTAAAAATAAAATAAGAAATCGAAACCTTAAATAATAAAATTAAAATGTAAAGAAAACAATACAAGCAAAATTAAAATATACAGTACATAAAAACAAAATTAAAAAATAAAGTAAAATAAAAAAAACATTAAAAGTAAAAAAATTGAAAAAATAAATAAAATAAAACGTAAAATAAAAAATGAAAACGTAAAATAATAAATGAAAACGTAAAATAATAAATGAAAACGTAAATTAAAAAAATAAAACGTAAAATAAAAAAATTAAATCA
>JAAFCF010006596.1:15782775-15806930 GCA_013389785.1 Helicorthomorpha holstii
TAGCTGTTTAAATCCATGCAATTTAGTCTCGCTTCTTTAAATCAATAAATAATCGAAACAAATATCTATTCAAAAAAGAAAAAAAAAAACAATAAAATTTCCATTCAAATTAAAATATTTTAATCTTGTTTATTTAAAAAACTTAAAAGTCGAGACAAAACTATGTTTTAAAATCTCGTCTTTAAAGTCAATAAAGAAACGAGACAAGTCAGTGTTTAAATCAATGCTATTTTATCTGGTTTCTTTCTTAACGAATCGTCGAGTTAAGAGGTTTTCATATAAATCCGACGATATTCGCCTTTAAGCAAAACACTGATATTTTGCTTCATTAGTAAAACAGTTGTTGCCCCCTTAAAACATGTTCGTTAACGTGTATTAATAAACCGACTTTGACTGCATATTTTTGCATAATAGAATATCTGAATAGCTGGAAGAAAACGAAAGCATAAAAAGGGTTGAACTTTTACGTATAATGTGTGCTAATATGTGGCACTGCTTTAGGTTCTTTAGATAAACAAACCGACGTCAAGTGCATATACTGTATACTGTACCGTATGTAATGTAGACTCGATACTCATATTGCACAAGAGCAAAGAGCCGAAAAGATATATAAACCAAAATACCCATGCACTTTCATTAGCATAATTAACCTCTTAATAATCGAAAGATTAGCCTTATCCATTGCTCAACAAGCTCAAACTTGCTAGTTGATACTGATAGTGTACTTTCGAGGTGCCAATTTAAATTCAAAAGCTAATCAATAAATTAAAATTCAGTTCGATGTTGACTTTAATGCTGCGTGCACTGAACAAGTACTTTATGAAGCAAAAGTACACTGAGATTAAGATGAGAAACGATTTGTAATTAGTAAATCCAGGAATTTTAAGACATCGAAACTGGCAAATTCAGTATATGCAAATATGACATGCGCAACCAAATAGCCAGATGACCAAAATATGTGTTATAAAATTAATGTGGAAAATATTTAACCAAAACAAAATGTCATTTTTAAAAGAATCTAAGTTTTCAAACAATTAGGTCAAATATTTTCAATAATAATTTGTAGTTTGCAATAATTTCAAACAAAGTCAAGAAATCTTAATTACTTTTATTATCAATTTCTTTAATTACTAAGTTGCATCAACAAACTGAATTTCCAGTCAGTATTTTTTAAAGTTTTGAGTTATCGATTATTTGCCTCAAACAACTTCTGGACAACTTGTACCTAAACAAATTGTGGAATAGTTTAATCTAAAGCAACTATCCGCAAGGCGTTTTTCATGCTCAAATTGCCCGATTTGGGGCTGTTGACAGGGCCGGGGCAACGCAGATTCAGCGCGTTCACATAACCTGATCACGCGTTCGAAGAGGCCCCGCGGTCTAGAAAAAAAATTTATTTTTGATAGGAATTTTTGCAAGTTAGTCACAATTAACAAGTATACAGTAATTCAACTAATCAGTAATTCATTTCTGTACAATTCATTAAATTAGATTTCATTAGGCTGATCGTATTTTTCTTATTTATTCTAAAGCTAGGTTTTGTTCTGAAAAATATCTGAACAAACCGGATACATGTTGGAGAACCAATTTCCATAATGTGACCCGAGAACATAAAACAAACCAACATTTCCTATTAAATACAGCATTTTTAAACCGAAAATCGCTTTGCAAGAACTTTATCATCTGGACTCTTGCTTGGGGCTCCCTATTAAGACCCCTTTTATTTATTATTGTAGTATTTAATGTCACTGCGGACTGTGTGAATTATTCGTTTCTGTAAATGCAAATGTTGTGGCGAGCAAGGTCGATTTTGTGACATTTCTCTGTTTTCGACTCTCCATTGAAATTATTAATCACTTGCCAAAATGACCTGCTACTGGGGGCCATCACATGGAGCTCCAGTTTACCAAAAACGCCGTTTTTTTTTGTTTTTTTTGGTTAGAAAAAGTTTTTTTTTTTAACTAGGGACCTCCAAAGATTACGTCAGACTTTTGGAGGCCCCTAATAATATTGTTTGTCATTTATTTTCACTTTACAAATTCTGTATTTTAGGACCCTTAATCCATTCTTGCTCTGTTTTTTGCCCAAAGCTGAAAGCCGGATTTGGTCATTAGTAAAATGGACGAATACTACAGTTATTTCAACCATATACAGTACTTAAATCAGTTACCACTAAAAAACTAACCAATAATGGTAATGCATTTAAAATGCCTATTTGCCAATCATGGTTATGGTCAAGTTGCACCAATTTGGTTTTGCGACCAAAAACGATGCCATTAAAGTGATGATGAGGCTTCTAAAAATCACGCAGTAGTAAATTCGCGGTATTACGCCAATTGTTTATGCTCGAGCAGACGATTCGACGAATCAACCGATTTTAAAACATCACAAAAATAACAAACTATTATATTATTTACTAAGTTGATTGTAACGAATTGCTGTCCGTGTTGCACTGCATTTAAGTGAACCACTATTTTAGCTAACTTATCTTTTCAAGTACATAAAACCTTTGCTAATGAAAACAAATGGCGTCTTAAGTGAAGAAAAAGCAGTTAACATAAATTGGATAAATGGGTGCGCAAATAAGTACAAATTGTTAAACTAAACCTAATATACTGTTCACTTAGTGTACAAAAGTATATTTAGAAACTTTTTTTTAAGATTAGCTTTTAAAGTTGATTTAAGATTTCAATAGCAATAATAATAAAAAAAACACAGATGAAATGAAAGCATTGCCATTGCAAATGTATAAAAAAATTAATGCATAATAATATAAAGATATCGTTCAATAAATTTATAAAGTTATTCAGTTTGAAAAGTGGTCTTAATGGTGTTTAAGCATCTTAAAACATCGATGGGCATGTAAAAAATGCATTGGTGCATACAAATTACAATAGAGAAATAAATAAAATCCCATTTTATGGCAAAACCAAAAGCTATTGTTAATTAAGCAGAAAATAATAACGAAGTATAGTAAGATGAAAAGATAAAGAATTTTGTTTTGTTGATTTTCTCGGTTTAATATTAAGTTGACGTCGCATGGAATTATTAAAACTTAGAAAAAATATACAGTATATAATAATAACGTGGTATTCAATAGCAAAATTTTTCTTGAAGAAGCTAAACCAAGTTGATTCAATTTTTATGAATATGCAAACAGAAAGAGCATTTTATGGATACGATAAACAGTGGAATTCGGTTATAACGACAATTTGCTTGTAACGAAAAAGGTTTCGTACAGTAGGTAACTGTTATTAGAACTTCGTTTAGAACGACTAATTTAGAAGTGTCTTTGTTGGCTATAACAATAATGTTAGATATTTAAGCCTGCAAAATAACGTATTTTTAGCTATTTCTCTTAAAGTTTTAGTTATTTTCTAGAACTTTTAATTGTTTCTCTTGAAATTTTAATTATTTTTCTTGAAATTTTAATTATTTTTCTTGAAATCTAAATTATTTCTCTTGAAATTTGAATGATTTCTTTTAAATTTTTAATTCTTTTTCTTGATTTTTTAATTCATTAATTTGAATTTCTAATTCTTTTTCTTGATTTTTTAATTCTTTTTCTTGAATTTCTAAT
Organism: Helicorthomorpha holstii; assembly: GCA_013389785.1. Lineage (NCBI taxonomy): Eukaryota > Metazoa > Arthropoda > Diplopoda > Polydesmida > Paradoxosomatidae > Helicorthomorpha > Helicorthomorpha holstii. The sequence continues at coordinate 15,786,356 of JAAFCF010006596.1, forward strand.
TCTTTTTCTTGAATTTTTAATTCTTTTTCTTGAATTTCTAATTCTTTTTCTTGAATTTCTAATTATTTTTCTTGAATTTCTAATTCTTTTTCTTGAATTTCTAATTTTGTTTCTTAAATTTGTAATGACTTTTTTAAATATATTGATTTTTTTTTTGTTTTGGAGTTTTTAGTTATTTTTCTTAATTTCATTTTAGCTATTTTTCCTGAAACTTTAAAGTATTTTTCTAAACATTTTTAATTCTTTTTTTAAAATTCTGCTAATTTTCTTGAATTATTAAATTATTTTTCTTGAAATATTAAGTTACTTTGCAAAAATATTTCTAAAATGACTAGTTATTTTTTATAAAATGATTAGTTACTTTTTCTAAAATAATTAGTTACTTTTGCTAAATATTTACAGTAGTTATTTGTTTTAAAATATTGTATTTACTTATTTTTCGTAAAAATATTTTTTATTTTTTTTGAAATACTTAGTTATTTTTCTTAAATAGCTAAAATTATTAAATAGAAATACTCGTATATTAATCCAAGCCATTAACATCGACCGGTATACCGTTTAGTATGCTTACACATATACAACAACAACAACAAAAAACAGTCAAAAATCGACGAATATTTGACTAAAACATGCTAATTTTTCAATTTTTGCTACAGCGACAATCTGGTTAAAACGACACTATTTTGCGAGCCCTATCACTGTCGTTATATCCGTCGACATTATGAAGTGCCTAGTGTATGTACAAACTGCATTACCGTGCATTCAAGCCATATGATAAAACGTTGCATTATATACAGTATAATATGACGGTAAAAGCAAAATACGCCAACGTATCGATCGATATATTCACGTCTTGCGTTCATGGATCTACAAAGACGCCACAACGTCAAACCGTCCATTTTTACGTCTGTTTGAGCAAATAAGCTTGAAAAATTTCCTCCTTTGGCGCTAAACCCCTACCTAATCAAGTGCCGACTAAATTTGCCATCGTTTCAATAATTCTGAACAAGTTAAAAAGCGGAAGTAGTGAAGTAGAAGCAGCAGCTAAATAGGAAGACCCCGCAGCTGAAAACGCCAAAAGAAGCGCAGAAAAACTCAGCAATGGCGAACTGGCATTCGTGTCTCGTATTCAAATACCAAGGTCGTCCTCGGCCCACAATGCACCATTACTCAACTCTGGGTAAGGAAAAATGACAATACTTCAATTTTATTATACAATACAAACGATGTATCAAAGACAAAAAATACCGTCGATTTCATAAGAAAATCTCGTAAAATCACTGTTCATCAATGAGCAAACAAGACTAAATTACATCAATAAAGATTTCTCCCGTAAAATTATTGCGATGAGACAGATTGATATTGATTTTAATGCAGAATTGTCTCTTTATTAATAAAAGGGACATAATTTCATCAGTTTCTATGCCGATTTGTCTTGTTTCTTTTTTGTTGCTAAAGTGGTAAGACTAAATTACATTACTTTCAATACAGATTTGTCTCTTTCTTGCATAAGTGATTTTTTATGAAATCGATAATATATATTTTTCAAGTATTGAAAAGGTCCCTTTAACCGAAAACAACTGTTTTTATTTGCATCGTATTGTTTTTTTTTTTTGGGGGAGTTTCAAGTAGTTTTCAGCCATTATTGAGGGTGGCAATAGGATTTTGAGAGAAGCATATGGATTTGGGTTGGAAAATAATGCAAGTTTTTATAACTAAACTGGAGTACGTGTCCTCCATGTGTGGTTTCTTGTGTATAATTGAACGCTACGTAAAACGTTACACCGTATACAGTACAATCATGGAAGAACGTCACTATACTGGGTACCGGTATATGCACACAAGTGCTGGTTATAGTGATAGTTTTATTTTATTGCCTTTACTTTTGTCCTATTTTTGCTGATGTTTTACATCGAAATAAAAGATACACAAGTTGGGTACATATTTATATGAGTTGCATTGTTGTTGTTGTTGTTTGGAGAGTTTTAAGGGATACTTTTGGCCCCAGTGTGCGTATTGTATTTGTACTGTATGTGCCTGAAAAATAAAAGATTGTACTTTGGAAATGGACGTTTTATATCAGGTATGAAAATCACGTTATACATCTTGCAAAATCTCTGGTGAATTCGTCGGAAATGTTTTTGTTTGGTTGGCTGAATTTCAGAATTTTAAAAACACAAATAAATATATACACTGAATGTTCAATTTTGTAGAGCCACTGTGTTAAATGTTAATGTCGAAATGTAAACAAATGCGCAGCTAAACTCGATTGACAGTTGACATTTTAAAGGTATAGCTTAGGCTGAAGTTATTTGGAAATATTAATGATACATGGATGAATAAGTCAAAGGTAATAGCAAGTCAAGTGCTTTATTTATTTTAATGTCACGTACTGTAAAAGACGAACTTACTTTAAAAGCAAATCTGATAAACTAGTGCAGATTTAAGTGGCAATAAATGCCGTTAAATTGTTGTGTAACTCTATAGGGCCAAAATAAGGTCTTAAAAACGGCAATAAAAGTTTGTTGGTTTTATAATAAAATCTCACTATTCTTCGATACTAATAGTAAACATGTGTTTTTTACTTAAAAATCAAACGAGAAAAAAAACGAGACAAATTTCAACTGGAAATAAAATTATTTAGTACAGTTTCTTTAATAGAAATACACAAAAAATATTTTTTTAATGTAAATCCATTTAATTTAGTCATGTGTTTTAAAACTATAAAAATGAGAATGCAATCAATGGAAATTAGTGTTTTTTTTTTCAATTAAAATTTAGACACAAATCTTTCTTGAAACCAAGGCAATTCGGTCTCGTTTATTTAATAGGAAAAACAAAAGAAAACAAATTCCCATTAAAGAAAATACATTTTAGTCTCGTTTCTTTAAGAACAATAATAAAATAAGACAAACATACACAGAAACCTCTGTAATTTAATCTCGTTTATTTAATAAGAAATACAAAACAAGACAAATGTCCACTAGAACCAATGCATTTTAGTCTCGTTTATTTAATATCAAAAACAAAAAACAAATCTGCATACAAGGTACGACATTCTAGTCTTGTTTCTTTAAGAACAATCATAAAATAAGACAAAACTCTACTGAAACCTTTGCAATTTAGTCTTGTTTCTTTATTGACATTACAATGGAGTTACAAGGCTTTCTTGTGGAGGCAACGAATGCATTTCAGTCTCGTTTATTTAAAAATGAATACAAAACAAGACAAATCTCCACTGGAACAACTGCATTTTAGTCTTGTTTGTTTAAAAGCAATAATAAAACAAATCTCTACTGAAACCATCGGAATTTAAGTCCCGTATATTTAATAACAAAAACAAAACAAGACAAATCTTCACTAAAAACAATGCAATTTAAGTCTCGTTTCTTTAAGAACAATAATAAAACAAGACAAACCTCCACTGAAACTTTTGTAATTTAGTCTCGTTTCTTTATTGACAGTACAATAGAGTTACAAGACTTTCATATAGAGTCAACGACTTCTGAACCTTCAATATTTATAGGTTTAAAAAATAATGTAAATCTAACTTGGATCTTAATAAAAAATTGAAAGCACGCGTAGGATTATCATTGAAATATTTTTATTTAGTTTATTTTAAAATCACTTAAGAATTAAAAGTTACAAAGAAGATACTTTAAAGTTTGACTGCAATGTTATACTGAACAATTGATTGTTTGGTGCAATAGACTGCACCGGTATATGCGGATTAAATTTGCATTCACCGCTGTTTCCGGTGGCCTATTTTGACTAAAACAAGATTCAATTTGTACCAAACAATTTGCGTGCTCGTTGTATAAACTGCATAATGTAAAGAAAATATGAATAAATGCAACAACTGAAATTACTATACGCTTTCCAACAGGACTTATTCACGTTTCTATATTTTTATTATGCATCTTCTTCGTCTTCTTCTTTTGGGTTTGCGATTAAATATTTTTCTTGTAAGGTACTTTTTTTTAATATTTTTTCCTTTCTCCCAAAGCGTCGTAATTAAATTGCGAAAATCTAAAACTCAAAACTATCAACCACACGACTTGTACTGCTTCTTAAGTAAATAAAAGAAAATGACGTCATCGAGTTTGAAAGAAATGTTACCATAGCATCAAGGGGATAATTGTCAAATACCCTTTGGAGATAAACCAGCGAAAAAAAAAAACAGAAAAAAATATAATAAAATTAAAATTCGAAATCCAATGGAGTTGAACATCTTGAGTTTAACACATACAGTACAGTGCGCCTTCAAATCCAAAATTGCGCTTCTCTGTACTTAATCCAAAAAGCCTCGGAGTCTTAGCTTAGCCATTGGACCACAAAACAAATATTTGGAATTAAAAGTTTGCCATTCGATTTCTATCAAATATAATGCTTTCACTCATTTCGGAATTAAAATCAATTGAAACGGCACACAAAGCATTAGATTACTGAGATTAAATTAATAATACCCTCACATTTAGTCAGTACAAAAATTAGAAGAATGGGCACTGGACATTGAGTTGTGACGAATATTTAAAGCCAAAAAATTAAAGAAAATCGTAATAGCAAACAACAACAAACCTTGATTAACATATATAAACATGACAAATTATCAACTTATAAAAACAAACTCTATGTTGTACTGACAGTTTGAATTATTTATTGTTGTCTCAAATATTTTGATGAGGTTTGTTTAGGTTTGTGCTCAGGATTAACTTACTGGAACTTGGATGTTTATAGTAAAAACAATTTGTATTTTTAACAACTGCACATTTACGGCCCAGCGGCAAAAAAGTGTAAATCGAATTTTAGACCGGGTGATTTTCTTATTGATATACTGTTTTTACAAAGCCAAAAATAAACAGGACCTAAGTGTGTGAGTTTCAAAGGCGATTTGTCTCGTTTGTTTCTTTCTGTGAAAATAAAAAATTGCCAATAAAAAACGAGTTTAAATCCGAACAGCAGCCGTAACATTTGTTTTGTTTCTTTGAAATGACATTGACAAATGAAATGACATGACCAATGACATTTGTGTTGAGAAATTTCTCAATAAAGAAACGAGACTAAACGGTATCAGTTCCAATAGCAATTTGTCTCGTTTGTTTATTTATTTATTTTATTATCTAATTTTTTAACGCCGGTGGCTCCACAGAAGAACACAAGTATTTCAAAACGCCTGACAGATTAAGGTTTTCTCTATTCAATTCGCCCACAAAATGACCACACTTAGGCTTTTTATCGCAATTTATAAATAAAAGCCAATAAAGATGCAATACAAAATCTTTTCATTTCCAATGACTATTTGCTTTCTTGTCATTGCAAAATAAGTGGTGAAAAAGTACTAAAAATTAACTAAAATATTATAACAGCTTTATTCATTGGATTGTAATCAATGACCATGGGCCCACTATTCCAAAGTTCCTAAATTTCAAGTTCTAGATCCTTACAAATTCTTTATTTTGTTTCCTTCGAAGCCCTAAGCAAGTGTTGATTTTGTTTAATGGTTAATCCAACACTTTGGTGACATACACGTGTAAAAGGTGAAAGGAAGTGAAATAGAAGAAAAAATAAATAAAAGACCTGATAATTGATGATCTTATCTAACCTGAAAAGTTGAAATACGTGAAAAAAAGAAAGGATGGAGGTTCAAATACAAACGCCCAAACAAACATAAAAAATTAAAGCACTTCCAGCACAACGATTTTTCCGTTAAATACATTTTCTTCTTATCTTTTCAATTATTTTTCTTTTCCTATATATTTATATATATTTTTTTATTTTCTTGTTCATTATTAGAAAGAGAAAATAATTACACTTTTCACCTATCTTCAACGTTCATTTATCATAGCCTTCCATCAACATTGAAACGCAATTGCTATTGCTATTACTACAGCCAATCCGATACAGTAGCTTCCAGTCCAAATAAAAATAAAAACGGTCGTTTGCAATGGAGAATACACTGTACAAAACTGTAGTAAAAATAACTCAAACGACAATTGCAAGACGAGTCATTAACTAGACATCCAATTATCCAACGTTTACCAATAACCAAAATAAGACGCGTACAGCTAATTTAAGCGCATACAGTGAAATCCGAATATAACGACATCGAAGAAACTCGAAATCATAACGTTGTAACCGAAATGTCATTATAACAAAAGCTGACAGATCTGTTTTAGTGAAATGTGCGTGAATTTTTGTTTGTTTCTAGACAAGTACAATTGATATATACTGTATTTTGTCAATAATCATATTAGTTGAAATCTCTAAATGGATAAAAAGTTTAAGAAAATCAGTTAAGAATTTCAGAAGAAATGGCTAAAAAGTTAGAAAATTAAAAAAATTGTTAAATGTTTCAAAAAAAATAATTAAATCATTTAAACAAAAAAAATTAAACCATTCAAGAAAAATAGTTAAATCTTTAAAAAAAAGTAAGAAATTAAAGAAATATACAGTATTATAGATAAGAAATTCAAGAAAAATAGTTAAATCTTTCAAAATCAATAAATAAATAAAAAATTCAATAAAAATAGTTAAATCTTTCAAAATCAATCAATAAATAAAAAATCCAATAAAAATAGCTAAATATTTCAAGACAACTAACTAAAAATTTCAAGAAAACTAACTAAAAAGTTCAAGAAAACTAACTAAACATTTCAAGAAAAAAAATTAAAAATTTAAAGAAAAATAAACAAAAAACTTCAGCAAAAATAAACTTCAAATTTTAGAGAAAATAAACGAAAAACCTTTAAGAAAATAAACTAGAAATTTCAAGAAATACAAATAAAATTAAAAAAAAAAATAAAAATAAAAAAATAATTATGTAAAAATTTCAGAAAAAAATCTTTAAAAATGTCAATGAAAACAAATAAAGCTTTCATTAAAAATAGCTAAGATTTTCCGAAAAAATATCTCAAAATTTAAAAAAATATATAATTAAGAATTTTAAGAATATTTACTAAGAATTTCTGGAAACATTGCTAGACATTTTAAGAAATATCGCCAAGGAATAAACAACTGAAAATCCAGAATTTTATAAGCTCAAACACTAAAAATGTTAAATATTATTTTTATTATTATTATTGTCTAAACAGTGGCAAGCAAAACACGTAGCTGAATCAAACCAATATAATACCAAACTCTGATCATCTTTTGATCCATTTGGACATCTTAACGCTAGTGGCTAAAAGCAAACTTCAATAACAATTCCGCTTTGTTGGAACTCCATTTTGTTATAAGCGAATTGCTACTATAAAAAACGTCGTTGTATCCGGATACAACTGTACAGAACAATGCCAAGCAATGGACCGACAACTTAACTGCATGCAGTTCCACAATTGTCACAAAAAAACCCACATAACATTAGACACCGTTTTCATATACTTTTGATATGGTGTGTGAAATAGTAAAGCGGTTTAGTAGTCGTTAAGCAAACTTTCATGGGCCGTTACTTTACTGAGCATCACCCAATCACCAATTTTCAACCAATAAAACCCTGTGAATTCTATCAAACTTTTGTTAACATTTCAGTATCTGTTAACAAACAACCATTGTGAATTTTAATCTACTTACTGTACCTGTACTTAATTTAAATATTCAAAATGCTTAATTAGCATTTGTTTGAGACGCAAATTGCCAGACAGATTAAACTAATAAACAAGTCTGCTAGCAAAATTAATTACTGAATTAAACTTGATTTTGATTATGCTAACGTCAACATTAACGGTTTGCGTTTTAAATTTAGTAACAGGTGATAATTAATGAAGTTCCCAAAGCAGCGATACCTAATTATTACACTCGCGGATCGGCAAAAAATTAAGCCAGTATTTTTAAGACTAACAAAACTCGAGTAATTGATTACATTAATTGATTAAAATGGCTGTAACATTGTTTGTTAGCTGTAATTTCGGTTATCAGCCACTCGATGAGTTTTTTTTCGAGCCGACGGTTGAGAAACAATAGTTGACAAACTATATGTAGCTTGCTTTTAAAAAAAATTAAATTAAAACAAAAAATAAAAAAATTATCTCATTTAAGCAAATAATTATGTTTAATATTAATCAACCATTTAACATTTGATCAAATTTATAGTTGATGACGTAATTACAGAATTTAAAATACGTTGTGTTCAATACGTTTTAGTGTGACCGGTATTGTGACTCGTGTCATCACTAGACTGTAGATAATTACTTTTTATACCATTTACATCAAACGGCGGTAATTATTTTGAAAAAAAAATTGTGCTCAAAGCCAAACTAATTCGGTTAATTAATTAGTGCATAAAAATTATTATCGTATGATATCATTAATACAGCCTATTAAAGAACATCTATAGCTATCAAATTAAAAAAAATCAAAGTATTATTTTTCGTCGTTAAGTGAATTTAATAATAAGCATGTCTAACTGCACTAATACAGGGTGATAACGAGCAAGATTTGTGTTCACATATATAGACCGGCAAAAAAACGTTATAATAAAAAAATGAATAAGACTAGCTATGGTAATAAATACAATTAATTTCCGTTTCTTTAAAGATAATTTTTGTAGAAAAAGAAACGATAAAAACATACATGTCAAGCCATAGAATTTATTTTCGTTTATTTTATTGGTAATTTCAGACAATAAATAAACGAGACAAATAAGCGTGCTAATCGATGCTATTTATTTCCGTTTCTTTAATGATAATTTTTGCAAATAAACAAAAAAAAAATATAAATGTTAAATCTTTATTGCCAGTTTTGCACGACTGTTTTGCCTAATATTATCAAATTTAATTAATATTAGCCATTTAAAAAACCATAATTTTTTATACTGGAGATCTTACTGAAATTGACCTCATCAAGTTAGAATTGTTTATAAAATAGTAAAATTAAACTAAATCTGATTTGTAGAGGTAAGTTAAACAAATAATTAATATTAAAAAAATAGAAATTACAGTGCAGGATATTAATTATGCGTTTACACGTTACAGTATAGTCTTAACAAATGGCAATTTTCTAAATTGGAACACTATTCTATATAGTGCTAACAAGACTAATCATATATTGTACTGTATAATCAACCTTTGTCTTATTTATTTCTAGCCATGAAAAAGAATTTAATAAAAAACAAGACAAATTGCTATTAGTTTTCGTAATGATTTCTCCCGTTTATTTCTAACCTTGAACAAAAAAAATCCAATAAAGTAAAGAAACTGGAATAAATATAAGTTCTCAAAGAAATTTGTCTTGTTTGGTTCTTGCCATGAGAAAATTATGTTCCAATGTAGTCAATCACTCAACATATTCAAAAAAATAATCCAATCGTTAGACAAATTCTCGTTAAATGAATTAAAATGTACAAGCCAAACAGAAACAATACATTCATTAACTTTGTAAAAAAATGTAATTTTGAGTAACTTCACCTAATTAAAAAACATTTTTTCATATTAAAAAAAAACTTCTTATAATAAACTACCTTTGTTACAGAAAACTTAGTAATTCTTCATGTGAAATATTCAGGTTTATAAATACATGAGCCCATTCCTAATGTACTCGACGTTTTCTCACAAAAAATAAACAATTTCATTAATAAATAAAAACGCTAAAGGTTAATCAGCAATTCAATATTGCGCAAGACTAAATTATTAACGTTTAAAATAGTTATCATTATTTTAATAGCCTTAGCAACTTAAAATAAGCGCCGTAATTTCGACATGGAAGTAGCAGTGAAATTGTGTGGCGTAATTTCGTTGAAATCCAAACGACTAATGAGTATGGATTGATCACTTTCCAATTTGATTGGTCTTAATTGGGTGATCTTGTAAGATTCTCATTTTGTCATTAGGGAATTATAAAAATCGAAAACTCTGCAGTTGCTCCGCATTATAGTTGAAGTAACGCACGGCATAAAACGCCTATAGCGTGTGTGCTGGATATTGAGAAGATGAAAATGTAGCGCAAAATACATGGCAACTAAAAGTTACTGTAAGTTTATGCATAATTGACAATGTGTGGATGCTGCTGTTGTTTTCATGGAAAAATCATTATATACGATGCAATCGAGGATGTTATACTCTGGTTAAAGACTTCAATGGGAATGAATAGTCCAACATGTTAGCGTTAACAGTAGGAAAAGCTTTTAATTTCCGTCAAATAATTATCGGGTCTGCCGTCGAGGCTGATTACAACGAATGTCAGTGTGTGTGTGTGCGTCTGGGCTCTTTTGTTTATGGAAGTGGATCCGAGGGTGTTTTGTTCAAAGGAATAAATGCGTAAAGGGTGATTTTATCAATTGGAACACTTTCATGCACAGTTATCACAAAAAAACGAGACAAGTCGCCACTGAAACTTATAACATTATTTTCTCTAGAAAAGTAACAAATAACACAAATCGTTATTGAAAAGTTTAGTTTCTTTATTGGAACTTATTTGACCATGACGCTCGAGAAAATTCACCATTTGAACTGAAACATTTAGTCTCGTCTTTCAATTAAAGCCATTTTTTCCTGTGAAACAAAAAGAAAACGAGACAAATCGCCATTTGAATTGTTAACATTTTGTCTCGTTGATTTATTGTCACTTGTTTTCTCTAGACTAGTAAAAAATATAACAAATCCCCATAAAAAAATTAATATTTAGTCTCGTTTCTTCATTGGCACTTATTTTACTATGACAATTGGGGGAAAAAAACCGAAGAAATTTGACATTTGAATGGATAACATTTAGTCGATTTCTTTCCCAATTAGCACAGTTCTTCCTAGTGCAACAAACAAAATCTATGACAACTTGTCATTCCAATTAATAATACATGATATCGTTTCTTTTTTGTTATTTATTTCTCATGCCAAGAAATAATTTAAAACCAATCACTATTGAAAGTCTTAAGATTTAGTCTTGTTTCTTCATTGGCATTTTTTACCAGGATAAGAAAAGAATTAGACAAATCGGCATTGGAAATTTTAAAAATTAGGTTTTTTTTTTTTCATTTTTCTCGCTATAGAAGAAAACAAACGGGAAAAGTCGCCATTTTAATTGATAGGATTTAGTCTCTTGTCTTTATTGGTACTTATTTCACCATGACATAAAAATAAACCGGAAAAATAGCCATTAGTATTGAAACAATCAAGTCTCAAATTTTTGTCACTATAGTTTATTCATGTAACGAAAAAATCAAAGCAAATTACCAATAGGAGCGTTAATATTTAATTTGATTACTTTATAAAAAAAATAACCATGACAAATTTAGTCTCTCATTTATGTCCACTTTATCTCCTTGACCAAAGACAAAAAATAAAAATCTTTATTAAACTGATAAGATTTTGTCCTGTTTATTGATACTGTCCAAAAACAGTGTTCCAACTAATAAAATCACCCGGTATAGTACTGTATGTGGGGGAACAACATTGTAGTGATGGTGAAGGGGCGGAATGAGAAAAAGTGTGTTGGCAACATAGTATTGAGGCTAATGTCCAATTAAAAACGAACAACACGATTGAGTGTATATTATATGCCTTCATCGTTGCAAATCTCAGCGACGCTATCGACGTCGTCGTTTCATCGTCAAAATCTGAAGCTTTAAAATCCGCTAGGGTATAAAACACCAAAATGTGTAAACAATCTAACAGCAATCCATTGCATTGTCGACCAAAACTTAAATTGGCTTACAAACCCCGACCTTTATGCTTTTTCATAATAAATCAAAAAAGCTGATTAACAGCGTTATCTTAAGCGTAATACGCTCGGTGAGTTTCATACTTTTGCAACATTTGTTCTTGTACATCGATTTTTTAATCCTTCCCTCATTGTCAACATTTTAGATTTAGCAATTTGTTACTTGCTTTTTTAAACGCTAATTAGTATTAGGCAGCGAATTCGATCAAAAGAAGTTATAAGCATTAAAAAAATCGTTAGTTACGCCTGTTTAAGCAAAGTAACTTTATTTAGTTAAGTTTGGGGTAAAATACGTCATTTTACGCCTCATCGTACCAGAAGATATCCAAGCATACTAAGTTCCAAATTTGTGGCTACGTTTATAGGGCATAACGTACTTCTATTGCAACAAGTGAAATCTAGAAAAAAACTTTATTGAAACCAATTTTTTTGCAAAAAACTAAAGAAACAAGACATATCTCCATTGCAATTAATGTAATCTAGTCTGGTTTGTTTTAAAGCAATAAAGTAACGAGACAAAACTTTACCAAAACCAATGCAATTCATTCTTGTTTCTTTTATCATCAATAAAAAAGTGAAAAGAAAACAAGTTTGCAACCACTATCATTTTGTCAGGTTCATTCGTTCTAAATCTATAAAGAAACAAGACAAATTGCTGTTAAAATGAACGAAATTGTATCTTTTTTAAAGCTAACATGATCTCTATTTGGTGTTGAAATTTGCGGCTAACACTCTATAGCTACGCTAATGTGCTTTTTTACGGTGTTGTGATTTTAATCAATTAATTTTTTAGGCAAACTTGCAAATTGATATTTTGTTTTCTGATGGCGCTTTTGGCAAGCCATGTATACAGTACAGCATCGCTCAAAAACACAAGGTTTTGTTACTTTTAACTAACAAATTTTGGTGCTCCAATTGTGAACTTAAGAAGCCAAATTTAGGCACTGATTGATTAATCAATTACAAGTTTTAATCACCGTGATTCCTACTTACGAGCATTACAATTCATGGCGTTGTGCTCCTGAGGCACAAAAATACCTTACTGTAGCTATGCAAACAATTCATTAAGTATGCGTTAAAATATCAGATGATTGACGCTGTTTTAAGACGCTAAAGTTAATTAAATTCCAGTCGCACGGCGTTATACGGTAGTCGTTCTTAAGACAGTTCAATTTCGCTAATTGATAAGCTGTAAACTTTACGGAAAGAAGCCAAATTTAAAGGTTGTCAAATCTGACAGCACAATATCAGGGACTTAAAGATATGGATCTGAAGAGTGTTCAAATTAATAATGGTTCTTTAATTAAAGAATTCATTTAAACAATGAATTCAACTAACTATAAATACAGCGAAAACCGTTAAAAACAAAATTGCTTTTAAAAATCGGATAACACAAATAACCTATGCAAAAACTCGACCAAATACTTCCATACATAATGCTTCCTTTAACACCAAAAAAAAATTAAATAAACAAAATACATACACCTGGACATTATACAACACTTTTTTGACAATTGGATGCTAAAAAAGACAATGAAAAAAATTCAGATAATTTTCCAAAAAAGTCAATAAATATTTGATTGTTTTTATAAAAAAAATTAAAAATTACAGTCCAGCATTAAAGTTTAAAAACTCATACAATATATGCACATGTAAGTACAAAATTTAACACAAAATTCTTTTAACGCGAAGAAATATTTCAGTTCCCTTAGTTTTGTGTTAAATTGTTTTCACTGTATTTGAGTCGTTCATTTTGAAAGTGGATTAAAGACCAGTTGTACTTGGACCACTTGAATATTTTGAATAGCTTAAACAGCTCATATAGCGCCCTCTATGAGTTACTGAGTAAATTTGCATTTACAATATTTTTATCATTAGATCATAGAGGGCGCTATATGAGTGGTCAAAGATATCCAAAATATCCAAGTGGTCTAAGTGCAATTGTGATTTAATCCACTTTGACAATGAACGTTTCATTTGTTTAAAAATAATTAATGATTCCAATACAATCAAAAATGACAGAAACAAATCACAAAATTGCAACAAAAATGCATTTAGAAAGTTGTCAAATATAAACACCGGTTGATTTTCTAAATTAGAGTAAGTTTTTAAGTTATCTACAGTGCCAATAAATCAACAAGACTAAATATTGCCATTTCTAAAACTGATTTTTTCCTTACCATATGAGAAAACGTTGTCTAATTTAGAAAATGAACCGGTAACCGCAATAACTGTAAGAATCGTCTAGAATGATTTTTATTGGGACCTTATTTTAGTGCTGAAGGTCCATGAATAATTCTAGCAATAGGGCTACAAGAATTTGCCTAGTTCTTCTAAACACCACACTGTAAGTTATAAACGACCGAATTGGACAGTGACGTCAAAAAGACGGCCATGATTGATGAAAAGGTTAAACCGTTTTCTTTCCTATATAATTTTGTAACAATTTGTCGACGTGGCGTAATTTCAAGTCATGACATCGCATTTTCAGCGTAAATTTGCGATCATTTCGAGTGAAAAGAAAAGCGATTGAAAAATAATTTCAATAACAGTAAAAAAAATATCTAAAAAAAAAAATTTTTTTAAAAGTTTTTTCCAACGCTGTAACCAACATCATCATTGTTAATATATAATTCATAAAAACAATTTCCTTTGGAGAACTTTTATTTATGATATCGTATAAAACTATAAAAAGGGTCCTACGTATTTTAAAGAAACGCTTAAATAATTTATATAAAAAAAAAGTAATGGAAAAAAAAACAGAACATGCAAGACGTCATCATTAACGTATCAGCGTCACGTAAAACGTGTAAAGCACAGTGCGCAGCGCAAAGCGTAAATCGCAAAGTCAAAAGCGTTATGATTCTTTAAAAAATACGCAGGTTCAACGCTAGACGTCGCCTTTTATCAATTTTTTATATATGTATATATAAAGCGATCGATTGAAAGAGATGTATTTTTTTACTCAACACGCTAGAAGAGCGGAAGACAGATTGAGGACAGTTAAAGAATGGGCGGAGTCGCAGCTGCGCAGTTGTGCGCTTAACAGAAGCGTTGCCTCTCGTTTTCTTTCTCATTTTTCGCTCAAATTTCATCGTTGAGAGAGATCTATCGATACAAGTAAACCCACATAATATAAATCCACATATACAAGTCAACGCAATTCCAAACGTTTGGTGTCGGCGTAATTCTTCGACGTACATGTGTTTGAAGAGTCACCGTAAAAGCGTCGCTGGTTTTCAGCCAATCAGCCCATGAGTTGCAAACGTGCCGCTCATGTACATGTGCCTGCATCTGTGTTGGTATTTTTATTTTAATTCATTATAAAAAAAATTACTTTGCCATTTTAGTTTTTTCTATTCACAAAGCGCTATTGCTAATGGTTAACAAATGCGCGTGATAAGTGTTCATTTGTGATCGTGACAAGAGGAAATACATTTGTAAAATATGTTAAGCAAATTGTTTTGCTTTTTCACATACAAAGTGAGGCATTTCGCGTGCGTGAGTATAAAAAATAAGCAACTTTTATTCACTGTTTTTAATTCTAATTTCGCATTTATTGGAGTTCTGAACAAGTTAAAAAATTTTGTCATTTAAATGTGTCCATGGACAGCTGTTATTTGTACAGCGAATTATTAATTCGATGCATAATGATGGCAATTGGATCTTTTTGTGACCATTGTAACCATTTGGCCGTTTACAGCAGTACTGTATCAATGTCTTCCAGGTCAATTGGCACTCCATGTTTCCATTGTACTTCACAATTGTACTACTCGATAATCAATATTCTATTATTTTTGATCGTTTTTCCAGACATTTCACTTTTGGCAAATTTTACCCACAAATGTCAACAGTCTCAGCAGTCAATTTTAATGCTAGACAATTGAAACACTCTTTCTAAAAGTTTTTTTTTTTCGAACCACATTTCTTTCTATGCGACTCTAAAGACCAAATCCGGCGCTGATATAATACTTTGGAATTAATAAGCACATTTGGCGGGAAAATAATCCAAAAGCCTTAGAGGCCAATTCTGGGATTTACCATTTTGCAGAATTAATAAAAAAACCCCTCTGAATAAAGGCTTATTCACACATTTACTCTCTTAGTAAAATCCAATTTCATTATATACTGTATAGTCACAAAAATAAAAAAAATTTCAATTGTTAAATGCCACATAGTCAAATCCAATTTATTTATAGCGAGGATTTTCATTTCCACTTCGTTCACATACTTAATCTCGTTTTTTTTTTTCATTTTAAAAGTAAATTTCCATAATTTTGCATAGTAGTATTTTAATCCGGTTTCCGAAATATCTTTTTTTTTTATTCCTAAGTTAGCAGTGTGAACGTGTAGAAGTGTAATGTCAGGTATTAAGATGAGAGATATTTTGCCATTTATAATTTATCTTATTATACGGATTGCTATTAAAATTTAACTGAGAAATGCAATAGCGTTTTAATAAGTTATTTACTCGGTGTAATTTTCTATAAAAACGGAATCACTAAACACGAAGACGCATTTACGTAAATTGCTTCCAAGAAAGTATTTTTCATGATAATGAACTTAAGAAATTTTGGCTTGCCACTTAATTGCTTATAACCGTGTAAATTTACTTTATTTCATCACAGTACTTGTACCGGATGATCATAAAGTACGTGTGTACATACAAATTATTCAGTACATAAAACATTAAAAAACCAAAAAAAAAAAAAAATCTATGGTAGCAACATTTAATTTGTTTCTGTTATTTTGTTCATAATTTGAACGAGACAATTTTTTACTGTAAAAAATGCAATTTACTCACTTATTTTTGCTCATGATTTTTTCCTAATAAATAAGCAAGATAAATGTATTTTAATGTAAGCTATGCAATTGATTCCAGTTTTCTTGTTCATTTTTTACAAATAAAATAATTTTTTATTTTAAGCATGTACAGTATATTTTAATAATACTGTATATACACATAGAGTGTAATCTCGTTAATACGAAGCAACCTAGCAGTCCCGAACTAAAGTATAGGCATTTCCATACATTTTTTGTTCGTTAACACGAAGTAAAACCCCGTTAATACGAACTGGTTTTGCTTCTCCAAATAACGCTGGCGAAAATATAGAAAATCTAAACATTTTTATAAATTTTAAAGTTTTTATAAAAACAAACACAAAATCAGTACATTTTAAGTTTGGTTTTATAAAAAAAATTAAAAAATCCATTGTTTTTTCTTAAATGCATGCATGCATATGAATGCACAAAATGCATTATACAGTATTTTAAAATGTAATTTTTGTATCTTTTTGTAATTTTTGAATCTAAATACAGAAATGTCATTTTGGCCAATATATATTATTTTTTGAATGTGTATGTTAACACAAAACCCCGTTAACACGAAGAAAAATCTCGGTCCCAACGACTTTGTGTTAACGAGAATCCGCGGTATTTTACTTATAATTTAAGATTTTTATGGTAAACCATTCAATGTATTTCTGTCTCTTTATTGGTAACAAAAACCAAGAACGTGAAAAATATATTTTATTATCGGCAATACAATTTATTCCCGTTTTTTACAGACAGTTTTTAATAATAAAAAACAAAGAAAAATTGTAAGCCATGCATTTTAATCCAGCTTCTTTATTGATGTTTTTGCTTATAAAGTAACGAGACTAGAATCATTAGAAAGCAATGCGACTTATTCCCATTTCTTTATTGTAATTAATTATTTTTTTTGTAAGCTTTGTTAATAAATAAACGGGAAAATTGTCCATAGTAAACCATGCAATATATTCCCGTTTCTTTTATTAGTAGTATTTGCAAATAAATAAACGAGACAAATATTCATGGTAAGCCATGTAATTTATTCCTGTTTGTTTATTGGTAGATGTTTCTAATAAAGAAATGTGAAAAATATCAATGTAATCTATTCCTGTTTCTTTATTTCCAAGATGTATTTTTCAACACGTATTTTATGATCACCCCATAGAAATAAAAATAGTATTAGCAGTACTTAGATTCAATTCTAATAATAATAGATTAAACCTAAAGTAACTGTGTGCACGCTCTTAATCTTTTTAAATTAGTATCGTTAAGGTGCACGTAAAAGCAATTTAAAATCGATCTTAAAAGATCAGTAACATCACCAATTCCAATTAAATATCAGTTCATTTTTGCTCAGATTATTAAAACTGCGTACAATGACGCTGCTCATCCGATTTCAATAACTATGGAAATTGTTAAGCTCAAATGGCACTTTAGATGCAAAAATAAATTGATAAGAAATTGTTTGGTAATTTCTAAGGCAACATTACCAAAGCAGAATCATTTTGCAGTGAAATTGCAGTTGTGCCAACTACGATAACCAATATTTTAACCACCAAAATAAAATTCATGAGAAACCTCAATTTGACATTTATTTCAGCAACAAAAACTATTTGTAGATGCTTACACAAAGTCTATGTAAACTTTGCATTATAAAAATACACAAAATTAGTTTACTGCTAAAAATGATATTACTAGAGCACTGCAATTTCAATTTCTTTATTATTATTTAACTAAAGTTAATTGCTATTTAACGTGCAACTAAAACCAACAAATGCTCTTACATGCAAATTGAATATTATTTCTTTCAAATTATTTTCACAAAACCCTCTTACGTATTGCATTTTACAAATTTAGGCATAATATCGTTTTCTTCCGGCTAATTTTCCCAATCTTCAAACCGGAACACTTACTTTTTCATTGCAAAAAAATAAACGAGAATAATAACCATTGTCGCTGATGCTCTTTAGTCTCGTTTCTTTTTATAGTGCTTAAAAAACAGAGATCCAAATAAGAAAATTACCCAATATACTGTAGTAAAATCAGTGTTTCGTTGAAGAATTGTTAAAACACAATGCAATAAAAATTTTTATTAACTGACATAAATCATCAACATGTTTCCCATTTTTGCAGACAACGCCAACAAATTAGTATAAAACTATTTTAATTGATAAAACTAAAACAATGCACATTGTGTATCGACCAAAAACAGCTTTTATATGCGCAATAAACACTAATTTTATATGACATGTACAGTATACTGAATGACCCATAGAAACAGCACTTTACTGCATTGCTAACCAATAATTGAGATTTACAGTTACGCCATTTTAAAAGCATACTATAAATATTTAAGCATCTTTCTAGCATAAAAGCTTGTTTTGTATTTTTTTTTACTGCATAGATTAAAGTGAAAATTGTAAAACTTGGCAAACTATTCTACTCTATTTGGATTCCATAGAGTGCATTATTTTACATTGACATTTTGTCACTTTTGGAGTCCACCTACTAAGCTTTTATTATCATTTCACGTTGCACATTCTTTTATTTGTGACGTCCAATTTTTAACTCTTGTCTTGTTATTCTTCAACCTCTACACTCTAGAGCCTCGGTTCCCAAACTGGGTGCCACCGCACCTTGGGGTTCCGCGAGCTTCTACCAGGGGTGCCGCAGTAAAATTCTAGTAATGGCGGCTGCAAATAAGATACACCTAAACTCGCTTATAGTGAATACCGGTTATAGTGAAATTCCGGTTATAGTGAAGTTTTCGTAAGGTCTTGGTTGGTCAGCTATTGAATCACATGTTAACTTTTCCCGCTTATAGTGAACCTCTCTATAGTGAAATTTCGGTTATAGTGAAGAACATTTGACCATTTTTTGGGTAAATCTTCTCGGTTATAATGAAATTTTAAGATTTACGTGAGATTTACTTGAGAATTACATGAAAATCACTTGAGAATTACATTAAAAGTACTGTACTTGTGAATTACATGATCATTTTAGATACAGTGTTTGTTACTGTACTGTATGAAAATCATAGTATGCTGTACTGTACTTTATATGCAAATCTTAGCAATGTAAAATTATGGGGCATGTAGACTATTTATCCAGAATAATAATAATTAAGCCAAAATAATGGTATCAATGAAAACATATTCCTTATTTTAGAAAGTCTAATTATTATTAAAACTAAACCAAATGCATTAGCTAATGTTTTCATAGCCTAGTTAGAACTGGAGTCTTCGTATTTTTACTGTAGGTCAACTGGAAAACAACAATTCCATACTTTTTTAATTATAGTTAAAGTTTTAAAATAATTTTTAGTAAACATCGTTATTAAAAAATCTTTTTATAAAGCAATAAGTTATTGAAGATGTCTATAAAAACGTAATATAGACTTAAAATGTATTTTAGATTTTTTTATAGCAATTCCGCTTATAGTGAAGTTCGGATATAGTGAAGTGTTTTGGCCGGTCCCTTGCCACTTCACTATAAGCGAGTTCTGGTGTTTTTGAAAAAAGGCTGTAGAGATGGCTGTAAAGCATATTTTATGCGATTTAGCATTTTTATGCTATGTAGAAACTTTTTGCTATGTAGCATATTTATGCTATTCTTCCAACTTAAACTATACTTAATTAACATGCTAAATAGCATAAATATGCTCATTTTGTTCTTCTTCCCATACATTCATTTGAAAAAATCAAGCTACAAGCTTGTATTTAATTTGGAGTGGTGACCTGCAATACACCACGTGGAAATATTTTCGTACATCTTTTTTAAGTAGTCAGGACGTTGACCACGTGCAAAATACACTATCTTAAAACTAAGGTAAACTAATTTAATTAAAGAAAATTGAGACTACATTGCACTTCATTCAATGGCAATTTGTCTCGTTTATTTCATTTTGTATAAAATAAATTGCCAATATCAAAATGAAACTAAATTACATGTGATTTAATGGCAATTTGTCTCGTTTATTTCATTTTTTAAAACAAAAACTGCCAATATCGAAATGTGACTAAATTGCATTTCATTCAATGGCAATTTATCTCATTTATTTCATTTTGTAAAACAAAAACTGCCAATATCAAAATGAGAATAAATTACATGTGAT
>JAAFCF010006596.1:15806940-15872713 GCA_013389785.1 Helicorthomorpha holstii
TCAATGCAATTTGTCTCGTTGATTTCATTTTTTAAAACAAAAACTGCCAATAACGAAATGAGATTAAATGGCATTTGATTCCATACAAATTATCTCGTTTATTTCATTTTTTAAAACAAAAATTGCCAATATCGAAATGTGACTAAATTGCATTTCATTCAATGGCAATTTGTCTTATTTATTTTATTTTGTAAAACAAAAACTGCCAATATCGAAATGCGACTAAATTACATGTGATTTAATGGCAATTTGTCTCGTTTATTTCATTTTGGTTAAGAAAACTGTGCCAATAACAAAATGAGACTATCAAAAATATAATGAAAATTTCAAGCAAACAATTTCATCCTTCTCATTAAAAATAGTGTTAATTTGAAACTGTTTTGTCTTTTTTACTGACATAAGTATAGGGGTGCCAAAAATTTTTGTTAGCTCCACAAGGGTGCCATTGCAAAAAAAGTTTGGGAACCACTGCTCTAGAGGGCAACATGAAAGCAATCGCCATTAAAAATGCACATATCACAATAGGATGAAAGAGAACACACAAAAATACTAGAAAATAAACAAACAAACAAAAAAAAAAGATAACAAAGCAAAAGTACAAAGACTATACTGTCAAAAGTTTTGAAAGTTTCACAAAAATACATGGATTTTTTTACTTTCATTTATTGCAAAACAACATATTTAGATCCAAATAATTTTTCATAAACTTGCATGTACAAGGATTGCATGCAACTGAGCTATCCAACAGAAATCATTGTACACAAGAAAAAGATACACACGGTATAAGAAATGGACAGTTGATAAGATAAATCAAATTATAGTTTGTTTTGGTTTATTAATAATATATTGCCATTTCCACATGAAGAACTTCTGGCAACACATTCATTGCTTTTGCTCACGTTTTACTTTCATTTTTTTTTTGCTTTTGTTAAATACAAGATACTATAGTAATACTAAAATGCTAAATACCGGGTACTTTTCTAAATTGGAACATATTTTACCATAAAAGAAAATAAACGAGAAAAATCGCCATTGAAACTGATATTATTTAATCTCGTTTCTTTATTCCTCATGTTTTATTCTCCATAACAAAAAGAAATCACCATTAAAAATAATAAGTTTAAATTTGGATTTTTTTTATTAACGACAGTAACCACAGCAACAAGACAACAAAAATATAAAATCAGAAGAATTCATATAAAATTATTGTCATGTTTTATATGTCAAAAAAGAAATGGGAAACATCGTCATTCGTACTGATGTGGTGAGTCTCATTTTTCAATGACATGTTATTCTCTAATGAAAAAATGGGATAAATCGCCATTGGAACTGATATAATTTAGTCTCATTTCTTTACTGACGCTGATTGTTGTTTCTTTATTGAACAAGAAAAAACGAGATAAATCGTGATTTAAATAAATATGAATTATTCTCGGTTTTTTATTTCTCATGTTTTTATTTCATTTAACAAAAAAAAAAAAACGAGAGAAACCACCATTGAAAATAATAAGATTTATTCTCGTTTTTTTATATTAACGTCATTAACCACAGCAACAAAAACACAAAATCAGAAGAATTAATACAAAATTACTGTATTATACGAAATATGTTTTCTATGCCAAGAAAGAAACGGGAAACATCGTCATTCGTACTAATATGATTGAGTCATTTTTTACTGACATGTTTTTCTCCAATGAAAAAATTGCCATTGAATCTGATATTCTTTCCCATCGTTTTCATTGGCACTGTAAGTAGCACTGTTTCAATCTAGAACATCACCCAATATACAGTATTTCCTAAGCGTAGAATGTGTGGAGTGGTATAGTCTATAGACGACGTGATCATTAACTTAATAATGCTAAGAAAAAAATAAATTTCTGTATTAGACGTTTTAAAACGATTATCTCGAATGTGAATGACACGCTGTTTAATCAATATGCAACATCAGTTGCTCATGAATATTATTAAAAAAAATAATCAAATATTTTTTACAACTTCATTATACAATACACATTATACAAAAGTGTATATCAAATACAGCTTTGCGGTTAATCAATGACTTTGACGTTAATTCCAAAGTGCATTGGAAACTGGCAAAACTGAAAGAAAATACTGTATGAAAACAACCGCATACAAGAATAACCGCCATTTACGATTTACGTATAATTTGCAGAAAATGTTTATTAGAATAGTTATAGTTGCGTGGTTAAGTAGTTGGGGTTGTTTTTGTAATTCGGCGTGTTTATTATGGATATTTTGGCGAAATTACGTTGCGCAGCTTTAATGCAATGCATTATAATGTGGCGCATAGTGTAGTGTAGTTTGCCCATGCAATAGTTGCTGGCCCGTTACACAGACATTTTCAATCATTACAAAAGATTGTGGAATGTGATAGAGAAAACCACATGCCCTAACGCTTTTATTACAAAGCAGCACTCAGCAAACAACAAAAACGTCTCTTAAAGAGATGGGTTATTCGTAGAAATGCATTTTACAACAAAAGGGGGATAATGATGGGGAAACAATCACCGCAAGAAATGGGCATCAACATTGCATAACAGGGTAAGCCACGCACAATAATACAGAGTGATAATAACATAACTTACGTGTTTACATATACAAGTTGGCAATAAAGAAACGGGAATAAATTGCATAGCTTACCATAGATATCTTTCCCGTTTCTTTATTAGGAAAACTCACTAATAAAAAAAAGAGACTAAATTGCATAGATTACCATGAATATTTGTCTCGTTTCTTTATCTGCAAGAAAAACGAGAATAAAATCTGTTTCCAACAATAAATATATTTCTTGGTAAAAAAATTACCAATAAAGAAATAGGAATAAACCGAATGGTTTACTATAAAAAAGTTTCCCGTTTCTTTATTAGCAAAATTTACAATAGAAAAAACAAATACATAGAATTGCTCAAAATGCACATTTGCCTTGTTTTTTAATATCAAAAGTTAACTTAATTAGAATTAATTACTTCACTTTATTGGCAAAAAAATGTCCAGTAAAGAAATAGGAATAAATTGCATTGCCTTTCATTGATACTTGTCTCGCTATTTTTTTAGCAAAAATCACCAATAAAATAACGGAAAAAATTGCATTGCTCACAATAAATATACATGTATGTCTCGTTTCATTATTATTATTATTACTTGTTAGCATGCATATGTGAGCACATTATCTTATGATTTTAAATAACAAAATGACTAACTGAAAGCATGCACTCTATAACGAAGTTAAGCGCTTGTACTAGAACAATTTAAGGTATTTGACAGAAATAACATGACATTTAACAAGAAAACAAAAGTTGCATCATGTCAGCATGCTTTTTTTGTGTGCTGCTTTATGTCAAAATCTTGCTGCACTTAATTTTAATTAACAGCTAAGAGTCACTCACCGATTTGAGCTAGTGTTTCAAGTCAACAATGATGCTTTTGGCATTAATGGCATTAAACTCGCAACTTGAAGCTATAAAAAAATAGTGACAGTTTGATAAAGTGAGATGGCAGTTAATTGGAACCAAATAAGATTTGGAATAACAACGATGGTACTGTATAACTAATCTGTAAGCTTATTTGAAATACTTAATCCAACTATGGAAAAGCTGCACACAAAATGCACTGATTTAGTTGCGTCAGATTTCACGTGGATTTTCCAATAAAAGTCAATGCGACAGCAAATTTCAGTGACGGATTATTATGCGCAGAAAGCGTCCTAAATAGTATAATAGCAAAGGGTTTCCACGTTAAAAATCGGTCGGAACAGTCTCATCAGCGATCGATATCCAATTTAATCAAAAAATACAAGAAATTGCAAAAAATTAATAAGTAAAAATGCACTTTTAAGTGTTCAAAGATTGAGTAACTATGATGTTATGATTAAATTGTCTTGATTTAATTATTATAGTTTACTTAAGCAAAGTAATTATAGTTGATTACTTTATATACAAAAAAATTGAGATAAATTGGGATAACTTATCTTCGTAACTGATACATTTGTTACTTCAATGATTAAAAAATAAACGGGACTATTGTAACTAATAGGAACCAGTCTCGTTTTTTTATTAACATTTTTTGGGACTGATAATTTTGTGGTAACATTTTGAATACTAGTTAATCAAATTGACAAGACAGAGAGAGCTAGTGAGTAATAGGCTAAGTCAGGTGACTAGTGAGATAATCAATTTTTGATAATAAAAATGATGATTAGTTTATTTGTATTGTGTAAAATAAATTGTTAAAGTGTTAAAGAATTATATTTTTAGTGTGTTCAATACGTCACCAGTGTTTGTAAGTAGATTATAATTTGAATGTTAATTAGATACTGATAGTTAATTGTATCATTATAAATTGTAGATTGGAAGTCATTACATAAGATTTGTCTGGATTGACAAATTATTGTTTTTAGTAGTTAATGTAGGTAAACTTTGAATTACTGTATATAATTGTGTCATACTGAAAAATGATGTAATTGATTATGTAATTCCTTCTCTATTGTTGTAAATTGAACTCGAGGGTAAAACGGATGATATGCCCCAGGGGCTAGCAATTTACCTTTTTTGTTAAAATTTTGATTTTTTTAAAAACATTTTTGTAACTTGCTTCCGCCAATACATTTTGGAGACCCCTCATGTAGTCACTTACAGTATTTAACATTTACAAATAAGCTTAATTGAGGACCCCTACTGATTTCTTGCACTCAGACCCCTTCTTGAAGAAGGCCGGCCCTATGATTAGGTTGAATAAATTGTATTAGATTGAATATTAGAGTAAACCAATTTAATGGGATTAAAGATTATTTTAGTCCATATGTTTTTGCCTCCATCTTGGATTGAATTTAGTTTTTGATTTTGTGTTAACAGAGGTTACTTACACAACAAATTTTAGTCTGGTTTTTATATGGGCACTTTGGTTCCTTTATGGCTAAATAAAAACGCAACAAATCTCAGTTGTAATTAATACAATTTAGTTTTTCTTTTTGTTGTTTTTTCGTTTTCATAGTAAGATAAAAACGAGACAAAAAGAAATTGGAACTGATACGATTTTGTCTCGTTTCTTTATTGGCACAATGAAAAACTGTTCCAATTTAGAAAATGACCTTGTATACTACTGCATGATCTTAAATGACCTATATCCATGTTATCTTAATTTGATGATTTTTACTGAAGCCTCTTGAGACATCTCTTTACTAACAAAATAATAATAGTAGTTTCTTAGGGCTATGTGGACCTTCTCGCCTACGCAAGTATCTGCTGTCAATAGGAAGACACTTTCAAGTTTCTAAACAAACTACCAATTACCGTAATTGATTTCAGTACTTTTGTAAAAGGAAGAAAAAGAAACAAACTTTGATTAGCCTATTACTGCCATAACGCAAGCAGTTGTCCATGGGCGCTGCTTTTGACCCTTGTAATGCGCCATTAAGTAAATTAGCAAAATTAAACCGGTTGCCAGCAGAGATGCAAAATTCGCCACTTCTTACAACATAAGTGGCACAATTAACAGTATAACTTATGAATATAATAGCGTTAATTAATTAAGAATAATCATGTCTCCAATCTTTTAATTATCTGGTGTTTTAAGTATCCACTTTAATCTAATTTAATATGGCACCTTATAAGACCTTTAGGTCTTTTGCAAAAACAAAGTTACATTATTTTAAGACTTTATCGAGCATAATTTGCATAATAACTACAATATGCAGTACAACTGCAACAAACATTTTTGTCTAAAACATTAATACCATTTTTTGAAACAAATTTACATTAACTTGAAAATTTATATTGAATTGCTATTAAATTTATATTTGTGCTGGTATAATAAAATAGCATATCTCGTGAGCTTCTATTTAATTATTTACTGATGCACGATTTGAGATTGCAGATTAAATTTAATATTAAAAGAATTTTAAATCATGTGTAAATTTTAAATATGTTAGAAGATTAAGTCTGGAGATTTCGTACTTTTCGATTATTTATATTTTAAGCTTTTCATTTTTGTTGAAGATCCTTACTCGTTATGTCTGGAGTATAGTTTGTATTCTGTTGAATAAAATATCGGTTGATTTCTCTATAAATTTACTGTACAGTATATACCCGATGATTTTCTAAATTAGAACACAGGTTTATACTGCGCCATTAAAGAAATGAGACTAGATCTTATCAATTGCAATAGAAATCTGTCTCGCTTCTTTTTTATTTTTTTTTTTGTATATTGGAGAAAAAAATGTCAATAAATAAACGAGACTAGATCTTATCAATCGCAATTACAATTCGTCTCGTTTTTGTCAATAAATAAACAGAACTAGATCGGTTTAATTGCAATAGGAATTTGTCTCGTTTCTTTTTTGTTAAAGTGAACAAATGCCAATAAATAAACGAGACTTGGTCGTGTCAATTGCAATAGGAAGTTGTCTCTTTTTTTTGTTAAAGTGAACAAATGCCAATAAATAAACGAGACTTGGCCGTATCAATTGCAACAGGAATTTGTCTCGTTTCTTTTTTAAAGTGAAAAAAATGCCAACAAACAAACGAGACTAGATCGTGTCAATTTCCATTAAAATTAGTCTCATTTCTTCTTTTATCATGATGAACAAATGCCAATAAATAAACAAGACTTCATTGTGTCAATTACAATAGGAATTGGTCTCGTTTCTTTTTTGTTAAAGTGAACAAATGCCAACAAATAAACGAGACTATATCATGTCTATTGCCATTAAAATTAGACTCATTTTTTTTTGTCATAGAGAAAAAATGTCAATACATAAACGAGAGTTGATCGTATCAATGGTAATTGGAATATAAAATATATCTTAGTTTTATTTTTGAAAGAACAAATTTTGCCAAACTAAAGAAATAAACTAAATCTCATCAGTTATAATACCAATTTCTTTCTTTAATTTCTTGTTCTGATGAAAATAAAGTATTAATCAAGAAACTATACTATATCTTGTAAATTTAAATGCCACTCTATCTCGTTTCTTTCTTGCCAAATTAAAAATAAAACGTTGCAATTTAGAATTTACCCGGTGCTGTATTTTCTAATTCAATAACAAGAAATCTCAAATATTTAATGAAAAAAGATAAAGTAGTGGTTGAAAACTGTATATTATTTTCTTGTCAAGATAAAATCTTGGAATTGCTATTAAAGTTTAAAACCAGAAAATCGATGAAAATAAATAATAATAAAGTTGTTTTTAAGTTAAGAGTTAAGGATACGAGATTTAATAAGCTCCAATCATAAATAACTTTTAGAAGTGACTGAAATATAGTTGCGCTTATTTAAAATGAAAACATCAACAAAGAAAAATGCAATAATTTCAGTTTTCAGGTCGAGATTTGGAACTCCAGTCACACAAATTGTTATAACAATTTTTTTCTTTTTCATATTCTTTTTTTTTCTTTTTGTTTACTTTTTAAGACTTATAATAAAAGAAGCATTTTCATCGAAGTTGGAAAATTTATATCCGGATTTACTTCCATTAAAACGTCTTTCTCTTTTTTTATTATTATTATACATACAATATATTAGAAAGAAAAGGTCGTTCTCAAAAATTTCGTTGTTTGTCTCTCTCAAGTCTCAACTTTACTTGTACATTACGCTGAACGAACAAACATAGTAGAAATTTAACCCCCTCACTCCACTCCACCCTATCCCCCATTTCCCATTCCCACCCCAATCCACTGACGTTATCGTTCCCAAATTCCTAAGGATCGGTCTACCTTGTACATTTGGTCAAAAGACAAGATCGAGTCGTCTGACTATATGGCCTTCGTTTGAACTTATGCAAAAAAGAAAAAAAAAAAAGACGCCACCAAAAACATCTTCTTTAAAGCATGTTTATAAGACAGAATGATGCTTTCACTGCCTTTGAAAAAATGTTTATGCGTGTCTTTATAGCAAAGATAATGCCGAAATATAACGTTGGTAAACAAGGCACCACTTCAGTGTAATAATATGCTGAATATTTTTTTTTTCTTAAAAAATAACGTAATTTGGCATTCAAATTGCATCATACCGAAAATTCAGAATGTTTACACAAACATAAGTTTAAATGCAAATACAAAACTTGTAAAACCCAAAAACAAAATAAGATGCACTTTTGCAGTTACACAAGATTCAACCCAATCAGAGACAAGTTAAAATTTAAATTTGCAAACTTCAGTCACGAAATTTCTCTTAACTAAAACAAAATTAATTAAAACTTTTTGATTTTATTAGGAAGAAAAATGGGGTTTGATAAACAAAATCTTTTGATTAGCATCTCTTATCCTGTTTTTTTTTTCTTTCTCCTTAAATGACGTTGTCGACTGACAAAGTGTGACACTGTCTAAACGCAGACTTATCAGTGAGTGAAATGTTTGGAAGTTGTTAAGACATGGATAGAAGTAGGGGGACTCACGGTCAAATAGTTTTGGCGACAATCCAAAACTTAAGACTTAAGTCTGAGATAATGCGTTAGTTTTCTTTCTGCTTATTCGCTTCCCTTCCTCCATAAAGTCAAGCCACACTGTTACCCCATTTTCTACATCTCTCCCCCTTATCCCCCCATCTTCCTTACCCCCACCTCCTCCATCGACGCCAACAAGAAAAAAAAACTATTCAAAGATCCATATCCAATAATATTTTTCAATTTTTAAATATACGCTAGCATTTTATCTTAACTCGCAAATATCTTTATTGAGAAATTTTATTATATTTCTTATATTTTTTTTTTTGAAATGAGAAAAATGTACAGGTAAAATACGACTGCGCTTATCAACAAATAATAATATTCAAATATTAGGATTTCAACCAATCCTCGATTCAAATTGAAATTTATTTTTATTGCTTTATTATTCCGGGTGATTAACTACGTTGGAATGCTTTTTTTTTTCATGGAAGAAAACAAACGAGACAAAAAGCTAGTGAAACGAATGGTAATAATTCCCGTTATTTTATTGCCACGTTTTGTTTCTATTGTAAAAAAAGAAAAGAAACAAATCTCTATTGGAACTTATGAGATTTAGTCTCGTTATTTTATTCTTATTTTTTTGTTTCCATGGCATAAAAAATGAGATAAATTGCTATTGGAACTGATCAGATTTAGTCTCGTTTCTTTATTGGAACTTCTTTCCCTAAAGAACAAACAAGACAAACTGATCCTGGAACTGATGGCATTTAATCCCGATACTTTCTTGAACTTTTTGCCTTCATGGCAAGAAAAAATTAAGACAAATAAAACCGATACGATACCGATCGTTTCTTTATTGGCCCAGTAACGGTTCCACTTTAGAAAATCACCTAGAATATTTATTTCAAAATATCTTCAAAAAAAAAAAAAAAAAAAAACCGTACATAAAAGTAAAGACATAAAATAAAATACTCTAAAAGCAGCTCGATTCTCCACTTGAAAACGATAATTATTGGTTCTACATTTGAGTGCCTTTAAATCCCTTTAAGCAATGCTAATTTGCACAATATTTCTTCACTTTTCTTCAACCAAAAAACCCTATGCTAATCATTTACAAGGTTTCTAGAAGCGAAGCGGTTAATGCCAATGCAATGCCTCTCGTTGAATTATCCGAGTTATAATGTATTCTCATCGCGATATAAACACTTAAATTGCAAATTCGTAGCTATAGAAATATTAGCAAAAACGACGCATAAACTTAGATTTATCAGAATAACCACGCAAAGGATATGCAGCATTTAGTTTGATCTGCTTCAAGTTTTGCTAAAAAATGTTATTCAAATTATCCCGAAGAACATGTATAAAAGTATTAAGAAACTTTGAAAGCAATAATATTGAAAAAGACATGCATTCCTTTGGGGAAACTGATTGATTGAGCCCTGACTAATCAAGCGTAATGAAACGAGAATTCGTAGTTGGAAATGAACATTTCGATTTCAGATTAAGAGAATCAGCAAATCAGTCAAATATAAATAAAATTTTTTTAAAAGAAGACGAAATCCTCATAAAACAAAATTTTAATTGACTAAAGAAAGACATTTAATGTATACTGTACATGTTCCCAGAAACATTATCATTACTTTATTAATTAAACTTAATATACATAATATTCACTATGAAGCTTGAAAATTTAATGACACAAAAAAATTAGCTGTCGTAGTTTCATGTTTATTTATTTTGAAAATTGAAATTATCTAATTACGACCGAATGCTTATATTTAATTAACTATATTAAATAATGTATTTTAGCATAGTAGTACTGTATGTAATTACCGGCTGATTTTCTAAATTAGAAAACTGTTATTTTACTCGTAAAAAGCCAGTAAACAAGTATGACTTAAATTTATGAATTCCAAAGACGATTTTTTCTCATGTTATTCTTGTCATGAAAAAATTGCCAATTTCTCACGATTTTTTTCTTATCAGGAAAAATAAAATTGCGTTTCAGTTTAGCAAATCACCCGGTATAGTATCTAATATTTTAAATATTCTCCTACAGTACATTATTTTTCTTTAATTTCAAAAGTAATAAAAGCTTAAGCAATTACAGATAAACATGCTTTCATTTGAAATAAAAAAGTAAATGAACCTTTACAAAATCCAATTATTAATTTATTTTTATTTAACAGCATAACATGGTTTAATGTATCTCATATAAATTCTAGGAATTCATCTATTAAAACATTGATGTATTCAAAAATAAGTTTAAATAAGTTAAATAAAATTACTGCAAACTTTATATGAAATATTAAGTTTCTTAACTGGTGCATTTGTTGTGCTTTTAATTATGTAGATCGATTTATTTGATTAGCTTAGCAAGACTTTTCTTTATGTGAGTCAATAGAAATCGTTCAATAAATGACAGTAACTTAATCAACATAAAGTAATTTGATCGTAATACTCAAATGAATGACCGTTGGACAGTTTGTAATTCACTTAATACGCTTATTTATGACCCCCACTGCACTGCACTACACTATTTTCTTTTATGCAGTATAATCTCTACTAATGCAATTTTCCTTTATCAAGTCTTCACCAAAATTTGATAAAAAAAAAGTATTTGGGCAGTGAGCCTAAAGGATACACTCAAATGTTTTTAATGGAAAGTAGCTGTTCAAAAAAAAAAAAAAAAGCTATTGCTATTTTTCTTTTCACTTAGTTCAATGTTTGCATAGTTGGATTTTTGGTTATCATGAGTGGTCCTTAGGCTTTTACTGTGCGTTAAAGCAAACGAAGAAATGAATATCAAATGTTATTTATTCTCGATTTTATCCGGTAAGAATTTATCGGTAGTCTATTACCATGTAGTTTAGAAATAAATAAATAACGTAATAAAAACCATGAAGTAAATAAAATAAAAATACCAAAAAAAAATTTATTTGTCACTAGTTTTTTTTTAAGTAATATTAAATTTGAAGAGTTTGCTCCATGGAGCTAACAGAGTCAATTGACAGAAATCATTAATCAGTAATAACAGTATGTAAGTTAAGAGAAATACAAGGGAAATTGCTAGGATACAAATACACTTGGTTACAAACAATTTTGGAAAATTTTTTATTAAAAAAAAAAAGGAAGATCATTAGACGTAATCACACTGTAAATGCAAATAGCAAAGAAACAGGAATAAATTATGGAAAATTTTAGAAGCTCATAATAGTTCTTTGTTTCGTTTATTTAAAAAAATAACCAGAAAAGAAATGACAATAACTGCATTGCTCACAATAGATACTGTAGTTGTCTTGTTTCATTTTTGGTCAACATTACTTTCAAAAAGCAGAGAAACATATTTCATTGTTTCAAATAAATATTTATCTCGTTTCTTTAGTGGCAAGAAATATCAATAAAGAAACGACCATAAATTACAATGTTTATAATCAATAGTTAATTAGTTTTAATAGCAAAAATTACCTGTAAAAACAAACGGGAATACATTTTATTGCTTCAAATTGATAATTGCCTCGTTTGTTTATTAGAAACATGGCATTGCTCGCAATAAATTGTTGCCTCGTTTCATTATTGGCAAATATTAATTTCAAAAATCACGAGAATATATTTCATTGCTTCAAATACTGTACATGTAAATATTTATCTCGTTTCTGAAGTGGCAAAAAATATCAATAAAGAAACTGCAATAAATTGCATTGCTCATAATCGATAGTTGACTAATTTTAATATTAAACAAAATTACCTGTTAAAACAAACGGGAATAAATTTCATTGCTTCAAATTGATAATCGTCTCGTTTATTATAAAAATTATCCGGAAAAGAAACGGCAATAAATGGCATTGCTCACAATAGACAGTTGTCTCGTTTCTTAACCGGCAAAATTTATTCATGAAGAAACGAGAATTCATTTCATAGTTCCCAATCTGTTTTTGTCCCGTTTATTTATTGACAAAAATTACCATGCCAAATAATGAAATGGTAATAAATTGTGTTATTTATGATCACCCTGTATTTGTGAAAAAATCAACGACATCAGATAAAATAAGCACTGCATGTCACTTTCAATGTTTTTATTAAAATGAATGAATAAACATCAGCGTCGATCAAACACAAAATACCACGAAAAAATGTCAATGAGGATAACATTTAATGGCCATCCGGTTTAATTTGCCACAAGTAATAAACGGAAATTCGCATTACAAAATAACAAAAAAAAAAAAAAAATAAAATCGCAAGAGAAATAATAATTGTAATAAATTGATATTCACTGACGTTGTACACATAGATTTGCGTCGTCGGCGTTGTTTATTAAATAAAGCGCCATAAACAACAAGTGCAGCAACAAAAATCAGCCAATTAAAATTCTCGCCACAATTCACAACTGTTGTTACTTTTTCTGGTGTTGGCAGAAACTTCCAGGAAGTGCATTATTTTAGCGTCAAATTAAGGCCATTTCATCGTTTTCTAGCAGCGTTGTTTTACAGCTAACTAACTTTTCAATTTTTAGGCACGTACGCAGCAGCAACGTTAACTTAGCGTCAAAATATATGGTTATTTTATACAAGTTGGCAGCTATATAAAACGTTTTTACTCCCAATTTACCCCCTTCCCTCTTAGTCTCCCTTCCTCCTGTTATATCTAAACTTTATTTCACGTCATAATCGATGTCATTTGTATACACATCCGGGTTATATGGGCCTATATTTCAGGTAGGCGTAGGGTAATAAAAGTAGCTGAGTTTTTGGGATGTGAAGAGACGAGACTAATCCAAATGCAAATCGCGGCGCTTTTTCTGACGTTGATAAAAATGGAGCGCGGTTTCCTCAGCAATGCAATGAACGTCATCTATCAGACGTCACCATTTTTCCCGATTCTACTTCATAAACACTTTACAATGCCAACCAACTCCGTTTTCTTTTATCATGCTACACCTCTCAAAAACGTCTTAAAACAATAGTGTCAAAAGAAATTACCATATCTCAGAATTTAATGGCTGTCAAGTCTTTATATTAGAACTTTTGCAGCCTTAAAATAGAAGGAGAAGGGCAAAATCAGTGTTCCAGTGAGTGGTTTCAACTTGAGTGGCCACTCCGTGGAGCCAAACTTAGATTGCGCCCATCTTTTTACATTTATTTTCAGACATACGCCATCTGTAAAATGTAAACAATTTGCTTTGTCAACTGAGCATGCGTGGTTTTTAGAAAGACAGGCTTTTTAAGTCTCTTTACAGGACACTTAACCTAATGGTCTTTTCACGTAATTAAAACTTTTCGGCTAATGGCGCTTTGGACAATTGCACTTTGATGAACGCGTGGTATAATTGCAATGTAAACAAATACGCGATTAAAATATTAATTCGCACTGTTTGATTGCTAATTACACAAACTACGGCGTTCCCTGTTCAAAAGTTTAGTACAAATAATTTCTTAAGAGCAGTGATGGGCAAAATACGGCCCGCGGGCCAGATGCAGTCACTGAAATGCGGCATTATTCCTAATCCAACAAATAATCTCCTTTCCTTTGACCCCTTTTGGCACTGAATTTCAAACACTTAGTTGATTTTTCCTCCTCAAATTATTCAATAATCTCAATAAAAATTGTCACAAATTACTAACGCAGTAATTCCAGAAATAAACTATACAAATCTATTGGTAATATAAAACTAAACTAACAATGAGACATAAATTCTAAAATTGCTGAAGTTTCATTACATTATCATCTACATATTCGTTAACAGTAATTAAGAGTTTGATAATGTGTAAAAACATATGTCCTCAGACCATTACATATGATAATTCGAGAAAAAAAAGCAAAATTTTCAATTTGTCAGAGACCGAATTTTGCAAATTGGAACAAGATCAACGTATACAAGTAATATTGATAAATCGAGATTATTCAAAACATAAATAGAACTGTCCTAGTGCCTTAAACTCACAGTGCGAGTCAATGTGTATAATGACTTTGGAATGATTTAAATCAAAGGAAAATGGTAAACATTACATTTGGGAGATAAATTATCGGCATCGAAGAGTAAATCGAATTTGGTCATGTTTATATGGTGGCACATTTTTGGTTCAACTCAACTGTGTGTTTTGCTTGTCACTATATATTTCTGCAAATTTTCAGAACAAAATCTCGCAACTCCAATTAAGACGCAAGACCGATATTTATTAAAAACAACGTCATTTATCTAAGAACAATAATAAAAAACAATACAAATCTCCTTAAAAAAAGGCACTTTAGTCTCGATTATTTATTGTCCAATAGCGAGAGTTATTGTAAGAGAGTATTTCTTATGAAACCAACGATATGAAATACCGGTAATTAATTACTTCTAACATTGCTAATGTTATACTTTCTGCTCAACGTATTTACTACTTAAGGAAACATCTAATATTTAAAATTGCCAATTAAGTAGACAGTTGCTTTTATTTAACATGCCAGGAAGTTTTAATGAGTTAAACCAAAATTTATAGCTTCGTATTCCCCTACAATAAAGAGGAAGCATTTAATTTGAATATCTGCCTACAAGCCATTTCTTAAAAGATGCCGAATTGTACAGTACAAGCAATTGTAGCCATAGATTTCCCAACTTAATGAAACAAAATGCAATACTTGATGTTTTGTTTGCTGAAAAATTCAATATATCTCGAAATTAAACAAAATCCAAATTACATTCCAGTTGCACCATATGTCAACCGTTAGTCTGTTGGGGTTGTACTATTTTGTCCCACAATTTTCAATCCATCCTCGTTTCATAGCGAATATGTTACCCATTTATCAAATTTTCTCCAGAGAATGTTACTTCCCGTAGGAATACACACGTATATCTTTTTATCTTTCAAGCTTTTGCATCATTTTTTATTCATCTGAGGCATACAGCGTTACAGGGTGATCATAAGACAATGCATTTACAGTACCGTGTACATGTTAGCAATAAAGAAACGACAATAAAATTGCATATTTGTTTCGCTTCTTCATTGCCAAAAAAGAAACGGGAAATAACTGCACGTCTTACTATAGACATTATTCTCGTTTCTTTATTGCCAAGATGAAAATTTATGCCACCTTGTATTTGTTGTAAACGTTTTCTGCCTAACAAGCGCATGGGTGTGTATGAAAAATAAAAAAAAAGTCAAAAGCTACATAGGAAAGACAGAAAGACTAGAGGGAGCCACTGTAGCTCCGTTTGACTTATTGTAATGCCAATTTCAATTCCCACTTTTCTACCTCTCTTCTCTCTGTCATATAAAAATTTTATTTGTACTCATATTGCCTTACACATTTTTCTTTTTTATATTTTCCGGGTATTTTTTAGTACGCAGTAACAGCCGAACCGGAGGAAGTCAAAGCCTAGAAAGTGCGTCAGATGGTCAATCTCACGACGACAATGTTGGCCGACAAACCGCCACATCAAGATACAACAAATATAAAGGGACAGATGGTCATCAGCAACAGCAGCAGCACCTCAACCACCGCCAATCAATGACCGGACATAATGGTAAATGTCACCAGAAAGTTTTCTAACATATTTGATATTTCAACCTTTTAGCCGATCGATTCAAGCGATATTAGCCAACTAAATTAGATTTTTCTTCTAGGTACACTGTCCAAAGGACAGCCGTCAAATTCCTGCTCTGACCTGTCCTCATCCGGTTACAACTTGGACTTAACAACGATGAAAAAAGAAATCGAGTTGCTGAAGAGCGATTTGCTCAAAGCTCGGAAAACCATAGCAACAATGAGAGACAATGAAAAACAACTCAAAGAAAGGTAAGTACAGGGTGCTCATAACATTTGTCTTCACAACATCCAAACTGACAATAAATATCCTAGACAAAATAGCTATTGCGAATAACGAATATTTATTGGTATTTTGTGCCACCAAAGAAACAAGACAAATATCAATAGTAAACCATGCAATTTATTCCCGTTTCTTTATTGGTAATATTGAAAGCAAAAAGAAACTAGAAAAACAACTATAATACGTCATGAAATTGATTCCAGTTTTGTCTTTGCCAACATCTTAAATGGAAAGTCGTATCTTACAATCACCCTGTACAGTATAAGCTTATTTCAACACAATACAGCATGTTTATACGCTTCGATTAATAATAATATTTTCTTTTATTGTATTTGGGGAATAATGAAAATAACAACAAACCAAAAAAAAATAAATACCAATTCTTTTTCTTTTAGATTGGCTGGTCAGACGTGGAAGATGGCGACTGAAATGGGTGACCTGACCGACACTGGCAATGATAAACGACCAACAGCGCTAATTCGTCGTTATGGCAGCTTATACACCAATGGACGAACAAATACATTGGACGCCTTAGACAAAATCCCAGAACTAAACGACGCTGATGAGCTCAAAACAAAGCTACTTTTCACTGCCATTGTGGTAAATAAATTTCATCATTATTGTGCGATAGAAAACAAAACTAAAAATTATCCAGCTCAACTTTTTAATCTTTACCTTAACAACACTAATCTGATAAGTAAACCTAATGTAGAATAATGCTATTAGCTATTACAACTTATTGTACTTGGTTGATGGTTAATTAGTCTAAGTAGTCTTAAGTGCTTGCAGGAAGTTAAGAAATATCTAAAAGTTCTTGTTTTCTTCTTTTTATGAAACATTAGCCTTGAAGTATGTCGTATACTTTAGGTATTATTTAGTTTTTGAATATATTTGGCTTGTATGGCCCACTCTACACTATTAGAAGTGCATTAAGTTGATTTTTTTGTAATAAGCTGTATTACAAAATTGGAATAATAGTATGCAATTTGGTATGTTACCCTGGCATGTTACTTCATTTCAATTTTAAAATTATATAAAAGTAGCTTTTATATTTGCTTTGGGTTCATGAAATCAAATAACTGCAGTGCATAATATCTCCTGCAGTACACTTTAGTTGAATGAGAATAATGCTAATGTCATGTTATTCAATGCAACACCGGATGTTTT
The DNA here is from genome assembly GCA_013389785.1 of Helicorthomorpha holstii. Classification (NCBI taxonomy): domain Eukaryota; kingdom Metazoa; phylum Arthropoda; class Diplopoda; order Polydesmida; family Paradoxosomatidae; genus Helicorthomorpha; species Helicorthomorpha holstii. The sequence goes on from JAAFCF010006596.1 coordinate 15,824,319, forward strand.
CCAAATTGGAACCCATTTTTTAAAGTGTCAATAAAACACGAAACTTAATCGAATTAATTCAGATGGCAATTATTGCCGTTTCTTTCTAGTCATTAAAAAAGTGCCAAAAAAGTAGAAACAATATCAGTGGTGATGTTTCCAAATACAGAGAAAATCTTTTAACGTGAAAACGCTTAGCATAAGAAACCTGTCAAAATTTCCATGCCTTTTATTGCAAAAAACAGGAAAACTAAATCATATCATTTCCAATAGCAATTTATCTTCCAATGTATAAAATCACCCTGTATACTAATTTTTTTTTGTATAACAACAAAAAAACCTTTTAAATTTCGGTGCTGGTATGGTTTACAGTATTTACTTAAATTTTAAAAATCAATAATTCCCAATAGGCATCACTAGACTGAGGTTGTCCGGGTGTTTTTATATTTTTTATTTTTGAAGTAACTTAATAAAATATTCGGCTAAAATTGTTATCCAACCTTGCAAAATTTCTCATGTAACTTAATTTACAGTTGGCCTTCCGTTCTGTAACTAAACGAATTCGTGAGATAAAAGACGCCATAACGCATCTCCTACAAATGCCAGAGCCCCATGAAGATTTGTATGCAGCCGAAATGGAAGTGGCTGTCTCAAATTATTTAAAAAAGACAACGGACCGATTCGACATTAAAAAAGTTGTCGAGGTAAACAATTATTATTATATTAAAACTCCCATTTATTTCTATTCTATATATGTATATTGTGTTTGGTTTTATTTTTTTTTTTGTATATAAAAAACAAAAGGAAATCTGTTGTCAAATATGGGGAACACTATATGACTATCCGTGCTTAAAAAGTTGTGATGGTTTATTGCGTTATATACACGAATGTGTTAAAGTTGCTTGGGGACTTAGTAATCAGACACCTCCCTTCACCATCGAGTATGAAACCCGATTTTTCCGGAAAGAGATACACGTTCGATTCCATACGTCTAATCAGGATTCCGATTACATCAAAGCCTACTTGTGGCCGGCATTGCTCGACGAGGACTCGGCAGGGTTTAAAAGCGCTTCCCCGCCTCCAACGGCATCGACGCCTCTACCATCCACTTCACCGCCTTCCGCTTCGGCAGCGGCCGCATCAATCGCATCTCGTTCGGCGGCAATGGCTTCGGCATCGTCGTCGACCACCTCGGTCAAATATTCATCCTGCGTTTGCGTATATAAAGGCGTTGTTGTAACATGATAATGATTTTAATTAGAAACGACTAAGATGTTTGACAATGATACCGCTTGACGTTGACGATGATTAATTAGGAATCGACTGCATGAAGAGAAAAACGGCGGAAAACAATGGTATAATCAAATTTCCTAAAGCAGATTATTTAAATTCTCAAGCGGATATTTACGAGTAGTTTTGGGAAATCATTCATTTTCTCATCATTTTTTCTCAACTTCCAATTATTTCGTATCTTTCCACCACCATCATCATCAACACAGTGATGAAATTACTTTGCTTTAATAGTTGTACGGATCAAAACTCAGAACAGTTATTTATTAATGTTACATGTAAAAATAAAAGACATAAAATACATAAAATACATAATGGAATTTTTTAACATAAAATTAGACTTCATATTAATTAAAACTAATAGCATTTCATTTTTCAATAAGATTCCATTGATTTAAAAATACTATAGCATCACTTAAAGCAATGGTTCCCAACCTTTTCTAAACTGCTTCTTCTTTTTTTTTTTTTTTTTGATAGTGCAGGATATTCTTATTAAATAGATACTTAAAATTCGTCAAGACTTATTTCAAAGTTCTAGTTAAAGTAACCATAATCTAGTTCAGGACCGGAAAAACGCGGGTGCAGCGCATCAACTTGGCCCGCGGTCTATAAAAATGATGCTTTTTTAAGAAAATTTTGAAATTTTTTTTTTTTTTGAAAAAGTTTAGAAATTTTTTTTAGACAATTTTTGCACCCGACCCGCAAAAAGTCACGCCGACCCTGATCTAGTTACTTGAACTATAACACTTCCGGAATGTTTGGGTTGGGAACCACTGCCTTGAAGTTTGTATAGACACAATTTTGAGTAGCTGAGATAACAAGAATATTCCTATAAATAGGAAAGTCAAGCAAAACGTTGAAAATCCGCTATAAAATTATAATGTACGCATAATAAAATAAAATAAAAATATAAAAAATAAAGTTTACATGACTTTTGTAAAAAAAAAACCCTATATATATCTTAAATCCATACAGTATATAAGCTAAATACTATGTTGTCGTTTAATCAGAAATGCCCTAAAGAAATTCTCTGCAATTCCAAACTTTATAATTATCATTTGATTTCTTTCTTTGGTATACTATTAAATATTAACGTAATTGGCATTTTGATGTTTATACTGAAAACTGATGATTTCTTACTAATAACATTATTACTAACTTATAATGTGTATAATGAATTCTATGTGTTTATCATGTTATTAATAAATGATTAAACAGTATACTTATGTCTTTCGTATTATTATCGAATTTTTCTATCACGCATATTCTCTTTAATATACCCCAAAGTCATTTTCCGAAACTAAAAATACGATGGCCAGTAGGGCCAAAATTCAATATTCACATCAACCATAAAAAAAAGCTTTCAGCAATTTTATCATGTGTGTAAAGCACGCAAACAAAAACACACTTTTCAACCATATTTTCAACTAATTTAGTAATTTGATAATGGAATTCGATGAGGGTTACTGATTGGTGATTACCAAAGGGCAGTAAACCGATACATTGTACAAGTCTGCAAAGTTTTGTCTTCAATGAAATGAACAGGTAAAAAAAAATACTAGAAATTTCAGACTGTTTTACTTACTGTATTCAGTAGATAACTTATTCAATATATAAAGTAAATTCTATATTTGTGAATTGTTCTCCCTAGTGGCAAACAGAAAAACCCCCGAGACAAATAACCATTGAAACTCATGAAATTTCGTCTCGTTTCTTCTTTGGTATTTTTGTTTTTAAATAATAGCATCAAATAAACCAACTAAATTACTAATGGGACTAGTCCCGTTTATTTTTTAACCAACAACTTATTAACGGAAAAAATCGCCATTGGAATTGCCGCTTTTTTATTAGTTTTTTTTACCCTTTTCATGACAAGAAAGAATCGGGACAAATCGTCACTGAAACTGGTAATATTTAATCTCGTTTCTTTACAGGCACTAAGTTTATATAGGCAAGTGCTCCAACTTCAAAAATAACTACACGGTACTATTAAATAAAAATACAAATTTTAAAGTGAATATTGCAAAGGTTTCCGTTATAATAATGAGCAGTAATCAGAAAACCAGACCATGGCAGAATATCTTGCTGTAGCTCTAAGTAGCAAAGCACAAAATTTGTTTAGTGACTAAATTTAATTTATTTAAGGCACTGCATGTTTTTCGTAAATTTAATTATTTGCTGCAAGTAGTGACACAGTTCTACCATAAAACAAATAATACATTTTTTTGTGAAAACTACTGCCATTTTGTAAAATGCTTCAACAGTCGAGCTTTCATGTGGTTTAACATTGATTTTACGCTATCTACTGGTCTTTTGAAATAAATTAAAAAAAGTTAAATATCAAAAATTAATTAAATCTCACAAACAAGTATTACTCAAATTAGCACTTTGAATGCATTTTAGGCAGAATAATTTAACACTAATTTGTCATTAATTTGGAACATTGCAATGCCTCGGTTGAATAATTAAAAAACAACCAAATACTGAAATACTAGCAAACTTAATACGTCAACCTTTTAGTGCTGCTGTACTACATGTTAATGAGAACAATGAATTTCATTAAAAAGGCAAGCAAATCTTTGGTTGAGAAAAGTACACGTTGAAGCGTTAATTGACAATCGCCTAACAGTAACTGACGTTAGAAAATCCTAATTAACCTCCATTTTTTAATCAGCTTAAAGCTTGGGTTTCTTTACAATATTAATTAGTGTTTTGTGTCAAGTTTAAGAAAAATCGAGATTAAAAGCGCTTATAAGAAACATTTTTTTTCTGCTTATAGATCAGCCAAAAGTTTCTGGCCTTGAGTCTATAAGAGTAGTTAACCTAATTGTTTACACAGGCCTTGTACTGTTATTATAGCAGCTTCTTCATGATTCAAAAAAAAAATTAAATAAATCTAAAAAAACATTTCAGAAACTCTAACTTTAAAAAAAATATTTCATCATTACTGCAACGTTAACAACCCAAAAAAACCAACTCACTGTCGAAATGTTAGTTAAATTACCGAAAAATAAAATAAAAATAAAATTTTTTTTGTTCTTTAAAGTTAAAATCTTTAAGATAAAGCGTGATCATAAGATATGTGTTCACATATACAGTAAATTCTGGAAATTAACAGGAATAAACTGCATTGCTTACAATTGATATTTGTCTCGTTTATTTATTGGCAAAATCACTAATAGGAAAATTCTATTGCTTATTAAGTTATAAATATTCGTCGTTACTTTATTGCCATATGTTTATTGAATATGAACACATATCTAATGATCACCCTGCATTTTGAGTTAAAAATTGGTTCAAATCTATCAACGTTAAATGCAACTACAACTTATCCACAATAAAAAAATTAACCTCAAATTAAATGACGTCAGAAATATCGATATCCAATTACAGAAACTTCAAAATTTAATTAGTTTTAACTTTAAAAATTTCTTTTATTTTTTTATTATTAATCATTAATATGAATTGAGCAGTAAAACACAGACATCCGGATGTGAGTTATAAAATTAAGACTCAAAAGAAACCAACACGATTATAGATTTCCTGTCAAAGGAATAAAAAATGGCAGATTTTGTTGGAAATAAAAATCGACTGACATTGCCATTTGTTTACAAGCTACAAATTTTGTCTTAAAATTTAGTTGCATCATGTCAACGCTTCTGCCATTTTTTGTACTTCCAAAATGAATAAGTCGTTAAACATTTGTATGTAGATGTAGTCTGTATAGATGATGATGGATCTGGAACTGTTCCAGTTTAACTTTTTTTTTTGTTTTTTTTTTACTGCAGCTACACTCGAGAGTTATTTTCAAGAGTCTCAAATCCACCATTTTACATTTTATTTACTTCCTGCGCATGAAAGTTTAGTCTGAAACGACTACCACTCGCTCGATTTCTTTATGAGACCTTTTAAAATAAATTCCCCCCCAAAAAAAAAAGAAACATAATAGAAGTCTTTGACTTCTAACCAATTGACTGATTACATCATTTATATGTCGTAAAAGAAGGATTTTTAGGAGACATTAGGTGCTAAAAATATAAAAACTAAAAATAAAGCTTAAAATTCATCTACAGTTCACATAACAGGCTACATGACGCTTTCCAATTATGTTTTAAAAAAATTTAATGTTACAAACATATTAACGAGGTAGTAAAAGTAAAAATAAAAACGCTGTTAAAAAACAGTAATTACATTTTTATTACCTTATTAATTTTAAAAGTAACAAAAGTATACTGTGCAATTCTTGACACCAGTTAATCTCACAACTACAGTATGTACTAAAGCCTTGTTGAAGTTAATAAAAATTTTGCAATAAAAAACGCGACCAAATTAGCATCTAAAAATATTTTTTTAAAAAAAAACAGCGTTCACTTAATGTTAAATGTTGGTATTTCAAACATTCATTGTGACACTATTTACATGAAAGTCTACAATTGGGGCTCAGACTGACACGATGATAATTTATTTCAAAATTTTTTAAAACTAACCCAACTAAAAAAACTAATCTTATTTTATATTAAATATTATTACACTGAAACCCCGATAATACTAATTGCATATACCGCCGGCGAAAATGTAGAAAAAATCAAAAATTAAATTTTTTTTTTTAAGAAGACCAATACAAAATCAATACATTTTATTCTTTGTTTTTATAAAAATAAAATGGCAATGTTTTTTCTTAAATGCATACATGCATATGGGTATGCACATAATGCATAGTATTTTTAAATGTAAATTTTGTATCTAATATGATGTAAATAGTGATTCTAATATGATGCACTATAAAAAATGGCATTTTAGTGAGAACTTGTTTTGTTTTTGTATGTTCCGCTTTAGACAAAATCCGTTTAACACGAAAATAAATGTCTGTCCCGACCGTTTTGCATTAACAGGGTTCCACTGTATATTATTTACACTCGACAATAGACAAATAAAATCGATTAAAAAATCAAGAATCAACACAGGTAACTATCCCTTATAAATAATCACACAACATGCAATTTCTAAAACATTCAATTGATTTTCAAATTCCAATTCATTTTTCAGTAATCATTAGTCTAAGAGTATACTCATCAAACAGTATTCCTATTATTCTAAAACTGGTTATGATGATACGATTCGTTTTAAAAAATAATTTGTTATTCTTTTCAAAAAATAAACTAATAAACCAGCCATTCATTTTCAAAATGCAGTATATTCTTGAAATACCACATAAGGATCAAAAGTACAGTAAGTAATGTAATGCAGCTAAAAAGTATTTTTGATAAAATTAATGACATACGGTAATTAATTATTTATTAAGAATCTAATTATTATCTAACATAATTGTGACTGCGAAAAATAATTTTCTAAATGGCAGCACTTTTATTTTCCACAGCAAAATCAAAACGGGAAAAATCATCACTGCAATTGGTGAAACTCAGACGCGTTTTTTATTGTCACATTAAAAAAACAGCTTTCAAAAGCATCAAACCGTTATTTACACATACCGTGTTAATTTTCACTACTATTTTCTCAGAAAATGAATTTGTTTAATATAAAACAGCAACATTTCATCACAAAATCAGAATTTACGAGAATCAATAAACCTATTCAACAGCCAACGTCAAATAACCCACAAGTGCCTCGTAAAAAAATTAGATTATTTTCTCATATGTGTAAATTAAAATTAAATATGATCCCAATTTTTAAATTATCAATTCCCGTAAATAGTATAATAAAACCAATTGGGACCAATTTAGTACTTTAATGCCATTTTTATTTGTTAATGACTATTATTTGATCATCATCATCATCTTAAAATTGCATCTGAAAACGTATCAGCATTACATTTTCAATTATCAGTACTGGTAATTCAATTAAAACTTTTAAAAAAATATTTAAAAAGTTTGCAAAGCAAATTGATTTTGTTGCATGCAATATTTAAAGCGTGAATGTGGACATGACATTAACACATGGTCTCCAAAAAGCCATGCGACTGCATTTTCTATTCAAGTTCTTCTATCAATAATATTGCTTCATAATGTAAGCCATATGCCTCTGTAAACAGCAACTTCTTATTAAAAATAACCCCGTAATATAAACAGCATTTACAGTGAAAATATTTTTGAAACATATACGGTGTGATGTACTTTTCTGTGTACCAGGTGATTTTCTATATTGGTACACTGAATTTTACAGTGCCAATAAAAGAAAATAAATGTCATCAGTTCCAGTGATTATTTGATAATAAAAAAAAGTGCTACCGTTAAAAAAAAAACTGGATTAAATCTTACTGACCCACTTTTCAGTAAAAAAAAATTAAAGATACCAGACTAAATCTTATCAGTCGTAATGACGATTTGTCTGATTCTCTTCTTGTTGACAAAATTTAAAACTCCAACTAAGAAAAACGAGACTAAATCTTATTAGAACCAATGGCGATTTTTCCCGTGTTATTTTTCTACAAAGAATAAAAAAAGGTAATGAAGTCATGAAAAATTAAAGTTCCAATTTAGAAAATAAACCGGTATATACAGTACGGTATTTGTCGTTTCCTTTGAAAAGCTGAGCCAGCATTTCAATGTTTAAAGTGGACCAGTCATACATCATATATGATACAGTCAACCCAGGTCTCAGGGTCAAGTGTGAAAATCCTCAACTATGAAAATCACGTGGAAACATAATATCCATTAACCAAGGCAAACTGAGGTTAAATAAACGCTTTTCTTAAAGCTTTTTTTGAATGTCTGCCAAAATAAAAAGCAAGATGAAAGTTTTATTTCCCGCCTTATCTGCACTTCAAAAAGCCGTGAAAAGAAAAAAAAAAGTACACATGGTACGTCATGACTCATGAGCAGCAAAGAAAAAATTATGCACATACTGTAAACCGAGTTGAGATTGAATGTTTTAGTCTGAACGTTGCTCTCGACGTCGACAGACTCAACACACGAATTAATAATCATAATTTTCACCAAACAACCAGATTGTGCCTGAAACTGCACTGATTTAACGCAGGAGACATCTGTAGCTCAACAGTGACACATCAGGAAATTGAAATAGCAGGGTAAGACTTTGCTTTTAAATGTATAATTCAATGTTAAATATACTTTAGCGTCAGTTATTGTTATTTTGAATATTTTATTATTTATAATTACAATAATAACAAATGATTTTAAGGCAGTTTAGTTTGCATACTAGCATTCAGGGTAGTTCCAACAACAATATTCTTGCCATGGAGAAATAAATGTTAATAACGAAACGAGACCAGATCTTATTAATTCCAATAAAAATTTGCCTCGTCGATTTCTTGTCACAAGAAAACAAAAAGTGCCAGCAAGAAATTAGACTAAATCTAGCAAATTTTGATAATGATTTAATTAGATTTTTTTTCTTAATTAATAAGTAGTGCCAACAAAAGAATGAAACTAAACTTCGTTAGTTCCAATGACGATTTTTCTCGTTTTTGCTATAATTAAAAATGTCCATAAAAAGCGAGACTAAATCCAGCAAATTCATATAGCAATTTATCTAGTTTTTGTTTTTTTTTTAAAAAAAATAGTACCAATAAAGAATTAAGACTAAATTCCATTAGTTCCAATGGACATATTTATCCCGTTTTTTACATAATAAAAAAGCCAATAAAAAAAACGAGACTAAATATTATTAGTTTTAATAACGATTTGTCTCGTTTTTCTCATAATAAAAAAAGCCAACAAAGAAGTGGGACTACGTTTTATTAGTTCTAATGACACTTTGTTCCGTTTTTTTCTATATTAAAAAAGAAATGAGACTAAATTTCGTTAGTTACAATGACAATTTGTCCCGTTTTTTCTACAACAGAAAAATGCCAATAAAGAAATGAGACTAAACTTCATTAGTTCCAATGAAGATTTGTCCCGTTTTTCTACAATATGAAAATGCCAATAAAGAAATGAGACTAAACTTCATGAGTTGCAATGACGATTTGTCCCGTTTGTTCCATAATAAAAAAATGACAAAAAAAAAAATTTTCATAATAAAAAAAATTTGCCAATAAAGAAACGAGACTAAAGTTTATTAAATCCCGTTTATTTTTGTTTTTGCTTTTCATGAAATAAAAAAGTGCACCAACTTAGAAAATCACCCTGTATAATGTTTTTTAGTACTATTAATTAATTATTACGTTAGTCATGACCAATTGTACAGTATTACAGATGAAATGGTCAATTTACCAAATAATGTGATCACTGTACCGTACGAATATTTAACTTTAAATTTAATAATAAAATCAATTTAATTTTATTAAAATACACAATGTTTTCCTTTCTAACTCAATAAGCAAGCAAGTTAATCAATTTAATACCTGCTTTTCAAAACGACATAAATAAGACATTATTGCTACGCAAATAGAACTAATGCAATGCATAATTTGTACATTACCGGTACCAACATGTTTAGATTAACGATTAATTAAAATGTAAATGCAGAAATGTCGAAACGTTAATGAAATTTTTCTTATATATTTATTAAATCCATATAAATGCAATATTTGTCCCATCCAATTCATCATCTCCATAAAGTTATAAGTAAACATTAATATTAATACTTTGTTATAATTAAAATAAAATTAAAAAAAAACTTTTTTCTTATTTCAATTCCAATTTTCATATTGGAATAGACAATATAACAAAAAATATTTCCAATTAAATAAATTGACTTTATTTTGATTATTAATTGCTTAAAAACAAACTCCAGCTAATTATTTTATTGATTTACAGTGTTTTTCTATACCGGTTGATTATCTAAATTGAAAAACGTTCTCCAAAGCAAAAAAAACCCCCAAAAATCATAAACTTTAGTCTCATTTCTTTATTGGTACTTAAAAAAACAAGACAAATTGAAATAGGAACTGATAAACTTCTTCATGGCCAGAAAAGAAACGGGAAAACCTGCCATTGTAGCCAATACAATTTTGTCTCCTTTCTTTATGGATTCCGTAAATTGAAAACTCTTCTCAACATTTTTAAATTTAAATGATAAAATATGGTTACTACTGTACTTAACAACATTAGTTGCACTAAACTTAAAACCGGCACTCATCATCGACTCTTTCGACTTACAGTATAAGTGTATACATAAAACTCATTAATCAAGTTGATTAATGATCTGAATATAAGCTATAATAATTACAAGTTCATCTAGTAGACCAATTTGATTATCAGTATATTTTTGAAACAGACTGAAACACAAAACAACTTCTCATTATAAAAGACAAACGACAAAACTTTATCAAAGTCATCAGAAAATTGCTAAAATTGACGATGAACGGGCAATTTGTAAGACAAAGTCATTATTATTCAAAAGACAACATAATAAACGATTCTCGCCATAATAAAATTCGCTTTAGTTTTACTAATAAGAATGAATAATTACAGCACTTAAGATGATTAAATTGAAAAATGCCGGGTGATTTTCTAAAATTCCCCGTTTGGCAAAAAAGAAACAAGATTCCACTTCTTAATTGCCAATTATAAAAAAAAAACAACAAAAAAAATCGCAATTTAAACTTATAAGATTCAGCTTCATTTTTTTAATAGCAATTTTTTATGTCAAGAAATAAACGGGAGAAATCGCCATTAGAGCTAATGTAAAGTTGTCTCGTTTCTTAATTATCACTTTCTTTCTTTCTGTCAAATAAGAAACTGGACAAATTTTCATTCAAACAAATAATATTTATTCCCACTTTGTCACTTGGACTGTGGAAAGCAATGTTCCGATTCAATAGATCATCCGGTATTTTAAAAAAATAGCGTAATTATTGATAAAAATTTAATAAAGCTAATAATAAGTTACGAGGATAATAAATTCAGAAAAATTGCTTAATTGATTATTTAAGTTAAAAGTGGAGTCACTTGCCATGCTATTTTGTAATACTTTCAAAAATATTTTTTTTTGATTAAAAAGTTTACCATATTGCCATTGGATATCTGTGCAATTTCAGAATTACGACACAAGTTGTTGAATTCTGTTTTTTAAAAAAATAAAAACAAACTTGCCTTAAAACGCCTACACAAACTTTGTTCATCACTGTTGATAATTTTATATGCTGTACTTTATTATATTTGTGATAATAAACAGACTACTGTTTCATGTTAACGTTTATCTTTTGAGTGGTTAACCCGAATTATAATATTATACTGTAAAGTCTGCCAGCTGAAACTCGCGCTTCACTTCAAGTCCTTCAGTTTAATTATTATCAAGGATTGTTGATTGTTTAGCTAAATTTCCTCAAAAGAAAACATCCTCTAAAAATTAATTTCATTTAGTTTCGACTTGTAAACTAACATGGCGGAATGAAGGACGATAAGATGTCTTTCAGAATTAACATGCAGCAAAATTAAATTAAAAAATGCATTTTTTTTCCCAGAAATTTCAACTACAGATGGGCTATCGTGTGGCAGCAATCACTAGCATTTTTGCAATTGCAGGTAATACAGTATTTACTATTCATTTTAGTTTTAACACCATGAAAATCGTTTAACACGAAAATTAAGAGACCGAAATATTTCTTCGTGTTAACAGATGTTTCCAACATAACTAGTATTTTAAAGGAACCGAATTATTTTTTTGTGCTAATAATTTTACATGTTAAACGATTTTCATTGTATTTAATTCGTTCCGTTGATGTCTTTTAATGCTTAATACTTCTCTGGACAACATGGATTCTGTTGGACTGTTTGACCACTTTGGTATTCAATAACCAAGTTATTTTTAATCCAATTTTTTTGTGAATTTATGTAATCTTTTATTAAAGTCTGATTAACTAAATAGTAGCTTACAAAATGTTACAAATATTTTTTTTTGTTTTGCAAAAATATATACCGGTAACATAAACAACAGTAGACATTTACATTTTCGTCAGTTAAAAAGTACAAAAACAAAGTGAAGTAACTGTGACATTTGAGTCGTTCACAAGCAAACTAGATCAAGTCACATTTGCACTTGAACCACTTCGAAACAGTAAATAGCTTTGATATGTCATATAGCGCCCTCTTTTGAGTTATTGAGTAAATTTGCATTTAAGGTTTTTAAATCATTAGCTCATAGAAGGCGCTGTGTGACCTTTTAAAGCTATCCACAATTCCGAAGTGGTCCAAGTGCAAATGGTACTTGATCCATTTTGCTTGTGAACGACTCATTTGGTGACTTTAAAATATCAACAAAACAAGTTTTTCAGCAAAATTATCAATTACATATTAAAATATATAACTTACATGTCTACACAAACATTTGAAAATAAGCTGTCATAATGTTTAAATGTTAAAAAATGTTTTATTAATTTTTAAAAAATTTAAAAAAACTGTTATTGAAAGCTATGAAAGGTAAAAAAACAACTTAGTCAAGCAAGCTCTTGAAATATATTCAAATTCATCTGTTATTAGTGAAAAGTTTCAGTACTTAAAATTCATTATCAAGTTTTTAAGCTGTATAAAACATTTGATGAACAGTTGTAATTATTTAAGTGTTAAACTTCCTATGTGACACATTTAGCCTTTGATCTTAATTGAAGTCCAACAGACTCTTGTTGTAGGTTTGTGTTATGTGAATATGTTATCCAGAGAAAAGTTAAAATAAGTACAAAAAACTGGCTAAAATATAAAATGGCTTTGTAAAAATAAAAAGCCCAACTCTGAAACTTTTAGCATATAGCTATTCAAACTTTAGCAATATTGCATCTTATGTAAATATACGGTAAGAAGCTCAATCTTCATTGTAATGCAGGTTTTAAGTACATCGCATTGAATTTCAAAAATACCTAAACCGGATGATTTTCTAAATTAGAACACCAAACTTTCCAGAGTGTCAATAAAAATGAGCTTATATCGTATTAGTTTCAATGACAATTTGTCTGTTTTTGTATCATTAAAGAGACGAAACTAAATCCCAACTGTTTCATAGGCGATTTGTTCCTTCTTTTTTTTTTTTTTTGTTTCAATAAGAAAAAAAAGTGTGAATAAGGAAACGAAGTTTGGCCATATCAGTTTCAATGACTTTTTCTCTTGTTGTTTACTTGCCATTGAAAAAGAGTGTATCCATTTAGAAATTCATCCGGTATCGTAAATACCATTGGGAAATTGAAATTTAAAACTTTTCTGTATCGTTTATTATTTACAGTACTTTTGCATATTTGCAAATTTATAAGAAAAACGACCGCTATGTAAATGTGTATGGCTTGTAGTATTCAAAGCTTTTCATTAGCCACTCGGAATTTTTAATCAGACTAAGTAAATTTTCAATTACCAAAATGTTTTCCTTTTGCATTCAGTAGTTACATGCGCATTGGCTTCCGATGGCCACCTTAAAACATCCGAGAGAACGGTCTGGACTGGCCAAGACGTAAAACTTGAATGTGGAGATCACCATTCCGGTATGACGTCATTATATCACCCTTTAAACTTCGCAACCTCGGCTTAACCGAGCTGAATTTGTTTATACTAGAAACAACTAGACGATTTTGGAGAAGAGGCTACGACGTCCTAGCAGTTGCTAATATTGTCATCAGTGTAGATGACCGATTTGAAACTTTCAATCAGTCAACCGTACTGAAAATAAGAAATGTGACAGCTGAAGACGAAGGGGAATACACTTGTGTCGTTAATGCCAAACCAAAATATAAACACATTCACGCACTGCACGTCAAAGGTTAATCTAATAATGATTATGCGCAATGACATTTACCATACAAGTTTTAATTGGATGTTATTGATTTTTTTTTCCTTCTAGAATTGGTTTGCGAATCTCCAGAAGCGCCACTGTATGGTGGATTTGAAAACGAATCCATATCGACGGATGAAGAAAACGTGTACAAATTTGGTGATAAAGTCAAATATTTCTGCTTTAAAGGCTATCAGTTAGTTGGGGCCACTGTAAGGACATGCTCGGACCCTTACAAAGGATGGACAGACGCGTTGCCATCATGTGAACGTAAGTTAATTTAAAAGTGATACCAAAAAATACTATAAGTACACCCTGCATTTAAGGGGCATGATAAGCATAATAAATATAATAATCAATTACATTGATGTAATTAACGAGCGTAATTCTACCATAACTAATACAAAAACGTTCCTAATTTCAGCCGAGTTTATTGCTCGCCTGAAGCAACGTTTAGACAACATTGAATACAAAGTTGACCATTCCACCAGCAACAATGGCAACAACAAACAGGTGGCCCTGCTTGAAAACAAAGTGACAACAATTGAGACCAGAGTTTCAGCGCTGGAAGGCAACAACAACAATTACTTAAACCGATCAACCCAAACCCTGAATAGCTATGACGTAGATGCGACCTTACATCGCTTTCGTACGGCCATCAACAACAACATTCACCGCACCAAATGGGAAAAAGTACTCCAAGGCGAGGTTGGATTTTTGGGAGAAAAAGACGGCTATTTACTGTCAGAGTTCACCTGGGTAGTGGAAAGTTTTGACGAAAAGATTGTTCAACATCGAGCTAAAAAATTCAATTACTTGGAAAGCAAACCATTTTACACCAACACACCGGGCTACCGGTTAAAAGTGCACTTGTATCCGGACTACGAGGATTCTGGTTACGTGGGCATCTACGTGGTTTTAGTTCAAGGTGAATTCGATAACCTAGTGCCGTGGCCATTTACCAGCAGATACGATATAACAATCATCAGCCGAGATGAAAATGATTTTGCTTTTGATACAGTCATTCCCAGCCAGGTGCCCGGTTGCAATTTCCAACGGCCACCACCGGACAACACAGTCGGCTGCGGATTTTCGCAGTACGCTCACATTGAAACACTGTTTGCTAAAAAAGATTTGTACTTATACGAGGGAGCCATTGTTATGAAAATAACAGTGTATTTAAATTACAGCTAATGTTTAAAAAAAACGTGGCTATTGTAATAGCTGTTTTATACCAGGTAGCACAAACGCATTAAAAAAATCCAAATAATAATTATACACAAAAATTACTTTAAAAAACTTTAACTGTATATTGAACCAATTCGTTTTTAAAATAAAATAAAAATTTAAAATTTTACTTCTACGCTGTACCGGTAATTTAATTTTATTATTTACTTTGTATGAACTACCAGAAAGAAATCGGACAAATCGTCATTTGAAATGCCAGGACTTAGTCTCATTCGTTTATTGGCATACTATATATTCATAATGACATTCAAAAAAACCGGAAAAATCGTCATTTCAACTTATACAACTTAGTCTGGTTTCTTTATTAGCACTTTTATTTTTCCATGACAAGAAAGAAACAAAACAAATCGCCATTGAAACTGATAAGACTTAGCACCGTATCTTTATTGACTTGTTCCTCCATGACAAATAATAACAAATAGTCATACGAACTGTGTCAAATCTAGTTCCTTTATTTGCACTTCTTTTCTCAACTGCAAGAAAGTAACACGACAAATCGTCATTTAGAATAATTAAATTTTGCCTCGTTTTCTTACAGCAACTAAAAAAACTTGAAATAATTTTTCTTTTGAATTGAGACATTTGACTCTCAATTGTTGTATGACATTTAAATATTGTATCCTTTAAAAAAAACCTGAAAGAAGAATCGTATTTTAATATTTTTGATTTGTTTTAATAACTGACTTCATCATTTGATGATGATGTTCCCTTGTTTTTGCCCGAAAGGCGATATTAAAAATAAATAAAAATAAAGTCTCGGTTTCTTACTGCCATTAAATTTAGTCTCGAGACAAACTGCTATTTCTTTATTGACGTTTGCTTCTCCATAACAATTTTTTCGAAAGTAACTAGACCAATCGACATTAAAACTAATTAAATGTAGTCTCCTTTTCACACTGACACTTTTCTTCTCAATTATAAGAAATCGCCATTGAAACTTATCAGATTTAGACAAGAAAAAAACCGGAGATATTGGTCTCGTCAGTTTATATCGCTTAAAAAAAAAACAGTGTTTTAACTGATAAAATCACCCGGTATCTTAATTATAATTTCCATCAATGATTATGATAAAAGTACATACGATACAGTACATCTTAGATATTACTTTCCAGCACTTAAAACATTATACAAAGAAGGCACCGAATAATAAACAGCAACATTATATCACTGTCTTGTGTTGTAAAATCTCATGTAACGTTTCCCAGTGAACCATCATTTACCTTAGTTTTATCTTTCGTCTCAATAAATTTCCTATGTGTATTCACTCTCTCATAGCTAATGAAAAGCATTCTGTTGTCCATCTTGTAAAGTCCAATAAACAACAATAATACATCATGTCTTTCCTCTGCCTTTCCCAGTGCTTTTCAATTACTTTCTTTTTCTTATGTTCTACTGCTCCTTTTTCGTGCAATTCTGCCCATGAGCTGTCCATTACCCATTACACAACCTTTTATATTGCGTACACAATTGCTCTACCGAACATTCACTTCAGTGCATTTTCATACAACATTTCCCTTCAAGCCATTCATAAAACTTACATCGTATGCAATATGTCTTACTATGTTTTTCACTTAAGTATAGACAGTATAAATGCATGTAATTAATAATTAGCAGTACTTTATTTGCGCAAAATCACTCTCATAGAGCGATTCACTTATAAATTTAACTAGCAAAAAAATAAACAGTTAGTTGCTTGTTAAAGACACGTATTTCCGGTACTGTGTCACTCGTTTTGTGACCTTATGAGCATTCGCAAAATAAACACAATACTGTAAGTTGGTGATTTATTAAAACCAAATACAGTATACTAGTATTTTTAATTTGTTAAACAATTTAATAAAAATTTGTTTCAAATATAGTTTTGTATTCAAATGGGACGAAACTATCGGTAAACCCTCAGGCCAAGTTTTTCATTAGCAAAACATTAAAAAGAAATACAAATTAAGATCTCAAATATTTACGGTTTTACAGCTAAGTCTTATATTTGACTAATTAAATTAATTCAAATAAATTAATTAAATTGAAATTTGTTTGCAATATTATGTACTCGCACTCCAAAATTTTAAGTTTGAATTTGCATTTTAGTCCACTTTAACAAATTAGCATACTGTATTTGCTTGTGCATTTGAGATGTATTTGATTAATTAGATATTAATTAACTTGCAACCGCCCATTAGTTGCAAGTTAACTGTGCAGTCCTATATGTGAAAGCACAAAAACATCTTTCATAGTAAAATGTTGAGCGAAAATTAAAATCAGCTTATTTTTTCTCAATAAGTTTTCACAACCTTTTCTTCCGATTTTATAACTGAATTTGTCATCTAATTGAAACAAATAATCGAAAGCCTTGAAGCAGATCTGTTATCGATGGTTTTAAGTCAACCGTGCCAAAATCTATAAGAAGTTATAGCACTGGCATTCATTTAACCCTGAAAATATCTGAAAATCTTCTTTCAACAACACAGATACCGGTATTAATATAAATCGATTGAGAGAAATTGTATACAGTAAGTTGGGTTACTTCTGTGAAAAATAAAAATTACTTCTGTTGATGTCTACTGTTCATTCGCCTGGCAAGTTAAAGTGGAAGAAAGAAAAACAATTTAAGTTTGAAAGAATTGGGTTTTATACAGGGTGATATTCAACAGGAATAAATGGCAACGTCTGCAAAGTATATTTTCTCGTTTCTTTATTGCAAATATGCTGTGAATATCTTTTGATCGCCCTGCACAAACGTGCCAGAGCACATAACATTGCTTTCAAATAACGTTAACAAATTTAGCAAAAACGACACAATCGATGCATGAAAATGGCGACATATATGTTTGTTCTGACAACAATTAAAAGTCAAACTTCTCAGTTTGGCAAACAAAATATTCAAAATTTTGTGTTTTAATTCTTTTAGACAAAACTCCGTAAAAAATAGAATAACATCTCTTCTTGAAATAGAGAGAAGTCTTATATACAATACAACGTTTTTATTGGCTCTAAAATGGACACTAAGGATATGCATTGAATGTATCTGAAAGATATCTGATACCGCATATAAAAAATACCACATTTTAGAAAACAAAAATGGTCACTTAAAACAACTAAATTTTAAATGTCGTAATTAATAACATGTTCGAATATCGTTTTATTTTATTTTTTTTTAATTTTTAGAAATTGAAACAAAGTAAAGTATTTATCAAGCGATCATGCAACTAAAGTCATTTCAGTGGTACTGAAATACAAATGAACTTTGGTCATATAAAACACTAGTGATTTCAAATTTCAACACATTTCAGATTTATTATGCTGTCGATCTCTACACTTGAAATTGAAATGAAAGCAAAAACATTTGGAGTTTAAGTTGGTACAGTAGATGTTATAACAAAACAACCCCTATGCAATAACGACACAGTTTTTCAATAGCTCAGAAAGTGTGACAATTTTGAAAATTCCAAACTATTAAAAAATTACATTAATATTGAAATTTTTAGTAACCAATTGGAATCTACGTACTGCACACGCAATGAGGTATCCACATTTCAATCTAATCTTCAGTGTAACAGGTAACTAAGCTTTAATATGCCAATGAAATATTTCAAATCAAAAGAACTTAAAACTGAAACAATTTCAGTCTATTTGTTTGCATGTGTTTTGGCTTCAACTGACTATAACGTAAATGTAAAACATGTAACTGTTATGACGGGACTAAATGCGAGTCTGGGTTGTGGATACCCAAAAAACGGTAACATTTTTATTACTGTACAAGTTTAGTATAGTACTTTAATTAAAATGATGTTCTGCATTTCAGCACTGCTCAAAAAACAATGGATACTGTCAGTAGATAACGATCGTATTGTTGTAGCATCTGATGGCAAAGTTTCTCATAAGGAAAATCGCTTTAACTCACTCGACCACTTAAACAAGTTGATTATTCAAAATATAACATTTGACGACAAAGGAAAATACACCTGTGTAATCGACATGGACCCACCATACCACATTACATATCTTTTAGATGTCGTTGGTAACACCATTTAACTAGTAATTCACAGTAAGCAATCAAATTGTAATTCTTATTATATTAGAATTTGCATGCTCAATACCTGCAACGCCTCTGAATGGTGGATACATTAAAATCACTGACACCGATGATATAGTGTTTCGTTTAAATGACCAGATAAAATACAATTGCCTAAAAGGATTTCAAATTACTGAAGAAACAATCAGCACATGCACTTATGAAGGATGGACTGGAGATTTACCAATCTGTGAACGTAAGACAATCAATATATTATTATAAATACAGTGAAAACTGCTTAACAGGAAACTGAGAAGACTGAAATAATTTTTCCATGGTAAATGAATTACGTGTTAAACATTGTGTCCGATCTAGTTAGTGGAACATCTTGTAAAACGTTTATGATTTGGTCGGAACCACATAATTATTTTGTGTTGACCAATTTTTCATGTTAAGCAATTTCACATCAATTAGTTTTCACTGTATCTGTAAATCTAGAACAAAAATTTAATCAATATTTTCTAATATTTAGCTGAATATTCCGTAAACCAACGCAACATGCTAATTAAGCTTGGTCAAACGGTCGCTGAAATTGAAAATAAGTTATCAAAACTAGAAAACAAATTGTCTGGCATGGAAAAGCAACTATCAGATAGCCAAATCAATTCTAACAAACGATTAGAAGTCATCTCAATAAAAACCTTTGAGAACCAAACAATAATTACCAAAAACGTAGCTAAAATTAATTCCGAGTTATCAAAGTTAAGTACCAAATTGTCTGGTATTGAAAAGCAACTATCAGATGGCCAAACCAAATCTAACAATCAATTGGAAATCATCTCAATAAAAACATTTGAGAATCAAACAATAATTACCAAAAACGTAGCTAAAATTAATTCCGAACTATCAAAGTTAAGTACCAAATTGTCTGGCATGGAAAAGCAACTATCAGATGGCCGCGCCGATTCTAATAATCGATTTAAAGCCATTGAGACGAAAATATTTGAGAATCAGACAATCATAACCAAAACTGTAGCTGCAATTGACGCCAAATTATCAACTATCAGTGATAGGTGCAATCGCAATCAAGTGGCTAACAACAATCAACTAACTTCATTAGAAGATGAATTGTTACAAAACATGTACAATTACGTTAACAACTCGTTCAAATGCTTGCACGACCCAACGTATACTGATAAAACCTGTCGAAAAGTATGGGAAAACTTTCGAAGCACTGAAATTGGACAATTGGTCAACCAAAATGGAGTTTTAGTATCGGAATATACTTGGATAATTGAGAATATTGAAGATAAAATTGCTCAACGCCGAGCAAACAAGCTGGTTTTCTTGGAAAGCAACGAGTTTTACACAAATATTCCTGGATACAAAGGGGTAATAGAATTAAATCCAGACGACAGAGATACTGGCTATTTTGGATTCTATTTTGGAATACGCAAGGGGCAATTTGATGATGTAATTCCTTGGCCTTTTACTTCGAAATACAGCATTACTCTAGTTGGCAAAAACGCTAAAGACTCAATTTCTGACTTTGTAAATCCAACGGATTCGCCCTGTTTAAAATCAACATTTGATAGACCACATTCATGTAGCAGAAACGGTTGTGGGTTCACCAATTTTGTTGAAGCGAATACTTTAATAACTAGTAAAGATAAGTACTTGAACAACGGGGCTATTACCATCAAATTTACTTTGTACTAATGTAAACTAATATTCAAATAAACTAACTAGTTAAGCAATAACAAACGTCTGATTTTTAAAACCAAATTGCATCAACACGATTTTTGGGTTTGATTTTACGTTTCGTTTTATTTTTGATTGACAAATTATTGTAGACCAATTAAAAAGACTTCATGTTACAAGTTTTTAAGATAATATTTCAGTTTTAGAAGCAATAAAATTATTGCAAATTCATTTTTAGAAAATAAAGCCTGTAATTTATTAGTATATAAAAATAATAAACCATTCATTTTAATGTCAAGTGTTACTTCCGTTAAACTAAATCTCCACCAATCGTTTTTCATCTTATGAATTTTTAGTTTGTTGTCCAGACTCCAGATATCATTGACTAGAGTATTCTGAGAATAAAACGTTTATATTTTCATACACCATAAAAATAATATGATATCTTAATAAGTTAAGACGGAAGAATTAAAATAAAAGTATTAGATTTCGATTTCTCGTTAACCACAACCAATTTTACATCAAATAGATAACGAAGACTATGTTTTTAGTAGTCATGCTCCTATATACAGGGTGTCCCAGAACTCCATAAAAAAATTGTAATTTAGAGGGTCCTAAACCCATTTTTTGTATAGGAATGGAGGATCCAAAGTCAAAAAATATTCGAAAATTCGTACAGTTCTGCTTATGTGACATCGAAACAAATAGAGGATTACATCAACTTGGCCAATAACTTACGAAAAGAATGGGAAACTGCAATTGGCGTTCAGGTAGGGCAGCTGAGAAAAAAAGACGGCTTTTTAGTAACCGAATTCACGTGGATAATAAAAGGCTTTAAAAAAATCATTGAAAAGTATGGTAAATATGATTATTTACAAAGTGAAAAGTTCTATTCTGACATACAGGGATACTATATGCGATTAACAACGTATCCAAATGACGAAAGATCGGTTATTTGAGAAAATATTTGTTTTTACAATCAGGAAAGTTTGATGACATATTGACTTGGCCGTTTTCTAATACAAACGAGTTCATCTTAATTGGCAAAAGATGCTACAACCACCATATCTAAACAAATGAATCCAACGAATACTGTATGTCGAAAATCTACATTTGAAAAACCAATCAACAACACATTAGGTTGTGGAAATTCTCAATTGATTAAAATTGCCTCTTTATTGACCAATAAAGATAATTACATAAACAACTGAGCTATTAGCCTATTACTATTAAGTTTAACACGTTTTTAAAGAAGTTGTAAAAGCAACGATATTTTTAGAGCAAAAAAATGATAGTAACAACAAAATTCCTAAAACAATCAATGTAAACTTACAAGAAACTAACTCTAAACTGAATTTCTTGCTGTATTCAATCAATAAAAAGTTAAAAAAATACAGTATATGAATTCACATATGGTACCCAAACGTACAACATGAGTCTGTTACACACCAATTGTAATAAATGGCTAAATGTGCCAGATATACAGTTACACAGTAAAAGCAGAAGTGTTTATTAAACACTGAAAAATGGCTAGGAAATATTTTCTAAAGCTTAAGAACTTTAAAATAAATGTTAAGTACTGAAACTTTGACTAACAACAGATGAATTTAAACATAATTGAAGAGTTTAGTTGACAAATAAGTTGTTTTTTGTCTCCCATAACTTATAAGTAAACTTATTTTATAATTTTTATAAACAGAAATAATGTGTATGTGTTTAACTTGCATGTAAAAAGCTTTCTTTTCCTTAAAAACTGCAAAAAAAAAAATTTTTTTGTTGAAATTAAAAAGTCACCACGATTACTTCAATTTTCATTTCGGTTCGAATAGATGAGT
This sequence comes from Helicorthomorpha holstii, assembly GCA_013389785.1. Classification (NCBI taxonomy): domain Eukaryota; kingdom Metazoa; phylum Arthropoda; class Diplopoda; order Polydesmida; family Paradoxosomatidae; genus Helicorthomorpha; species Helicorthomorpha holstii. Next base: position 15,847,056 of record JAAFCF010006596.1, read on the forward strand.
TCGGTCCAAGTTATTTAATATCAAAGTTGTCAAAATGTCCAACAGACTCATGTTGTCCGGAGAAGGGTTTATTTGGCGAAAACTTGCCAAAAGCTTATTAAAATGAAAAAATAAACTAAAATAAAAATTCACATTTAAAGTGAATCTCGTTATACAGTGTGATTACATTATATTATGATAGATATTTTTCCCGTTTCTACTGTTTATTGCTAAGTTGCATATGTAAACGTATGTCTTATAATCGCACTGACAAACATTTCTATATTAAGAACAAATCTGAGTAACAAATCAAAATTTTTTTCTATAACCATACTTAACTAATATGCAATCTTTCTTGCTTATAATTATCGGTACACAATGAAACAATCATCAATCCATTTCTAGAAAATAAATAATTCAAAATAACGAAGTAACATTTTAGTGTTAATGACTAATTTCGCGAAACTAATCAGCTAAACATCCACTAATAGTTTTCGTTTTATGAAATTTTTTGTTGTTGCCTGTATAACGGGCTTGTAAATTCGGTGAAATTAAAAAAACTGTTCTGAACGTCAGCCAACTTCTCAATAAAAAAGAAACATTACGAACTACCACAACAGTAAATTAATAAGTCATGTTACCGTTAATGCACGATGGTGATAATATGACAGCATTTAAAGGTTTAACTAAACCATAAACCGCTAAAATCCGAATCATAAGAGTTTGAAAACAAAAGTTACCATTTGCGAGTACAGTATTATTGGCTTCAACATCAAGTATACCTGTATTACTTTTACTTTATACAGTTCAGCACTTTTAAATACATTAGAATTCAACTGGCCATTGGTAATACAGCAACGGTTTTCAGCTTAAGTCAACACAGTACCATGAAATTTCCAATAATAAATTTAAATGAAATTTTTATTCTTACCGGTAAATTGTTTTCCTTCCCCAAAATCTATTCTTTGATGATTTACTATTTAATGTTGTATTTCTCAGCTTATTTCGCAACTGTATCTGGATTTGCACTTCCTTTAAATGATAACATAGTCCACATCAAAACAGTGGCCATTACTGGATCCGATGCCCATCTAGAATGCAAACATCAAAACTCAGGTAACAAAAAATTGAACACGTAAATAAATGACGACTGAATTAATAAAATCACAGATTATGGATGTAAGGAAATGAAATTTTAACTACTGGGTATAATGTTTTCTCAGAAGATCAACGAATTGGAACCCCTAATCAATCCACAACATTAATTATTAAAAAGGTAAAAATGAGCGATGAAGGAAATTACACTTGCATAATTAACTCCAAGCCAAAATACCAACTAGTTTACTCACTGCATATTAGTGGTAATTTTTGTTAAACATTTGTAGTGCTAAAATAGTAAACTTCCAAAAAAAAAACTTGAATTTATAAAATAGAAATTAGCTGTAAAACACCAGAAACGCCTATGTTTGGTAGTTACAAGAAAAACGACAAAACCCCTGAAGACAAAAGTTCATTTAGTATTAACCAAACTATTTACTACTATTGCTTCATAGGCTACAAATTAAAAAATGTTATTACTAATAAATGCACACTAAAGGGATGGACTGATTACGTGCCAGTTTGTGAACGTAAGTTGAAATTACAACAATAAATAATTTAAAAAATATAATTTTGCTTTCTACCGTTTATAGCTGAATTCATCACAAATCTAAAGCAAAACATAAACAGCATAGGCAACAAATTACCCGAATTTGAAACAAGATTATCAGTCCTTGAAAATCACAGTGTTAATGGAAGAACCCAATCGTTTTCCACTGAAACTGAAACACTACAGTCAACTGTAACTCCTTTGAACAGCAGTGATAAATCCTTAACAGTAACTGAAGCCAGAATGATGGAAACGGTCGTAAGTAATACGGTTTTTGAAAACAAATTATCAAAACTAGAGAAACAATTGCTTGACATGAAAACACAACGATTACATGACCGAACCAGTTTTAACAATCGATTAGAAGCTATTTCAAAGTCAGCAATTCTGAACCAAACTGTCATATCCAACAATGTGGTTAAAATTGATGGTCAATTATCAACCATCAGTGATAAATATAGTACTAAATTATCAGAAATGGAAAAAAAATTAGCTTTACTTGAGAGACAAATGTTGCAAAATGAGTTTAGTAATTCTGCTAATGCCACATTGAAACACATAAACAGTTACATGAACACAAACTGGCGAAAATTATGGGAAATTACCATGAACGCTCAGGTAGGACATCTGACTGAGAAAGACGGATTCTTAGTGTCGGAATTTAATTGGATAATAGAAAATATCGAAGAAAAAGTTGGGAGAATGGACTATTTGCAAAGTAGTTTGTTCTATTCAGATATACCAGGCTACCATATGCAAATGCACTTGTATCTAAATGACCGAAATTCTGGATATGTAGGAATATATTTGATATTATTCCTAGGGATTTTTGACCATGTGTTACAATGGCGGTTTACAAATACATACAACTTCACCTTGGTTAACAGAGACACTGCCAACGATATCAGTTACCAATTGGACCCAACAAATACAGTTTGTGGAAAAGATACATTTGAAAAACCTTTACCAAGCAACACATTAGGTTGTGGAAGTTCTACATTCATTAAAACGGATTCTTTATTAATAAGAACAAGTACATAACCAATGAAACGATTACTATTAAGTTTATCACGTATTTAAGAAATACAATAAGTATTTAAATACAGTACAAGTAGCAATGTTAAGATAAGGATAGTGCGGATATTAAAACCTTTAATTTTACACAAAGTTATTGTGAATTTCAAGTTAAATAAAAACAATATTAAAAAAAACTAACAACTTCAACACAGCTTTAGTTAAATTTTAGTTAAACGGTACAAATGTTAAAAGGCAGTTTCGGATGCGGATATCCGTTACATTCTTACTTTAACCAAATCAACATACCTGTACTGTAGTTTCCACTTTTTTATTTTCGTTAATGTTTGCGTTTGTTATTAAATAATAAGGATTTTGTAAGTAAGTTAGTTATTAAAGCCTACGCATAAATTCAAATGAACTTTGATATAGCAGAAAATTAAATAATCATTCGATCATCAATGGATTATTCTTAATCATTAATATCGTTTTCGTACCAGGAAATAAATGTAATAAAAATATTTATTTCGCATCGTCAGTAGCCAATCGTGGATGGAGGAAAAACTAATCACATCATATCATTAGCTTTCTCCACACACATAAATAACTGATTTTTAAACTCATGGGTCAATTTGTGTAAGTGCTTTTCAAACCGCTAAAATAATTAAGCACAATTCAAAATCAGTCAATAACAAATTGAAAGTTTTAATTTTGCAAATTTGAATTCTCAAATCGATCATACCATGGGATGCATCAATTTTAATGTAATCATCAGCACTGCAGGTAATTATACACGGTATTTTCAAACACTTTATTTGTAACTGCATCGATAAACATTTTCTAGTCTATTTGCTTGCATGTGTTCTGACTTCATATGAAAATAATGTAAAAGACGTAAATGTGACTGTTATGGCGGGACAAGATGTGAATCTGGAGTGTGGATTTCAACCAAACAGTAAAGGTCTCACTTTAATAAGTTAAATTTCTGTTATAACAATATATAAAAATTACTACTGATTTGTATTGCAACAGTGATCAACGTACAATGGATAATGTCAGATGGTGGCAATAGTTCTCTTTTAGCAAATGACAACGAAATCTTTTATAAAGGCAATCGCATTGAGTTCAAAAACAATTTCACCACGTTGATGATTAAAAATGCAAACTTTTTCGACAAAGGAAGATACACCATACTACATTACATACAATTTAAATTTCATTGGTAAATTATTATAAACGCCACTTACGAGTAGCACACCAACATTAATTAAATTATTATAACAATTTATTAGAATTTACATGCTCGACCCCTGCAAAGCCTCAAAATGGTGGATACATCAAAATTAATGATGTCCATGAAAATGTGTTTCGTTTAAACGACCAGATAAAATACAATTGCCTAAAAGGATTTCAAATCAAGTTTCAAAAAGAAACGATCAGCACATGCACTTATGAAGGATGGACTAGAGATTTACCAATTTGTGAACGTAAAACGACCAAAACAATTATAAAATATATAAAACAAAAATATTTGAAACAAATAACTTTTTTAATATTTAGCTGAGAATTCTGTAAACGAACGAAGCCTGCTGGATCAAAAAGTTGCCGAAATCGAAGAAAACTTGTCAAAACTAAGAAACAAATTGTCTGGCATAGAAATACAACTATCAAATGTCAGAATTAATTCTAGAAATCGAGTGCAAGTTACATCACTGAAGTCCACCGAGAACCAAACGCTCGTTTTTAACAGTTTAACTGATATTAAAGCCAAATTATCAAAACAAGAAGCCGAATTGACTAATGTAAAAAGTCAACTTTTAACTTTCAACAGTAAGTTAACTTCACTTGAAAGAAATATAATGGAAAATGAGTACAGTTCTACAAATATTGAATTGAAACAAATTGACAACTACATAGACATGAACAATAAATGGCATAAAGCATGGGAAATTAGCATGGACACTCGAGTAGGACAACTAAAGAAAAAAGACGGCTTTATAGTGTCTGAATTCACGTGGATAATTAAAAACATTAAACAAGAAATTGAAGATGCGAATGAAGATTATTATTTGGAAAGTGAAAAGTTTTATACCGATATACCGGGATACCATATGCAATTGGCAGCATATCCAAATGACGAAGGATCCGGTTATTTAGGAATATATTTGTTTTTATGTCCAGGAAAGTTTGATGACATATTGGCATGGCCTTTTACTAATGAGACAGCCTTTACTCTAAATGGTCTAGATGACGTTGACACAATTTCTGAGGTGATAAATTCAAGTGATTCAGACTGTGAAATATTTGATAAACCAACTTCATTCAAAGGCGAAGGTTGTGGAATTTCAAATTTCATTAAAAATGATGATTTATTAGCCAAAAAAAATAAATACATCACAAAGGGATTTATTACCACTAAGATTTATACGATTTTAAAGAAAATTAACTAGTATTAATATTAAAAAGCAACTAACAGTAACATACCGCAATGTTTTAACTCAATTTTAGAAATCTGAAATTAAGGAATGCACTAAATTGAATATAATTACGCAAAATGAAATATAAATCTAAATAAAAAATGCAAGTTCCGAAAATTTCCTTATAAAAAAAAAAACAGAAAGTTGAAACTTTTTTTTAAAATGTTTACATTGAAAATTAAACCAAAACTTCTTAAAGTTGATTGAAATAAACTAATGACATTTAAATGATGTTAATATAAAATAAAAACTTGAGAAGCCATGTGTGTGACTGAATCTCGAAAATTCGGATCCGTTCCAACTAATAGCAATTATACAAATTAGTAATTCAACAGTTCGTATTGATTATACTGTAGACAGAGTCAACTAACAATAATGTTTGAAAAAATTAAACTATTTTATAGCTTTTTTATTGTTTCACATTTATTTCCATAAAAGCAATCGTTCAAAACATTAATAAATAGCTTATAATTAAACCTCATTTAAAATTTCAAAAATTGAACTAGCTGGCTTTGAACAGCAGTGATTAGTCCTTAACAGTACTTGAATCCAGAACAATCGCAATGGTCGCAAAATATACGGTTTTTAAAAACAAATCATCAAAACTAAAGGAAAAATTGTTTGGTATGGAGACACAACGATCTGATGACGAAACCAGTTTTAACAGTCAATTAGAAGCTATTTTGAAGTTATTTATTCAGAAGCAAACTGTCATTGCCAACAATGTGGCTAAATTTAATGATCAATTATAAACCTTCAATGATAAATATGACACACTAAACTACCAGAAATAGAATAGAAAGTAGCATCACTTGAAAGACAAATGTTGAAAAATGTGTTTAGTGATTCTGCTAATGCCACACTGAAACATATAAACATGAACATAAACACATACTGTACATTATGGCGAATTATTGGCGAACATTATGTGAAATTACTATAAACGCTCAGGTAAGGCATCAGACAGATTCTTAGTGTCGGAATTTAATTTGATAATAGAGAAAATTGCGACAAATCAATTGAGAAAAATAAACTATTTACAAATTCGGCCTCTTCTATTCGGATATACCAGGATATCAAATGCAAATGCACTTGTATCCAAATGACCGAAATTCTGGTTATGTAAAAATATATTTTATATAATTTCCAGGAATTTTTAACCACGTATTACTATGGCCGATTACAAATATATACTGTATAATTTCACTTTGGTTAACAAAGACACTTTCAACTACTGTACGTTAATTACCAATTGGACCCAACAAATATACAGTAGTTTGAGAAAAATACTGATGTTCTGATTCGAAAAATCTGATACATGTTCTGATTCGAAAGGGAGATGCAAGATTAAAATTCATTATAGCGCAAGACAAATGTCATAATGTTAGGACATGCGATTTGGCCACAGCCAAACTGATTAGATGGTCTAGGAAAATTAAAAACTGTAAGAATATGTTCTCCCAAAAATTTGGAACCTACTTGAAAGTGGAAAACAACTATTAATGATTGAATGCTGTAATGGAAAAAAGATTTGTAAGCATTTTTTGAACTGGTTAAGGTCACCTAACTTTAATCTTAACTTAAGTGTTATGATGTTACATAATTGATGAGAATGTGTGTGTGGATTATTGATGATTGTGTTACTCTTCTGTCTCGGTGATTAAATAAATAAAATAATAAATACACAAACTGGTAATGAAACACCCAAAGAACTGCGACCGCTGCCTATTAAGTTCAATTTGGATGAATTTCAGCCATTTAAGTTATCATTTCACTCCAGTTATAATTAAATCAAACTAATAATGATGTTGTAATTCACTATAATGTTAAACTCTTAGCATTAAGACCATTTTTTAAGCTAATGACTATTAATTAATATCCTTAGAATAAAAACAATTATGTAACCAAGTATGTGAGGCTATTTTATACAAAGTTTTTTAATATGCTTGTCAAGTGATAAATTAAAACTATTATAACATTTTCACCCGAATTGGTAAACTATATTGATATTTAACCTGAAAAACATGAAAAAAATATTGCATTGGTCGCAGCCAATCCGAAGTCGAGTAGATAACGAAATCCACATATTTCCAGTTAAGTTAAAATCGTTCATTTAACGAAAAAAACAGAAATTACTAGCTCGTTAAACAAAATTCAATCAATAATAAGCTTCTATTTTTAATTTGTTAATCGAAATCCAATTCACAAACTGAACACAGGTATGAATTGGTCAGCCGCGATTTTAAACTAATCATCATCAAGGCAAGTACATAAATTTATACTACTTGAAAAAAACTCATTTAATACTAAGAATAGGGCATTTTTTAGTGTATTTTTTGCTTAATTTGGTTATAACGTAAATGAAAGACATCCAAGTTATTTATTTAGATATCAACCATAAGCTATACATTTACATTATCCATATGTTGTTATAGTGGAACTCGCTTAACACAAAACAACATTGCGGTCCCGAACTAAAGAATAAGCATTTCCATAAACTTGTTTTCCTGTTAACACGTAACAAATTCGTTAACACCAAAAATTTCATTTCTCCAAATAAAAAATTGCATATACTACTGATCCCGACCATTTCGAGTTAAACGGATTCCCCTGTACATTTAAATACTGGCAATAATAAAACGAGAATAAATGGCATACTGTGTATTGCTAAAAAAAAATACTGAAAAAAGAAACGGGAATGCATTGCATTGCTTACAACTTATATTTATATCGTTTCTTTATTAATAAAATTACAATTAATTAGACAGGAATAAATTTTATGGCAAACCATAAATATTTATCTTACTTTTTTGCTAGTATAATTATATAAACACATACATTTATTGTAAGATTATCCTGTATAACTGTTATAATGAGAATAAATGCAAAACTGGAGTTTGAATATAAATTTACCTTGTCAATTTGACAAATGAAACAAATAACATTTTGACATTACCGCAAAAGTTGTAAATATTTGTTGAGTATTTCAATGGTATTTGAAGTACGGTACTTAGGTAATTTTAGTATTTAAAATAGGTAACTAATACTTTTAAGGAGGAGTTAGTATACCCAGTATTACTTGTATTTAAACACACTTTCAAAGTCACATTTTTTTCTGATTGTCAAACATTTGCTTAGGTTTCAACTTATTCGCTTTTCTATTCCCAGGAGTAAATGATTAAGATAACAAAATATTCACCAGCACAATCTTAGTGACGAAATATAATAACATCAAATCCTCCAATGTTCTTTTAGCAACAAGTTAACGTTGAGTCAAACGCATTACATTAATTTATTGTATTAAAAATTAAAGTGACTAACTTTCCCTTCATTATTCAAGTTAAAGGAAAGAAACAATTCTCAGTTTGTGACGCATTTGATACTTTGATGTGAATTAACAAACTGATAAGAAACTAAATTATGTCTTTAACTTTACGTCAATATTTACATCGACTGAGTTAGAATTAAAACATTTTTCCAAGTGATTTAAGAAGGAAAGAAAATGAATTATTATTAACGCCCTGTAACTTTACACGTCGATGACTTGTTTTAAGATATTTAGTGCGTGGATTAACCCTCCATTTCACTCTTATTAGCACTGTATAAATTTTAAAAGTAGCTGAGTAAGCCATTTTTCAAGGTTATTTTCTTACAGTAAATTCAAACACTGAACTATGATGTTTATCAAAGCGTTTAAATAGTCGATAAAAAAGTTCGTCGATTCGTCGAATATACAGTATCTTATCATTAGCACAGGTCTTTGTTGACTTATTTATATAGCTACAAAATGCAGTGCAACTTCACAGTAACAGACAGTTAACTGGTGTAAAATGATATCACTAAGTGCCTAAAAACACCCCAACGTGCTTAAAAGAAGTAAGTTTTTTACTTAATATTTTTTACTTTAGTTTCGTCGTCAACAACTTTCATGGAAGTCATGCTGAAAGGCGGTTGTATAAAGCTCGAGAAATTCAAACTACTTATATTACTGTTGTTATTTTGCGGATTTACTGGTTTTCTAAGTTTCTACAGAGCGTCAACAGTTCACAGCAACAATAGTTATCGCTATAATGGTACAAATGAAATACCATTTGTGCTCAAAGCAAATATTTCGCAAAATGCTAATCGTTTAGCTGATTTCACCGAATTTCAGTTTCTCATCGAAAACAATATTTGCGGTTCTGGTGATGTTTACATGCTGATAATTATCGGTTCGCATCCGTCTCACGTTAAACTACGCGACGTTTTACGCTCAACTATTGGAAAACCAGGCATTGAAGGACGCGTGTTTAAAATTGTGTTTCCCTTTGGATTTTTAACAAACGCTGAAGAGCAAAAACAAATTGATAATGAAAACGTGAAATACGGTGACATAATTCAGGGAAATTTTGTTGATTCTTATAAAAATGTTACGCTGCGCGATTTAATGGCTTTAAGGTGGACGTGGCAGCAGTGTCTACAGGCCAAATATGTTGTAAGATTAGACGATGACACTGCCATTGATATCTACAGTTTAGTCCATTCTTTAGATAACTGCTGTTCAAGTAGAAGCATATTTATTGGTTGTTACGTGATTTGGAAAAATGCTAAAGTTATACGTAGTGGACGATATGCGGTGACTGAAGATGAACATCCGGCGCCGGTTTATAGTGATTATTGCAATGGTTGGATGTATGTTATTACACCATTGATGGCTTATCTGCTGGATATGGCGTCTAATAACGTTAAATGCTATTGGATGAATGACTGTTATATTACTGGAGATTTAATTGAGTGGATTGGGTTAAGGCATACACAAATAGATATGTCCCATACCGATAATGAACAGTATATGAGAGAGATGTTGAGCAAAAAACCAAATAAGTATTTCACCATAGGACCTACTAATGCTGACGCAAATCTGACATTTGAATTGTTTAATTTTTATAAAAGAAAAGCTTTCAGTTGATTATAAAAAAAATTAAAGAAAGGTTTTGTATGGGATTAAATTCATTGATTTAAATTATTAAAAAAAAAAATTTACTGAACTATAATTTTTTAAAGAAAAAAAAATGTCATTATATAAACTACATTCAACTCTTCAGAACCGGTACGTTAATTAACCCAGTGCTGTTCCATTTAAATTCAACGAGATTGGTAAAGCCAACGCTTTTCATTTTAAATTTTTAGGAAGTAAATAACGTAAGTTTTTTGTTATTTTTATACTGTTTTTAGCAGACTATAAGAAAAAAAAACAAAACCAAATTCTAATATTTAATTTATTTGGATAATGAATGTGATATTTGACGAGAACTTTATAGCAACTTATCTATGCTGTGTATAAAAATGAATGTACCGGTATGTGATTCGTGTTTTTGCGTATAATGTGTTACTAAACCATTCATCCAATTGTCATGAAACGTTGGGAAGCTGTTGAGTACACACCTGGGAATGTTTGTAAGCAAAACATATTTACATATCGCTAACAAGTTTTTAATTAAATCTGGCGTTCGCGAGACAGAGTTTGATAAACAGACTTTTCAGTTAACGATAAAACTAATATTGTAAATGCAATAACACCATAGACGACGCTCAAAAGGAAAATTATCAGTTTATTTGTGGAAACTATGGTTTGAATTCTATTGAACTGCTGTACAAACTGAACGTTATCATAACTGTCAAATAGCCTTTTTACTGATATCGCAGCAACGGGTACAGTAGTTGTTGGGAAGTTTGTCTTAAAAAGCAGAATTAGCTGTGAAATTTATTTGAGCTGAAATTTGACCTTATTTGCGTAACTTACATTTTAATCTTTAGACCAAATATTAATCATTTATATTTTAGAAAATGCGACTCCCTTTCGATGACGTATTAAACCAAAGGGATATAAAAACCCTGAACAGAGCAGCAGCCCGTTAGATCGTCTTAACAGAGCTAAACTAGTTAATGTATAGTTATATGGCTAATAATGTGTCCGAATAAATCGATGTACAACAACGCAAAAGAATGTGCAAATTACGGTCGTTTTAGATTTCACATTAGCTTTGCACTTTAGTACACTCAACAACGATTTAAATATAAAACAGGCATAAAAGTATTTTACATATAAGCTCCCCATGGTCCTCATAATCTTCGCAGCAACGCGTGACAAGCCAGCTAGTAGTAAATAAAAATTTCTTCAAAAACAAAAAAAAAAAAACTAATAATAATTACTGGGGCTACTGAGCTTTCAGGCATGTCGCCCATGACCCCTACTTATTTTAGTATATACAGGAGCTAATCTAAATCTAAACTCAAATATTTCGATATTTTTTGAATATTTCCCCAACCATTCCTCCTCAGATGATTCGGGGATAGATGGATGAAAAACTAAATGATTTACGAAAAACAAAATCCTTTTCTAAAATACCAAAATAAAACTCGGTTTCTTATACAGTGGATTCTCGTTAACACGAAGTCGACGGGAACGAGATTTTTCTTCGTGTTAATGGAGTTTTGTGTTACTGAACACATGCAAAATCTAATATACATTGGCAAAAATGACATTTTTAGAGTAAATTATATTTAGACTCACTATTTACATTACATGTGAATCATTATTTACATCATAATAGATACAAGATTTACATCTCAAAATATTATGCATTTTGTGCATACATATGCATGTATTCATCCCAGAAAAAACGATGCAATTTTAAATTATTTTTATAAAAACAAACAAAATCTAAATTGAATTTGTTTTTATAAAAACATTAAAACTTATCAAAATTTAGATTTTTTCTACATTTTTGCTGACAAGAAATGCAATTTTTCATTTGGAGAAGCAAAATCAGTTTGCGTTAACGGGGTTTTACTTCGTGTTAACGGACAAAAAATGTATGGAAAAGTCTATACTGTAGTTCAGAACCGAAATGCTGCTTCGTGTTAACGAGAATCCTGTACTGTACTTTTCATATCATCAAACTGTCAGTAACGATTAAAATACAGAGTTCTGCTACTGTTCGTATGATTTTATACTCGTTCACTGTTTTGACTTTATCTAGTTTCTATGATGAAATCATAGTAAACAAGATTATTGCGTTGCCGTAATTATATACCCAACGAACTGCAACAGTTGCGTATATATTAATTGAATCTCAATATCTACAACGATGAATCATTTGACTCAAGTTATAAATAAAACAAAAACGCAATTAGTACTGTACAAGTGAAACTCGTCACACAAAAAACACCATTCTATAAGAATAATAAAACAAGTGACTAATCAATACAATCGGTAAAAGCAGTGTCATTACTATAAGTATTTAAGAAAATCAATGCTTTTAAACATAATTTCAATATTTTCATTATCATTAAGAAAATAAAAATGAACCTTTATACTGTATATAGAGAAATTGAAATTATGTCTCCATACATAATATTACTAATATGAATAATATTTTCAAAGAAGAAATTTAAAATGAAAATAAAACACTGTATGTTGATTGACGTATATTATGCAGACGTTCATTGAGTAGATAACATCTCATACCATTAGTCACCATGTTCCTTCCAATATACAGTACAGTATATAAACATTCACTTCATATAAAAGAGCAAATAAAAATTCAATTTAAACTTTAACTTTATAAATCTAAATCCATAAACCGAGCATACAATGGAATGCATCAACTTAAATCTAGTCATCAGCAATGCAGGTAAATATATTATATATTTGGAGAGAAATAAATTAATTTCAATAATTAAACTAAAATTAAAACAATTTTTTAGTCTGTTTATTTGCATGTGTTTTGGCTTCATCCCATTATAATGCTATGACGGAACTAAATTCCAGTCTGGAGTATGGATATCCAAATAACGGTAACAGTTGTCAATATAAATCAATAAAGTATAGTAAAAATCTGTTTATTAACAATAACTTTACGTTTTTTTAGTTACTATTTTTCAGTATTTAGCTGAATATTCTGTAAATCAACGGAACATGTTGGCTAACCTGAGTCAACAACTCATAAAAATGGAAGAGAATTTTTTAAAACTAAGAACCGATGTTTTCTCTAACATGGAAACCCAGCTATCAACTTTCATTAACCAGTACAGCAAAAAACTAACCGCAATCGAATCCAAATTGGCTTTCCTTGAGAGAAAACTACTGGAAAATGAGCATAGTTATGCTAATGACACTCTGAAACACATCGACAACTATATTGACATGAACAATAAATGGCATAAAATATGGGAAGTTAACATGGACATTCGGGTAGGACAACTGAGCAAAAAAAACGGCTTTATAGTGTCGGAATTCACATGGACAATTGAAGACTTCGACAGTAACATTGAAAGTCCAGATCATGATGATTATTTCGAAAGTGAACAATTCTACACTGATATACCAGGATACCATCTACAATTGAAATTGTATCTAAATGACCGAAATAGCGGTTATTTAGGGATTTATTTGTATTTACGTCCAGGGACGTACGATGATATATTGCCGTGGCCTTTCACAAATACAACCCTGTTCACCGTAGTTGGCAGAGAAACTACCCACTCAATTTCTCACTTGTTGAATCCAACAAATTCAGCATGTGGAGAAGATCCATTCAAAAAACCAGCGCCTAATAACACAATAGGTTGTGGAAATCAAAGATTTATTCATACGGAGTCCCTATTATCCAGTAAGAATAATTACATCACAAATAGATCTATTACCATTAAGTTGATTACGTATTTAAAGAAAATTCACTAATAACAGATAACCAAAGCACATACTGTAGTTTTAACTCATTCAAAATAATAAAATCACTTAAACTTCCCAAAGCAATGAATGAAATTTTACAATGAACTAAAGTTAACCAACACTAAAGGTATACCGAAGGTATGCAAAACAATATACAACAATACAACATAATTACAACATACAGATGCTCAACTTTTTTAAGCGTTTTACTATGTAAATTAATTCAAATGTACTGCTTTACAACTTTTAAACATATTTATTAAAAAGTAGTTTTAATCTATTTTAAACTTGAATAATTTAAATAGTATTAAAATGCAAACAAAAAAGTTAAAAACTTTTTAAAAAAAACCAATTCAATATTAATTTATTTGAACAAAATCAATGATATAATGACTTACTGGTTTAAAAACTTATTTATAATTAATCGAATATTTAAACCAAACTTACTTTTTACTTAAAGATAACTATAATAAGAAAATACAGTCATTTCCATAAATAATAATTTAATAAAAGATTAAAAACCACTTTTACAAACCCTATACTGTATTTCAGTAAAAGAAATTGTCAAAAAAAAAATATTCTGTCATATAATAATTGTCTAAAAAAAACATTCTCGACTACTGCATTTTTGGACCCTCCCTCCCAAAATCAATCGATCACATTGTTAATTAGAAACGGAAAAATGAGCGACTAAGAAAATTACATTCAAAGATATTTAACTTCATGTAACTTAAAAACATAGGTGGTTTTTTATCACCCTATATAATGAGCTTTGATTTGTTGATTAATTTCATTTAGTACATCGTCAAACCCGTGTATTACAAGATATTTAGTTCAGACACTAACAGCTCCTGAACTTGATGGTACTGTTTACAAATTTTTGACACATACAATTAAAAGTATAAAATCTGAGATCTTTGAGTAAATTTCAATATATTGCCAATGGTTTGGGCCTCAGTAAATCCAACATAATGTACTTCGCTCTATTGTACATTTTCAAAACGTCACCGTCAATTAAAAAACTCAAATAATGATATTTAAAGTAAATAAGTTTAGTTGTCCGTACAAAAACTTAAACAATCGCAAATATACAATTAGAAAATAAATAAATAACACTTAAGTGACACTTCAGCTAAATTAAACATGTAAAACTAAAACTTTCGATTAGCCATTTCATTTACAATGCTCGTAATTAATAAAACTGCTGTTTCTTTACAACAATTATTCGATGAAATGCAATTAAATTTACTTAACCGTTGAAATTGTTAAAAAAGCTGTAAAACATAGTCTTGCAACTAAGAATTTCTAATAAATTGCAATGCAATCGTGTTTGATTTTTACTATCATTTTAAAAACGGTGTCAAAGTACTGTAATTCTACACACAAGCTGATAGTTTTGTGTTTCACTAAAATGATTAATGATTATAATAATTTCTTAAACATCCACCAATAGATTTCCTTCATGCGACATTTATTTTTCTTACTCAGATAAGTGAATTAAGAATTCCGAGTAATTTAAAAATACTCTTGAACGCTGATCAAATACTCCATGGTATTTAAACTAATACAGTTCTACTAACTAAAGAAGTTATAAAATTATAATCCAGCGTCAGTATAGCTTACACACTGTAATTCAGCTCTTCTGAAGTTACTGTAGTTTCATCTCAAGATTTCAACAAAATAGAGAATCCTAAGTTTGGTATAAAAAATAAAACTTCCATGTTTAAATATCTACTTGTTGCACGTTAAAATAATACAAGATAAAATCATGCAATTTCGAAGTTTAAAATTGAAAAGAATTTTAATTCTTACTGGTAAACGAGCGTGCATCCACAAAGGACCAATCTGAAAGTGTAGTTAATGAATCAATTTTTCAGTTGTTTCTGGATTTGTGCTTTCTTCAGACGACGAGACCGTGAGAAACAAAGCAGTGGCCATAACTGGATCAAATGTCCGTCTAGAATGCAAATATCAAGACTCAGGTTAAAAACAAAACTACTAATGGTATTTATGACATAATTAATGTTGAAATAATTGTGTAGAAGCTTTTTTAAAATTATGGATGAAAGGAAATGAAATCTTAACTATTGGAAACATTGTTTTCTCTGAAGATCCCCGAATTGAAAACCCCAATCAATCGGCCACATTAATCATTAAAAACGTAAAAGCTAGCGATGAAGGAAATTACACTTGCATAATTAACTCTAAGCCAAAATATAAACTAGTCCTGTCGTTATACATAAGTAGTAAGTTGACTATAAATTATAAACAAACTTGAAACTATTGACCCGTTAATTTTTCAAACAGACAAAGTTAGTTGTAAAACACCTGATCAACCCATGTTTGGTGGTTACAAAAGAAATGACACCAACTCTGAAGACAAAATCACATTTAATGTTGGTCAAACAATATACTACTATTGTTTAACAGGATACAAATTAAAAGGAACTAATACAAATAGATGCACATTAAACGGCTGGACTGATAATGCTCCAGTATGTGAACGTAAGTAAAAATATTATTGTGTTAAATTGGTAATACCGATATACCGTACATTGTATCATTAAACGCAAATCTACACCAACATTTAGATAGCACGAGCAATAAATTAACCGAAATTGACAAACCAGTTTTTGAAAACTGCAATGCCAACGCTGGGACCCAACCATATTTTACTGAAATACTACAAACAACTCTAACTCGTTTGGACAACTTTGATAAACGTTTGGTAAAAATTGAATCCAGAATGATGACAACGATCGCAGAACAAACAGCTATTGTAAACAAACTTACGGAAATCAACGCCAAATTATCACAACAAGAAAACAAATATTCAGCTACACTTGCCATACTAAATACACTTCGAATACAATTTTTGGAAAATGAGCGCTGTTGTGGTAATAGTAATTTATTTGATCACATAAACGACATGAAAAATAACTGGCAAAAAATATGGGGAATTGATAAGGACGTTTCTGTGGGGAACTTGAGAAAAATTGACGACTTTGTAGTATCGGAATTCACATGGATAGTTGAAAACATTGAAGAACGAATTCAGAAAAACCAAGGAAAAATAGATTACCATATTGTAAGTGAACAGTTCTTCTCGGACATACCGGGATATAGAATGCAGCTGTTTTTGAATCTAAATGATCGAAACTCAAGTCATTTAGGAATATATATGGTTTTATGTACAAGTGTGTTTGATGATTTATTACGATGGCCTTTTACCAACAAATATAACTTTACCTTAGTTAGCAAAAACTCTGTCAGCTCTTTTTCCTTTCAAGTAAATCCAAGAAATACAGTATGTAACTCAGAAGATTTTGAAAGACCAACACCAAAAACTAACAATGGTTGTGGGATTCCCAGATTTATTAAAACTGATTCCCTATTAGCCGATAAAGATAAGTACATTACAAATGGATCTATATCTATTAAATTGACTGTGTATTTATAAAAGTTGAAACCAACAACTTTATTTGAGCATTACTTCGTACATTTTAAGGTTGAGTAGAGATGGACGATATTACAATATGTCGGCATAAATGTGGAAGAATATCGACCTGTATAGTGAATTTCAATATTTTGATATTGAATTTGAAAGACACATTTCGATAGTTAAAACATAACTATCAAAATGCTAAAATATACAGTTTTTGAAACTTGGGTCTGGGGCTTAAGAGCTAATTCAAAACTTAAGAAAGTAAATTATAAAATGCAAAAAAAGAAAAAGTTGAAAAAATAGTGTACTAACATACTTTTGTTCCTTTAAACTAATAACTTAAAAACTTATTAAAAATGTATTATGTTGAATATAAATTTTAAATAAATTACAGGAAACCCAATAATTTTATGAGCAACCAATTCTTTACTTACTGAATGTGTTTCACACTTTTATTGGATTTGTTCAATTTTAATAAAAGAGCAATACTTTATTAAATTCTTTTTAATACTTATTGCTTTATTAATAATGTACGTACAGTGAATTCTCGTTAACACGAACGCCGTTAAAACAAATTTCTCGTTAACACGAAGCAACATTGCAGTCCCGAACTTCAGTATAGGCTTTCCCATACATTTTTTGTTCGTTAACACGAAGTAAAACCCCGTTAACACAAAATGATTTTGCTTCTCCAAATGAAAAATTGCATATATCGTCGGCGAAAATGTAGAGAAAATTAAAATTCTGATAAGTTTTAAAAGTTTTTATAAAAACAAATACAAATTCAATACATTTTTTGTTTGTTTTTATAAAACAAATTTAAAATTGCATTGTTTTTTCTTAAATGCACAAAATGCATAATATTTTGACTCTAAAAAATGTCAGTTTGACTCTAAAAAATGTGAGTTTGACTCTAAAAAATGTGAGTTTGACTCTAAAAAATGTGAGTTTGACTCTAAAAAATGTGAGTTTGACTCTAAAAAATGTGAGTTTGACTCTAAAAAATGTGAGTTTGACTCTAAAAAATGCCAGTTTGACTCTAAAAAATGCCAGTTTGACTCTAAAAAAAGTCAGTTTGACTCTAAAAAATGTCAGTTTGAGCAATATATATTAGATTTTGCATGTGTTCGTTAACACAAAACCCCGTTAACACGAAGAAAAATCTTGGTCCCGTCGACTTCGTGTTAACGAGAATCCACTGTATTTATTGCGTTTGCGTACAATTTAAATTTCTTAAGAAGTGAAAGTATTACAGTCGACTTTGTCATTGTTTAATTTGGGAAATGTAATATAGCAAAGAGTAATTAACAAGCTGCAATGAATGCCGTTCATAGTCAGATTTTATGACACTTTCCATTTAAAACAATGCAGTTTCAAGCATAGCTGCTTGTTAAAATTTGAGTCAGAGTTCTTATCAAAATAAATCATAAAAGTCGTGCTGAAATTATATGAACTTTGATAAAACAAGAAATTAAAACTTGACATTACTTGACTTAGCTGCACTATCAACAAGTTAAAAATGTAAGAGAAATATTTACATTTCGCATTGATTGCAGCCAATCATATCCGTGGATAACAAATGACACAGCTTACTGTAAGTTCGCATTTTTCATCACGCTCTAAATGCATGAAACAGCCATTACAAGAAAACAAAAACGTTATTACAGAATATAATTAAGCAGAAATTAAGAATTCCAATTTTTAAATTATAGCTTTGTAAATCAAAATCTTCAAACCAATAATAACATGGGATGCATTAATCTCAACCTAATCATCGGTGCTACAGGTAAATAAACATCTTTGAAAACAAGCTTCATCTTAAACTTTTAAACTGAACTTGAAAACCTATTTAGTTTATCTTATTTCATATGTTTTGGCTTCACATGATTACAATGAAAATGTAATAAACGCAACTGTTATGAGAGGACTACATGCGAGTTTGGAATGTGGATCTTTAAAAAACGGTGATATTTTTTACTATATATAGTATTTTATAAAAAAAATGATATTTTCTATTACAGCAATGCTTAAAAGACGATGGATATTGTCAGTTGATGACCAACATATTCTTATTGCTCATGACATCCAAGTCGTTCATCAGGACAATCGCATAGAGTTCCTCGACAACTTCAACATTTTGGTTATTAAAAACACAACATTTAGCGATAAAGGAAGCTACACCTGTTCTATTGACATGGAACCACCGTACTACGTAACATATCTTTTAGATGTCGTTGGTAAATTCATTGCTGCCAATATAAACGTCACTGTAGAATGCTAATTCTAAATATTTGATAGAATTTACATGCTCAACGCCTGCAGCGCCTGTGAATGGTGGATTCACTAAAATTAATCATACAGATGAAAAGGTGTTTCGTTTAAACGACCAGATAAAATACAATTGCCTTAAACGATTTCAAATTACTGAAGAAACTGTTAGTACATGCACTTATGACGGATGGACTGGAGATTTGCCAATTTGTGAACGTAAGAAAACCAAACTAAATACTGTATAATAACAATTTGTGGACCAATATTATTTTTTAAAATATTTAGCTGAGTATTCTGTCAATCAACGTAATGAGTTAGTTAAACTTGGTCAAAAACTAGCCTCAGTTGAAGCAATGTTACTAAAATTAGAAACGAAATTGTCCAATTTAGATTCTCAACTAATGAATGATTTAAAAACGTCTAAAAATCAACTGGAAGTTATTTCCACGAAAACCATGGAAAATCAAACAATCATTTCAAATAATTTAGTTGAAATCCAAGCTAAATTATCCAAACAAGAAAACAGACTGTCTGATTTCGAAAGAAAAGTATCAGAAGATTTTGCCAATTCTAATAATCAATTAGAAGCCATCTCGCAAACAGTTATGAATAATCAAACGTTCATTTACGATAACTTAGCTGAAATTGATACCAAATTGGAAACTTTCAATAGTATCAACACTGACAATCTAACAGCTATAGACGCCAAACTAAATTCAATTGAAAAACAGCTGCTGGAAAATAAGTACAGTTGTGCTAATTCTACATTGAAACAGATGGACAACTACATTGACTCGAATAATAAATGGCGTAAAGCATGGGAAATTAATATGGGCACTCCGATCGGACAGCTCGGAAACATTAACGGCTTAATAGTGCCGGAATACACCTGGATAATTAAAGACATCTATAATAATATTAGAAACAAAAATGAATTTTTAGAAAGCGAGAAGTTCTATTCCGACATACCCGGATACCATATTCAACTGAAAATGTATCTGAATGATGGAGATTCCGGCTATTTAGGACTGTATATGTTTCTCCGTCAGGGTAAATTCGATGGCATTTTGCAATGGCCTTATAATCACACAACAACATTCAGTTTAGTTAGCCGAGATGCTAACAGTTCTATTTCTATCCAATTTCAACCATCAACTTCAGCATGTGAAACGGCATTCGATAAACCAGCATCGCTGAACCAATTAGGTTGTGGAGTTTCCAAATTTATTCAAATTGATACATTGTTAGCCAGTAATGACAAATACATAACAAATGGTACAATTGTCATTAAGTTCATCACTGGTACATAAGTATAACATACCGGTACAATCATTGTTTTTTTATAGTTGGACAAAATTTAAAAAATAAAAATTATTGTACGTTTAACGTACCATGAAGACCAATTACACAAAATTAGATAAACTGAAATATTTCTTTGTGTTAAACGTGTATTTGTTAAACTTTTGCGTATTTGAACACATATTATTTTGTGTTAACTGGTTTTTTATGTTAAGCGATTTCGCGTAAATCAAGTTTTCATTGTATATGAAAAAAATGTAAATCATTAAAAAGACGTATTAAATATAGAGTTTGTACATTTAATTACCAACACAAACTAAGTTAAACTTAGATAGCAGGCTCACAGCAGTTGACTCAAACGCTTAACATAACAATTTTCAAAACTCAAGCTTGTCAATAACATTTATTGGTTAAGATTTTTAAAAAATTAATTAGTGACATGAAAAATTTTAACGCTTTTGTGGTAAAATGTAAGCGCAAACAAATATTTTTGATTTGATTATTTCTCTGAATATTTTGGATCTGATTGCTATTTATTTGCTAGTTTTCTCTGCCTAAAAGTTGATGTTATACAATGTGATACTATTATGGTAAATCTGTATGAGCTTCCCTACAGTTGGTTCATTGAGCTGTAGATAGTAAGAGCTAAGTTATTATTAATTATTGTTTTGAGAAATTATTATGCTGATTGTTACTGTTATTTTAGCTTATGAGGCTTCAATTGATATGCAGTATTACAACCATTGTCTTCTATTCATTATACCGTACTGCATAAAGACTAAGTTTAATTACAACATGCAACAAATAAATATGCATGTTTTAGACAAATGATCGCTTTTATTTAATACTAAAATTTTCATGTTTATTTTTGAGGTGGGGATAGCGCGAACGCAGTCCCCTGTAAAAAATTGTGCGCCCGAGTTACCCCAATTTGGGGCAATCGCGGAAGTCAGCGCCTTCGAAGTGCAATGAAGGGCCTCATTCCGGGCTATCCGCCTTAATGATCACGGATGAGCCTACGCCAGGTAAGTATGCTTTTCTTCCTGTTAAAGGCGATTCTCCTTCCCTTTTACGAAGCACAAGTATTCCGTGTTTTCCATTTGAAATGTAAAAGATAAAACTACCATGAAAGATTAACTGGTAGAACATAACCATATTCAGATTTTCGCATACATTTTACAATTTATCAAACATTTGAAAAGAATTTAATTTTTGTTTAAGAAACCATGACGTCTAGAAAAAGGAGGAGTTGCGAAAACAGAAATCAGAATGCCCCTTTACAATTACGTCACTACAGTACTGTATCGACAAGCACGGTTTTGCATTTTATTAAATGATCACTCTTTAATTCGTACAATTTTAAGTCTGAAATTATCATTTTTAAAATAAACAAATGTAATTTTTCATAGATTACAATCGCTAATTACCAAATTAATACTGCATTGCAGTAAATACATGTACTGTAGTGTCTAAGTTATGTATATTTTGCCCTATTCTTTCATGATCAATAAAAAATCTAGTTTTTTAATGCTTACATTTCAAACGAAACAGCATCGCACGCATTATTTGATCTCGTTTATTTCTATTAATTAAATAGATAAATTAAATCCTTTCTATTGATTTCCTTAAAAAAAGCAAAAACAAAAACTCAATAAAGTTATGCTAATGACGTTTTTGCTACCATACAAAAAAAATTAAGTGCATGGAACTCTTAACAGTTGTTTATAAACTTTAAAAAAACTTTTTTAATATATATTTGTCAATTTTTATAGAATTACATCCTTTTCGACGACGATATATGCAATTTTTCATTCGGGGAAACAAAATCAGTTAGTGTTAACGGGGTTTTACTTCGTGTTAACGAACAAAAAATGTATGGGAAAGCCTATACTATAGTTCGGGACCGCAATGTTGCTTCGTGTTAACGAGATATTCTTGGTAACAGCGTTCGTGTTAACGAGAGTCCACTGTATAACTTTCAATTTGTCAGAAACAGGGATGTGCAGTTGAGAACTAGATCAATGTAAACTACAAAAACTACGAAATCAGGATTTTTTAAACATGCATGGGATTGTTTCAGTGCTCTGATTCTTAAGCTGTGATATTCACTTTGCGCATATTGATTGTTGATCAAAAAAAAATCTAAACACTACAGTCTAAACTAAAGAACTAAAAAAAGTTGGTTTAGATCAAGTACGCAAAAGCCGAAAAAGTACGCAACGTTTAAAAAGGCTGCAAAACGCCAACACTGCATATTATTAATTTTCCTGTCATTATCTGTAATTTCTAGATTAGTGGTAGAGTACGAGCCATGCATCTTAAATCTCTTTTAATAATAGTTGGATTCATTTCAATAATTTGTTAGTTATTATATACTGAAGTTAAATTTTCTGCATATTATACATGTCTTTACTCCTTAAAATTCCGTGTTTCTTTATCCAACTTATCACAAAAACCATAACAATAAGCCTACAACAATGTTATGAGTAGTTAGCCCATGACCATATCAACGTAGATGTCATGTTAATAATTATTCAGCATAAAACTAGAATACTTCAGTAAACTAAATTTAATTTGCCATAAAAAATATGTTCGCTAAAAGGCGTTTTCAAGTATGCTAGCTCTCCACGGGCTGGACAAAATATGTCCGCGGGCCGTAGTTTGGAGACTCCTGGTTTAGATCATGGGGCGACTAACTTTGGTATTGTTACTTTCATTGATGTACTGCTCAATTTTTAGTTAACTCAACTGTGTGGGGGTTTTTTTTTATTTTTATTTGTCACTAGTTTGTTTGTCACTAGTTTGACGAAAATAAAAAAAGGCGATTATTTGATTAAGCTCAATTTAAAAATGTTGTAATTACTGCATTTTCTAAAATAGATAATTTACAGTACAATATACAGTGGATTCTCGTTAACACGAACGCCATTAACACAAATTTCTCGTTAACACGAAGCAACATTGCGGTCCCGAATTAAAGTATAGGCTTTCCCATACATTTTTTGTTCGTTAACACGAAGTAAAATCCCGTTTACACGAACAAATTTTGCTTCTCCAAATGAAAAATTTCCTATATTGTCGGCGAAAATGTATAGAAAATCAAAATTTTTATAAATTTTAATGTTTTTATAAAAACAAATACAAATTCAATACATTTTTTGTTTGTTTTTATAAAAAAATTTCAAATTGCGTTGTTTTTTCTGAAATGCATACATGCATATGAATGCACAAAATGCATAATATTATGAAATGTTAATTTGGTATCACTTATGATGTAAATAATGATTCAAATATGATGTAAATAGTGAGTTTAAATGTGATTTACTCTAAATAATGTCATTTTGGCCATTATATATTAGATTTTGCATGTGTTCGTTAACACAAAACCCCGTTAACACGAAGAAAAATCTCGGTTCCGTCGACTTCGACTTCGTGTTAACGAGAATTCACTGTACTTGACGCTGAGCTAACCCATACATTCGTACGTTGCTGATAAAAGTATAGTAGCTGTGTCCATTAACAATTAATTAGCACAACAAACAACTGCTGCTGATGATTTTTCCCCAACATATTATCGTAACTTAATGAAACGTAAAAGCAGGTGTTAAAAACTCGTTTAATTTTAAAGTCATCAACGTGACAATTGATTCTTTTACAAAAATCAGTCAATGAAAAGCATTTTGAAAGTGTCGCTGTGCAGATCAATGTGATGTAAGAACTTAAGTAAAAAATCAAGGTCGTTAATTCACTTTCGCAATATTTTCCTAATTTTTATTTTATTTTCTTTTCCCTCGTCTACGTTTAACTTAGCAAACATATCACGTCGAAAGTCGCAATGTGAACGACATGGAAAACAAACGTACGATTTTATCGATTGTACTTGTTGTGTATTAAAGGCGGAAGTAAGAAAATGATGACGATCGAGAACCCCATAAAAGAGTTGTCGCTCAAGTGCTAAATAAATACAACGACGTGGTTACTACAGTAAACTTTCGAAATGCCTTTATTTTATTACATTCATGAGCTGTGATTGGTTTGTATAATCAACTCAGCAGATAGACCACACTTTAATATTGTAAAAAAAGAAACAGCTTTAAGTAGTATTACCGTTTGCAATTGGAGACTGGAAAAACAGAAACTAGTGTGAATTTAAGCTGCTAATGTGGATTTAGATATTATATCATTTCGTCTGCTCTTAATAGAACTCAATCACATTAGCTCCCAGCTGAATACCAAGCAAATAGCGCACATAAATAATTTATAAACAAAAGAAACCTTATAATACCTAATTAAGTCGATGTCAAAATAAATCAAATACAAGAGGAAATAATATTGGGCAAAATGCAATACAGTGAAACATGCCCTTAAAGTTACTACGATTTCTTTCAAAGAAAAACAAACGGAAGACAAAAATCGTTTAAAAAATTGCATAACAAGATTTGCAAAAATGATCACATAATTACATAATTTATACGATACTTCATACATTAAAAGTAAATACAGTGGATTCTCGTTAACAAGAAGTCGACGGGACCAAGGTTTTTCTTCGTGTTAACGGGGTTTTGTGTTAACGAACACATGCAGAATATAATATACAGTATATTGGTCAAACTGACATTTTTTTAGAGTCAAACTGACATTTTTGTAATCAAACTGGCATTTTTTTGGAGTCAAACTCACATTTTTTAGAGTCAAACTCACATTTTTTAGAGTCAAACTGGCATTTTTTAGAGTCAAACTCACACTTTCTAGAGTCAAACTGACATTTTCTAGAGTCAAACTCACATTTTCTAGAGTCAAACTCACATT
>JAAFCF010006596.1:15872723-15902379 GCA_013389785.1 Helicorthomorpha holstii
AGAGTCAAACTCACATTTTTTAGAGTCAAACTCACATTTTTTAGAGTGAAACTCACATTTTTTAGAGTCAAACTGACACTTTTTAGAGTCAAACTCGAATTTATTTAGAGTCAAACTGACATTTTTTTGATTTTCTCTACATTTTCTTTGACGATAAATGCACTTTTTCATTCGGAGAAGCAAAATCAGTTCGTGTTAACGGGGTTTTACTTTGTGTTAACGAACAAAAAATGTATGGGAAAGCCTATACTGTAGTTCGGGACCGCAATGTTGCTTCGTGTTAACGAGAAATTCGTCTTAACGGCGTTCGTGTTAACGAGAATCCACTGTACTTTCATGAGGTATAACAAAGCGGGACAATTCGCTATTGAAAATGATGAGATTTTGTCTCGTTTCTTTATTGGCGGTGTTTTTGTATGGAAAGAAAGAAAATAAACCATCTCGCTTAATAACTATGTAAATAAAAATGTTCAATCCAATTTAAAATATCACCCGGTATGATACTGTATATCGTACACAATTCAGTATTATACAATTAAACACTGCGGTATAAGTTTTAAGGTAATAAATGTGTGTTTGCACGTGTAATGTAAAACTTCCATAAGCTTAAACGTACAGTATAAAAATTAACTAAAATTTACATTAACTAATTATTTCCTACAGTATCGACAGTCAATGTCAAGTTACAAAGGAAAGAAATCTCAGAAAATCAGTGTGAATATAAAACTCATAACTTTGTAAACTTATTAAAAAAATTTGATTATTGTATTTTATATTGACACCATTTTTCTCACTATTTTAACCATAAAAATATGACTTTAGAAAAATACTTAATTAACTAATCCATTTTATAAAGAATCAGAAAATACACTAAAATCATCAAAAATTATCAAACAACTAAATAAACAATTACTAAAAACTGTCAAATAACTAAACAAACCCCTTGAAAATCTTTAAAAATATAAATTTTACGAGGGTTATTCAAAAACTAAGTACCGTTTTATTATAAAATTTAAATTACACACACAAAAACATTTTCGTTAACAGAATTACATAGATTAAAGTCTTCTGAACATTCGCATATAAAATACATGCAAATCGGAACATTTTTAATGACACTGGACCATTTTCCGTGACCCTCTGCAAATGTTTTTACCTCCGAATCTTATTTTTGATTAATGCTGCAGCATGCGGACGCACATTGCCGTGAGGAGGATTATGCGGGACGGCGGCGTCGATTTTGGACCACAGGTCTCAATTTAGTGACATTTTCACAGTATACATCAGCTACAGTAGCACAGTATACAGTACATCATTGACTCATGTTCCCAGAAATCAACCAAAATGCTTTAAACTGGTTTAAAGCTCGCTAACATTTAAATCTAACTGGTTCAAATCCGCGGAGGCAAAAAGCTGTGCAGAGGGTCACGGAAAATGGTCCTGTGTCACCAATCATGCGTCGATTTGCATGTAGTTTATATACAAATGTTCAGGAGACTTCAATCTATGTAATACTGTTAACGAAAATGTTTTTGTGTGCGTAATTGAATTTTTATAATAAAACGGTACTTACGTTTTGAATAACCCTCGTAATTTGTAAAATATTGTATCGTGAAAAAAAGTTGTACAATAGAAATTTTAACTTTTAAGTTGCAAAAATGTACAATAATTTTGTATCTTTTAAAGTTTTCATAAAATAAACGAAACTTCACAAACTTTACAAAATACGAGCCCATACTGTACAGAGAAAAAAAAATTAAGTTTTTATTTTTAAACCATTAGAACAAAAAAAAAATACTTTAATAAAATAAAAAGACTTTAGATGATACGAGCATATTTGTGAGATTGCAATGCTTTTTTTTTATATAAAACTACAATACTATTATTATATTTTCTTTTAATATAACCACTATTAGTACTGTAAGCTTGCTTGTGATTTGTTCATAATCGAAACCAATATATACTCAATTATACGAATAAAATCCAATATGACTTCTCAAAATGTCGACAATTTATAAATCCGGCAGCAGAGCAAGCTCAATGTGCGCTCTCTATCGGACAATAATTTTCATATGCGATTCTGAACTTCAAAAAAGAATCACTCTTACCACCGTAAATCCTACTGAAGAAAACACCTCTCGTCATTTAATCCCCTTATTCATAAAAACATGTCATAAACCCTCTAACTTCAAAGTGATTAAACCACTTAAATACTTCATAAACCCCTTTTAACATAAAACACGTTTGATTTCAGTTAACAAATCAGAAATTAAGAGTAGCCGGTCAATTACTAAATTATTGATGTACAGTATTTTGTAACTAATGTATATTTCCTGTCTATAAACAACAAGTGTCTAAATAAGATACAAATTAATCATCATTTTTTATAGGTTTTTTTAATAAACACACTAAATAATATAGAACATATAAACAATTAATTTATCATGTTTTTTAAAAACTTTATATCATTCGTATACAAAAGCTGCTTCTTTGTACAAATGTATGATAATTTTTTTTAATAGTTAGCACGGCAATTAGTCTATCTCGACAGCTGACCTCCTTCCACTTCTGCTCGGTACTTGGTTGTCAATGTGTTCGCCGACGACGTAAGCTGTTTAAGCGATTTACAAAGTCCCATTAAATGATATTGAAAGTCACTAGTTATTCTGGAGCAATTCACTTCATCACCACTGTCAAATCCGTTAAGGTCTGATTCGGAATCGGTTTCGGAGAGTTCGGTGGAGGTGGACGAAACGGACGACATCCTCCTTAGGGCCGGTCGTTTTCCCAACTCAACAAACATTGGTTCTTTATTAGCGTTCTGACTATTTCCTGTCCCGAAAAGCAGCTGCTGCCTCACGGTGTTTAGCATGGAATAAAACGAGTGCATATCGGACGACGGACTACTTTGCTCCATTGAAACGTCCATGAGGAGCGATGGAACCATGACAATCTCATTCATGCTGTCAACGGCCTGTACAAACTTGTCCATCGTTCCAATAACTGAACGGCGAGACATGATGTCTTTTATTGGCTCGTCAGCACCGACTACTGAAATTTTCCTCATTTTCAGATGAAAAATAAAAAAGGAAACTGGTTTTTCAGAAGCAGAAGTGGAGTAGCGACTTTTGTTTGCCGTCTAACCAAAAAAGTACGGTTTCAGCGCTTACTTTTATACTATGTCAAAGTGGGAGGAGTAAATGGACACCCCCTCTTTCTCTCTCAATTTCAAGTTACAATGTAACATTATTAAAAAAAAAATCTATATTTGAAAATAAAGATTTATAAAATTTAATACGCCTCGTGTTAAATTGTCCACGTGTACAAGTATTCCAATAACCAAACTCGCACGAGCATTGGAGAAAAAGATGTCAAGGGGAGAAAAAAAATTAAACTGCCACATCCAAAAGGTCACGTTTCAGCCACTTCGGTCATTCCAAATGATCAACAATCCAGTTGTATTAAAGCTCTCAATTCAAATTCCAAAAGTACAGCGCAGTCTCGTGTCACTTTTCCAATCACAAAATTCGATCGATTTCAGTTTGATTTGAAAGAGTAACTTGAACCGACATAACGAAATTCAATTACAGTTCATCCCTATCGAATAAATAAAACCAATTAAAGAACTGATTTTTTTTCTTTGCATTTCATCGCCTGTAAGTTTACCAAACTTTTAATAAAAAGAGACAACACCCAACTATCAATTTCCTAAATTAATTTTGCACAAACTTTTTGTTTATATTATGTAAAGAAATGGGTTTAATAAAAATAGCCAGCAAGTCAAAAAAAAATGGATGTGAAAACTAAACAAAATCTTCTATTTAAAGAAGAGTAAAAATTGTTGTTAAAAACCCGGACAAAAACGTGCCAAAGGTTGATTAACGCCACCCGCAAGAGTATTCTTAGGATTTTCCTAAAGACTAAACCCCAATCCTATTATGATAATATTAATGATTCAGAATAAATTATCAATGTCTTTCCTTAAAAATAATAAAGAAACGAGACAAATCTTCATTGAGAATCAATACAATTTATTCTCTTTTATTTTTCTTAAATAAACCAACGCGACTAATTAATTGTAAATAGCTAATTTACAAAACTTTCTTATAAAACCGTCATTTTGTTATTTACCATATTGGAAGGGAAAATAAACCGAGAAAATTCAATCGATTGCATGTAGAATAAATAAACTACCCGATCAGAAAATTGTGCTTAACACTAAAGTAATTTTGAGAAATAAAAAAAAAACTTATTCAAACAAAACACATACAGTGGAAAGTGAACTGTCATTGTTGATAAAAACAAGCGCGACTACAATTGGCATAATATATGCACGTTTTTGTGATTACAACATGTCTAACTCTTATGCAACGAATTCACAAGTAATGAAAGTAAAAAGCGTCGTAAAATAATGCTATACCGCAGACTGTTTAACAAAAGTCAAAACCACTAACTAAAAGTGTTTGAATTTCCTATTCAATTAAATTCAAGTTTAGACAAACTATTCAATCAGACACAACAACACCTACTATGAGTTTAAGACATGAAACTGTAGTTCCATTGTTGTAAGTTAACAGTTAAGAAAACTAAAGTTTTAAATCCAGTGAGTACAGTAGTTGTGCTACGTTTTAATGTGTCCCAATATTTGTTTTTTTGATAATAAAAGAAATTTTAAACGAGTCAGAAACTTAGTTCCGGTTAAACTTTTATGGCGAATACTGTTGGTGGCAATATGTTGAAAAATGTTTTCGTTGTGTCTATAGTTACGGTATGTGTCTATAGTAAAAACTAGTATAATAAAATTACCATTTTATAAAACTTTGCATACTGGATATGCTGAAATAAACACTACAATACATAAATTAACGTTGACAAATTATTTAAGTTCTTCCAAAGATGGCGAATTAAACAGTAAGTCAAAAAATTCAGTTAAACGACCACTACTCAATAAAGTTTATTTTCTAATCTAAATTAAATTTAATTTAAACTTCAAAATACGATGCCAAAAACGATTATGTTTTCCGTATAACTTAATAATAAAGCTATCATATCGACATACAGTAACTAACTTTCAATGAAAAAAATTATTAACAGGAAAACGATTTTTTTTAAAAGAAATTAGAAATTGGTAACGTTACACGGTATTAAATTGTAAGTTAAGAAATCACAATGTTTGGGAGTCGTATCAAATTGAATTCGTATTGATTTTTAACTTATAAAACTTGGCAAATCCTTGTCAAATTATAATGAACAAACCCAGCGATGATTTAAGCATCAAGGTTATACAGACAAATTTCAGTTGTTTTTTTTTATAGTTCAATTGAGATTACGCTTACTGGATTAAGTGCATAGTTATACTTAAAAATAATAGAAAAGATCACTCAAAGCTAAATGAAGACTAATATTACGTCCTGATCAAACACAGAGCCCATATTACTGATAACGGTATTAATCGTGCGGTTTTAATTAAATAGCATTTAACATTAATAAACGGCAATGAAAATAGTATGTGAACAAATATAATATAGAAAAAATAACTGTATTTTTGTTTTATTATCTGTATGTTAGGTTAATCCTTCACAGAACAATACTAGTCTGTTATACTGTTTGAAAACTTTGGTATTTTAATTTTTGGTTCATTTTTTTCCGCTGAAATTTCGTTAAAATCTAATTAACTAAATCGAAGTTTATAAATTATTACAAATGTATAACATAAAAAGATAGCACGAGCTTTGTAAGAAACACTTTCAATAGCCAATTGAACTCACTTAGGCCTGTTTTTGCACAAAAAAACCATTATTTTTTTATTGAATTACGATGAAACGTGCTTAGATATTATTCAATCTAAATAAACAATAGTAAATCTTCACATTTTAGACAATTAAAAAGGAGAAAAGTAAAGTAACAACGATGACTGTTAAATATCAACAAAAACCGTTTTTTAGTAAAGTTATCAGTACTAAATATAATTAAAAAATATACCAATTATTTTGGTCTACAAACAAATGTTTTTCTAATTTTTAAAAAAATTTAATACAAGTTTTCATACAGGCTATGGGAGACAAAAAACAATTTATGTGTCAATTAAACCCTTGAAATATGTTCAAATTCATTTGCTAGTAAAACTTTTTAGTATGGTAATTCAAATCTATTTTAAAGTAATAAACAGTTGTCACTATTTAATTATACTTTTAAGAAACACTCAACTTGTATTAAATTTCAATATGTTGCACATTTAGACATTCAGTTCAATTGGAGTCCAACAGACTCGTGTTGTAGGTTTACGTTATGTAAATATTGTTAAGTTGTTAAGAGCAGGTCAGCAGGGTTAAGTGTTGAAAAAGTTAATACAGTTACATCGTCGATCTATGGTTATAATTACTGTACATGTAGTCGCTGCTTTGTCACCGACAAATCCTAATCACAATTTTTGATAGTTAAGTTTTATAAACAAGATTTCCGCTGTAGTCTATGGTACTAAACTTAGTTACAAAGCTCAAGACGACAAAAAATGGCAGTTACCTCATAAACATTACCCTAGAAACTCAGTTACAAAAAACAAAACAATAAAAAGAAAAGTGAACACGACGGTTTTTCTGCTCCTCTGTGCCTCCCAAAACGGTTTCAGACATGTTGTGTTTTACAAAACTTTTCTGGGCACTAAACATTTTTCAAATCCTATCGTAAAGCAATTTATAAAAGCGAAAATAAACGTCTAAATTACCCGGAAATCAAAGCCAATGTCAACTGACAGCGCCAACACAGACGTAAAGCATAAAAATTTTACTGTGCTGTACACTGTAATATCTATCAAATTGAATTAACAGCAGTTCGCAACTTTCTTTTGAGTAAACATTCATTGAAAAAAATTTATTATCCAGCACAACCGTATATCGGATTTAATTTTCTTATTTATTCTTCTTTCATCGAAATACTTAACATTTCTAACGAACAAAATATGATGAAACTTCACTTTTAATTTCACTGTTGTTGCAGCGAAGCGTTGAAACTTTTAATTTCGTCTGCTATAAGTACATGTGTATGCACTTAAATAATTAAGACGCAAATAAAACATCAAAATTAAGAGTATAAAGAGCCTGTAGCTATACACTGTGTTCAAAACATTAGTTGCATGAACATCCAATTAGCCCAGAAGTCTGCAAAGTGCAAACAAGCAGTCTAAAAATACCCCAAAGCCAAATTAGATTGCAGCTGCAAAAATGCATTTTTTTTTCCTTATAAAACAAAAATATATCTACAATAATAAATTGAGAAAAGCCACGATATTTATTGCAAAAGCATAAATGCTGACCTAATAACCCTTCATCACTAACCTAACTACCAAAAATTGCCATAAAGTAATTGTAACCTACTTTTTCTTCAAATAAAAAAGAAATTTTGCTAAAAATAAAACTTTCACATGTAGAATATAAATCGTATGAAAAAAGAATTCCTTAATACGGTACAACACCGAAATACACGTAACATATTTTTATCCATTTTTGATTTTTGTTGTTTTTTTTTTAGAAATAAGACAACTTAATGGTTACTACTGTATGTCATGATCATCAAAACTAAAAACTTTTATTTAATATAATTTAGACGGTTTTCTAAAGTAGAATTGATGTTTTACAGTGCCAATTAAAAAAACATCAAGTATAAATCTTATTAGTTCTAATGGCAAATTCCCCCATTTTTTTTTCTATATATGAATGAAAAAAGTGTCAATAAAGAAACGATACTACATCTCATTAGTTACAATGGCACATTTTCCCGTTTATTTTTATTCTATTGAGAAGAAATTTGCCAACAAATAATCCAAATACAATAGAATCCGTTTAACACAAAACTACTTAACACAGACCAACATTGCGGCCTCGAACTATAGGCATTTCCATACATTGTTATCCTGTTAACACGAAACAAAACCCGCTTAACACAAAAATTTGACTTCGAATAAAAATTTGCATAAACCGCCGGCAAAAATGACGAAAAAAAATCAAACATTTTATAAATTTTAAAGTTTTTATAAAATACATATGAAAATGAAATTGTTTTTTCTTAAATACATACATGCAGATGTACGCACAAAATACATAATACAGTGGATTCTCGTTAACACGAACGCCATTAACACAAATTTCTCGTTAACACGAAGCAACATTGCGGTCCCGAACTAAAGTCTAGGCTTTCCCATACATTTTTTGTTCGTTAACACGAAGTAAAACCCCGTTTAAGAAAATGTTTTTATAAAAACAAATACAAATTCAATAAATGTTTTGTTTGTTTTTATAAAAAAAATTTCAAATTGCGTTGTTTTTTCTGGAATGCATACATGCATATGAATGCACAAAATGCATAATATTTTGAAATTTAAATTTGGTATCACTTATGATGTAAATAATGATTCAAATATGATGTAAATAATGATTCAAATATGATGTAAATAGTAAGTCTCAATGTGATTTACTCTAAAAAATGTCTTTTTGGCCATTGTATATTAGATTTTGCATGTGTTCGTTAACACAAAACTCCGTTAACACAAAAAAAAATATAGGTCCCGTCGACTTCGTGTTAACGAGAATTCACTGTATTTTGAAATGTAAATTTTGTATCTATTATGATGTAAATAATCATTCAAATATGATGGAAATAGTAATTCTAATATGATATACTATAAGAAGAAATGTCATTTTAGTAAGAATATTTTTTGTTTTTGTATGTTCTGCTTTTAACAAAATTCGTTTAATCCGAAGAAATTTCTCGGTCTCGACCACTTTGTGTTAAACGGATTGCACTGTATCATCAAATTCAAGGTGGTTTTTCCGCCAACGAGTAAAAAATCAATAAATAAACAAAATTTTATCTCATCAGTTGCAATGGCAAATTTACCAGTTTTATTTTTTTTTTTCTAAAAGAAAAAAAAAATGCTTATAATAAACGAAAATAAATCTCGCCAATTACAGTAAAGGTTTGTCATAAACTGTTTCATATCATAGAAAAACAAGGGTTCCAATTTAGAAAATCATCCGGTATCGTACTTTTATCAATATTTCAAAACGTTTATCTACAGTACTGTATAATAAATATTTTTCCGCAGTGCTTTTCAAGTACAAATATAACTAGTAAAAAAAAAGCTATAGCTAAGTTAGTTTTTCCAGATTAAATTTTTCTTCTTCAAATTTATAGTAAATTACAGTAAAAGTTTGTACTAATTTTTATTACACAGTAAGTTAACTTTAAGATCAAAAATAGCCAAGCCAATTTAATTTTTTTTCTTATTAATCAACTAATAATTTTCAATTACATTTAAAAATAATTCGTATAATTGATTGAATGACGAAATGTGGTAATGAGTGTAGTGCACATGGCCTTCAGACCAGCGATCATCAGACCCGACATTACTACGCTCAGAATGTAAGCTACTCGTACTTGTGATGTATTAACGATATGTAACCCCACGAGACGTTTCTTTTAATAGCCATTATTCAAAAGATCATACTATGAGTATGATGATATGATCTAAAGGTCAGTTTTACGTCTAAAGTCGATAGCGGAGGCAGCGATTTAAATTTACATCATATTTGTATTAGCTTACGAGTTGTTTCAACACGTGGAGACCTTATACGAATAATGATCAAATATCAATCATCGATTCGCAGTGCAACCACGTGAACATTTCTAATTAAAAGAGGACATCATCACACGCCGTTTACACATTGGGTTAATTTAATAAATAAATTAATTACTGCAAATGTCTACATGATTATTTCATGTGACTTGTAAGTGTAAAAAAAAGACGAAACGTGTAGAGTGTAGACGATGCACAACTTTTAAACAACAAAATAAAGTCCAGTGTGTCATAAAACCTAAGATAAAGATGTAAAACTTTAAGTATTAAAGGATAGAAATTAATTTATTGATAAAAGTACACAAACTTAATTAATTCTGGCAATGGCAAATTGCTAAGATTAACTGTTACTATGCGCAATGTAGTCTCTTTTTTTTACAGTTACATAAAAATTGTTAGTTATTTTGTCAATTTCAAAAATACACAAAACTTCATTAAACAAACCACTTTACAAATTTAAAATGCTGTATTGTGCCGTATTTTGTTGTATATTGTGTGTTCACATTACATTCAGCTAATAAAAACCCTAGAAATAAAGAGTATTACAAATTAGTAAAGTAACGAGAAAAGTATCTATAGGAAGCCATGCAGTTTACTCCAGATTCTTTATTTTGAGGATGTACTAATTTAAGTTATTAGAAAATTCAATATCTTAATCATATGATCAAGCATGTACTGTACACCGGTATTATACTGTAGATGCCTACTGTACTGTACATACAGAGTGCAGACCACCATGATAAGTAATCATCATGTTTCTGATTAATTAATCTGACAATATCAACATCTTACTGTACTTAAATTAATAAGTATTATACAGTTTACACAATATATTATCTTTATATTAATTTGAAGTTTCAGTTAGCAGAAAATATCAGGAAACAATACGAGTTCCAATGGCAAATGAGCTTTTTCCTTGTAGGCCCTAAGCATTACATTGTAAAGCAAATATACTGTATAGTGGAAACCGTTTAACACGAAACTAAGGATACCGAAATATATTTTCGTGTTAAAAAAATGTAGTGTTGAACGATGCACACAAAAACAATTCTGCAATTTTAGTTTACTTTTATAAAAACCATGAGAAGTTTATTGATTTTTTGGAAAATAATCTGATATTTTTTTGCATTGTCTTTTTTTAGCATCACATTATTCAATAACGTTCGGGTTTATGGATTTTGTTTATTCAAACAAATCTTTTCGTGTTAAAAAAAAATACAGTAAATGTATTAAAATGCATAGTAATTGGTCGGGACTCAAATTTTACATGTTAAGCTAATCACCATTAATATTAGAGTTCCTTTTAAAAGACGTTGATTTGTGAGATTCAGAGTTTTGTTGGTAAAAATAATTTGCAGTGGTCCTATTTTAGTGGACCCTTTTGGTATTACAGCAAACACAATTTTTAGAACCAGTCCGTCACTGTTAACAGGTTTCTAATTGCAGAACTTGACAAATTAGTCGGATAATTTCAATTTAAACAAATTATATTGATAAAACTAGTATGTCATAAAATTTATACTACCATTATAGCCACGTTAATTGTTAGCATTCAACTGACAACTTATTCGTATATTTAATCCATTTTATTCTATAAACATGTCTCTATAAAATATTACTTCTTTATTTAGTAAGTAAACTTCTAATATTTGCTTTGTTTAACTACTCGTATTTAAGACGTACTGTGTACACTGTAACTGCAGACATTTTCAAGATTGACAGTACTACAGACTAGAAATGTAATCAAGTTTAGTCATACAGTATTATAGTTGGATTTTGTACCATAATAGTTTTTATGTCCTTAAACGGGATTTAAAATTACAACCTCGGTTGCAAGTACTGTACTGTGTATACTGTACACCCTCAAGAACAGTACTAGAATTTAATTTCATTCTTAACAACAACTTGTCATGAAGTAATATAAAATTAATAACATTGTACTGCACTGTATTTATTTACAGTTGATGTTGGTTTTACAGCACAGTCGAATTATCACAATGGCGTTATCAAATAACTTTACGCAGGTTTATCTGTGCATTTTACCACTATGATTTTATATTTTAGTTATTAATGTACTGACAAAAGTATGCTTAAATAATACAGTGAATTCCACTGTAATTAGTTACAAGTTACAACATGTCAAAACAGAAAAACATGTGCTTGCACGTCGCTTACCTTTGACTTGTCATAATGTGCGCTGAATAAAGTTGTCTTGAAGTTTTTAAGACGAAATTAATATCACAGGGACACTATTTTCAACGCGATTTTCCAGTAACTATAGCGATTGTCTTCGCAAAAACCGGTAATAGTAACACAACACTTTGATTGATGAGCACCGACATTTTGAATCCAGGAATTCTTCCCTTTCTGCTACGTGCCAAAGCGGCTTCAGATACGTGCGCACTTAGGTTGAGAATCACAGAAACATCGTATGTAAGCCCAGTTTAACGTGCATATCGATTCAAATAAAATCCTGAAAAATGTTTTAATTAAAGTTATACGGTATCTGTTTTCGATTATATAAAAAAAAACTAAACGCCAACCTCATATCCTTAGCTAAACACATTCAAATTAAAACGTCATCAAATTCAAAAGAACCTTAGATTGACATTTAGGTGCCTTAGAAGTACTGTATAATGTAGTTACAGTATTTATGTTAATTAATGATTTCAAACTTCTCTTTATTTCCGATTTTAATAAATCAAATAAGTTACAGACCTCTGCTACTATATGAAAGAGTCTGTGCAATAATAATTTGATTTTTTAACTTTTTTTATTAATAGCGTTACTTTTAAATCTTTTTTAGAGGATTTGGATGTTTTACTGAACTGCATAGTCTATTACTCTGATACGTGACTGCTGAAAAGTAACAGAACATTGCTTTTTCCTTTAACTCAGGACCGTTCAATTATATTCTTTTTTAAAGTAACCAACCTACCGTTTCGCAATTAACTCTCCGGAGACCGATTTTAACCATCACTGAAATTGCTTCCATACTCTAGGATTACTTAAGAAATTAGTCTTCACCATTAAAAGTTAACTTGATTTTACAAGTAAACAAACTATTTAAAAAAAAAACCTTTCGAATAATAAAGTCGAGAGTCTAGAGAATTAATAAAAAAAAGAAGTACTTTATACTAGCATTTAGTAAATAGTACACATATACAGCAACTATTTTGAAAAAACAATAAGAGTTTAGAATGTAATGTATTGTTAAATTATTTCATTATGGGTTTAATTATTGCAGTTTTATATTCATTGGCTTTGAATAATTTACGACAGTGTTGCACTATACTTTAACTAGAACATCTTATAAAATATTTCACCAGAAAAAATAAAACGTAGTCTTGAATAAATCAGGTAACTTATCCATTTCATTTTAAATGTTGCTTAAAGCATTTCACAAACAAACCGTATTAATTTATTTTAAAAAATAAATTCTTTTATTACTTTTTGGTACCATAATTACTTTGGGCTGTAATTGCACCGTTTCAAATATTCAAATATCCTTTGAATCATACATTCCTTGATTTGAATCATACTGGCTGTTCAACATTTTGACAAATGCAATTAATCGTCGATTTTCACACTATGTATAGAAGTTACTGTATATACATTTTCATTGTGAATTGCAAAAACGAAAATACATCAAGAAAGATTGTATGTAATATTTATAAAGTGATGTGTTTGTTGATTAAACTACGTATACCTATCCAAAATGGATGAGATCTTCTAAATAATGCATAAATACCATGAAACCAATTCCAAAAAGTGCACCAACATTTTGTGCAAAAAATGCCCACCATGGTTTTCTCGATTTTATATTTCTCATTTCTGGAAGCTATTTGAAAGAATAAATTATTAAATATTTACTCTTTTTTTCTTTTTAAGCAATAAAAGCAATTTTTTTCCTGTTATTTTACCATGTCAGCAATAGCAACGTATAAGAACATCCCAGCAGTCACTGAAAAAATCCATTGATCTGCGACGTCATTCTCGCCGACAGCAATTCCAATGTATAAACCAACAAAAGCAGATAACGACGAAATAAAATTCCATATAAGCGCCTTTTTAAGTGTTAGACCAGTTGTTAGCAAAATTACAAAATCACCTAAAATAAATTACACAGCAAATAAAACTATCCATAAAAAAGCTGTACTTAATGAAAGCTCATACCAAATTCATGAGGTAGCTCGTGAAATAAAACAGCTAAAGATGTAGAAAATCCAGTATTTATATCACTAGCAAATGAAGCACCAATTGAAATGCCATCAGTGACATTGTGAATGGCATCGCCAATTATAATAACCAAAGCCAAGGAGGTAAGTCCTAAAAATACAAAAAAAAATAATAATGAAGTGAAATTCGAAACTGCATTATGTTAGCTTCATAAGAAATTCGTAAATTACTCGCCAATAAAGCAATTAGACTAAATTGAATCGGTTTCAGTGAACCACTGTCTCGTATAAGCGTTACTTTAACATTTTTAAAGAAACGAGACTAGATCGGTTTTAATACTGATTTGTTTCGTTTCTTAAACGTTAAAATCAAATACTTTAAAGAGTTTTTTTTATGGAACCCACAGTTTCATTTTTGTGCTCAACTACAATTCTACCTATGCAAACTGGAGTTTGATCCTCGTTAATAATGAGTTCTTGCAAATTCCTTTGAGTATGTTCCTCATATTCGTCTTTCTCGTTATCTCTTATTAAGATATCAGTGGAAGGCTTTTTAAAGAAAATTTCATGTTAATAATTAAATTTTACTGTAAACACGTTAATCGTATAGTTACCACGGTTATCATATCCAGCTTGGACTTTTTCTCTTCAGAAATCTCAGCATTTTTATTGGTTTGTTGCTGTACAAATTTATGATCATGAGTATGACTGTGTCCGTGAGCATCACCGGAGTCGTGATCATGCTAAAATCAAATACAAGAAATTGACATTTAATTTCAAATTAAATAACAAGTAAAAAAAAAAGTGTTTACCCCATGTGAATGACTACTGCCAACAAGAAGATGAGTAAATCCCTCAAAAACAAACAGCAAATAGATGCTCAGTGTGATGACTAAACTTTTATAAAAAGCTTGCGTCTCGTCATAGTCACTGCCAGTAGTAATTAAAGCCTATACGGATTTATTAAATAAATAAAAATTGCCATTAAAGTAACATTTTATAAACAGAACAAGCTTGTACTGTGTAATTTTCTAAATTGAAAGCATTTTTTCTCAAATGGAAAAAACAAAACAAGACAAATCGCAATCTGAAACTTAGTTTTGATTCTAAAAAAGCATTTTTTCTATGATAAGAATACATAGAAGAAAGCTTTTTTTTTTCAGATGGAAATAAAAAACGGGACCAATCGTCGTTGACGACATTTATGACCTCAAGAGATTTAGTCACGTCAATTTGTTGACACTGAGAAAAGCTGTGTTCCAAATTAGAAAATGATCCAGTAGGAGCATATCGAAGTAATTATTTGACAGATAAACAGGCAAGCTGTCCTTTAATGTTTTTACTGTTATAATGTTAGATCATGTGTTTAAGTTAAAGTATTTATCGATATGTTACCTCTGGAAGCATATGTAAAAGAGCATCTCCTGTCAAAGTGCCAAATGCAAGTGCAATAAAAGCGGTCATCATAATTTCATAAACACTTTCACTAAGCATTGGTATAATGACAAATCCCAAGGCTGAACATGCGCTGATAATAAATACAGCCAACGTCCCATAGCCATAAACTGGAACAATACATTTAAAAAAATCATTAATATCACTGTTAAGTTTTATTACGAGAATTTTTTAAGTTATATTCGCCAACCCTGAGCTCGGTTGTAGTTTCCATTTTCACTATCAGGTGAACCGCATTGAATTCCATTACTAATTTGATAAACAATGTAAGAACAAAACTGAAGAAATTCTTCTTTATCTAAATCATCTGAGGAATTCTTGTCAAATATTCCTAAAGCTTCTGAGCTGTTTAAACACTGAAATTGAAACAAATCACAAAATTTAAGCGATTCTTTCTTCACTCTAAAAAATAAACACTAGGTCATGTTTTACCTTGTTGAAATTATCAGTGTCTGCAGTTCTTCTGGCTCTAAAATGAACTGTTAGTTCTGCCAGGACAGACAGAATATCACCTGTATTCTTAGCTTCTCTTCGTCGACGGTGTTTAGAACTTAATTTTGCTAATTCAACGCCTCCATCGTCGCTTTCTAATGCTAATCCAACGTCTACTAATATCTGATATATTTCTTGTTGATCAACTGTCAAATCTTCCCCAGAGTACTTGGAATACAGAGCATTGATGTAATAATCGTATAGAGAATTGTTTGCCGTCACACTTGACACATCTTCAACCAAGGTCAGTTGATTAGAACCAAGTTCATTTACTTCCAAACATTTTTCTATAGAAAAGATTATTTTTAAAAAACGATTTCAGATCATTATTTATATCAACCCTTCATAAGAAATCCTCAAAATTCAATCTTGTTTACTATATCAATGAAGAAACGATTCTGTAATTCGGTCTCGTTTCTTTATTGGTACTGTATGTAGTGAAATTTGACGTTTCTTATGAAGTTGTATGTTACTTACCATTGATAATTTGCCCACTAAGTGAATTGACTAACTTTGTTATTATTTCAATTTTGGTTAATCCCTGAAATGCACTGGACACAACGGGTTGCTGAAAAAGTAAATAATTTTATTTAAAAAATAATTCAAGTTACCGTATTAAAAAAAACAAACAGATTTATTTACTATGATGACAAAAATGCCCCTATCTATTTTTAAATCACTATAACTTATCGATTTTGTTTAAATCACGATAACCTATATTCACCTGCTTACTTAGTGATCATTTATCACTTCTAACAATTGTAATAGTTGTTGGAAATCTACAGTAGATCTTGATTAATTTTTAATCATGGACATGCAGGGACTTTTAACTTTAACTTAAAAAAAAACTAAACACTTTACTATAAAAATTAAATTGTTTAATAAGCGGTTTATAACTATTTAGCTGATTGAAACTGCACGCTCTTTAAAATTTGCACACAGCACGCATAACAAATTCGGTTGAATCAACCAAAACACTTGTAAAAATCTATAATTAAATACTTTAATACATTATATTGTACTTAGTGTCAGTTAGTACTGCCAGGTATTTTAATGGCAGTTTGATAATCTCGATACATCAACTTCAAAACTTCAAAAGATTTTTGATATAATCCACACTTCTAAAGATGATGCAAACTCTCAAGGGAATAATACAATATTTAATAATTAAAGTTAATTTAAAATTGCAAGGAATTAATGAATAAAACTGATGAGTCTAAACAAAAAGATTTACCCATTCTTAACGACTTTCTCATTATTCGGTTCACATAATATTGTAAGATTTCCGTATTAGCTGTGAGAATTATTTGCTTCTTGCTTATTTTCTTGAACGGTAATACAGGGTGATTATAAGATATGTTCACATGTACATGTTACTCTATGAAAACGAAAATAAATGTCATGGCTTACAATAAGTATTTCTCACCAAGAACTAATTGCTTTGCTTGCAATCGATATCTGTCTCGTTTCTTTATTGACAGAATTATCAATAAAGGAACAAGAATAAATTGCATTGTTTACAAATGATATATATCTCTTTGATTTATTGTTAGTAAGTAGACGTGAATACATATTATATGATCACCCTGTATAGTCGCTGATGCAAAATAAAATTAACTGCTATGACATGTTTAGCTTACTTTTTTACAAGATGCATCATTATGGGAAAAGTTGTGAACAACTCTCATATTGTCTACGATGAGTTGCTGGAATTGTTGTGCTGTATCTTCATTGAAATTGAGAATAATCAGATCAGCGGACTGACACGATGGCCATTGACACGTAATAGGGTGGCGACACTTTTGGCCTAAAATCGCAGTGCGGTATAAAATTCTTAAAGTTTGATTGAAGACGGATACGCCATACATCTGATCTTCCTTGAGACAATTGACAGCCCATTTACCGTATGATGACTAAAACAATAAAAAAAAGAGATAAAAAATAAATAAAGTAAAAAAGTGAATTTTTTTTCTATAGATAAAGATACGAACATTCACTTTTATTATCACAATAAAAGAAATATTTAGTGAAGGAGAAGATTTTATGTAACAAGATCAAAAATAAAAGTAATAAAAATGATGAAATTTATCACTTTCCTTGTAAAAATAAAATACAATAAAATTATATTGACCAAATTATTACAAACGGTTATACTTTTTAACTTCTGATACATTTTTAATAAATACTTTACTAAATTTTAATAATTTGGCATATCAAGTGCATGTTTATCTTATGCATTCATAAATACTGTACTTATACTGTAGACTTGTATAAAAAAATAATTTTTTTTTGCATTTGATTAACGTATAGGAATTTGAAGTTTAGTCACTGTTAAAAATTTACGATTATTATCTTATCTAATCAACTCCTGTACTTTTTTTCATAGTAGTAATAGTAGTGTAACTACAGTATTTAATCCGATTTTAATTCAAGTATTAAAACTATAATCTAATCAGAAAGAAATCACGAGTACTTACGATGCTCTATAAAGGTTAATTACACAAAAGTTTTAACCGATGTAACTAAATTTTTTCTTAATAACAAACGTTTCCTCATTATGGCAAAACCACATTCAATTTCAAAAAAAAAATTAAATTTTTTTCTCCCATTTTTGATATTAGTAAATTGTTTAATTGTTAATAATAAAATTTAATAAAAAATTGAAAACACAGTAACGAATAAATTTAACAAAATTGAATAAAAATTGCAAAATGGTGGTCCATTGCATATTGAAGTAATCATTTTATATTATGCTGTAAATTATAAGTACATTTACTTCATGTCATAAGATTATCTTTTGGCATCAACTAAATAAATACTATTATCATTAAAAAAAAATTACGATATGTTCCTATTCTATTCTTTTCTAATTACTATCACTATCTGCCAATAATTATCAATTTGAACCAATTGTCAACATTTGAATACAATGCACCATCTGACGTATAATGTTCCTCAAGGCTAACAAAACTTAATCTATATATATAAAAGAGACTGTGTGTCTGTCTTTCTGTCTGAGGCTTATGCATTCCTAAACCATTCATGTTATCGCCATGAAATTTTAGGACATTATTCAGTACACTCAGATGATTCTATGGGCCTGAAAAAATTTTTATATTTTGTTAAAATATGTTTTTAATTAATTTTTTTAAATTAAATTTAAGGTACACGAGACAAAGTTTGATAAGCAAGTTTGCTTTAGCGCCATCTATTGAGCGCACGGTAAAACCAATATGGTAAATGCAGTACTGTAACAGAAAAAAAAGATGGCAGCCAATTTTACAGTTGATTCAGAGAATCCAGGCTTGAAC
Organism: Helicorthomorpha holstii; assembly: GCA_013389785.1. Taxonomy (NCBI): domain Eukaryota; kingdom Metazoa; phylum Arthropoda; class Diplopoda; order Polydesmida; family Paradoxosomatidae; genus Helicorthomorpha; species Helicorthomorpha holstii. The sequence goes on from JAAFCF010006596.1 coordinate 15,891,791, forward strand.
TGTGATGTTTGTGTAAACTTTCTTTAAACTACTGGTACAACTTATCGTTTACATTTGTTTGGAGTTACTTCTGATATTTCAGCAACACCAACAAGTAGTTATTGTACTTTTCTAAGAACTCAGCCACTTGCTGCAGGTTAGTTTCTATCTCTATATGGCCGATACAAATACAAATGTAGTTCTGCTGTACAGTATGTATTACTACAATATTTATTGAATCGCCATTAAATTTATTGATGACACTCTTATTGAGTACATGTTAGCTATCGTTAAAATAATTTTTTAATTAATTTATTTTAATTAAATTTGTGGTTCGCAAGATAGTTGGTCAGAATTTGGTAAACCTTTAGCGCCATCTTTTGAGCTAACGATAAAACTAATCGGGTGAACTCAATAACACAATAGAAAATTAATGGGATTAACGGATAGAAACGGGACAAACAGACCCAGACGGGACAAGCAGAATGAGACAACCAAAACAAAACAAACGGGAAGAACAAAACTAAACTAACAGAACAAGATGAATTGAATGGAAATAGTAAAACAGGACAAACAGGAATGGGACAGATCGGGAACGGGACAAATCGGGAACGGGACAAACGGGAATGGGACAAATCAGGAAAGGGACAATCGGGAACGAGACAAATCGGGAATGGGACAAACAAAAAAAAAGGGAAGAGACGATCGGAATGGGAAGAACAGAACTGGACTAACGGAACAAGACGAATGGAATGGAAATAGCAGGACGGGACAAACAGGAACAAGTCAAACGGGAATGGGACAAACAAAAAAAAGGGCAGAGACGATCGGAATGGGAAGAACATAACTGGACTAATAGAACAAGACTAATGGAATGGAAGTAGCGGAACAAGACAAACGGGAATGGGACAAACAAAACAAACGGGAATGGGACAAACAAAACAAACGGGAATGGGACAAACGAGAAGAGACGATTGGAATAAGTAGAATGGAACTGGACCAACGGAACAAAACGAATCAAATGGGAAAAATGAAACGGGAAGGGATTTATAATCTTTTAAATTTTAAGTTTGTTTAAAAAATTTGAGATTTGTTTAGAAAAACTTTAGGATTTGATGGCGGGTGAGAGGGAGTCAATATTCTATAATTTCTATCTTCTATACAGTCAGGGCCAGCCTTCTCCAAGAGGGGGCCCGGGTGCAAGAAACTAAAAGGGGCCCTCAATGATTGTAAATTGTACATAAAGAACTAAATTAGGGGCCCCCCAAAAATTATTGGGGGGTGCAAGTTACTAATTTTTTTTAAAAAAATTCAAAATTTCAACAAATATCTAAAAAAAAAGGTAATTTGTCGGATTTGGAGGCCCCCCGAATCGCGAGGCCCGGGTGCGACGCACCCGCTGCACCTCATAGAAGGCCGGCCCTGTATACAGTATATATAAAAGAAAATGGATGGCTGTCTGTCTGTGTGTCCGATGGTTTTTGTGTGTCATTTATGCATTGCTAAACTATTTGTCCTATTGCCACACAATTTTAGGACATTGTTCTGTACATTCAGACAAACCTATGGGCCTTAAAAAGTTTTTAAATTTCTTTATAATATTTTTTTAATTAAATTTTGGGGTTCGCGGGACAAAGTTTGGGAAACCATTAGCGCCATCTTTTGAGCTACCGATAAAACTTATATGATGAATGCAAAAAACACATTAGAAAATTGGCGGGACAGGTGGAAGCGGAACCAACGGGAACAGGACAAACGTGAAAAAGACAAACGGGAACCGAACAAATTGGGAATGAGACAAACAGGAATGGGATGAACGGGAACGAGACAAATCGGGAACGGGACAAATCAGGAACGGGACAAATCGGGAATGGGACGAACGGTAACGGGACAAATCGGGAATGGGACAAATTGAGAACGAGTGAATTTCATAACCCCCCCCCTTCGCAGCACGCGCAGATGGTAAACCTTTAGGTAAACTTTTGCACTATCTTTTGAGCTCACTATTAAACTAATATAGTGATTGCAATAGCACATTAGAAAATTAATGGAATGGGACGGGATGTAACGGACACGATGGGATGTACGGGACGGGATTCATAATTGTTGCAGCAACGCGCAACGGGCCAGCTAGTTACTTTATAATATTCCAAATTAATGTAAAAAAAAAAGTTTTATAATTAGGATAATTACTTGACTGCAGTTGTGTAAAGGACTGTCGGTTGATAGAAATAGTGAATTGTCTGCAATTGGGCATCGGAAATTTTCGGTCAATTTTTCAATGAGAATTCTATTGCTTTCTTCGGTTAAAATCTTTTGACTAGAAAGTTGAGCATCCGAAGATTTTAGTTGTGTGCCAGCCGAAGAAGATGACGCTCCGACGGCATCGCGTTGGTTTCTCCCGCATTCGACACCGGTGTTACCGATAAGCGCTACCGTGATTAACAACCCGATAGACATCCATAATAATTTCATTTTATATTCACCAAACAAATAAAATAAAACTGCTCTTTTTTAAACGTTTACCACTGCTGTCTCAAACTCGAATTAATTAAAAAGTATTGAAGAACACCATATTTAAACTTTTGGTTACTTTTTTTTTATTTAGGTGCAGATTGGCTGTTTGATAACTTTTCGGTATCTCCAAACGTTGCGATTGGATGAGATAAAAAAGATAATCTGTAATGCAAATAAAAAGGTAAAACTCTTTGTGAAGGCGGATATAATATAAAGCTAAATACATTAGAAAGGAATAATTAATGGTTTTACTTTGGCAATAAAAATGCTTTCTTCTTCACAAAATGTCTTATTACGAGTATAATAATGTCACAACATAAGTTATAAACAAAATAATAAAGAATTTTAAAATAAATTTTACCTTTTGTAACTGTAAAACGAATTGTTTACTTGCTGGAAATAATATAGTGCTCGAATGTTACTACTTTTTAAGCATATCTAATTGCAATGTTTGACAAACTTCTTGTAAATGTAAAGTTCCAGTGACATGTGTTGAGAGAATGATATCAGTTCTTGTTAGCTTTCTATTTGACAGTAAAATAAGTTATACCGGTATTTGATGTCCTTGGCGACTTCAACCGAAAGTGACATCACTTCAGCAATTACAAAGCACACAGTAAAACAAACTTCTATTTATGACATAATCTTAATAACATCGATTTTATGGCTTCTAACTAATCTCATTATTGACTCACGTTTACTCATTGAAAAATTTGTCAATCTTCTCAGATCTAAAAACAAATAAAAAGGATTACTGATATGGCAATTTGAATTTATTAGTTTTATTGTATAGTCTATCGGTATATCGTGGTTTTATTGTATTGAATGCCAAGTTATTTTCTTCACACTGCCCATTTTCACTATACAGTGGAACCCCGTTAATACGAAATGTTTTTCGTATTAAACGGATTTTGTTGTAACCGAAACATGCAAACAATATACATTATACTGTATATTCTTACTAAAATGACATTTCTTAGAGTATATAATATTATAATCATTAATTAAATCATATTAGACTATTAACATTTCAAAATATTATGCATTTTGTGCATACATATTCAAGTACGCATTTAAGAATAAATGAAATATCAAATGTTTTTTTTATAAAAATAAATAAAAAATGTATTGATTTTATATTTGTTTTAATAAAATCTCATAAAAAAATTGATTTTCTCTACATTTTCGCCGGGTTATATGCAGTTTTTAATTCGGAGAAGCGAATGTTTTTGTATTAAGCGAGTTTGTATTAACGGGGTTTCACTGTATTTATATCCACAATGCTCAATCATTTATAAAAACAAGTACTAGAAATTATTGTAAATCGCTTAAATTTTAAAAACGACAGCAGTTAAAATAGTATTGCTGTCATTTCATGTCTTTGTTTTTCTAAATAAAGTTTTTAGTTAAACAAAAACCCGTAAAACTTTAAACAAATATTTTTTAAAAATTTAAATATGTTTAAAAAAAATTCTGCACATTAAGCTGCTTTTAAAGCATTTAACTTAATTATGTTTTTCTTTCGTCGATTGCTATAATGTTTCGATTTTTATCAGTATGGTGTAATTTGTATCAATTTGTGCAATTTAATGTATTGTATTGCTAATAATTATTGCCAGCAAGCCACTTATGCCACCTATTATTTGTCTATTGTTTGTGAACCGTCAAATTTAATGAAAAACCAGTAAATCTATCACTAATAATCTTACACATCAAGGCCTGCACTCATGTTTGTCGTTTTTAGCAGATAACATCAAATAATAAACAAAAAAAAACAGAACCTTCTTTATTGATTTAAAGTGAAAGCACGTTAAGTTATTAACTAAAATAAAAATTTAAATATCGTCAACAATTATAAGTCGATAAATATTGATTGAGTGAAAAAATAAGTTGCGCTAGAGGTGAAAATATGATGCAAGATCGATTTAGACCAAAATATATATCCGTATGTTATCGTCCTACACCCTCGAAATAAAATTAATAACGTCAGTAGATAACTTACGCCATGCAGTTCACCTTTACATTTAACATCGATTACCACAGTTAATAATAACAATCACTTATGTTAATAACGTATAATTGTAATGTTAACGATTGCAACAAAACGTATTTCACTTATGGAGAAAAATGTCGTACGTGAATGATACCTTAAAAATAAGATGACAAACACGGATTTTTAGTTTATTATTTTGACACATCAGTGAGACAGCATATTATTTTATCAAGAAAATCATTTCAATAAATGCGTAATATTAAAACTTTGCAACAATCACATTCATAGAAAATAGTTTTCATTAATTAAATAATTTTGCTTCAAAACTGTAAATTCGACTAGTTTTTTACGTAAAGTACTTAACTTAATCATTTCTTTACTTAATCAGTTACTTTACAGCCATTAGTTACTAAACAAATGACTTTTGCAACCAAATTTCACTTGATTGTTTACGTGACAAGTATCTTTTTAAATTAAAAAAATCAATGTCATTGTCGTTGTGAAAACAGGCTTTGTAAAAAATCAATGTCATCGTGAAAACAGGCTTTGTTAGTTTTGCCGTTACTTAATTTCTACAAAATACAATTTCAAAGTGCAAATATACTAGATTTATGAACTCCTTCTCAGTAGTACAGTACTGTATAATGATAATTCAAATTTTAGTACAATGATGTTATACGATAGATATTATCGTAGGCCGTGACAGTATTTCTGCCTGGAATCATTCAAAGTCACTTTATATCTACCAAAGTTGACATAATAGTTTTTGGAAATCATAACAATGCTAACAATAGTAAACAAAATAACAAATGGTAAATTGTGTCATATTTTTAGCTAATATGCAGCTATGATATAGCATTACAATAATGTTGTACTGTATTTTAATCACTAAAGACACAATTGTTTGCAATATGTAACGTTTTATTGCATAATAGGTCCTTATTTTCTAAACTATTGAGATATTTCGATTCTATGGTACGGTTTGATTTAAATACTGTACAATGCAACGCAAAATTCATATTTCTGACGGTATATTTAGTTGCATATTTTTGCTAAATTAGCATATAGTCATTTTTGGTGGCCTTGTTTTGCTCATTAAAGTATTTCAAATGTTTCACAAAGTACTGCATATATAACGTAAAAGTATAGTGACTTATTTTAATTAGCTGTTGTGTCCCTCAGGACCGTCTCTCGAAATGTAAATTAAGTCGAATTTCCCAATCATAGTACTATAACAAACACGGTTATAACCAATTTAACGACTAATAAATGCTATAACAAAGTGAACTGCTATTCAGGTGTGTGAAAATATTTTTTTTTCAAATTCAGTTTAGGCATTAACAAATAAACCATTTGCAAAATCGCAAAAACTGTAAAAAATTTAAGCAACATAAAAACACACATAAGCCCTCTTAATAAACCAGAAATGCCGAGATTCAAAACAAAATGTGACCAATTGTTTTAGAATATACCGTGTATTCAATGTTTATTAATTTTGTATTAAAATGACTGACGCTGTTTTAATTTGCAGTAAATGACTGTTCGCATACAGTACATTTACAGCTGGAATTTATGTCTAAAATGTCCATAAACATAGTTGCACATTAAAGTATTTATGTTCAATATAAATTCAATCACCACCAACTGCTTTTGTTTTGTAATAAAACAAAACTTGATTTAATTATTGGCGTCACTCTGCAAATGCCACATACTAACTTAAATCCGAATAGACAGCCAATAAAAAGTACTTATTTTGCCACTTTTTATTCAGTCTTATAATATACTCAGTTCTAATAGGTAAAGTTATCAAGTTAGCATCAAAATTGCAGCCATTACTGCACCAAAATAAAAATGAAGAAAGTGTTCAATGTTGAGGATTACGTGATTTTAGTTGTCAGCTTGCTCTCATCGGCTGGACTGGGACTTTACTTGTCCAATGCCAAACATAAGCAAACCACATTAACCGAGTACTTCTTAGCTGGACGTAAAGTGCAGTTTATATTGTTGCTATTATCGTATTTCTCTAGCTATGCAGCTGGAGGAATGGCTTCCTTCGGAATTGAAACATATTTATATGGCAGTCAACCACTCATGTTTATTTGTTCAGTTCCATTTGTACTCTGTTTTATATATCATCTGGTAGTTCCAGTTTTTTACAGGCTAAACAATGTCAGCATGCTCAAAGTAATGTAAAAATTAAGTATCTACGTTTAAGTATAAGGTTAACTGTAATAGCAATATTTCTTTTCAAGTATTTTGAAGTTCGGTTTGGTCCAGTAGTGTATTATATTATTTTGTTTAAAATTCTATTGATAATGGTAAGATTAAATTAAAAGTTCCATTAACTTGTTATTAAAATTATGCTATCATAGGTGTCCTTAGGCTCAATAAATATTTACATTTCTGCAATTGCTATTCAACAAGGTAAAATAATTTAAACAAGTTGCTTGATGTTTTTATATAAAATAATAATGAATTTGTTGACCATTAAATGACAAGTAAAACCATCTCTTAAAATATGTTTTAAACATCAAGATATTAGTGTATTTTAACAACAAAATTCCCTTATTTAAAGTAAATTAATTGCAAACTTTTAAAAAAAACTTTCTAATGTATACTTAAGAGCTGTTTTAAATTTAGTTTCAGCATTAGAAGTATGGATTTCAGCTACTGTTATGACAGCTGCGTGCATTGTTTACTCCACGCTGGTAAATAACTTTCGGATCAAAATTACCGCACAAAAATGTAAATTAAAAAATAAAAATAGGGAGGAATTCGAGGGATTTTATTAGCGGATGCCATTCAAGCTTTGATTATGATTGTGGCCCTGCTATTTGTGTTTATAACAGGAATAGTTACCTCAGGAGGTGTTCAAACCATCTATGAAATTAACGAGAAATACAACCGATGGACGTTCTTTAAGTATTTTAAAGATTTTTTTTCCTATATTTTTCTCTCAATGTACATTTAATTATTCTAAATTCGTTAAAGTACTGATATCTTATCGCGTCATTCAATATGGACTGCAATGATTGGTTATAGTCTCCTCAGTTTATCCCACACTGCCATTAACCAAAGTTTAATGCAACGCTGCATCATGGCCCCAACGTTAAAATCAGCTCAAAAGTATGCAAATTTACGCATTATAGAAATTATAATAAAATTTTGATAAACGCAGAATGGCCACTTTTGGATCATTTATGACGTCTTTATATGTTACTGGATTCAAGTCTTTGGGTTTGGTCATATTTGGCTACTACAAGGGCTGCGACATTGTTAATAATGGAACTATAGACAGCATCAATCAGGTAACTTAAATAAATCCGCAAAATGGCAATTCAACTTTCATGTGATCTTATGACGCTTGATAACTGACCATTATTAATATACAGTACTGAAAATTTAAAAATAAAAATTAAAAGTTTTCTAATTATCTAATAATTAAAGAGTCAAATAATTAAAATAATTACTAGATACTATGTAATCCTTTGTCATATTTATTTTATAGCTTCTTCCCAATTTTGCTATGGATATTTTGCACCAGTTTCCATGTTTTCCAGGCGTTTTTTTCAGCGGTATATTATGTGCCTCTCTAAGGTGAGATTTAATAATAAAAGTGATAAATCAAATTAATACTAATGAATGTTATAAACTCTTTATTAGTACAATTTCGTCGCTGTTAAATTCCATTTCAGCCATAATCATGACACATGCAATAGACAAGCGACCTATGACAGATAAAATGGCCACATTTCTATGCAAACTGCTAGGTAATATAGTGATTTCAGTATTTAAAAAGTTGCTTTTGTATTAATCTTTTGATTAAATTCTAGTGGTTGTAGTTGGTGCAATTATGAGTGCAGAGTTGGTTGTTATTGTCAACTTTCAAAATGTCGCTCAAGTAACTATACCGGTAACTCATCAAGTTATCCATCAATTGCTTTATGTGTTTTTATTTTCAGGCTGGTATTACACTTGTTTCGATTATTGTTGGGCCAATGTTTGCCTTGTATTGCATTGGAATATTCTGTCCTCAAGCTAACCGTAAAGTAAAACGACTATTTATTTACTAATTTTACATTGCATTAATATCAATTACGGTAAATCTCTTTTCAGGCTGCTGCTATTTCTCTGATATTAGCCATTTTATTGAGTGTTTGGATCGTTGTTGGAAATGTTTTAATTACACCAAGCAACACAAGGCCAGCGTTTTCCAACCAATGTAACGACACCCAAATACATTTAAAACTGCCAAAGAAACCCACTATAATCAACCACGATCTGTAATTTAATTAATCACTAATTTGATCTCACATACACAAAACCAACTAACTTTATAATCAATTTTTCAGTGATTGGTATTTTCCACTGTCAAGAATATCCTTCATGTTTAACTGTGCCGAAGGAATATTTGCAACCATAATATTTTTTGCCATTTCCTCCATGATTCTAGGTAATTTTGCGACATTTTTAGAAATTTATTTGCTAATTTACAGATAACATATCACTCTAAATTATCTTATTTTTGGTTACCAGTATCAATTCGTTTCTTTTTAACTCAAAGCTGGTGACTTATCACGAGTATTTTAAGATCCATTTGTCATACTGTAGTAAAATGTTATTACGTGAATAGTTTTCATCATTATATAATTCAGTTACTGCATCAAACGAGACAAATTTTTTGGTAAGATTTAGTCTCGTTTCGTTTTTGGCACTGTAAAAAAGGATTTCCATTTATAAGATTACCTGGCTTAATCATAACGTTTTATGAAGTTACTCTTAATACTATTTTTCATTTCTTTCAGCGATTATTGAAAAGAAAACTGTCCAGCCGGTATCTCAGATAACCATGGATCTTATCCCAGACTGTGTTCGTCAACTCCAGCTGAAATTTTGCAGGCCAATTCGTCGCTTTTTCCTCTGTGATGTGTACGGTGATACTAATTCTGACGCTAACCAAAATCTTATACACCAACACAATAATTTGTAATGGATAATAGCTAAATAATATAATAAGCTACATACTGTAGTTGCTCATAATTAGAAAAATAGCCCAACAATAATAAAGAATTATCAGGTACCCAGTGATATTCGTGCATATGTTTAATGTAAAACATTGCACTGATGATTTACTGTATCAGGTATTCTTTTTATATGCTTAAAAAGTTGTGAGAGTCAATGCTGTGTATTAAAACAATAAAAATATGGCTAGCTGAAGTAATCCTCAGATTCGGAATCGTGTTTTCAGTAGCTATATCGATACATTTCAATCGATAGAATTGCATTGGGACGCAACGCAAATTATGGGAATCATTATCCTAGGGGGATGGGCAATCATTGGCCCACGAGTTATTTCAAATATGTACTTGACAATATAAATAAATATTAAATAAAATTACATTTTTATGAGCAACTCTCACATGTTTGAATTTTTAATTAAATTTTTAAATAAATATACTATTACAAACAAATATTTTTTTCAGAATTAAAGATTATATCATGTAAGAGCACTAATAAAACAGGTAACAAATACAAAAACATTCACAAAATTAATTAAAAAAAAAAGTTATAAAATGGCACCTCTAAAAACAACTGCTAAATTTAGCCCATAACAAGGGCTTTTTACTATAAAAATATAAAAAGTTCTGACATCTAGTTTCAGAGCTACAGAGCTCTGTAACTTCCACTTTAGCTTAACTCTTGAGGCAAAATTTCATTCACTAATTTATATTTTAATAAATGAAGTTATGAAATGGCACTCATAACTAAATATTCAAAATTTAGCCCATAACTAGGGCTATTTACTATAATTACTGTCAAGGAAATGTCATTAAAATGTCATAAAAATGTCATGGAAATGTCATGGAAATGTCATAAAAATATCATAGAAATGTCATAGTAATGTTATAAAAATGTTATGGAATTATAATGAAAATGTAATAAAAAGGTTATGAAAATGTCATAAAAAGGTTATGGAAATGTTATAAAAATGTCATGGAAATATCATAAAAATGTCATGGAAATATCATAGAAATGTCATGGAAATATCATAAAAATGTCATGGAAATATCATAGAAATGTCATGGAAATATCATAGAAA
>JAAFCF010006596.1:15902389-15984667 GCA_013389785.1 Helicorthomorpha holstii
ATAGAAATGTCATGGAAATATCATAGAAATGTCATGGAAATATCATAAAAATGTCATGGAAATATCATAAAAATGTCATTGAATTGTCATGGAAATGTAATAAAAATGGCATGAAAATGTAATAAAATTGTCATAGAAATGTAATAAAAATATCATGGAAATGTCATAGTAATGTCATGGAAACATAGAAATTTTCATGGAAATGTCTTAGAAATTGGCACGGAAATTGTCATGTTCAATAGGGCGACTTCAATAAGAGACATTCAATGAGGCAAATTCAACTGTTCAAGTTCAACAGGGCAAGTTCTAACAAACAAGTGCAAAAGAGCGAATTGAATAGGGCAAGTTCAAATTGATCAATTGCACAGGGCTAGTTCAATAAGACGAGTTCAATAGGGCTAGTTCTAACAGACAAGTACAACTAATCAAATTGTATAGGGCAAGTTCAAAAGGATGAATTGCACAGGGCTATTTCAATAAGGCAAGTTCAAAAAGACAAGTTTAAAAGAGCGAATTGTATAAGACAAGTTCAAAAGGACAAGTTGCATAAGGCTAGTTGAACAAGATGAGTTCAATAAAGCAAGTTTAATAGGCCAAGTTGAAAAAACGAGTTGAATAAGACGAGTTGGAAAGGACGAGTTGGAGAAGACGAGTTGGAAAAGATGAGTTGGAGAAGACGAGTTGGAAAAGACGAGTTGAAGAAGACGAGTAGAAGAAGACTAGTTGAAAGAGACGAGTTGAGAAGGACGAGTTTAGAAGGACGAACTGACAAGGACGAGTTGACAAGGGCGACTTTAAAAGGACGAGTTGACAAGGGCGACTTGAAACGGACGAGTTGACAAGGGCAAGTTGACAAGGACGAGTTCAAAGGGACGAGTTCACATGGACGAGTTCACAAGGGCAAGTTTACAATGGCAAGTTGACAAGGACGAGTTGACAAGGACGAGTTGGCAAGGACGAGTTGGCAAGGACGAGTTTACAGGGACGAGTTGACAAGGGCGACTTGAAAAGGACGAGTTGACAAGGGTTAACACGAGTTGACTATTTTTTCCCATAGAGTTAAGCTAGGGCGGAAGTTTTAGAGCCCCCTAGCTCCGAAACTGGACGTCAGAACGTCTTCATATTTTTTTTTATTAAAAGCCCTTGCAATAAGCTAAATTTTGATAATTTAATTAAGAGTGCAGTTTCATAACTTAATTTTCTAAAAATATAGTTTGTGAATATTTTATGTATTTGTTACCTGTTTTATTAGTGCTCTTACATGATATGATCAGGAAAAAATATTTGTTTGTAATAGTAAATTTATTAATAATTAAATTAAAAATTAAAACAATGGAGAGTTGCTCATAAAATTGTAATTTTATTTGATTTTTATTTATGTTGTTAAGTACAAAGTTGAGATAACTCGCGAGCCAATGATTGCCTATCCCTCTTGGATGATGACTCCCATAATTGGCGTTGCGTCCCAATGCAATTCTATCGACTGAGACTTATCGATATATCTACTGAAAACACGATTTCGAATCTGGGGATTACTTCAACGACGTTAAAAATATACGTAATAAAATTTAAAAACTTACCATATAACGTAATACTGTCATTTATATACAGTAAGTTATCAGGTCGCATGTTGAAATTCCAGATACAGTACCAAATTATCCAACTTTTACTTTTTCTGTTTTGAAAAACTATTGCCATTAGAAATTCTTTCTCACGACATGAAAAATTAAAAACGTTGCCATTCAAAATAATTGATCTTTTGAAAACTAAAATGCTCGATGACATTTTCACACACTTCACGCTGACGCCATTCTTTAATACTGTAATACGTTATTATGCTGATTCGTTGAATTTAAAAATTTGAAAAAGAAGTACGGTGCCTCATTGGTTCCTACTGTATGACACGACCAGCAAAAATTTCAAAGCCGAAATTTGGATTTCGTGCAATAAATATACTGTTTATTATGTTAATGTAAAAACAATAAAATGTCTATCTTTTTACATCAGTTTTATTTTTTCAGATAAAGTATTTATTTTAATTTATTGACCAGTGACATTATTTTTAATATCAAGAGCAGTGTACAATCGACAGCACCGTACATCTGTTCTTTTTTTTTTAATTTGATTTTGTTTACCGGTAAAAAAAAAAGAACAGATGGCAGTCAGTGAATTAGTGTGATGTTTTTCGCTTAAGTTTTAAAAGTTTGTGTGAATACTTGTAATAGATTATCTCGATAATGAGTGCTACAATTGCGAAACAAACTCCAACATATAAGTAAAAAAATATTTCGTTGATCTGATTGAGTCCCAAGCTTTCTGTGTCTTCGATGGTTGGTCTCCAGCTCTCGGTTCGTAACAGTCCAGTTTGCCCATAAATCGATTTCAATCGAGCCATAAGTCCTGACTCTTTCAGTTTAATGATGCTAATAAATAACTATGAGAATTTATTTTGGTTTTAAAGGCATACTAGTACCTGTCTGACAACATAGATCGAAGAACCCGGTCGTCCTTTTTTATCAAAAAATGCAGTGGGTCTCTATAGAGGTCTTCTTTGATGAAATATACGTCGCACATTTTCTGATTTTTTATTAGCGCTTGAATCAAGTATGTACTAAACAGGTGAGCATATTGATCATTGTCGCAAACAGCTTCGTATGCCATCGCTTTAATTTTAATCAAAGCTCGACTGCCAATTGTTCGCATAACAGAATTGTGTGAAGTCTAAAAGATCATTAAAATATTAAAAACACTATTTTTTGTTTTAAATTCCGGTTAATTTTTTGTTCAACATATTTTCTTATAATTTTGCAGGAAATAAATCTAATAAGTTCAAAAATTCCATTGATGTTTACAGTTTCTTTCCATAAGAAAAAAAAGTGTCAATAAAGAAATGAGACGACATCACATCAGTTTAAGTGGCTATGTTTTCCGTTTAAAAAGTAATTCAATTACGAAAATTACAATATATTGAACATTTTTTTAATATTGGGCCGAATTAATAAAATATTAGATCGTACCTTAATGACATCGATTGCGCTGGTTCCTTTATGAACACCCCAAGTGTACTTGGAGTTGACCAATTCAGCTAAACTATTTATCAGCTCAGGTTGATTTACAGTGAGTATGGAAATCAAATACGTGCTACAATAACAAATGACTGTCCAGAAGAAGAAGGAGCTTATGGTAACAATAATTCTTGTCGAAACATTTGATGGCAACTCCAATAAACCTAGAGTATTAAGAAAAGTTTTTTAGTCGTACCAATATAATGTTATAATCGAAATTCATTTGGTACTTGTGTAGTGTTTTCAGTTACCTTGGTTTAAACTCACTGCTATAGTAATGGCACTTGGATCATTATATTTGTCATACCTGCCAAATTTAGCTGTTAGTAAACTGCAGATAAAAACTACCCCAACCATGCACAAGACTGCAATCCATAAATATCCAGCAAACAGCTTTCTGACTAAACGCCCTGAGTCCTGGCTACTACTGGACGGGACACGAGCAACAAACAGTAGACGTTCTTCTCCAAATGGAAATGTGAAACCTAGAACTGGATCCCTTCTAGCTGTCCGAGAAAACAAACCGATTGCCACATCCAATTTCTGCCAAGTAAGACAGTCATTTAAAATATTGTTAATCAAAGTATTGAAGTGAAAATATTTACATTTTCTAGAAATTCCGGAATAAAGCCAACTGTTGTGTTGTTAGCTAGCAACTCCTCGTACAATTCCGTTCCGGTAACAGTTAAATTGATGCTGACACATTTCACAAATTTAAAACGAGTATAATGTACTGCTGAATTAATGTTTTAGTGGAAACTTAAATTGAGTAGACTTTAAATTTTAATTTATGCATGCCAGTGGTATCATTCAGTCAATAATCATTAGTTTCGGCCTTTCATTAAAAGTAACAACTTTTAAAGTTTATCAATTTCGACTTTCAATAGCAAGCATGCAAATTACATAACCCATTATTCAAATTTAAATTAATTATATTCATGAACTTTTTTGTGTAGTAATTTTAACATGTGTACCTGAACTGAAGCATTTGACTTAGCAGTACAATGATGTCTCCAATAAAGCCAGTTGGGACAGCTCCTTTGTCACGATCGACACGGTGGTTTAAATAGTATTGTACCTATTATATAATAGAATAACGTAAAATTTCATTATGTTAGAATATCGGATGCTTTCTTAAATTGAAACTTTTCTTATGACAAGAAACAAACGGGACAAATCTCCATTGGAATTAACCAGATTTATTCCAGTTTGTTTATTAGTACTTTTAAAAACAGTTTTCCGATTGAGACAATCATCCAGTATATTAATATTAATGACAACCTTATTGGAAAAAACACTTATTGAAGCATTTTTAACATCAGATCCAAATTGAGGCAATTGGTCGATATTGAATCCGTCGGACAAATTCCACCAACCAAATGGACGACATTGTAAACGACGGTTTTTGTAGCTGTACACAATCAAATGAAGATCAATTGCAGCTAGCTGAAATTATCGAACATCGTGAGAAACTGTTAATAATGTTAAAACTCGAATAACTTAATCAGTGATATTCTAGTATGACCCAATAGTACACAGTTAACTGCTCATAAGTGAAGAACCTATTCTAAATGCCATTTAAAGTTCCTCTTTCTAAAATTACATTTTTATCAGGTTACTAGAAACCAAAATTAAAGCTTAATACAATCGAGAAAATGTGACTTTCTTAATGGTAGGGGCACCAAACAATTAAATTCAATGAAAATTGAAGTCCTGATAAAGTTAGAGAACCTGACTACTGTCTAGCCGTTCTCAAAATTGCCCTGTGTTCGGAAATTTTACTACAGAAAATTGTTTTGAGATTTTCGGGTGTAATTAACATTTAAAATTATTGAATTAGGTTAGTTTATAATTGGTTTTAATCTTTTTAAAGCAGTTTCAACTTGGTGGCGACATATTCATTAACAAAGTTTATATTGCCCCTTTTCTGAAATTGTTTTACTTCATAACGTCTAATACCCAGATAAGCATAGAAAAACCTTACAAGTTAATTACTAATAATACTATGAAAGCTGTTTATTTTTAAACCACGGTTGCGCTTTTAGCCATCACTATATTAGTTATTCAAGTTCACAAAAGGAAAGCATGGTGCATATTAAATGGTATAGACTTACTGCATTTTGTTGGTCTGATGTAGCCACAATGATATTTGAATATTGACTATGGCTACTCTTAATAATTTTTCTGTCGATGTGACACCCAGTGCAATTAAAACATGCTATCACGAATAGTCCAAACAGTCGCTGCAGCAATTGTAATTTCATTAACTGCAATAAATTAAGATTAAAATTCAGTTAAATATATTTTTGTCCATAAATTGTATTTTACATACAGTCATCAAAATTTTTGCTACACTTTTAATGTCTTCAATAATAAAAATCATTTGTATTTGCCCATTGTCTCGACGCACTATTTGATCCAAAGTTGTCATATTGTAATTAAATCTGACTGTAGCAGGAACATTTTTGTTTGACATTTCGAGTAGAAGTTGCTTAGCCAAATCGTCTACTCGGAACAATAAAAAAATCGTTAAAATGCACGAAATTATTATTTAATGTAGTAAAACTCACAGTTGGCTACAAATATTTTGGGAAATGTCATGTTGAATTGTAAGATAAGTTTGGTGATAAACTGGAAAACTGTCGGTTTGTAATCATCTCTAAAAACGGTTGTCAATTTTTCGGTCTCTTCAGAAGCATCGATAGCATCAGGAACAATCAATAAGTTTGAACAAAAATTCATATAAGTTGAAAACACCATCAGTAAACATGCAGCAACTTTTATACTTCTAAAATATCGAAGCATCTTTCTTGTTTCACTTCAAAAAACACTCTGAAATGTGCTTTTAGGTTATTTAATACAAAAAAAAAATGAACAACCGGTCGTGGCTTTGTAAGTAGCCTGTAGCCAATCCCTACGTAGCCGAACAACTCATGCAGCCAATGCAACAATACTGCAGGCGTGTAATTGAAAAATCGAAACACAAAATTAACGGTTGGTTTCTTTGCAAAAGATGACAAGAAAAAATTTCAACATAATGAAAAGACTCTTAAAAATCAACTAATTTTTTTTTAGATAAAATAACATTGTCATAAATTCATTATTAATAAGGTATTGCAATTTGAACGTAACTTAGTAGACACATGCTCTGACGACATTGTTATGCTATAAAGTCTACACTAAAAAAGTCTACACTTTTTAAAGCGTATTATTTTACATTAAATGCATTGTCAATTTTACCGGAATAAAATTTAATGCATTATGCTTTATATTTTGATTGAATTACATTTTAGTATTGATAAATTATGTATATTGATTTTTAAAAATATTGAAATTTTTAATAAAAAATACTGATACTAAATACTGTATATTTTTGTTTAGCGTAAAAGTCGAGTCGTTAAAAAATAAAAAATAGTGATATTTGTTATATTATTATTTTATATTTGCCATTTTTAAAGCATTAGGTTTTAGTGCTGGATTTTCTTTACTCAAAATAATACAAGATAAACACATACAGTAACAATTACTTGTACCGGTACTGCATATACTTTAGCAAAACATCAACATACTGTAATTCTTATTTATAAAACCTGACTCTGCTGACTTTAACCAGAAATTGGCCCTGTATAATAAAAACTGACCATTCACAGATAGTCCAGTGAGTGCACATTCCTTTCCTGAATTTCACATTTCTATTTTTTTAAAACTGTTTTAAACTCTTTTTTGATGACAAAGTATCAATTGATTTGCTTGGAAAGTTTCATCCCCTTTTGGAAAATCGCTTATGTCATTACAATTAGACCACTAAATAAAGATAAATCATCTTACAAATGTCAATATACATCAACTAAAGTCCTTTTAAAATAAAGAGTGACGGAAGTAAATGCTAGTCTAGAGTGTGGATATCCTAAAATAGTAATAATAATCATATATTTGATTTATTCATACACCAAAAATTATAAATTAAGTTTCAAATTAGTTTCTATTTGGTTTATGCTTACAAATTGTATTTTAAATAATTTATTATTAGATCAACGTATGCCTAAAAATGTATCGATTTCACTAGCATTTGAAATGCAATTTCAAGCTCTAAAAAAATAGTTATTGATGTTTTTTAAGGTTTATTTCTAATAATTTCCATTCTACAGGTAACTTTGTGTATAAATTATTTTTGAACTAACTTTTTATTGATATTAGATTGATTTATAACAAACTAACACATCACAAGTTTTTCCATGTTTTTAATTCCCCTTTAGACATTTCTTTCGAGTAATTTTGCTTGTCACTTTATATTGTTCAAACATATTTTATTAACCAGTGCATTTCCCAGTGAAGTCAAATGATCAAAAATTCAGTTGAAACTTCAACGTAGTGACAAAAGCTATTCATAAACATTAAACACCCATGACAATTTTTAAATTGCTCCTTCCCCATCTTTAAAGAAAATGTTGAAAACCCGTGTATTGTTGACATTAAAAACGTCAACAAAGTAAATTAATAGTCACAATGTCACACAACTATCTAAGCAAAAGCCAGAATAACAAACACTTCAATAAATAATTATAGAAAATTTAGGGGAGGGAAAACTGACAAAAGGTTTTCTAATTTCAACCCGTCAATTTTTCTTATTGCGATCGATAACTTAAACCACTTGGCATTTTTAATGTTTACGCTCTACTTTTCTTTGGTGCATTTTTGTATTGGTAGATCAACAATTCGCACATAAGAGAAATCAAGGCTAAGCATATACCAGACCACAGCAAACTAAATGGAATTATCAGGTGGTTGAGATGAATTTGGTCATTATTGTTCATCCATGATTTACTGCTAATAACTTTTCTGACGAGATTAAACTTTTTTTCCAAACGAACCAACAATCCACTACTTCGGATTCTTGTAATTCTGTTACAAAAAAAATTAAAACTGTAGTTGAAAAGCGATAAATAAACATAGAATTTGTTAAAATTAGAGGAACAACCCAAAAATGTGTCTAAATTCTAGAAAGTATTGTATTTCATGTTTAAAATGTAGGATCATGCCCTTAAATTTACCCTCTAGCTAAACGTTGGCTCAGCACATTATCCTTTTGAGTAATAAAATGGTATGGATCGTCATTGACTATTTCTTTAATAAAGTAGTACTGGCAACTGTCGTTAAATCTATTGAGCAAGCTGTAAAAGACGGCAAAACTTGATAAATGGGCGTATTTCTTTTGACGACAAACATTCTCCGATCCTAATTCCACTGTTCGAACAAATACAGCTCGGTTATATAAAGCCAGAGAATGAGGATCCTTTGATGCCTAGAATTTTAAAAGAG
The DNA here is from genome assembly GCA_013389785.1 of Helicorthomorpha holstii. Classification (NCBI taxonomy): domain Eukaryota; kingdom Metazoa; phylum Arthropoda; class Diplopoda; order Polydesmida; family Paradoxosomatidae; genus Helicorthomorpha; species Helicorthomorpha holstii. Next base: position 15,910,774 of record JAAFCF010006596.1, read on the forward strand.
TCAAGTTAATTAAAAATGCTAGTTATTTAATGTCTATATAAACGTTTACTCGTAGCCATTCGGCGGAACTTGAGTCTATCGTGAGACCAAACGTGTAATCTGACTTGACTAATTCACTCAAAGTGGTGAAAACGTTTGCCGAGTCCAGAGTTAAATAAGACACCAAAACCCCATTGAAAAAACACATCAGTATCCAGAATAGCAAGCATGATGTGAAGTATATAACTCTACTTGACCAACATTTTGGACTTTCAACACCACCTACAGTATATAACAGTACGTACCAAATGATTTTCTAAATTGAAACACGGTCTTTAACAGTGTCTTTAAAGAAATGAAACTAAATCTTCTCAGTGTTAAGAGCAATTTGTCCCGTTAGTTTCTTGTAAAGAGAATTAAATGCCAATAAATTAATGAGACTAGATTTCATCAGTTTAAAGGACAGTTTTTCCGGGTTTTTTTAGACCAACAAATAAGTGAGACTAAATAATTTCCGGACCAATGGCGGTTTGTCTCGCTTTTTTCTTTTCCGTGAAAAAAATGTTTTCAGATTTAGAAAATCACCCGGTACATAAAAAAAATGTTTTCGATATATTAAACAAGTAAACAACGAATCACGTATGAATTATAAATGACCTTGTAAAAACCATGTGGACATAATGATCGACACCAAATCGATTGTTGGATTAAGTTCAACTTCACGGTAGACAATCAAAACGTAGGACAGCGTCGTTAAAAATATTACAAGAAAAATAGTAATCCATAAAGATATTGGGCTAAAAGACCAGGACCGGGCGCTGTTTTTCGACGGAAAATGAACACTGATAACGTTCTGCCCGACTGAAATTGGAGCGGTAAACTCAACAACTAACTCTCGACTGGAAGTTCGGGAAAAGATTCCCAAACCTACATCATATTTCTATCAACAAAACAAAATTAAACAAAGATTCTTTTTGATTTTAAAATATAAACTTTACTTTTTCCACAAATTCTCCAATAAGACCAGTAAAAGATCCGTTTACAAGAGCTCCATAGAATGAGGTGTTAAACGGAGCAGCTGTTACATTAAGACTAATAAAATAAAATAAAACAATATTTTATAAGCATTACATTATTGAATTTTAAAATAGTATTATCAAGAACAAATAATATTACCGAAAATTATACATGCCACTTAATATGCGTAAAATTTCCCCGCAAAATCCTTGAGGTGGTTCAGTGCTTGTTTCAAAGTTGATTACGGGAATGTAGGGAATAACCTATTCAGTATAGAAAATATGTATTCCAATCAATCATTATTTGCCATAAAATTATGGTTTGATATTTGCCTGTCCTGTTAAAACTGTTATTGTAGCTTCATTAAGATTCATATTGACAACTGAAAATGACAAATCCACTTCAAAGCCATGATCGAAATGCCACTTACCCACATCATGGACAACTAAGTATCGATTATAGTAACAATAATGCATCCCATGTAATAAAATGACGTTTTCCTTTAAAAAAAAAATGGGTAGCTTTAGAAAAATATGTGATGTATATACCAAGTATTTTCTAAATTTGAGCACTTTTCTCTCGTGACAAGAAAGAAAAACAGAACTCCAAACTTGTATAACTCCTTCACGTTTTTTTGCAAACACTTTTTTCTTATGACAATTGAAACAAGACTAATCGCTTTTGGAACTTATCAGATTTAGTCTCTTTCTTTGTTGACATTTTAAAAACTGTTTGCTGCAATTTTAAAAATCACCCGGTATATTTAGAGTTTAAAAAGAAAATGTTTACATCTCGAAGATGAGCTAACATAAGTCTCCCTATAATATCTGGACCTTCATAATAATTAAAAACAAGTTTGCGACAGTCAGTACATAAAAAAATACTGGTAATTTGGTGTTTTAGCATCTTCATTCGCAAGACCTGTAATAACGTAATGCTAAATGTGCGATTATTTGCAAATTTTAAGTAAAAAAAAAAACTTACTTCGAAAACACCACTTCTTATGTTGTCTGTGTTTCCAATCATGATGAAATTTGATGGCAAAACTCCACGTTTCCGCATTTTAATTACGTTGTCAACCTCAAATCCTTGCAAAACTAACGAAGACACGTACAATTTCGATAATTTAACTTGCAAGTCTTGTGCAGAAGTCCCTGTCAATAGCAAAAATTAATTAAATGTCGCACCAACATTATTTAATTTTAAAATATATAGTAATTTTTTACTATTAAAGCTGTCACATAAAAATACGACAGGTTTAGTCAAGTTCCAAAACGTAATCGAATCCAAAACAAATTTCTGCACGGTGTTCCAAGACAATTCGTTGCCTAAAGCCAATGTGGCCAACACCGCTAAGAATATAAACGCAACACACTTTGCCATCGTGAAACTAATTCAAGAATAAAGATTGCCTGCCAATTCAGCAAAGTCCAATTAAACTAATAGCATTAATGGCAAAATGAATTTCTATTTAAAAAAAAATGACAGGTACTTTACGGCTCGAATGATAAATGCATTAGCAATTTCCATAATTAGAAAGGCAATAAAATTTATTGAAAACGATAATTAAAATAAAAAATAAATTAAACTACTGTAATCACAATCCAGTCGCAAAATAGAATGACTAGATACAATTAAAATTCGTTATAAATTAATATTTTGTACATGTTTCACACGTTAAGGGCCTGATAACTGTTGTATAAAACCAAATTAAATCTCATCTTTCGCATTCATGGTGGCTCCTTTTGAAATCAGAAGTCTAGAAATGTTTTTTAAGCGTTTATCAGTGGCCACTATTAGCGGAGTAACGCCAGCGTAATTCGGTAAATTAACGCTGGCACCATTATTAATTAGCATCGCCACGATATCTTCCTGGCCATTTACAACAGCGTGAAACAAGGGTGTCCGGCCACTTGTTCCATCCTAAAATTTAATTCAAAAATTAGACGTTTAAATAAACTTAGCATTGAATATTCAGTGCATTACCACGCAGTTGCAGTCAGTGCCCTTCGATAGCAGAAGCGATATTACGTTGAGGTCTTTTCTAAAAATGGCTAAATGCAACGGCGTAAAACCATTGTAATTTCTTTTCCTTAATGTTTTGACGGAAGATGCAAAATCTAAAAGTGTTTCGATTGCTTCTAGACTTGAATGTTGAACCGCAACGTGCACGGCGCTATTTCCGTGTTGATCAGGAACCAGCGGACAAGCACCGGATGACATTAATTTTTTAATTATTCCTAGATGACCAGTTATGACTGCTATATGTAGTGACGTCTATACGGCGTAAACAAAACAATTTTTGTAACTATTAAAGTAAGTTGGACATGTAACAATAGCACTTAGCACTCACTTGATGACGTTTATTGCAAATGTCTAGAGAAATTCTTCGTAATAGCATTGAGTGAGTAAGATAATTGACACTTGCTTCGTCTTCCCTTGTAACCGCTAAATGAAGTGCACTGGAAAAAACACGCAAAATTATTAAAAAGTGTTTTTTTTTTACTAAATACGAAAAAAAAAAAACCCCACAATTTTTTTGTGTCATACATGTACTGAGTAAGGAAATAATACATTACATGTTAACACGATTTAATGTTTCATCATTACTTCTTATCAAAAACGAAATTTTAAAAGTAAAAAATGTAAGATAAATTTTCCTTAATATTAATGCATCCTTAGTATTGATTATGGAAACATTTTCTTCCTGTAATTTTATTTTCTATTAAAATTTCCTTTTAAAAATTCCTTTTAATTTTAAAAAATAAACAAGACAGAAAACAATAAAATGTTTTCAAAATTACGCAATAGAAATAAATTCCAACTAGTAAACACACTTTAAAATTCCAATAAAACAATTTAAAATTCCAATAAAACAATTTAAAATTCCAATAAAACAATTTAAAATTAAAAAAAAAACCGTTTTAAGGAACTTGTACGTGTAAAAAAACCAGACAAATGTTTATGGTTGGCCACGTAATTTACTGGTTGCCACGTAATTGGTGTTCCAATTTAGAAAATCACCTGGTATGTTAACAAATATCTTATGACAACTGCGTTACACGTAAAATTAACATTTAATCAATCTAAATTAAAGTGCTAATTTAAAAAATGCTAAAACTAAAATCGATTCAGTTGTCACTGCTATGCAATAAAATAACTATCGAGTAACCATAATATGTTTTCTAATAACTGCAAATATTGGTTTAGCAATAGGGACACTTAATGCTAAGTCTAATCGATTGATTCCAACTAAAAGTCCTAATAAAATGCCCCATTAAATTTATATATAACTTAGTGCATACGAAAACTTCCTAGTAAAAGGGACGCTTAAAGCTACGTTTATGTAATTGACACAAGCTATAAGCCCCCTATACTAGCTCAGTCAATATAATCTCACGTCATCATTGCATTTTCTCAGCAAAACCATAATTAAACTTTAAAAAGTTTATCTTTAAATTAAAGAATATAATTTTGACTTACGTATCACCGTCTGCGTCCGTGTCTGCTAATGCGTACGAATCTTGATGCAATCTGCTAATGGGCATATAATGAGTTGGTCCTAATGAAACTAGTGAATTATCCGATAAACATCGATGAAAAGGTGTATGTTGATAGTAATGAGTTGATAAATGTGGTGGTTGTTGAAAATGATGATGTGGTGGAGGCGCTGCCGACGGCGTTGCGGGTGATGGAGTGGGCGCCGGGTGATAGTGATGCTCAGCAGTAGATAAATTCATGGCCATTTCGGAGTTTGCATCCTGGTGTAATGATTGCATATTATGCAAATTTGTATTAACCGCAGATGAAGAAGATGACGATGAGGGACTTTCCGTGTAAGGTTTGTAGCGGTGATCGAGGTGTAAAAGTTGACCTGACCTTGGTAGCCGATCTTTAGCCATTGAATGACAATTATTGCTCAATCGAATTTCGTCAACGTCTTCTGGTGTATTTCTTCTATTTGATTTTCTTGGGGAAACAAAACGATGTGAAGTTGACCTTGTTGTTGATTCAAAATCTTCAATTGCAAAAAAAAATAATAAAATGTATAAATAAAAATTGAACAACTCTGAAAATCTTTTAATCGACTATACAGCATCCAACTATTGTTCTAGTTTATATTGATGTTTACAAGTAGTTGCTAAATGACGTCAACTGGAAGTTATGACAGTTTCACAACGTCTTCAAGAGTAACGAACATTTCCCAAACGTGATAATAATCATTAACTCGAATTAAACCAATTAAACTCGCTCAATCCGACAATTGAGTGATTTTTATGTTCGTTAATTTTTTCTGATCGTTTTCCAGTTGTGTAACATTTTTCCGTGTAATTTGTTTTACGATTTAACACTAAATTCAAATGCTGATTTCTTTCATTATGAAAACTTTTTTTTTTCTTTTTTCCAAAAGAGAAAACTGGATTTTTATACCATTTAATCTGGTTTTTTAAAATTTAAATAAATAAAAAATTGGAATTTTTTTTTTCTAAAACAAAAGTAAATGCTGATGTTTCATCCTTGGGAAAAACCTCGCCAGTTTGATTATTTTGCCATAACTGTTTTAGAAATTTCAAACTAATACAGTATGATAATGTAGTGAATGGGTAATAACATGACAATAATCTTGTTCACCTCGACCACATACAATAACAAAACACGGATAATCCCCCTACACAAAATGCACGAAATTACAACTAAACAGCTAAAAATTATAGAAGAAAAACAAAGCCATAATAAAGCATAAAAAAGCAGATAACATCACAGATGCAATGGCAGAATACTAAATTACAAAAAAATAAATAAAAATAACAAAGTAAAGAATGGAATAGGTCAAGGATTACAGTACAAACACAGTATACAACTGTCAAACTAGATTCTCTGAAAAAAATATTTGGTTGCACAAATTTCTTGTTTTTTCTTTAAAAAAAAAATAATAAGTAAATACAATAAATCAATCGAGTCCCAACTAAATTTGGATTTTAAAATTGCTTCTAAAATTAAAAACAATGCACTGTGAAACTCTGTTAATACGAAACGGTCGAAACCAAGATTTGTTTTCGTATTAAACGGATTTTGTTTTAACCGGAACATGCAAAAAAAGATTTATATTCTCACTAAAATGACAATTTTTAAGAGTACACCATATTAGAATCACTATTTACGTCATAATCGATAGACTAAGCTTATTTACATGCATTTTGTGCATACAAATGCATGTTTTTAAGAAAAAACAATGCAATTTAAAAAAAAGTTTTTTTAAAAACAAACAAAAAAAGTATTGATTTTGTATTTGTTTTTATTGAAACTTATATTTTGTATTAAGCGAGTTCGTATTAACGGGGTTTCACTGTAATTACAAAAGAAAAAATAATTAATCGAAGCAAATCGCCATTGGAACTGATGTGATTTAGTCTCGTTTCTTTATTCAATTTCATTTTAATATTTTAGTTTCTTTTTTTTTTCGTGACGTGAAATATACGTGAGAAATCGTCATTGGAACTAATAAGATATTTATTTGCACTTTAAAAAATGTTTTTCAATGAAGAAAATCACCTGTATAAATTGGAATGTTTTCAATATTTTGATTATGCAATCTTAAGAAATTTTAATGGGGAAATTAAACTGACAAAATGGGTATGGTAAAAAACACAGTTATTATTACTTAGTAAAACTGGCTGAATAATACCATAAAAGTTTAAATCTTTCGTATTTTTCTCCATACACAGATGGGACATGTAGGTTAATTTATCGGAAATTTTAAATCATTGTTCCTTTCCAAGTAACACGGGACCTACTTCCGTAAACATAAAAAAAAAATTCCAGAGGAAACAGGAAAAGTGTAAATACGTTTCTAATCCATGATTTTAAACTGCATTTTACTCTTGTCAGAAACACGTGTCAAACAACATCAATTTTCAACTTTTCCACACAACAAAATGATTTTCATGGCAACACTGCCTCATTTAAATAAAAACTAGCTTGTATACATTTTTAAATCGATAGAACTTTGTCTTACTTTGTTGAGACATAGGTTCCACAGAAGAACTGTCTTCCCGGATGTTTCTAGATGACCATTTGGAAGAAGCTGTTGTAACACTGTCCTGGTCCATGCATTGATGAGCATCATTCACTGAATTATAGCCAGAGTCAATCGTGTCATTTATTGACGGCTGCTTGCTTACATAATTGAATGTATTAAATTTACTGCTATCCTTATTTTTGGATCGCATTTTCAATTGTTTATCCGTCTGGCAGTCGCTACTTTTTTCAGGATTGAATTTGTCTGTCCCTGCAAGTGAACATGAATTGGCACCGTAACGTTTAGTTGCGCAACCTGTGGTGCTGCTGCTGTTGGTGTTGGCAGTGCATGGAGACGTCGGTTCCAAGCACGACTTTCCTCCTGCCCTTACAATTACACTTTGCCTAGCAGCATTTTGATCAAAATTATCCAAATCATACGTAGCCGAGTGAATGTTGTTGTCTGTGCAACTTCTTGAAACCGATTTTGACATTGAACCAACGAATTGAAATGCGCAGCCGGACGTGCGCGTAGCCGGTTTAAAATTTGGGAAATATTTTAAAAATTAGTGCGTGCAGTTTACTTTAGCTTTGTTTACACCCAACAACACAACATTGCAATATAAAAAAAACAGTGCACAACATAAAAAAAACACACAGCTGGCTTAATGGTTTGCGCATTTAACTTTTTGCCTATGAGTATGAGCTCATTTTCAAAATGGCTTGTTTACCTTGCAAACCACTCGCTTGAGTCGTTTCTCTGTTTCAGAGTGTTTGTGTTTTCCCCTTGACGTCACTTGAATTTAAGTGCTACGATTAATCTTTGAAGGTCGTTAGCTGCAAGTGGACTGAAAAAACTAAACCACTGCCATACACTTTTTAAAACGCCAATCACGTTGTGCACTTTTACTTCACAGAATTAAAACTAAATATTCGGTACCTGCAAATTTTAAAAAACGCTATCGTAATTTTTATATAGAACATCTGCTAGTAGATTCATTCAGTTTGCACTCATTGGTTCTTTTTCCCACCCTAAAAGTTCCATGTGTAAAAAGTTGCATGCAGCTGCGACATTTACACGATTGCAGTAACTTACTTTACATTTGTGTCACATTTTGTAATTACGCTACACTGGCACAGTGACATAACAATTTTTCAGTGCAACTGTATACAGTAGCTGTTATATAAAGAAGGAAAAATCTCTAATAAAATATTTAATAATTAATGCTATATTACTGTATTATTGTTGTTGGAAAATAAATGCGTCAAAAAAATTCTTCCAGATAATTTAAACAGGTCTATTGTTCAAATAATACATTACGCAATTTGTAAACATATTATTCACTCCTCTTTCATAATACTCTACAGCATATTTAATGAACGTATTTGTCCCTATACTACTGAATTACGATACTTTATACCGGAGATGAATGATCAGGATTAGTAGGATTACCCTTTACAACGATAATTTAATAGTAGAGTAACTTAAATTCAAAACTCAAAAGCTTAGTTAGGTCAAACTCAAATGTTAGGTCAACATTAAAGTTTATACAGGGTAACTCTAAATTGATTTTTTTTACAGTTAACGAGACTAAATATCATCAGTTACAACGACGATTTGTCTCATTTATTTCTTGCAATAGAAAAATGTGCCATTAAAGAAACTAGTCTAAATCTTATCAGTTGCAAAAACCATATGGTTTTTGACAAATATTTGTCAATGTTTAAATTAAGAAATCACTCATTTATACAAAAACCCATGTGTACTGAAGAGAAATGAATATGATTATTGAGATTTTGAAACACCAATTTCGTGGCCATTTACCGTTCTTTACCGCTTCTATTAAATTCACTTAAAACTGAGCTGAAATTAGGGTAATAAAATTTTACCATCCTTACTGTACATATATGCAAGATTGCATAAACCTATTTTAGCTACCACTGTCAAAGCCAGAGGGAAATGTTAACTATTTAAATCATAGAAATTGGAAAAATCTTTTGACAAAACCATAAAGTTATAAAAATGATAATTTAACTAATCGATTTGCCAGTTTCTAAAGCCAAATTGCAATTCACGCCATAATGTTAACTTTCCATCCCCGATTACAGCCTCATATAGTTGCACCTTTTAACAAAAGACAATAAATTTAAAGTCAATTCAATGTGACTAAAGTCAATTCTAATTTAATGCGTTATTTATTGCAGTAAATTCCAGAAGATATGCAATATAGGTGTCTAGGACAAAGATGCGTAAGAAACCATTAGCACTGAACTAATTAAAAATTAGCAGTTACTTTGAAAAAGCAAATTTAAAAAATATATACTGTATATATTAATAAATAAAACTTCAAAACTAAATACAGTATTATAAATTGAACTATGAACGAAAAGAAAATGAAGAATGTGATAAATTCTTAATTTGAATGCCCGAAAGGGTAAATTAATACTTATTAATCAATTAAAATAAAGAAAATGCAACTTTACTATAAAAAAAAAAAAAGTTTTTGTACAACTGATTTTAAATTTGACCAATAACAAAACTTTCATGCAGATGTACCAAGTACTTTTTACTACAATTTGTATACTACAGTACAGCATACAGTCAAAACTTGATTTGTAAATACAGTACTGTAATAAAAGTTGGTCATACTGTAAAACGACAACAGTATGGTATTGTAATTTGCAGCTGCTGCTAATTTCTAATGTGTTATCAGTTATTGTGATTTTTGCGCATCACAAGACTACAGTAATTTAAAATAAACAGCAGAATAACAATCATCATTCATGACAACTAAGAAATATGACTCATTAAAAATCAAATAATTTCAAGAAAAAATGTATAACCATACCGGTACTGGATTTACTTGTTATTATCTTGGAATATTTATTAATCCGAATACCACATTATTTTACGTAACGATCTCAGTGCGTCATAAATATTAGTTGCAAATACTGTATTACCAAAATGCAAACTCGAATTTATTTGAAACTGTATGACTAGCAAAGAAAATATAAGGCAAAAGTTGGTTTAAATAAAGACACGTAGAAAAAACAAACCTGACGTAAACATCAATTTGGTTAACCAAGTTATTGTAATTATAGTTTTGAAGCCTTTGACATTTATAGTTGTTTAATAGTATTGTACAAGTACTGTATAGTATATCCCTATCTATTACTCCATAGATGTAAAATTCGTGACTATTAAAAGAAAGTAATGTATTGTCCACAACATATATTGTACACTTTAAACAATAAATTTGAACGCTTTAACATAACCTACAGTATACCGAAAATCTTAATTAATTTTAAACCCTTTGAACGCATTATCTATCAAATTAAATGTCAAAAGACAAAGTATTATCACTTGGTTTTGAACAATTCGAAAAATAATAAACTGCATAAGATTTTAAAATCAAATAACTTCCTACATTGTAAGCTTTAAATGTCAAATGTGAGGAAGTTAAAAGCAAAATTTAATTATACAAATATTAATGCTGTACTGTGCAATCACTATGCCTAGTATGATCCCTGTATTTTTCTTTAACATTTTCAGTTTCTAGCCAGAATCTAGCCATATCGATTTTGACAATATCCCAGATAATATACAAGTTATGATACTGGATGGCGACAACTGCGTAGTAAATTACAACCAATAAAACATTTCATTATCTACTGTACTCAGCCATACATTAGTCTCATTTCAAGTAATTATGGCAACATATTAATACTTCCACTTGAACATCAATTGATATCAGTTTGAGTAGATTCAAATATGAATATTTTCATTACGCATATTACTTAACTAAATAAATACAACTTGAAAATTGATGGTGGGGAAAATGTAACAATTTATTTGTTACTATACATTTAGCAGTGCTCAATCACAGAATCATGTGGAATGTGTTAAGTGTTTTAAAGGCTATTCTAATGCCTTGCGACAATTTAAAAATTAGAAACATACCTTTATTAATTATGTTGCTTTACTTATTCGAGGTCTTGCATTCGTAAGCAGTTGGTGCACAATCAGGAAACTCACTTAAATTTCCTTCTCCAAGTCGACTTTCTTCAATACATGCACATCTTACATTACCGGTCGAAGGCGTAAACAACTGACGAGGAAATCCAACCCAATCGCGTTTGATACCGCCACTATATGAAAAAGTTCAAATTAATAAGAGAAATACTTTCAATTAAAGTTTAACTTTAACGGATGCCATAATACATCCTTAAAATCTCTATAAACATATCAAGTTTACAGTATCTCGTTCTAAATTTAGATAAGAGATACTGTACCACTCACATGTTAAAAATAAAAGTTAATAATAAAAGTATTTTTCAACTTTTATAAAATAACTCGTTAAATCTTAAAATATTATACACTACAACTCATTATAAGCATAATCAATGTTATATAGACGTTTTCTAAGTTTAAATGTGAAAATCGTCGACTTCAAAAGAAAACCTAGCATTTAAATTTAGTTTCAACTAAGAAACACATTTTCTTGATAACCAAATCAATTTAGTCTAGTTTTTTAAACAAATATATAAACGAGCAGATCTCGATTGATACTAATGTACATTAGTAAATTTCCACGTAAAAATAAATGTATTAAGACAAATCTGCATTTCAATCAATGTGATTTATACTCGAATACTTAAGAACAAAAATTGAATTAACCGACGATATATATTTCCACTTCATTAATTTTGTGTTACTAATGTAACGTTATAAGCCCTAAAATATTGCAAACATTTATCAAATTTAGGCATGTGTAATACCAATTCAAATCAATGATGACAAGCAATACCTGGCCTAAAATGTGCTTAATTAATTACCTAGTTTTTGTACAGAAAACTTTCCCACCCTCTCCTCTGACATATTTCGAATCACATGGAGGATAACGTTGCTTTTGGTCCTCTGCATGTCTTTCCTCTGCTTTTGCTTTTTTCAATAACTTGTTAAACTTTAAATTATACTCAGTCGGCTTTCCATTTTCATCATAATAACGCCCAATCAATTTACCTAAAGATGAACGTCATGTTATCAGCTGAATTTAAGTTAACATTATGAATAAACCTTTATAAGTATAGTCTTTTTTATAAGTATCAACCCATTTCGCTAACTGCAAAATGTCCTGTGACTTTAAATCCAAAACATCATCTCTTAGCCCTTCTTCTGTGAATTCACCAGTTATAAACGCACGACTAGCATCACGACCTACCGAAAAGTCAGAAGTTAGTTATTTAAGTTTCTAGCATTATGCTAACTAAAATTAATTTGAACTGAACCTGTAAAACCATGATAGGTTTTTCCTTTCGCATAAAATCTTTCTCCTTTGCCAACATCATAGACAAGCCCAAGTATTGTCAAATAAAGACCTTTCTCGCCAGAATAAGCTTTCAATTCTTCACCGGTAAACAATCTCTCTCCTTCTTTCGAAGTATCTCGTGATTGCGTAGACGTGGCAGGTGTCGAAGATGATGATGATGGATGGAATACTGCCCTTAAAACATCGATCGTAAGTGGCCCAATAACTGGAATAGATTTTATATTATCGAAAACTCCATGCCAGTCAACGTCTGCTTTGTAACACCACAAAGCCAAGGCAAGCACCACCACACTTGTACAAAACACAGCACGAGTAATCATTATCTCTTTATAACATTATGCTGCATTAAATTTAGAAAATGTCTTAATCAAGATTTAAAAATAGTTACCAAATATTATTACCGGTACCTTATTTTTGTTATCATATCACAGATAAATTGCACGTACTTGAGCAAAAAAATCTTTAAAAACAGGTGTTTCTGTTTGAATATCGATTAATTACTAAGTAGTTATCGTTTATAATCGATTGTATAACATCGATTCTTCATCCTTGAAAATGGAGCTGACGTAATATTGCGATATAAAAGGACGATTACAATGTGTATTTTAGTTATTTCTAATCGGCGGTCTTGTCTAACAAGCCGTGTTAAAATTGGTTTAAGACAATTATTGTTAAAAAATGCTAAATGTGTTAAGTTTACCAACAATGTTGGCGACGCTTATTGGAATTGTCATGCTGTCGCTGTCCGGTGATCAGCTGTTGGGGGTAAATGCAAATCGTCAAGTCAACTTTGTATTGGTCGGTGCTACTGGAAATTTAGCTCAGAAATATTTATGGCAAAATTTATACGATTTACGGGAAGCTTTATCACCTTCCGGGGTTGATGTAATAATCTATGGAGGAGCCAGAGCTAATTATTCCGCTGGTTTAACTGCCTTGCAACGCATTTTGATCACCGATGTTAAATATTCAGACGAAATAACCAAGGAAAACTTTATTGACAGTATTCAATATCATCAGTTAAAAACATGCGAGGATTACGAAGCACTTTGCAAGAAATTAAAGTTATTTGATGAAGAATCAGTTGGTGAAAATGAGCACTGTCATGCCGATAAAAGCAAAAGTTGTACAGGCCAAGCTAACAAGTGGTTGCCAACTGAACAAATATTTTATTTATCGGTTCCACCTTACACTTATGGGGAGCTGGGAGAATGCATTAGCAGGTTAAAAATGTTTTAAATGACCAATACATAAATTATTATATATGAGGAATACGAGTGACATGGCTGAAATGAACAAAGTTCTCTCATAAATGTTAAGCACCTTTAAGTGGACTTTGTAGTTAATTTCGGCCATGCAAATGTAACTTCCTGGGTATTTTATCAGTAAGTTAGATAAGGTACTGTTTTTAATGATCAGTTGGAAAAGGAGTAATTTCTAATTAATGAAATGAGACAAATCTCAATTGCAACCAATGTAAGATAGTCCCTTTTTTTTCTTCCTCTGCAAAATTAGAGAGAATTTAATTTTCAAATGACCTTTTCAATTAGTTAAGCTTAACTGAATATTACATTTAAAATTCGATGCCATACTAATAACTTGCATAATTCTTTACTGAATATTTTAGAGTTTGTCAGTCCAAACAAAGGGAAACAAAAATTGTGCTGGAAAAACCGTACGGTTCAGATGTCGAAACTGTTGATAAATTAATCGGCGAACTGCGAGCTATTTACACGGATGAACAAGTCTATTTAGTGGACCATTATCTGGGGAAAACTGTCGTCAGGAATATTTTGCCATTCAGGTAAACAATAAATGTTAAATGACGTTTATTAATTATGAATTGGAAACGATTGAGCCGGATTTAGACTTCACTGTATATAATAACGACTGAAGAAATACTTTCACCTTACTTAAACAGTAAGTAGTCGTCATGATCTTTATCGAATTACCACGAAGACAATCTAAAAATAATTAAAAGTTAGTCTACTGAAATTGAATATTTCTTCTGTCTCGTACATAAAAAGTACAAGCTCTTAATTGGGCCGTTTAATGAATTCAGATTCTTTTTATCTGAAAAATTTGTTTTTTTTCTTTAATATCTTATCAAATGACTATCAGTTTCTAATTACAGTATTTCTTGATTGTAGGCATGACAGTCGAGAATGGTTGGAACCAATTTTAAATCGCCATCATGTAGATCGAATCGAGGTTGTCATTAAAGAAAAGGAGGATGCAAAGGGTTTTTAGATGCTTTTTATAAAATTTGTAGTTTTTTAGTATTTTAGCATCATTTTAATTTTTCTGTAGGTCGTCTAAATTACTACGACAGCTACGGTGTGTTCTTGGATATTCTACAAAATCATGCTGTTGAGCTGTTAACATTAGCTGCTATGGATTTGCCAAATTCGGATGTGGCCACAACAAGTAGCACCGAATTTGTTCAACTTAAAACTAGGTTTTTGGAGTCTTTAATTCCGATTACGTCTAGCGATTTGGCTTATGCTCAATATGCTGATTATGTGAACCATGGCATAGCCGAGTTTAAAAACGATAACTTTGCCAGTATTACTCCTACTTTTGGAGCCGTTGTGTTGCGTTCTAGTTCAGAAAGATGGTCTGGAGTCCCTATGGTGTTAATTTCGGGAAAGGCACTCGATGCCAAGTCGTCATATGTTAAAATTCAGTTTAAAAACAACGAGTATTTTGGCACCAATCGAAATTTACCGCTTCGAGAAATCGTATTTGCTGTCAGCACGAATTACAACTCCGAAATCCCAGAGCCTTCCATCGCCATTTCAACGAGTCTTTCCAGTGATTTGTCAGCTGAATGGGTGAAACGAGGAGATTTTGCAGTAAAATTGTTTGACCAACCCGACCAAGCGTATTATCGTGTCATTGACGACGTCGTTCATGCTCGAAGGGAAAACTTTGTCAGCTTGAAACAGTTGAAATCTTCATGGGAAATATGGACCTTGGCAATTCCACATCTGAAGAGTCTGAAAACGATTAAACTTTATGATAGAGCAGATAATAATGCTTTAGCGTTATCCTTCACTCATAAAGGTCTCCAATTTAACAGTGAAATCAAAAGTAGCGAGTCGGATTCTGAAGAGAATTTAAACCGAATAACTGTTGGCTCTGAAGTTGAAATTGCTGAGAAATTGGCTAAAATAATTTTGCAGAAGGCGAAAGTTACTTTGAAGGATCGGGCGTCGTTTCATGTAGCATTTCCAGGTGGCAGTTCACCGAAGCTGTTATTTTACGCCTTAGCAGCCGAAGTTTCATTTCCATGGGATAAAACGCACATTTGGTTCGTGGATGAACGATGCGTCGATCATCATGAAGCGGATTCAAATTTTAACAACGCCTACGAAAACCTCTTGCGTCACATAAAAATTCCTTTAAGCAACGTGCATCCAATGCCAGTTCGTCTGAGTCGAGGGCTTTGCGTTGATAAAGATAAGGGCGTCGATTTATACAGCCAATTATTGATGAAATGGACCCAAAATGAACCGATTGATGTGGTTGTTTTAGGCGTGGGATCTGACGGCCATGTCGCCTCACTATTTCCACAACCGAAACATTCGGACGCTGACGATAATGACGTGATTCTTACAAAAGCTCCTAAAAGTGTTAAAGTAACGAGACAGAGAATGTCTCTAAATTGGTCCACCCTCAAATATGCTCGTATGGTCGTGGTGCTGATTACAGGGAAAGACAAGCGGTCGGTTGTTCAGGAGCTCTTCGGAGGCAGCTTGCAACCAAACGAGTTTCCAGTCAAACATTTGTTTAATGAAACTAATGTTTATTTTTTCATCGACAACAGACTAACTACTGAACTTAACATTATTTAACAAAATAAAACAATCATGTTGAACTGCATTTACATTTTACAAATTGTTAAAGCTGATACGATATTAAGAATTTAATTCTGTTTTATAAAAGTAAGAAAATTCTGCATTCTTTTATTAAGAAGGTTATAAAATATATTTACAACGATATAAAATAAAATCAATTTTCTAGTCTTAATAGTTTTCATATACAAATAAAACAAATTTATTTTCCACTAATCAACGGTCGTTAATAATTTGGTGTTTTGTTTTTGCAAGTAGCGATATTATAGACTTCATTTCCAAGGATTGGAAGATATTTTAGACCAGTTTCGGTTGCATTTACAGAATTTGATTGGTATTGTCTGGTTCAATAGAAAACTTCTTAATTTCACAACTCGATAATAAATAACAGGGCTGAATTACAGTTGTTTCCATGCATAATCGATATTCGTCTCGTTTCTTAATTGTTTTTTTAAGAATCGAATTGATATGCACTAGTCTCAATCTCGGTTTGTTTCGTTACTTAATTAACGTTCATTATGATTGAGTTGTGCTATTTCATTATGAAGTCGTCAAATGTTTTGCATTATAATTTTACAATCATTTTTTTTTATATTGAACCTTAAATTAATTCATTTGAATTTACTGTATATGTTTACGGGATATTTTTTCCCGAATGTGAATCAACATTTGTCACCTTTTTAGTTAGGTTTTATATCATCATAACAATAAGTCAATATGAATGTTTGCAATAAATTGAAACGACTTAATAACAGTGTTTGTAATAGTTGCCTGTAACTATTTAAGTTACATTTTAATTTCTAGTTTTAGGTTAAACACATAAATTGGCAAATCAAACATTTCGTCATAAGCCGATTATGTTTTTTTTATTAAATAATGTGTTTGAATATTTTTTTTAGACGTGGCTAATTTTTTATTGGAAATTTTTTCGCAACTTTGATTAGCTGTTCACGAACGCCTCTATTGACTATCATTGGTTGTTTCATTCACTTCTGAATGATGTCAAATAAAAAAAGAGGGAGTTGAATAGGAAGCAATTTACTTATTCAACTACATCATTTTCTTTCTCACAAATTACCTCTAAAACATCCAAGTGAATAAATAAGTTTAATAATATCAATGATCGAGTATACTGTATGTTGTGTTGTTAAGTGATTGTTAGAATAGAAAATCGAGTAAAACAAGAAGATCAGAGAGTTGTGACCGGATGGATATCAAATATGATCCGTTTCCATACTTGAAAAAAAACTTCAGTCGATTGATAACTTCCAGCAGTTTGAAAACTTTACCTTCAGGAAGAAATCAAGGTTATTCTTACATGTATGTAGATCAGATTTTATATTAAGATAAAACCAAATGACAAAAATATTAAATTACATTAAAGTCACAGTGGACTCATTCAATTTATTCAATATTTTATTTTATAATTTTAATACATATAATCGATATAAAAATGTGAAGTGCATACATGCAAGTTATAGAATTACAGTATTGTGATAATCGTTCCTTAAGATGAACATTTTGTTTTTAGATAGAATCTATGATAGACTTACTGGTATTTAAATGTGAAGATAAAACTTGTACGAATATATTTTGCAAATTTAAACATACACGTATAAAACATACGGGTGTTATTTGTTTGTTGGCAATGTTTGCTCATTATTGATAGACATGTTAATAATAGAACAAAAGAATATTTATTTTCTATAACGTCAGCTTAACTTTTTTTTTTGTATTTTTATTGTATTTTTTTTTTTTATTTAAACGAAAACTTACTCGTAAAATTGCAAAATTATGTGCATCCAGATCAAGAGTTATTAACAAATCAACTATTAATTTTAACTTAAATTGAGAAATTTATTTTGATCGTGAAATTTAGTATTTACTATTACCATGTATAATCTAATTTACTAAATTAACTATTTTATATCGATATTTTGTTAGTTTCTGGTTGACTTTGCCGACAATACTTTTTGCCTAAAAACTTATAAAATCATCATTTTTTAATATTTTATTGGTTTATCAAGCAATACGATTACTTCAATCTGATATTAGTTTAAAAAAATTAAAATTACCCATCTTATGAAATTTAATCTTAGTGAACTGACCCTGTCGGGCAAGTGCACTTTTAGGCAATTCGTTGTTGGGAAAGTGAAGTTATCTCTTTTGTAATAACTCGAACATAACTTAAGATAACATTGAAAATGAATTGTTGCCACAACATAAGTACATTAATAAGTTGATAGATTGATAGTTAATGATAATCAGTTGTTTTTGAATATAAAAATAACCCAATTACTTATGAAATGTTTAAAAGTTTTACTTTTAAAAAAACACGAATTTGGTCAGGCATGATCAACTGAAATTATAAAAATCATACAGGAATTTTTTATAATTATAAAAAGAGGAACATACTGTGTAAATAAATAAAATGCATTGAATTAAGGACTCATAGAACAATACATTGTAAAAATGTACCGGGTGAGCTTCTAAATTGTAACTTTTTTTTTACAGTGGCAATAAAAA
The DNA here is from genome assembly GCA_013389785.1 of Helicorthomorpha holstii. NCBI lineage: Eukaryota > Metazoa > Arthropoda > Diplopoda > Polydesmida > Paradoxosomatidae > Helicorthomorpha > Helicorthomorpha holstii. The sequence goes on from JAAFCF010006596.1 coordinate 15,929,501, forward strand.
ATGAAATCGGTTGTCTTAAAAAGATGTGGTTTGAAAAAAGTGCCACTAAATAAACGAAACTATATGTCATCAGTTGCAGTGGAGATTTGTCCAGTTTTTTTATTTTTTATTTATTTTTTTTTTTTCAATGGAGAAAATATTGAAAGAAACAAGACTAAATCTTATTAGTTCCAATGTCGATTTTTCTCGTTTGTTTTTTGTCATAAAGAAAAAAAAGTTTCAATTTAGAATATCACCTAGTACAGTATAGAAAAAAAAAACATCAATTGCTATTTTGCATACAATTGAAATTTCGTTGTAATTTTTGCTGGTCGTCAAATATTCTTCTTTTGTGTGTCTTCATTGCAATTAGAGCTGAAATGGAGGTCATTCGCTACAGAAAAGTTTTTCTACTGTATTTGTTTTTTTTCCTCCGTGATATTTTATTTATGCATTTAACGATAGCAAGAAACATTTAATGTGGTGTCGTCATTTTATGTAGAAGTAAAACAACGTAACAGACAAGTGAACGACCCACATTTCTCTGCTCGGTCAGCCACGTGTACATTAGCCAACCTTTAAAAAAAAAACCTTAATCATGTTATAGCCTTGGTTTGGTAGAAACTTCAGTAAATTGCAAGAAAAACTAATAACTGGTTGAGAAATGTGACATTTAACTTAGCGCTGAAAAGAAAATTGGCGACTGGTAAATTAGAGTGACAATATCCAAAATTTCAGCATACCAGTCATAAAAATAGGCAATTATTGCTCATAACAGGAAATTTTGACTAGCTTATCTTAACAGTCTGTTGTGAATTTCAAGGACAATGATTGAAAAGTTGTAAAATCTCTATGTGTATGCGTGGAAAAGTTAAAACCAATTTAAACGGCGGCTGCCATTGTAATACCTTTTTTTCTCTTCTTTTTAGGAAACATTTAAATAGGATTTAGCAGAATTATTCTTGAAGATGCTACTCAAAATGTCTTTAGTGCTGATAACTGTAGCTGCTGTAATTATCAGCTTAAATCCATGTTATTCCATGCCTTACTCGCTGTTTATAACTGGAGGAACTCGTTATAAAAGGAACACTTTAGGTACCGTAATGTGTATTATTTGGTAATTATAATTTACGGTATAAGCAGAAGTAATTATAATGAATTATTTAGCTTTTGCACTTATGTAATTGCACAAATTCCCAACTCAATAAAGTCCATTTAGCGTTCACTTCCAAACGCCTAAGGAACTTACTATATGTTTAGTGTTCTCCTTTATGCAATAAATATAATGAAACAAACAAGTTAATGTTATTGAAAAAATACCCAAAAAAAAAAAAATTTACCGAAAATTAATGCTAGAAACAATTAACATGTTTTGAAAGCAATATCTTCACAAATCGCCAAAATAAAAACAAAAGCAGATGCCATTAGCTGAAATGCCATTGATTTCAATATTCATGATTAGAAATTGTTGTTGCTTTTTTAACCATTGACTATAAGGAAGTTTTCTTATGAATTCAATAGATATTCGCTATTATTATTTTTTAATTTAATTCTAATAACTATGAAAACTGCTATTTAAAAACAGTAAATAGTACATTAGTAAAAAATAACTAAAATAAAATTAAAACAGTAAGAAAAAAAATTACTAAAAGAAATACTTGACATTTCATTTATTTTTTATTACATCAATTTTTAATTAAATTTTAGTTGCTAAACTATATTTTATTACTATAAATTTAATGTTGACAAAAGGAAGAGGCCAAATGTACATGTAGTAATTTTGTTTATTGATAGTTACGAGATATAAAATTAGTTTTTGATTAAATCAATAATATGGAGTATTTTTTTTAAAATTTGATTCAGAATGCTATCCTGAAACGATTGCAGGACCTCAAGGAATGAGAGTATTCCTCACAGTGTCATCGTTAGCCTCCACAGTAAATGACACTGACATTAAGAGACAATTGGAGCTGAATTGGTACAACGACGTGCCAATGGTTGGTGATTTAGTGGCTCTTTATGAACATGATCCACTTCAAAATCCAGAAAATCCATTAGTAGTAATAAAAGCCATCGATTTCCCTGAAAATTATTATCGGTCAGCGTTTATGCTTCCCCGGAAGGAGATGCTGAGTTTAACGGTTGAACGACAGTGTTTGGGTTATTGGATTGGCTACATTCGCCAAGACCAAATAATTGCCTCAAACTGTCTTAAAATTCAGCCCAACTGGATGTGGGAAAATCGCATGGCGCTGGGCCCTATCAAGTACATCGACATGATGATTCCCGGGACACATGACGCCGGAAGTTACGCTTACTACCAAGGGAGCAAATCGGGTAACATTTTTCAGCGATGGATGATAAATCAAGAAGAGAACTTTTACGAGCAGCTTATGTACGGAATTCGGCATTTCGATTTGCGATTGGCGTATTACAGTGACACTCCAGAGAAGTTCTGGATTAACCATTACGTATTCCGCGCCAATCCTTTCCACGAATTAATCAGCGCCGTGAAACGCTTTTTAAACGCGACTAACGAGATTATTCTATTAGATTTTCACGAGTTTCCTGTCGGGTTTGACAATAAGCCGGAAAGACACGTCGAATTGGTTGATTATATAATTAAAGAGTTGGGTGAACACATGCTGCATCCGAGTGTCGGTTACGGCGTGACAATGGACGCAATTTGGAGATCAAACAAGCGACTAATTGTGGCGTATTCAAGTCCAGGAAGAAGTAACAGTGCTCTTTTATGGCAGGGAATTCCACAATTGTGGGCAAACACAATGAACGGCAACTATCTGAAGATATTTATGGATAATGAGATGAACAAACAGCGCACCAATATTTGGTCGGCGCAGCTTGAATTTACGCCGACAACCGCGGAAGTCGTGTTTTCAACTGCCAGTTTAAGGATTTTGGCTGATAGAATTAATCGAAATGTAACCCAATGGTGTCGTGATATATGGTGGGACAGAGCCAATGTGGTGGCAGTTGATTTCTTTTTAGGAACTAATATCATTGAAGTTGCGATTGACTCTAATTTAAAACGAAGGACATGCATTGAACAGATGATTGCCATTAAAAATGGATCTACTCGGCCCTGGGATCGTCAGGCGTCTTAAACAACAATCATTTTATGGCAATTGAAAATAACCCATTTTCACATTGCATTAAATTAATTGTTAATGAATTCTAAATTAAGTTATCAAACTATCGTGACAAACATTTTGTAAAGAAGTAGTTACAAAAATAAGTCTTTTATTAAAACCCAATAAATTACTCATATCTAAAAGTGTCAAAATTCCATGTAAAATTTTAATAATTAAAAAATTAATAAATAAATTTCATGTTTTCACAAACACCGACAATCAGATTATCGATTAATTTAAAACAAATAATCCATCATAATCCAGGTAAGTCAAAATCCAGTGTTAACTCACATAAACATGTAAATAGTCTATTGATAAATATTTGAGCCAAATTTTGTATTAAGCGACTTTTGTTTTGTGTTAAAAGAAAAAGTTTGAAATGCTTATTCTTTTGTCTGGACCGCATTATTGCTTTGTGTTGATTTTTCGGGTTAAACGTATTTGAATGTACTGTGTATCTTCATACTTTTTTCTTTTAACAATAACAACAAACTGTTTAACACAAAAAGATTTCGCTTTTCGGAATGAATAAAATCCATTCACCTGATCGATATTGAACAATTTGATGCTAAACAGAACAAGAATTAATTATAACAAAATTTAATATTACAGTACAGTGTTAAAGTTAAAAGTTTATTAAGTCATACATACACATGCATGTACAAAATGTATAATAATTTTGAAATGTAACAAGTGTATCTAAAATGATATACGATACTATAATGCACTCTAATCAGTTAAATGTCATTTCAATGAGTATACTGTATTTTTGGTATGCATTGTTTTACACAAAGTTCGTTTAACATGAACAAATGTTTCAGTCTTCTCTCAGTTTTATGTTAAATAATTTTCTCGGTATATTAAAAAAACGCATCAATAGAATTTTTACGAGTAAATTACCTGTACAGTGTTAACAGCACATTAAAAATTAAAATAATGTTTATCTTTAAGACTACAATGTCATATGCAGTGGTAATGCTTTTTTAGCTTTTTAAATAGCGTAAAAAAATTTATCATCCTTTCCGATTATCGCTTTGATTACACTTACAACTTTTGAAACTAAAATATCATTTCGATTATTTTTGCTCTATTGGCCCGTAAATTGTTTATACCGCAAATTGTCAACAATTACCATGGAAAAATATAATTCCAGATGTGCTGCTGCCATTTTACTATTATTTACGGTTTGCTGTGAGTAATTAGGTCTAGTTTATCGTTAAAATAGTGACCATAAAATCGTGTTTCAAATCTTTTTCAGATCCAGCGGAATGCGTCAAAGTGTTTCTAACTGTATCATCATTAGCCGATACAACTGAAACCGAAGTTATCCAGCGACAGTTGGAGCTTAATTGGTTCGACGGTCCATTTCTTGCTGGCGATTTAGTTGGGTTGTTTGACCATGACCCATCTCTTGACTCATCAAACTCTCTAGAATCAGTTAATCCAACCGATTATCCCGACAATTTCCATCGAACATCTGTAATGTTTTACCGACCGGACATCGACAATTTAAGCTTTGAGAAGCAGTGTCTAGGTTATTGGATCGGATACATTCGTCAAGGCCAAACAATCGCTTCAAACTGCATCAAAATCGAACCAAATTGGATGTGGGAAAATGAAGCTTCTATATCTTCCTTGAAATACATTAACACAATGATTCCTGGCACGCACGACGCTGGAAGTTACATGTACTACACTGGAGTTAACAAGACCGATATCGTTGAGCGATGGTCGATTACACAGGAAGAAAACTTCCTGGAGCAGCTAATGTACGGCATCCGTGATTTTGACTTGCGATTGGCTTATTACCCGGAAACTGAAGAGAAATTCTGGATTAATCACAGTGGAGTCCGAATGCATCCATTTTCGGTGGTAGTTGAGGCTTGCAAAACTTTTCTTGCTGCTACCAACGAAATTGTCTTTTTTGATTTCCATCAGTTTCCAGTGGGATTCGAGGATCACCCAGAGCGACACATGGAGTTGATCGATTACCTCACTCAAGAACTTGGTCAGTACTTGCTCTCCCCCACTGTCGGTTATGACGTCACATTGGGCACTATATGGGGGCTGAACAAAAAGCTAATTGCAGCATATTCTGACTCAGCCAGAAGTTACAGCAATCTGCTGTGGCCGGGGATTCCACAAATATGGGCGGACACAATGGATGGAAATTACTTGAAATCGTATATGGACGACGCAATGGACCAAGGCCGCACTGACATATGGTCAGCGCAGCTGGAATTCACACCAACGGCTACTGATGTGTTGCGTTTAGATTCAGGTTTAAGAAATTTAGCCGATGAAATCAACCGAAATGTAACTGAGTGGTGCCGTGACCTTTGGTGGGATAAAGCAAACATTGTTGCACTTGATTTCTTTTTGGGGTCAAACATAGTTGAAGTGGCTATTGAATCCAACTTAAAAAGAAGCGCTTGAATTAATTCAAATAATTAATGCAAAGTTTACCATCAAATTTATTCTATTGCTTTAGTGAAATATTTTTTTTATCACGAATATTGGTTTCAAATTTTTCAAGGTCTTAAAAGTAACTTAATACTGTACTCGTACAATTTGATAAGATATCAAACTAGTCAAGTACAATCAGAAATTTATTTTTTTAAATTGCAGCTATAAAATCATACAAGAAATCTTAAACTACTTTATTATTTAAGAAATTATTTGAAAAGTGGGATATTATAAATCCATTCATTTTTATTGCAATTAAATTGAATAACATTTGCTATTTTTAAATTTTAATTTAAACTTAAAAAAAAGATTTAAATCGATTAGCTGCTGAGTGCTGATTATTGATAACGATAAGTTAGCAACGCATTATTTTGAGTCATCAGATTAGAAAATGAAAAATAAATAGTTTTCTGTATTGTAACACTGCTTTTCTTCAATGAAAATAAAGAAACGAAAATAATTGTCATTAAAACTGATACAATTTAGTATTGTTTCTTTATTGGCACTGTTTAAAACGGTGTTGCAATTTAGAAAATCACCCTATACAGTCTCCTGATAATTTTTAATTAAGGTAGCAATATTTCTACAATTCATTTTTCAGTAATTTTTAATAACAAACCATGTCGAGAAACTTTCTGCAATTACTTCTGCTAACTTACCATTTATTTTTCATACATTATGGTAAACCATTAATTTTATTATTTAAAACTAAATGAACTATTTGTATGCCATAAGTTAAGTGTTCTGTTTTTAAATGATTTTAAACTTTATTTTAGCTTCAGCCGATGATATGAAAGTTTTCCTCACTGTGTCATCATTGGCCAGCACTTCAGAAACAGGTGAGGTAACTCAAAGACAATTGGAACTAAACTGGTACAACGGTACCGTTGTCGATGGCGACTGGGTTGGCTTGTTTGATCATGATCCATCGATCGATCCATCTAACCAATTAGACAGCGTGAACGCCACCGATTATCCTGAAAATTTCTACCGGTCTTCAGTTATGTATCCCAGAGTGAATATGAGCAATGTTAGCGTCGAAAAGCAGTGCTTGGGCTTCTGGATTGGCTACATTCGTCAAGGCAAAGCCATTGCTTCCAACTGCATCAAAACACAGCCTAACTGGATGTGGGAAATTCGCGACTACATTTCACCACTTTTAATTACAGGTGTCATGATACCTGGCACCCACGACGCTGGCAGTCACAAAGAATATATCGCATTCCAGTCAGACAATCGGTACTCTCGATGGTATGTTACCCAAGAGGAAAGTTTCTGGGAGCAGGTGATGTACGGAGTTCGCCATTTTGATTTAAGATTAGCTTATTACCCAGAAAAAGATGAGCAATTTTGGGTAAATCATGGAACTGTGGTTATGAATCCATTTTCAGAGGCAATAAGAGCTTGGAAACGATTTTTAAATGAAACAAACGAAATATTATTTTTAGATTTTCATGAGTTTCCTGTTGGATTTGAGAATCATCCAGAGAGACACTATCAACTTCAGACTTTCTTGGTTCAGGAACTTGGTCAATACATCGTTTCACCTACTGTTGGTTACGGCGTTACTGTTGGAGCACTTTGGCAATCGAATAAAAGAGTTATTATTGCGTACGCGGATGATACTATGAATTTCTCAGACTTTTTATGGCCGAAAATACCTCAGATATGGGCTGATACCATGGATTTAAATTACCTAAAAAGTTACATGCAAGATTACATGGATAGTGGAAGAACTGACATCTGGTCGGCTCAGCTGGAATTTACTCCGCACGATTCTGATAAATTCTTAACTTACTCAAGCTTGAGGCAATTGGCTGAAGAGGTGAATGGAAATGTGACTGAATGGTGCAGAGATCTTTGGTGGGACAAAGCCAATCTGGCGGCTGAAGATTTTTTCCTGGGTAGCAACATCATTGAAGTGGCCATCGAATCAAATATAAAAAGGGGAATTAGTTACGAACAGAAAAAACATCACTAAGTACAATTCTTTAATACTTCAAATGTAGCTTTCATAGTTACATATACAGAGAGATTTTCTTTATTGGAACTTTTTTTTACAGAACCAATAAAGAAACGATTCTTAAACCAATCAGTTCCAATGGCGATTTTTAACTAATAATAATGGTTTAGTTTATTTTTAGCTACAGCGATTAATTATTTTACAGAATATACAGCAATTATTTAACTAATTTAGAAAATTTTTGTTATTGATGAAATACTCTTTACAATCTTGTGTATGGCGCATGTGCACTTGAAATATTTTATGGTGTTCAAATCAAGTACTTTCATATTTGTACGATAAATGAAATTGAACATTATCGAACTTTTCTAGTTCGTTAACTGGTTTAAATTACTCCTTGTAATGGGCATACTGCATGTAAAAACAGCTAAAATATAGCTCATTAAGTTTAGTAAAATCCATAAGATAAATAAAAATAATTTTAAAGTTATAAGTTTAGACATTTAGCGAGGTCTTCGAAATTAAATGTTTTGAACAACTCTCTCAGATATGCTTTATTGGTCTTACCTTATCACCTGCTAAATGAAAACTAAATGTTTTATGCTGGAAGATTTGTTTCAATGTAAATGCAGTGGGATACATACATTAAATGATGGTAAATGTCTTCTCATTAAGGTTTTATTGGATTAAGAAACATTCCTATCGAGTGATCATAAGATATGTTTTCATGCATACATACTGGCAATAAAGAAACCAAAAAAGTGTTGAATGCTCTTGAAATTTATGTTTAGATTTTTTTACCTATCGTATACCAATGTACTGTATAATGTACGATTACTTTGGTACTGTATTTTATCAAATTTGCTTTTTTTTTTTACTTTAGGTGTTTATTCAAAACCATATTTAAAAAAAAAAACTCAACAACATATTGATATGTAAATAAACTATACAGTATTTAAATCCTTCTTCAAACAATTTTACGTTTTAAATATCAAGAGTTTTTCCCTAAGTTTACAATGTAAGCGTCCCTCCAAAGTTAATAAATTATTTTCTAAAAATTAAAACGGTCTTATAAAAAACCAACACTAAAAAAATTTGACTAAAGTAACATTACAAATTTTTATTAATAAAATAAGACGAAAATTAATAGCAATATAAGTTGTATAACACAATTAGGAATCACTGATACAAGACTAAACTTTATGATTAATAATGGACTTTTTCAAATTTTATCAAATAAAGATTTAATAGTCTTATTTTTTAACAAAATGTTTTAAGTTATGACATTTAAAACACGAATAATTATGCATATTGTACTTAAATTTTTAAGTTAAAAAATTCAGAATCTTTTTGCATGTTTTTACAATTATAAAAAAAACACTGAAAACGTTTGTTTTGGTCACATTAAACACGGCTGGAACGTCGATAAAGCTAATTAAAATCAATAATTGTAATAAAAACAGCTGATTAATAGTGATTTCAATAAAAAAGCTGCCAAAATTGTTGTGTGTTTTTTGATATTGTGTGAGTTAAATGCATTACTGGACTATCACCGAATAAGTTAAAATAGTTTGCAATGATTTTAAGTGATGATAAACAACATCCTTTCACCAAAACTTTTTCTACCTTAAAATAAAATTCTTTAAAAACCTTGACAAATTTCACATAAAAAGTACTCCACTTTTATTGTTTTATGTTTAATAATAAACCAATTTGGCTGCAAATAAAAATGTTGTTCTACCATATCACACTTTAAGAATCTGGTGTAGCCAACCATCTAATGTACAGTATAATAAAACTTAGCAATTGTACACAGAAGCCTATAGAATAAAATTTGGAAAGATAAAAACTTGTAACCGTACATTAATGACCAATATTTAATTACCCTATTGTCTAAAGTTTAAAATATCACTATAATAACTGCAACTGTAATAATAGTTTTAATAGATTAAAATCACACTGAAATTGATATTAAAAAGTATTCATTTATATAATGGAGTAAAAGCCTTCAAACAAATTCATAAGGACTTAAAATCCACAATGTAAACAAGTGTATTAAAATTTTTCAGCTGATTTGATATAAATTTGATAGATGATGCCTTTAAGTCAAAAAATAGAAACAAAATATTCATAATTTTTTTAATTTGTAGTAAAGCTTCTGGCTTTTGCACTTCAATATGCGATACTCATAATGAAATATGATTGAGTAAACTTGGATCATTATACAGGATACACTCAAGATATCACCCTAGAACAATAATGAGCAAACTACGGCCCGCGGGCTTGATGTGGCCCCTGTAATGTTCTATCTAGCCCGAACGGCATTATTCCTAATCTAACGAATACAAAAGAATACTAAATTATGAAAAAATATTTATAAATGCAGTCATCACATTCTCTTTCAAAATCTTTTAGTCATTAATAGAACTTAGTATAAAAAGACCCCCAGAAGTTTGTAAAATGGTCATTTTTTATTTTTTAATAAATTATATTAGCCCACCTTAAGTTTTTTTTTTTCTTATTTATTTGGCCCCCTCTTTAAAAAGTTTGCCCATCACTGCCCTAGAAGATTACTATTTTTGGGGTCCACTGAAAGATGCCCTAAGAGGTCATTCGGTAACAAATGATCATATTGCTTAACCAAAAAAAACTTTTTTCTGAGAATATTGGGAAAACAAGTGTTATGATGGAACAAGTCCCAAAATCTCAAAAATTCAACAGTATCCCAACAAATCTCAAAAATTCTTTGCCAATTTTTAGATTATTGATCAAGGCATTCTTTTCTAATATTGATGAAAATCAATAGTGACATTGGTATGGTTGCTAAGCAACTATTTAAACTCTAATTAATATTTCGATTTAGCTATTTTTGAGTAAATTTATACTGTATAAGTACCATTTATTAATATGCAAAAGCCCTAAGACAGTGTTCCCCAACCTTTTAGTTACCATGGACCGGTAAACTTGGGAAAAAATTTCCTACAGACCGGTCAGTATTTTATAATCTGCATTCTGGTTTTTTTAGTATTGCGATTACAATATTATCGATTATATCGTGAAAAAAATTTTCTTTTGAGGACCGGTAGCATTTGCTCCGCGGACCGATACCGGTCCATAGAGGGGAGGTTGGGGACCAAGGCCCTAAGAGATACAGTACAGCCAGACAAATAATTAAAAAAAATATTGCATCTAATTTTTGACTCACCCTCATGTGATGCGTATGGCTTAGTTATTAAATATCAATAGTTACCCTTCGATCACCGTTTCATAAAAATTCTCTCATAGTACCATATAATTGGAAGTATTCATGGCCATTAAGTGTATACAGTAAATCATGTCGCAATCTTCCAAACCAAATTCTTGAGCAGTTAAATTAAAAAAAAAAACGATTAAAAGCAATATTTAAAGTTATCATTGAAGTGTAATGCAATGCATGAAAAATTTTCTAAAATGCTTGAGGGGAAATAGAAGTGCTCATCCATTAAGAAAATCATTTCTGAACTTGATTTGACAAAGTATCGTTAAGTTGATTGCTTTTAATAGTCAATTATTTGAGCTACATGTCATTACAATTATTACACGTTTATCTACTACCAATGCTGGGATGTCTTTTGCATTAAATCAGATATCTCAGCTTCACAATTTCGTACAGCCAGTAAGTCTGTGAAGAAAAAAAAAATTGCATCCGCTATTTTTGGGATCACCACCGTGAGCTAAATGCCATGGTCAGGTTAAGTAAAGTTACATGTAGTTCATTAAGTAAAAGCCTTAAGACACTCTAATGTCGCCTTAGATGAAGGGGATTTTTTATGGCCTTTGTAGCATTACGCTTAATTTAAGCACTTAACAGTTTTGCGATTTGCTTTATATACACTTGACAGCCTGAATATTTCATCTGTTTTCAACTTTGTACAATATACTCTAAATACAGTACCCTTTGGGCTATCTGCCTTTTCTCTTTCTCTCTCTCAATGACAGTAAAAGTAAAAATGTGACATTTTTTTTCGTTATTTTTTTTTTGTGTGTAGAATTTGTTTTCATAGATTACAAAATCTATCAAAAATTATTTGTATATTTTCGTATTTCAATTGCATTAAATTTTGTTTCACTTTTTATACAGTATATAAACTGCGTAGTCAAAAGTACAATTTATATAAATAATTCAGCGTTACTAATAGGCTATGACAGCGATTATCAACCTTTCTAGACTTACGGCTCTCATTTATTTATTGATTCCAAAAGTTTCAAAACTTCCGGTACTCCCTTTTGGCACATAAATGTAAGCTTTGCCCACAATGATTATACTATTCGGCTTCGTAAAAAAATCCTTACAGAGTCGTAAATTACAATAAAAAACGAGACTAAACAGCATCGGTTTCAATACAAATTTGTCTCTTTTCATGAAACTGAATTACTGTATGTTTAATTTCAAAAATGAGACTAAACTGCATCGGCTACAATGCAGATTTGTCTCTTTTGTTAATTGATTTTCAAAAAAAGAAACTAAAACTAGTTTAATTTTAATAAAGATTTATTTCTTAATTGTTATTAAAATAAACGAGACTAAATTGCATCGATTTCAATGCATATTTGTCCCATTTTTTAATTATTATTAAAGAAACGAGACTAAATTGCATTGGCTACAATGCAGATTTGTCCCATTTCTTAATTGTTTTTCAAAAAACCAAACTAAAACTAGTTTAATTTCAATAAAGATTTGTTTCTTAATTATTGTTAAATAAACGAGACAAAACTTCATCCGTTTTAATACAAATTTGTTCCATTTCTTAATTGTTATTTTGAAAAATGAGACTAAATAGCATCGGTTGTAATACAAATTGGTCTCGTTTCTTAGCTGATAGTATAACACCGTTGTGCTGTTTTGCTATAAACCGACAATATAGTCCGGCATTTCAAATTTAAAGATCTTAGAACCGTTTCCATTAAACTTTTGCTTGAAATTACCTCACAGCGCTCTATGGAGCCATTTTGTTTTCCAGGTTGACAACCACTGGACTAAGGCGTTCAACCTTTTCTTATTTTTTTTCGCTTATAGTTAATCCAACGTTAAAGTTAACTAGCACCTTTATGATGATGGTGATGATGGCTACTTTTAGCTGTTTTTTTCGATGTTGTTGCCGACATCATCATCATTGGTTCAACAGCACCGAATGCCAGCAGTTTACCCGCTTCCGCTAGTGTCCTTTGCACTTCTTTTTCGAGTCCAGGTGAAAGGGCACCTGCACTATCGCTATCCTCAGTTTGGCACTTGGATGAGGGAAATCTTTTTGTGCACGAGGGTGAAATCATTTTGTTAATCTCAGCTGCATATTTGCCTCCTTTCCCGCCCTTTTTACTGTGCGATTTCTCTTTCTTTGGATTCGTTTCGTAACTCATCAGCCGTTCCAGCTCTCTCTGCCACTCCATCTCTTTCTCCTCCATTTCCCTTTTCTTCAACGTTCTATTAACGACGACGACATAAACCAATTAGCTTTTCTGTCTTTCGTATTATGATTTCCATCCATAAAACAAAATCAATACCTTTCTCTGTTGTACAACCGAAATTCCTTTTCGACGAAATCAAGCTGCAGCTCATGCTCAGCGTTGTTCCCCTTCAAAACCAATATCAAAAACAATATTATTTCGAGCATGCATAATTTCAATAGAATAATTAAGCATCATTATTCGCTGAAATTTAAAGCATCAAGAAATTCATCATAAAAGTCGTTATTTTAACTCATTATCTTAGGTGATATTAAATCCGATTTAACTAAACAAAATCCTCAAATATAAATATTAACTCGCTCTATTATGCAAAAACAAACTTATTATATTCGTAAAATTATTATGTGGCTTATGCTGGTTTCAAAACCACCTGTTAATAGAGTCAATTATTCTACAGTATTTCAACTCATTTTATTTTTAAAGAATAAAAAGACCAAAAGTTAATTATCAAAAATTACAAAGAAAATTCTGAAAATTACGCTAATGAAGCGTTTGAATTACGTTTGAGAATTATGCCAGTAAATTGGAAACTTACTATATGTCAGTAAATTCTGAAAAATACGCAGTAAACTTCAAAAATAACGCCAGTAAACTTAAAGAAAAACATTAGTAAAAATAAATAACTTTAGTAAATTTTGAAAATTATGATAGTAAATGTTAAAAATAATATCAGTAAATTTTAGCAATTAAATTGGTAATTTTTGAAAATTACGTTGGCAGGGTCAATATTAGAAAATTACGTTGGCACGGTCAATATTAGACAACTACGTTGATACAGGAAACATTTGGAATTATATTTGTCTTTTAAATTAAAAACAAAATTTATTTAATAAATTTATCCATTTACGCTGTTACAATTTTAAAGATATCTTATCAAGTTTTGCTTTTCCGAGTAGTTTTTCAATAAACATTTTAAAAAAACTTTCCACGGTTTTAATATTTGATTTTTGTAAACACATTAGAATTCTTTGGTTATAAAATTACACATCGTGACTAGAATAATCATGCATTAATAACAAAAAATCCTTCTGTTTTGATATTTGAATTTACTTATATTTTTATTTTAATAATAGTGATCATGACTGGTTCTGATGTTACAATAACAAAATTTCAATTGAAACGCTACTGAAGTTTCCCAAATTGTAAAATTAGGCTTGTCAGTACTCCAGCCAAATGGACAAATTTGACTTAATAAAATTGGACTTAATCGCGATTATACTTAATGCAATTAGCAACCGTGAAACTGCAAATAAAATAAACTTATTGTCAACTTAATTTATGAGAAATCAAAGACTTTCATGACAAAATGTTTATTGTAATCGAGAACGTTTTATCAATTTGAAAACTTGTCAATTGCTTAACCGAATAAACCTTTGAGTTCAATTAATTACAATCTCAGGAACCGCCACTAATTAGTTTGACTGGAATTATGAAACCAGGTGGCACCAATGAGTTGACTGCAACTTAATTAATGAACTTGCACTACCTTATATCTTATTAAACTATTTTTTTTGCTACATAATGCTCCATACTGCATTATAATAAAGCGTAAGTGGATCATGCTGTAGGTAAAAAAATTAAAAAAAAGTTGACTAATATTTGTTGTGGCATAATGTAACATCATGCGCTGTTTCTTAATTTTTTTAAGCAGTAGGAAACTTCCGTTATATGACAGCTGTGTAATTTATATGTTCTTAGCCTCCTATATAGGTGCCAAAGCCAAGCTATACGTGTTATTTTTTAATAGCAAAGTGGTACTGGATTATGCCACACACAAAATAAATTACACCACATTACAACCTAGGTTAAATCCAGGGATTTAATAACTCATGTTAACGGCTTCTTTTGTTACTTGACACCCAGGGACATTTGTTTAAGAACTACCGTATAACCGTAAAAATCATATTAAAAAGCGAGCAATATGTTTTGTTAAACTGCTGGAAGGTTATTTAAAGTTCGTACATAAAAAACATGCAATAATACAGGAATACATTGTTTTACCATTTTACTTATACACAGGATGTTAAGTTAAGAAGAGGAAACGCATTTTTCTTAAAAGATTTAGTTGGTGAAGATAAATTTTAAATGCTATTGACAAGCGACAGGCAATGGTCTGGCGTATTTTTTTTTTAAAGTTTTAATGATTTATTTAAAAAAATGAATTTAGTTGACTGATTTGAGTTGTCGTTTACGTGCAGAATAAAATATGATGTGTATAACAAAACTTTTAAGAGCAAATACTAGTTGTCCTTGTTTTCTTATGTTCAGTTATAATGATTGAATGTTCTAACTTTAACGAGTTGAAAACTGAAGTTACTCTAGAGAAGTATATTTTGCATTATCATAGTATCAAAACCATTAGAACTATGATTAATGTGCGTTTAATGGTCTTTTTTTTCTACTAAGAAATGGATCTACCCTGGCTATCTATAACTATACGTTTTTCGATTATGTGAAGAAACGCTAACTGTGGACCAAAATATCTATCATTTGTTGTTAAGATGTAAACTAAGATGTAACCTCCTCTGCAATGTAACAATGTAACTACTTTTAACTTTAAGACGACATTAAAAAGACTTGCATCTTAAATAAACTTCCATTGATAATTATTTTTGCTGAACCTCAAAATAATTTCCACCATTAGTAATCGAAGAAACACATTAAAATTGGTTTATGTTATTTGTAGAATTTTTTTGAAATACAAGAAATACGGAGAATTGGAAGAGTAAAATAATATATTTTCTTAGTATAGTAATTTTGCTGAGAGTTAATTTAAATGTTCTAAGTTGATGTGATTTATGTAAACATTTGTTTGAACTAGCGTTAATAGAAAGTGAGAAAGCGCACACTCCTTGCAAACTCAGCAAATTGTTGGAATTGATTTATACAATATACAGTATTTTTATTCTCATGTATTATTCCTATTAACGTAAATTAAAGAGTATAAGTTAGTTTGTCGCAATGGACTTTTAAAAATTGAGACTTTCCCATAGGCCAAATTAATTTTTCACAAAAATATTAAATAATCACTGAAAATGTGACAATCGTATGTTCCCTTTGCTACAGCTAACTTACAATACGACTTCATAGGAAAACCTCGACAATACTGTAACCCAGTTCCGATTTCTGAAAATACTGAAAAACAAAACGAGACCAATCTCCATTGAAATAACTTACAGTAAATGCATTACCGTCTCGTTGATTTTCTCGTATTTTCTTATGAAGTCGACAATATGACATTGTTTTCTATCTATAGTAATTATTTATGCGTTTTCTCGTGTAAATGTTACGCAAAATATTTGTTTAATTCGCCCAATTCAGAATGAAATACGGTCTAACTTTCTCGAGCATAAACAAAATACCTCAAGCACAACATTCGTTAGCACCAAAGAATATTTAATTTGAAAATCTGTGTAAATCATGGAATTGCATGGCGTTAACGACGCATTAGATATGTAAATGTGGTTTTCTTACCGAAATATCACTTCCTGGACCCTGTTTTTTAGAATTTTGTTTTGACAGCCTTTTCTTTTTCTTATGCAATGGTTTAGCCTCTATTATCATTTCTTCCAGTTCAAACGTTGGATCACAGTTCAGCTGATCTTTCTGTAGCACAATATGTAGAACATCAAAAAAAAAAAAAAAACATTTTTATTTTGTTTGACAATAGGGAGAAAAAATATAAATCTTTAATGAAGAATTTTATATAAATGGATATGTATAGTGCTGCTTTTTGTAACAACAATTCAAACTCGAAACAAGAAAGAAAACAAAAAATAAGACGTCAAAAATAAGCTTAAGTAGCAACTTAAACCTAAGTCGGCGTAAATGTCTATGGACTACAGGGTGTTTAAATAACGATGCTTGCAAACTTATTATCTTCGGTTAGTAACACACAAACAAGTCATTCAATCAGAAAACATGAATGTCACCTGAGAGGCAGATTACAATGTGCTTGGCAACATTGTCTATAAAATTGCAGTAGTGAGGTCTTTTAGGATTCTTTTGCAGCCAATAACGATAGCAATTTAGTTGAGCTGCATTTCACGTCGTAATTCCACTGCCATACATTTGGCGTCTGCGAAACAATCGATCTTTTTCCTTGACGTTTATTTGGTCTGTTTATCGATGTTATGTCAGTGTGTTGATGATTCTTAATAAAATTGATTTGTTAGTGGTAGTTTTTCCAGTATGTTTGGTTATTTAAAGTAACATTATTTGTGCTTGAAATGTAAACATATTGACAGAAAAAAGTTCTGTACTGAAATCGTTTCTGGTCATTAGAAATTCAATTTACAGTATGTCTTAGAACCCTACACTTAGTTTTACGAGACAGTAATAAAGATTTTCAAGCACACCATTTCAAAATACAAAGAAAAAGCATAAAAAGCCAAATTCAGTCCTTGAGGACCAAACTTTTATGACTAAAAAAATAAAAATCAATATTCTAGCACCAAAATATTCATCTTAAAAATTAAAAACAAGATTTTCAGAGTAGAAAACGAAATACATAAAAAAATAAATGTCCGCGAAGCAACGGTCTTAAAATCCAAATTGGCTTTCCTAAAACACGCAAAAGAATTTTGTTGCTAAAATAAAACTTTTTCATAAAAGCAAACGCTTTTAGCAATAGTTTTCAGCTTCAAAACTTAAAACAAAATACTTTACTTTTAAGTGTCATAATTTCTTTGTTACAAAAATAACTTCCAAGACAAATGTGATTCTTCTTCATAGTCAGATTTTAAAGTTTAAAGTGCCGTAATAATTAAATAACTGAACTAGTTTATTAAAAATTATTGGTACTGTAGATATTAAAATCATGTAAAATTTTAAATATTTACAGTATAATGTATCAGTATTTTCCGATTTGACGTTTATTTTAACTGACATATACAAAAGGCTATGTGAAATAAAAAATACTTGTAATAAAGTAAAAATTGATCGAAAACAAAATGTAAAATAAAAAGAAATTTCCGCATAAAAAACAAAATAGGATTTCTTGAACTTCACTGCCAGAATGGTTTTTCAGCTTGTATCCAAAAAATCTTAACTGATCAATAAATATCAAATGGGATAATTACACGCGTATATTAAAGAAATAATTTCCAATTAAAGTTTCAAAATAAATCGAATAATTCATAAATTATCCAACCGCTTTTTCGTTTTTAAAAAACCATAGAAAACGTTTAATAAATTCTGGCTATTTAATTTCTGGACCATTACAAAACAATTTTATAAAATAGGTGATCTGTTTTCCTATGGCAACAAATAAACGAGACAATTCGCCATTGAAACAGATGTTATCTAGTCTCGTTTCTTTATTACCAATGCAAGAAAAGTGGCCCGATTTATAAAATTATCCTGTAAAACCCCTACGGCAAAAAAACAAAGATCATGGCAATCTCTCACAAGCATTTGAGTATTTCAAACAATAAAACAAGGACGAGATTTACCAAATGTCTTGAGAATTACTATGCTATTCTTTCACTATCACTGCGAATTTGCGCTGCTATGTTTGAGAAATAGTTTAAAGAAATTATTACAAAAGTTGCTTTAATGTTATTTATGTTTCCTAAAGAATCCTCAAGGGCTGACACACCATTGTGTGGTAAAAGCTGTATGACAAACATAAGCTATTCTTTATATCTTTATCTAAGACATTTACTTTCTAAACCTCGTTTATATTGATCTTCTTTGCATGTTTTTTTTCTTATTTTTTTTTTTTTTGTGTTGTTTTGTGTATTCTTGGTTAAAGTTTGTTATCTTATTTGAACACCCTGTAAATGTTTACATAAGACACAGTGCAATGCTGTACTATGCTCTCACCGCCGGAACAAATGACGGCTTGACTTTACGTTGTAAAACTGCGTCAAAATCCACATCAGACACCAAAGACCTTTTCTTAAGTTCCTTCAGAGAAGCTATCCGCCTTTCCGGATCCACACAAAGCAGCTGTAGCAAACGTATATTAAAAATTCATCAAAGGAAAAAAAAAAAAAGACAAATAAAAGCGTAATAGATCAAACATCAAACACGCAAACCGTTACTGTAAAATACCAGGTTTGTTTGTTTTGTTGTTTTTTTTTTTTTTTTGTTCAGTCTGAAATATTAAAATATTACAATAATTTGAAGTGTAATAACCCCTTTAATGACGTCGCTCATTTTATTACTGAACAGCTCTGGCAGTTCAACTTCCTCAGATGAAAATATTTTACGAATTTCAGCAATACTCGTTGTTGAATGGATTTCAAACGGTCTCTAAAATAAGTTGGAGAAACACAATCGATCATACAAAAATCAATTTTTTTTCTCTCTCTCATCTCATCTCGTCTTTTATTCAGACCTGTCAGACATCACATAACTTACTCTGGTTAGTAATGTTTCATAGGCACAAATACCTAAAGACCACCAATCGACGGGGAATGAGTAACCTTCGCGTTGATCAACGGCCGTGTCAAACACCTCAGGAGCTGCTAACACAAAAGCACATTATTAACACATCGTTCACATTATGTTTAATGGAAAAACATAAATTGGAGCGCCAAAAATTCCAACTGAATAAATGAAACATTGAAGTGAGAGAAAAGAGATGTTTGAATTTCTAATTCGCTCGCATTATCACACAATGGAAAAATGGCTATAATAATAAACAATTGATTTTTTATGTACTGTACTGTAGATTGTTATTAAAAAATGAAGCCTTAAATGCTAACATACATTTATACCATTTTTTTTTCTTCTTTAGAAAAATGAATCTAAATGGAAATTCACTAATAATAATAGTGGAGCTTCAAAAATTAACATTACGGCATATAACGGGTGATTTTCTCAATTAGAACACTTTTTTTTCCCATTATAAGAATTGGAACTGATATGATTTTGATTCGTTTCTGTTCTGGTACTATTTTCTCTCGTGGCAAGAAACAAATGTCGCCATTGAAAATGATGGAATTTGTCTTATTTCTTTAATGGCACTTGGTATATCCTTGTAAAGAAAGAAAAACAAATTGTCATTGGAATTTAAATCATTTTGTCACGTTTTTTTATTTCTCCAAGACAAGAAAGAAACAGGACAAATCGCAGTTGAAGTTCTTAGGATTTTGTCTTGTTGTTATTGACATTTTGTTTTTTCATAACAAGAAACAAAACGGAAAAAATAGTTACCGGAATTAATCAGAACTTTCCTCGTTTCTTTTTTGCCACGTTTTATTCCCATGTCAGAAAGAGCGAGACAAATCATTATTAAAGCTGCTACGATTTTGTCTCGTTTCCTTAATAACACTGGATGTCCACATGGCATAAAAAAAAACAAACAAATAGTCATTGGGAATTGAAATCATTTACTCACAATTTTCTACAAAAAGCTAGAAACAGATTTCTAGTAGAATACCATTACCATTTAATTAGATTTATTAAATGACACTCTCAAAGCAGTATTTCAATTGAAAAAATCACCCAGTACGGAAACTAAATAAAATTTTTTTAATTGCAATGAATAGTAGTTTTATTGAAAAACTGGAATTATTGTTTTGACCTGTACATAGACTTTTTTACTCAGCCACACGGCCATTACAGCTGCTGGAGTAATGGTGAATGTAAATAAAATAGATTGAAAAATAGATTATAGTTAGAGAAAAATAGAGATAGAAATGGCAAATAATAACAATCCATTTGAAATTTAGTATTAAAGTTTTAGAAATTAAATTATTTGATTTAAAAATGTTTAAAATCGTCAACAATAAATTTTTGATGTGCAACTAAGTAACAGAGACAGTTTTCAAAAACAAATTCTACTGCCGGTACTGGAAAAATAGAACTTGAATTTAACTTAGTATTGTACATCTAAAGAAATACGTTTTGATGTTGCGTCATTTTGCTATGCTATGAGGTTATTAGCTTTAATCAACTAAAATTTATTACCCTTTCCAGGTAACTATCAATATTGACTTTAAATGATACATAGCTAAGTTATACAATACTTCATTGACATCTCAAAATAGATACCATTTGGTAAATAAACAAATGTTGAAGTTATAAAAACTGTTTAATTAATCAATCAACCAAGGTGTTTTTGATTTACTTTGCAAAACAACAGTTTTTCACAATAAACAAAAGCAACAATTAGCAAAACATTTGTCTTATTAAAGTTGGAATTATTGGCACTAGATATGGAATTACAGTGCTGAAAGTACTAAATTTGTTCTTGCCTATATATGGCTTGGTTCCTGACATTGATGTGGCCAGCTGTCCCTCTCGAGTAACCGTTGCAATATTAAAATCAGTAATATGGACATGACCTATACGTTAAATTATGTTTATTACGCCATAAATAAAATCAACATGCTCATAAGCTTGTACAGTGCGCACTCAAGGTAAACAGATGGCAATTTCACGTCAAAACTTATTAAAGCATTTTTTTTGGGAGGGTTGAGAGGAAAAGAATTAAAGGCTACATGTTTTAACACCCATTCCTTTACCACCATACCAAAAAAAAAAAAAAAAACCAAATCAAATAACCGTGATTTAGTCAAAAGCAAGATGAAAAGTCGCTGGATGACAATCAATCGAAGTTACTGCGCGACAAACAGAGTCGATCGATCGATTGTAATTTAGTTTTCAATAATACGCCACGAGTACATCTAAATTACGCCATACAACTTACTTCTCTCAAACTCTCCGAATGCTTTTTCTTTATGTAAGCAAAAGCAGCTGAGCTTTCACTTTTAGGAAAACAAAACCCAATCATCATGTATACGCACACATCCACATAGAGAACGAATAAATAGTTGACGAACAAGTAGTTGTTTTTAATTTCAACAGCTGCTATTGACAATGTGTTAATGAAGTTTACATAACGGTCATCCATTCCATTTCATTTCACTTCACTCCAATCGATAATTTTCTAATAAAACTTTTTAGCTCTCAATTATTCCTAAGCCAAGTACTAAGCTGGAGTAGTAGCTGGGTTTTTTTGTGATGCGCTCTGCTAAAATACAATAGATTAAATTGCAATGAAATTGCAAATGAAAAAAAAACACACACACAGAAGAGTATAGGCAGTGACTAAATGTAATTACGACAATGTAATAAATTGAATTTATTATCGGAAATGTGTGACAGAAACACATGTCCAACGTATATGAAACAACGTGTAATATGGAGAAAAAAAATAAAGTTAAGCAAAAAGGGACTTCAGATCCGCCCACACTACAAGGGCTCCAATATGAAATTAATATAGCGAAAACAATGATAAAAATGACATTCTTGATTATTCTGACACTCTAGACAAAAGCCAGAAATTAGCGCTGCATGTTACTATACCTACAGATAAAAACTTTCTATTATCTCGGTAATTTCTTCCATTAAAATAATGTCAGTGTCTGAATATACAGTACTTCTATATGCGATATACCGAGTGATTTTATAACAGTGTTATTTATAAAGTCAATAAAATAACATTACAGAAAGAAAAAAAAAGAAACGAGACAAACTATCATCGGTTCTAACGGCGATTTGTCTCTTTAGTTGTTTGCCACGAAGACAAATTGTCAATAATAAAGCGATACTAAATCTCATCAATTCGAATAGCAATATGTCCCGGTTTTTTATGGAGACAGAGAAAAGTGCTCCAACTTAGAAAATCACTCGGCAATCAGTAAATTCTTCTTAGACTTATTGTATCTCACAAATAAATAAGTTTGATTATAATAATTCAGTGTATGTACAGTACATGCCAAATAAGTATAACCTACAGGATTTGATGGTATTAAAAATTACTTTAAACTTTAATATCAAATAAGCAATCAAATTAAAAAAAAAACCCATTTACTTCAGGTCAAAGGATTTTATTGTTTTTAGTGAAACTGAATGCTAGGAATTTTTCAATTAAATGTCAATGGAATAAAACTATAGACTTGAAATTTCTCTTTTGTTGTTATACTTTATACTGTAAACACAATTCCCACGCATATTTGATTTCTACTTTCTCGTACTGATATTACTTTATGTAAAAAGATAAAGTAATTTCTAATTCAGCAGAGATTTTCTGAAATAAAAAAGATAAAACACAAATATGTAATTATAAAAAAAAAATAAGTTTTGTTATACTTTCGTCATTATCCAGAAAAACCTATTTACTACAGTATAACATGTGAAGAATTTATTGATCATTAATTTATTGGCGTTCTAGAAGTTATTTATTGGAATTCAGAGAAGTTAATGCTGAATTTAAAATTGATATCATTTTTTAAAATGATGGATCAATGTTTCCCCGAAACCTTATTAGTCAATAATCTATAAACACTAGATTGATAGAGTATATTGTAGATTTCAGCTGAGAAGAAGCCATGATTCATTTATGAAGAGAGGGATAAAAATGCGACTAGAAATTAAATGCAGTTCAATAACTTAACTTATAGATTTTATTGAGCTTAATAAAAGTGTCTTAGAAAAATTAGTCTAATACCAAATGTACCAAAAGGCTATGGAATGTGATAGTGTGTGCTGACTATAATTAATGTTAAACAAATATATAAGTGGTTCCCAACTGTATTTTTTTAATAAACAGGAAATATTTCCTGCCCATAAAAATTAGATGGAGGTATGAGGTATGTAAGATGCGAGGTGGTAGAGCAATTCTAAGAAATATTTTTAAACACTTATTTGTATATAGGTTTCTTTGAATAATGTATGAAAAATATTTTTAAAAAAATAAAAGAAATGACATACAAACAATAGCAATTATATAAACAAATCCTTTATTATTGCCATTAAAAAGTACAAAAAGAATTATTAAAAAATCAAAAATAAAAAAATCCAGGAACTCCTAGTAAAAATAACAGTGCTTTGGTGTAATACAAGTTTCTTTTTCCAATTGTATTCCAGTTTTATTTTCCAATTGTAGATTGTTTTAAAGTTCTTATAGTCAGAGTTGTTTTAAATCATTTTGGCTGGCAATTTGATTATATAAAGTTTGGGTAAAATCAAAATCAATATAGGTTTGTAGATGATGCTCCAAATCATATTCAGGAATTTGATCATTCCTCCAATAGTCATTATAAGAATCATATTTTCCAAAAATAATGGACATCAACCAATCATGACACAGAACACTGTTATTCACCTGTTACTTGATATGTACAGCTGCCATTGGTATAAAGTCAGTAGAACCACATTTGCCTCAATCACCATCAACAATACCATGATCAGCTGTAACATCTAATGTGTCACCATCATCACCTGAATATCTCAACATGGCTGTAATCAAGCCTGTGCCTTAGCCCCTAGATCTGCAGATTTGTCATGCCTGGATTTCTCTTATGATGGTACTTGAAGAACATAGTGTATGAGACTAGTAGACTTATATCAGGATCTTGTAACTAAACATTCATAGTAATCTTATACCCTTGTAGAGCATACAGGCCAGAAAGTTGCTAAATGTGTAAGATGCAGCCATGTTAAATTGCCATAGGCAATGTAAAATTAATTGTAAAGTAGTTCCCAACCATACTTCCTGTGTTGGGGTAGGTATATAAAGAGTGTGGGTGAAAGAAACATATCCTGTACATGAAATTAAGTAATCTAGAGGTGAGAATTCCTGGAAATTTTGTATTGTTACTATTTTATAAAAAAAAAAATAAATTTGCATAGTAAGTACAATGGTTTAAGGAAAACAAAAACAAATTTATTAAGATTATAAAAAATGAAAAAAAAAACTAACCAAACTATGACAAAGAAATATTTGCTGCTGTTGTTGTTGGGCAGACTTTTTTAAGGTATTTTTAATAGCCTGAACATCATTTAATGTTTACTTCAGCATTTCAGATTGTTGTTCAATTTTGCTTTAAAACAGTTGAATTTGTTCAAAGCAAATTTAAAATTTTTTAACCACTTCTCAAATGCTATGCAAATCTTCATTATCTTAGTCTTGGTGATTTATCTGACAAAATCAGCCATGGTTAAGTTGGTATAATTAAAATGATTTTAAAGCAGGTAATGAGTAATTACAAGTTGTTACTTACATTTTTATAGTTTTGAACAGGCAGCACTTCTTTTCTAGTGGTTATATTTAGCTTAACTTTCCTGTTAATGAATTAAATGTAGACTTTTTCTTATTGTTTGGAGTGTTTTTTTACAAACAGGAAATGCATCCTGTTAAGAAAACATTTAGTAGCAAGGGATGTTTGGGGGTTATGAAGATGTGGTTTAAGAAATTGGGGGTGGGTGGGTGGCAAAATATTAAAAATGAAAAAAAATTTAAAAGCATCATGTTGTTTGGTGATAAAATTCCAAGAATTGTTTACAATATAATAAGGTGTGGGTGCGTGAAAACATATCCTGTAATGTGATGGGAGTGAATTTCTGGAAATGGTGTATTTTTACCATTTTTTAAGACTCGCAATAACAACAATGATTTAAGAAAAAAAAATAAATTTTATTATTATAAAAATGAAAAAAGTAGTTTAAGTCCATTAAATTCTTAAATGGAACTAGTTGATTTTTTTCTTCAAGAAAAGCAGCAAACAAATTAATTTCAATTTGATATGTAGTTGTAGCAGTAGTCTTATACCCCAAAAGGGCTTCTAGGCCAGAACGTTGCCCAATGTTTGGGACACATCAATGTTAAAATTGCCATAGACAAGGTTAAGTCAATGGGAAAATGGTTCCCAACCTGATTTTCTTAACAGGAAATGCATCCTGTTAAGAAAAAAAATTTTTAGCAGGGAAGTTTGGGGGTTATGAACATGGGTGGGGTTATGAAGTTGAGGGTGGGTGGTAAAATATTAAAAAAAAAAATAAGTTAAAAACATGCTGTTGTTTGGTGATAAAATTCGAAGAAATGTGGGGAAGTGAATTCCTGGAAATGGTGTATTTTTACTCGCAATAACAACAATGATTTGAGGAGAACAAAAATAAATTTTATTATTATTATTATAAAAATGAAAAAAATAACTGTAAACAAATTATGACAAAGAGATCCATTCTTCTAAATCTGCCAACACCATGTCCTGTTGTTTAGTATTATGCACAGCATCTTTTATTGCCAATATGCTGTATTTTAAAAGTTTGTTTTCATTGATTAAGGTTGTCATTTCCTGTTTTCGAAATTCATGCCATCTAATCTGGCTCTCAGTTTTCTTTTTTTTGATCTCTTCTTTGCCTTTTTTATTTTAAAAAACTAAAAAAAATTAAAAGAAATGTATAAACACAAATAAAATCCATTTTTTTGTTTATATGGACACTAATTGGCACAAAAGATCTGCTGGAAAAAGTTTTTCAAATTGAGTTTATGGTTACAACAGATAAAAAAGTTTATTATTTGTTTGGTTATGGTGTAGCAAATAAATCAGCAGCAGCAGCAGTTGTAGCAAACTTTTATCAGTTTGATATTGACTTTTTAACCTACTCTCCATTTGTTTCAAAATGTATGGATAACAGTGTGATGGTTGGCAAATGATATGCTTTATTGGAGGCATACAATGGCTACCTTCATGCAGCACCTGTCAGCAGCATCAACAATTCAGAGATTAAATGTACAATATTTCATGTGATAGACTTGAAAACAGCTGAACTAAAAAGCTTAACCATCAGTAACAAGTTTGGTATGTTTTATCCTACTATCAGCTATTGCAGATGCATGGTAGCTCATCAAATATACATGTTTGCTTGGCATAGTTGGTGTTGGGGCTCAGTTGTTGTAAACTTTGAGTCATTGAAAGTGTCGCACTCACAAATTAGACCTGGAGATGGTACTAATGACAGTATTACAATGCATCCTTACCATGCCATTGCTAACAATAACAATATATTTATGGGAGCATTGCATTTTGCAAATAGATACATTGACAAGCTGTTTTAAAAGAATTGTGTGTGTTGATGTAATGGGATTTGCAAATGCTGATTTAACGCTGTGCGGTGTAAAAAACAACAATTATCTACCGATATTGTGTTCAGCATTTATTGGTGCAGACGCAGGATTTTGAATTGCAAGTATTGATTTAACCACCAAAAATATTGTGCATGTAGCATTTACCCAAAATATAAATCTCAGAAATGTGCAGGGTATTTTAGATAAAAATAACAAAATAGTGTTTGTTACAAAAATGCCATGTCCAAAAATGTACTTATTTGACATGTGCCCAAGTCTACATGCACTGTGTAAAATGTTATCATTAGATATGGTCATGATATTAGCAAGCTGCCACAATGTCTACAGAACATAATCAAACAATGATGTGATTTCTATTGTAACTAGATTGTTAAAAAACTTTTTTTGTGATTGGGTTTTTATGATGTCATTTCCTTTTTGTATTGTATATAAAACCTCAAAACATTATTATAATAATTCATTTTAAAAGTAACATGGCTTGCTGTATGGTAAAGGGTGGTTTTTTGGACATGTTTCCTGATCCATATACTGATATAAATGTTTGGAGAGTATGGTTTTGCCCGGCTGAAAAACAACTGAGTCTGGTATCTGATTATTGGGGTGATCGTTATGCTGTGGACTACTATCAAGCACCAGTGGCTGGAGCAAAAAATAAAAAAATCAGCACAAGAGTTTGCATAACCAACGTGGATGCTGATGATCGAATTGAAGTGACTTCCATAACGCATGGTGTATTGAAAGCAGCATATTATGTAAAAAAACTTGTGAAAATGTGTGTGATTAAAAAACCTACATGGAATGTTGAAAAGCTTGAGTAAGATGAGTTGGAAGCATTGCATTATGTTCCCAACAACCCATCATCATCATACCCACATGCCCTTGAGGCTTTTAAATTTGTGGGCATTGAAGACCAACCTGACACATGGGTTGTTGAATATGGTGATAACAATGTAATTCATTTTAAAGATCATGAAACATGTAGTTATAACTGTGATTGTATTGAACATAAAAGAAGTGATTGGCAAATTGCAGAAAAAACACAATGGCTAAACATTATAAAACAAGTGAAATCTGAAATGCTGGAGTTTATCGAAACAATGGAAAATCAACCATTGAATCATGTCAACCTTTTTGTGAAGAACAAGTAGAAATGAGTGAAAAGCAATTAGCCAATTTAATTGAAAAATCACATGAAGAAATACATGGGACTCCAATAGCATGGCAAACTTTTGAAAATGAAGAAAACAGTGTTGCTGGTGGTGGTGGTGAGTAGTTAATGATAAATTTATTTTTAAAAATGTTTTTTAATTACTAGATTTATTGCAGCAACAGTTACCAACAATAGCAGAAATAGCAGCCGTAAATGGTTTACAAGCATTATCGACACGCTGCACAAAATTCTCTTCTACAAATGGCAACAGTAGTGTTGCTCTGAAACAACAGTTGAATGATTGCAGTGCCAATTATCCTCTTTTTAAAAAAAGTCTGGTGGTGATGGCTATGACACAATTTGTAATGAATCGATGGATTCCACTTGCTTTGGCCTATGACAAAACCCTGCAGATTAAAGGTGCAGCAAAAAAGAAAACCATTGATCCAATTCTAAATGTTTCTGCAGTTGGCGAAATTTATCAAACTTATCAACAAATTTATCAAACTAATTTGTTTGCCATACTTTAATGCCGCTCACTTGCCACAGCCTGTCACATTTGATGATATGCAAGCTTTGATGTTTGACAAATCAGTTTGATCAGCTGTAATAAGCAACTTTAAACACATGTAATTGTATGCATATATGTTATATTATTAAAAAGGGTGTTAAAAAGTGTTAAAAAGTATATAAAACCGCAATAAAATCCTAATGTTTATGCCATTAAAAATACTTTCACACAACTGTAAAGATCATGAGTTCTTTGGGTCTCATTGGTGGTGGTGGTGGTGCTGCTGCAGGGGCAAAAAATAAATTTGATCCAAATCAATATTTAAATGTACATTGTCAAACTCCAAGAAACAGCAGTATTTTACGCACAAGTGTTGTGGGTTGTGAAATTCAGTTTAAAAATTTGGATGATATTCCACTTGCACAACTCCCCAGGCATTTGGAAGAAATTATTGATGCTGTAGTTTTTACAGTTTCACCTCCAGATCAAACAAATGTTGATGAAGGAGAAGATTTTATTTGTTTATTTATGGATTCAGATGTTATGTTAAACCCTTTAAACATGGCATTCATGCGAAACAGTAAACTTACAAGCTCTCTTATAGTTCGCGCCATTATGAAAATTCAAAATTCCAACACTAACTTTGATTTAGAAGGTTCGGGTTTTCGCATGACTATTTACACTACTAAACTGCCATCTAGAGGTAGTGGATTCAAAAAGGGGTGTCAAAAATGTGTTCTAATAAATGTCAACAAATGGCTGGACAGTAAACGCTGCACAATTGCCATAGCCAAAAGTGAGGATCAACTGTGTTTAGCCAGAGCCTTGGTTGTGGCAAAAGCACATCTGAAAAAAAAATGAAAATCCTCGCTTCTTTAAAAAAAGAAAAAAAGTGATGGAGCTGTGCGAACAGTAGCAGCCAAACTTTTGCATGCCAAAGCAAAATTTAAGTTGGGAGCTGGTGGCTTAACTGAAATTGAAAAGTTTCAGCAGAAAGTGTTTCATGCCAGCAACATACAAATAGTGGTTATTGATGCAGCCACAAACTTTAATGTTATTTGGAATGGTGCTACAACCTCTGTGAATTATGTGAAAAGTGTCTACATATTGCTGTGTGAAAATCATTTTACACCCATTACAAACATTTCAGCTTTTAATGGCAGTGAAAATTATTGCCAACTGTTTGGCACGGGTTAGCCATCGTCATCACTGCGTGCGAAAGTGTACCTCATGCTATAGTTTAAACTGTAAAGATTTTAAGAATCGTCAAACAAATTGTTACATAAGAAAAAGGGGTGCGAAAAGTGTCAAAAGCATGGCAAGATCTTCCTCATCTACGCTGTCAAGACTGCAAACTTTACTTTTTTGGTAATACTTGTTGGGTGACACATTGTGAAAATGGCACATGTCAGTCTGTGCGAGCTTGTGACACATGTTTTTGCAAACTAATACCAAAAGACAAAGAATCACACTGGTGCTATGTTCACAAGTGTAAATATTGCAAACAAAATGTTAAAACAAATCATAAGTGTTACATTCAACCACCCAAGACAAAACTACCAACAACAAACTCTAATCATGGCAACATTTAATATTACTATGACTTTGAAACAATGCACATGCCAGACGGATTACATGTGCCTAATTTAGTGGTTGTTGAGAACCATTTTTCAAGGTTTTAATGTGTTGCACCGCTTTTGCAGTTGGATTTTTGAACTGGCTGCTACTAATAAAAACACTTGTCATGTGCTTGTAGCCCACTATGCCAAAGGCAATGATTCACATTTTGTGTTGCAGTGGCTGTACAGTCAAAAACTTTTTCCTGAAGTTATTTGGTGTGGCAATAAAATTATGAGTGCCAACTGCGGGAATGTGCATCTCATCGACTTGTTCAATTTTCTATCCATGCCACTGTCGGCATTACCGGCAATATTCAATCTGACTGAATTAAAAAAGGGTTATTTCCCTCATCTGTTTAACACTCCTGACCAGGGGTCTCCAAACTTTCCAGCCTTCGGGCCATACTGATTACTCCAGTAAGTTCCGAGGGCCAAAACCATATTATCATTAATTATAATTTGCTATAAAAAATGTTCGCTAAAAGGCGTTTTCAAGTATGCTAGCTCTCCGCGGGCCGGACAAAATCTGTCCGCGGGCCGGATGTGGCCCTCGGGCTGTAGTTTGGAGACCCCTGCTCCTGACAATCAGTCATATGTGGGTAAGATGTCAGATCTGCACTACTATGGGCCAGATATCAAAAAAGCTAAAGCTAGAGAAGAGTTGCTTGAATGGGTGGCATTGCAACAGCAAAACAATGTGGAATTTGACCTCCAGCATAAATTGCTTGAGTACTGCATTTGTGATGTCATGATTTTGAGGCAGGCAGCTGAAGAACCATCGCCACCACAGCAAAAGTTGAAAATACTGTAGCAAATGTCAATATGGTAAACAATGATGACAAAACTGTAAGAGATGCAAAACCATTGGAACCAATTTACACTCACCACCCAATAAAAATTAAAGCTGGAAAATATGAGACCATAGAATAACTTGTGAATACTATAAATGCTGCTATTAAAGAGGTGGCTCAAGAATGGTTGTTCTTGGGCTATGACTTTTATGGTAAAGCAGTTCTAGTTTCGGCTGAGGAGCATTGCAGTATTTCATTTCCTACCATGTCTAACTTGCCATTTATTCTGGGATTTTTTGAAGAATGGATGAGTGAGGGTGCAAAGTTCCGATTACCTGACTCTGCTAAATCATCAAAAGATGTAGTTCCAGTACTGGCTTACAACAACAAAGTGACTGTCAGAGCCAAAACTCCAGCCAATATGGACAATGATTTAGTCAACCTTTTTGTGTACTACAACTGTGTTGAACCACAATGTGTAGGTAGAGTACACACTCAACTACTTCGTGTAATACCCTATGTTTCAAGAAATAATATCTTAAGGATGACATTTCCACGCCATGATTATCTGCGTGTGGGTAGCAGTGTGCTACATCAAATAGGGATCCAAATAAAAAACAATAGAGGTGAACTGGTAAAGTTTGCATCCACTAGCGAAAGCCTGTGTCACATGTACTTCAGACCAAGAGTATAAAAGCAGCCCACCGGGTGTCATAATAAGGATTTCGCGCCAAGATGGCATCTTATAATGACTATGTCAACTACTACAGCCAACCGTATGGTGATAGTGGAGCTGGCATCCCCACTTTTAACTATTACAAGTATTATCTCAGACAGGCTGGGGAAGTGGTGATGATGGAGTAACCTTTTACACTGCACCTAGATTTCAAAGGGGGGCCAGTTTTGGTGGATTTTTTGCCAGACTTTTTCATTCTGCTGTCTTATTGCTAAAGTCAGGGGCCAAAACTGTAGGTAAAGCTCTTATGCGCACTGGGTTGGATGTTGCCCAGGATGCCTTAAGCGAGGAGAATATAAGAGTCAGCAGCCAGATGTTTTGAACACACTGGTTGTCAGTTGACCCGTCGCACACTTGATGCTGCCAAAACTCAGCTTGGAGGGGGTCAAAAGAGAAAAGCTAGAACTACATTAAAAGGGCATAAACCAAAAAAACCTAGAAAATATACAAAAAAATCAAAGAAAAAGAGGAAGAAGATTAAGAAGAAAAGAAAAGGAAAAAAAAGAAAAAGAAGATGATAAAGAAAAAAAGAAAATGCAAAGGAAGTGTCAGCCACAGTTTAGACAATATATCTGGCACTTTAAGTAAACATAGTAAAACCGATTGATTTGAATAGTAATCACACCAATTAAGCACTCCTTTACACAATCCACCGTGTGTGGTTTTTAAAAAAAAATGGCTGCCCACCCTAAATCATGTGTTAGCACCATTTCTGAGTTGAATTTGTTTTCTATGCCACCAACTCAAACCCAGGTGGTTAATGGTTATTGGGATGAAGTGCAGTGTCACTCCAATCGTACCTTTGGAGGTGCTTTAGTGTTTAAAGTTATTGGTGATACCGGTGACTATATTGATTTAAAAAACATGGAAATTATTCTGCAATGTCAAATTATGGGCAACAAAAATGCAAACTTAACTGCCACTGACATGGTTATACCCACCAACCTTTTTTTGCATTTGCTCTTTCAGCAGATAGATGTAATTGTTCATACTTCACTTGTCACCAATGGTGATATGTTTGCCTACAAAAGTTACCTGGCCACTCTGCTAAATAACAGTTGAGAACGATTGCAGTCAGCCCTCTCTGCCCAACTATTCACCTGCGAAGACAACCTTGGCATCTACAATAGTGGTGAAGCTGTAACTAATGCAAAATATTGAAAATAATGGAGCTGATTAAGCTGTCAAAACCTTTTACCATTTTGGGGCCTCTGTTCTTAGATCTGTCAAATGCAGATCATTACATACCAAGCACATTGACATTCATCTTATACTACATTGCAATCACCACGACTTTGTTTTGAGGTGGAAAAAGGCCGATACAAACAGATACAAAGTTGAAATTGACGCGGCTGTTCTACAAACACGTCGTGTGACACTACTCCCCAGTGTGGACGTAGCCATAACTGACGTGGCCATGGCCAACAGTTTAAAATACCTATTTAAAAGCGTAGAGATGCAGACTAGACTTGTTAATAAAGGCGCAGTAACCACCATTCAAGACAACATTTTTAACGACTGGATTCCTCTAACGCGGAGAACAATGACTCCCCGGAGTTTTTTGTCGCCCAAGGGTTGGTCACCCTTTACCAACAATGTATATTGCAGTACTTTAACAACAATCAGGCTACATTCATTACGTTGGCCGGGGTGACCATTGAAGAGGATGTGGTCAGAAATGAACCTCTGAATGCTAATCTGAACGGTTTTGCAGATGCTGATATGAATGGAGTTGCGCATGGCGACATGCTGAGGAATTTGGAACATCACATCTAGTCTTTTTCAATGTGTGTACATGTGTGTTGTTGGTGTTAAACCTTTTTTATTTGTTTTGGTTTTTTCATATCATATTTACCGTAAATTCATTGATGTTTTATGTACTTTTGTATTTCTTTTTTTGTATTCATAAAAACAATTTTTTTTTTTACTTTTAATTGTTGTTTTTGTGTGTTTTATAAGTTTATTTACAATACATTTATTTTTTTTAAAAACATTTCTTGGAATTTTGTCAATTTTAAACAACAGGATGTTTTTAAATTTTTTTCTTTCATTTTTAATTTTTTGTCACCCACCCACCTACTCACAACTTCATAACCCCAAACTTCCTCCACTATTAAATTTTTCTTAACAGGATGTATTTCCTGTTAAGAAAATAAGGTTGGGGACCTCTTCCTCATTGCCTTAATATTGTCTATGGCCATTTTAACATTGATGCGTCCCAAACGTTGAACAGCGTTCTAGCCTCAAAGCTCTACTGGGGTTTAAGACTACTTCTGTGCATTTTTTCTTTTTGGTTATACAATCAAAATATCTAGACTAAGTTTAGGCAATATAAAATGTCATATGAAACATCATAGGCTAAACACATTAGCCAAATTAATTAAAATCAAATACAACAACAAGCTGAAAAGTCAACAAACAGCTGATCATAAACCAATCACTGCACATACAAAAATCAGCAAAGGTTTTAATTGGACCACAGCTATTTTTGCAAGTGATGGTGTTGAAAAAGTAAAGAAACAACCTTATAAACCAGTTATGGACAAAAGGCTTTAAAAAATTATTTCTCTGCACCACAAAGAGCTACAAAAATTCAAAAGTACAATGACAACCCTTTGGATGATGCCAAACATAAAAAATGGGCTTATAGACCAGAAAAGATCCAGCTGATGAATAACTTTGCCAATACAGCTTACCAGCTTCAACTGATTGAATTATTTGAAGCATTTCTTTTTGAAAAAAATGCACTTCAAATATAAAGGAATTAAATGATTTAACTACTGTAAATTACAAGTCTTTGTTCAACATCAGGAAAAACATACTTGAAAAAATTCACAGAAGTTTGGAGCTGATACACAAATATGAAGCATCCTGTGACTGAAGTTCACAAGTCACAACTCCATCCCATTTCCTTTTGTTTTGGCTATAAAACTGTAAATATAACTTATTACAAAGTATTAATTGTTCAACTTTCTAATTGTCACTTTAAAAACATGGAAGAAACCAGCAATGGCATTATCAAGCAACACATTATGCATATATGTGCGGCAAAATAAATATATATATGGCAACTGAACTCTGGGGAGGAAGAGACTGTAATTTTCTGGATATGTAGAAAAATGAAAATTGGGTAATACAAAGAATGTTAGTTCTAATAAACAATGTGATTAAGATCCTGGGAGTTTGGTTTGATAATAAATTAAACTTCAGTTATCATCTATCCTATATATGTGGTAAAATCAAAAAATTGTTCTATTTTTTTCGAAAAATAAGATATATTGCCAATGATGACAGGAAGGTGCTGCTCATAAAGTCTATTCACTGTTTTCCTATGGAATACCAGCATGGATTCCAGTATTGCAGAAATGTCCGTCTGGGATCTACCTTGCTGTTAATAGTATCATTAGAGCAGTTTTCCATGTGCCTAGAGCAGCACATATGACTTATTGGTACAAGACGTTGGGGTTGTTAAAACCATTGCAGGAAGTAAACAAAAGGTTGGTGATGAGGACCCACTCAAAAGTGCGCTCTCATCCTGATTCTTTTACTGTTAGAAAGTACGAGAATTTATGTGTAAGCACAAGATCATGTCAATCAATTCAGATGAAGGAAAAAATTATGACAAAAACTTGATTTAGTCCAAGCAGTCTATTGGCAAAAACTTGGAATAGTTTCAATAGTGAAATCAAAAACTTAACTATTTATTGTTGTCAAAGTGTAAAAGTATGTAAACATTTTAAAAAGTATGCAAATGTGTAGGAACTAAACTTTGTCAATTGGTTGTAATGATTATGATTATTATTTATTGAAATGTTAGATTGCCTAAATTTTGGTGCAAATAATGAAAATAAATAAAAAAAATAAAATAAATATACAACTTGAGCAAGGAAATCGCAAGATTGATTTGCTTCAAAGTTTACATCAGAAAGTCGACTCCCTTCAAGCTAGTTTTGACACCATTATCAAAATGCTGCAGAAAAATCAAAAGCCAACTCCAAAAACAAAACAAGTTAGTGAAGATGACATTTTATTTAAAGGATTTGTCGATAGCAGAAAAAAATGTGCTAACTTCATGAACCCAGCAGCAGCAGCAGAAAAAGAATTGCCACAGATGCCAATGGACATTTTAAAAACTGCAGTAAATGCAGCTGATATAACTGCAGTATCTGGCAGTATTAGTTCACACAGCAATTATGATGATGATGCTTTTGGTTATTTTATTATTTTTATTATTTTATTTGTAATCTAATTATGTTTTTTTTGCAGTGACCTTTAATACACCAAAACCAGTGTCGCCTCTTCCAAAAGACCACCACCCATGCTGCCCCCTTACTTTTTAGCACTAGCACCACCACCACCAGAAATAAAAGAACACTTAAATCAAAACCAAAGACAGACCAAGGTAAATATTTTGTATTATTCATTAGTTTTTTTTAAAACATTTTTTTTAAAATTTAAGTATTTATATAGATCAAAATTTGGAAGAACCATGAAAAAAAAGCTGAATACCAACAAAATAGACAGCGGCTTCAAAAAAACTTCTTGAAAAAGAGAGAATTGAAGAAATAATTCGAGAAAATGAGCTGCGAAAATTATCTGCAAGTGGAACCAATAAAGCACTTGATGATGAGTGTCGTCATACAGTTAATTTAAACAATTTAGAAAAACAACTTTGTAGAAAATAAATGTAGTTAATAAATAAAACATACATTAATTAAGTTGAAAAAAGTGTTTATTTATTTAGAATTGTTTTCCACATTGGCACAAATATTCTAACAGATTAATTAAGTGCGAAAATTCAAATAAATAGGCTTTACAGGTTGGGAGTCACTCTTCCATTGACTTAGCATTAGCAATATACTTGTACATACTAATGCATCCCAAATATTGAGCAGGTTTCTGGGCATGGTGCTGTAGTGTGTACTTTACTACTACCATGGTAATTACTTTTCAGCATTTATTGTAAATTGGAGTAATAAAGCAGTTATATTTGTCAACCTGATACTTTTTAATGGTAAACTTTAGACCCTACTGCTATTCCTCTAACACCAGTTTGCAATGTTACTACTGTCCTTGAATTTTAACATTTCTTTTAACTTAATTAGTTTTATAGGAGCAGCAACAACAACATGTGAAGAAAAAAATTAACAACAACTAATCAGATGACACCAGTGTATGCAAGAAATACAAAAATTGCTGCATGAAAACCAAGTACTTAAAGATGGAGTGATTGTCATCAGAGAAGTAATGACAGATGAACATCAACATGCAGATGTTCTAAAAACTTTAGAAAATGAGACTAATACATACAAATATGGGGTATTGTATTGTATACTTTTTAAAACAATCACATTTAGACAATAAAATGTTTTTTAAAATTTCAAAAAGTAGGTTTAAAAGGTTAGGAACCATTTTCTTATAGACTTAACATTAACTATTAGCTTTTAGGCAGTATTGCATCCAAAATGTTGAGATGTTTTGGGCATGGTGTCAGTTTCTGTTGTTTACAGCTTCTGTGACTTCACTGCTTTATCACATTTTTGTCCACATAAGCATCAAAAGCATGACCATTTTTAAATGTCATTACTGGTTTTGTTAAAGTGACTGATGTTGCATTAGTGGGATTTGACTCAGCAGTTCAAGAGTGGCTTAAAGCTTAACAATATTATTGCTTACTTATCAATCTTACTGTTAGCTTATCAAACTTCAACAGTGGTTTAAAATTTATCAACTTTGCAGATCACATCTTCAAAATAGTCATCATAGAACATTCATATTTGCATAATTTAAGTTTTGCTGAATGTGCAATTAGTCCTTACCATTCTATTTCCTTTTTGGTTTCATTAACCACTTTTTAATATTTTGAAGTGGGATACTGATTTTGTTCTCCTTGCATATTAATCAATACAATTTGTTTGGACTTTAAACTTACAAGAAATATATCTAACAATCACTGATGAATAATTTATAAAAAGTACTTTTCTCTATTGTTGGTAACTGAATAGCAAAAGTCTCAGTAAAACATGAAATTTTGTTTATGGAAATACACTATCATTGAAGACCAAAAACATTAAAATAAATTGGAATAAAAAATGAGAGTAGCATAGTATTGTATATCTTGTCTTCCACCAGTAACTATAAGAAATATTTCCATTAAAAACTTTTCTATCCAACTTATTGTATTTTATTAAATCATAATTATTTTTAATTAAAGATCAAGGAAAACTAGTAATGTACAACACTGAGTTCAACTGTTTTCTATTCTGAAATAGCATAAAAAGTAAAAGTTTCTTGTTCATAATGAAGTGACAAAAACATATTTTGTATTAATTGAGGGTGTTTTGTCAGACATTTTTATTCACAGTAGTGCTCTACAGTTTACAAAAGGTTGGGAACCACCACTGTACTATAATAATAAACAGAGTTACTGTAAATGATGATTAAGAAATATCATTTAGCATAATTTTGACCAAATGGATTATGTTCCTTTTGCCTTTAAACCCCTTATATGTAGTAATTGGCAGAGAATTAATCTTGCCTAATGCGCTTGATTTCAAGATGAAGCTAAATGGAACATTAAATCATTTAGTACAAGTTTTGTTGCAGCTTTTAAATCCGATTGTGATAGACTGAGGCTGTTCATGGGCTAATTTTGTAAGAAATTCAATTTTGGATGAGTCAAGGCTCATTCAAATCGAATTTAGTCATAAGTTATGTAAAATTGCACAATAATATGAAATTAATTGCTAGAAAATTCGCTTTTTTGATTGTTTATAAATTTCTGAATAATCAAAATTTTGGATTAACATAATCCGTATTATTTGAAGGTTACGATATTTATATACAGTGGAAACCCTTAGATGTATATTCCCATAAATTAAAAATTTTAGAAAATAACAATGCACTGCATGTTATACTGTAAATACACTGTAGGTTAATTAAAAACCATAGTTTCTAGCTGAATTTATATGGTAATAACTATTTGAAAAAATTGTTTGCTGCATAAAGTTAATGCTGTTATTGTTCAGCTAACTAAAAACATTTTTTTCTAATTCCTTTACAAAGCATAAAAACGAGCACCATGTGTGTTAATTCTATGTTATTGCCGTCATTTACAAATTGAGAGTCTTTTGCATGGCCTCCCTGGAGCCATTTTGCTAGCGCAAAAATAAAGTAAAATCCTACGCAAAACCATGATGAACTTGCGTATACGTATTGATTGCTTTTATGTAAATTAACTACAAACCTGAAACCTCAAACATGAAGTGTCTTTATTATTATGATAATTAATTTGTTTTATTTATCACTTTATTTGCTATGAGCAAATAACTCTTTATGTAAATTAGTATCACCTTACCAATATGCCGTGTACACGCACTTTTACTAGTCTTGTACTTTGTACGTCATACATGTATGGATATCTCTCTACACATTTATCAATTTTTAGTAGCACAAAGTTGTATGGATGTGCTAGTAATATTTACTTTTAGCTTTTCCAACAATCCCCTAGAGCGACAGCTGACAGAATACGTAAAAATGCCATCGATGTGCACAAAAGTCACACAATTTTACACTACAGGGTGTTTACATAATAGATTATTCAAAACTTGAAAACCTAAGAGCCTGAGAAATAAGGCTAAAAGCAACTTTTTAGGAATAGTATGCTACTTTGAATACTATGTGTAAAGATCAAATGGTAAATTAAGTCGGGACTTTAGTTTTCTTGCTTGCTCTGGCAGGTGCTATTTTTATGCAATATCATAATACAAAGAAAGTAGTAGTCTAAGTAAAAGGGTCACTTAATACTACGCCTAGGCAATTGACTCTAGCAGTAAGTCCCCTATACTGGATAGCTACAATACTATAGTCGCTTTCATAATTCGAAGTTCATGAAAGTCTATTGACCATAATGTATTTCTGATTCCATTTGAAATCCATTACTTTCTATAGACTCCCATAAACTTCAATTTCGAAAACTTGAAAATCACTTTAGGCAGCAGTATGTAAAGTGCACACAAACATTTTCCAGTATAAGGGGCATTTAATGTTTTGTCTATGTAATTGACAAGCAATCAGCCCTCTATACTAGGCAACTCTTTGTTTAGTGCACATAAACATTACGATCACCTGGTGTACATTTTCAATACATATATATCACCCCATTAACTGTATAATTTGCAATTTATTGTTTCATAAGTTTATTGCTTTTCAATTTATCCGTTCATTCATAAAAGAAAATGTTTTAATGAACTCTCATCTCAGAATTCCATCGTTTCAAGCAATCCATTAACTTGCTGTTTTAATACAGTCGGTAAATAACGTACAAGTAGCAATATTGCTTAGTAAAACAATATAAAAAATAATTCATTAGAACTCGGATCACGTTTTATGACGTCTGGATCTTTTTTTTCATCTTAGTTTGGTGCTGTCTACTCCACTTTCACAGCATAAGACAATCCGACATTTTAAGAAAGTATTGCACTTCTGAACACCCTGTATGCGCAATGTACTAGCAAGCAGTAAATATAGAGCAGAGCAGAGCAAATAAAATGTAAAGAGAGAAAATGAAATTGAAATTGACCATGCACATATCCAAGTGAATCAAAACGCCAACCGTACATACGCTGTAAGTGCAAATTGACGCTGATGTAATAGAGCAGCGCTGCAGTACAAATCCATTACACACACCAAAATACTGTAAGACGGCGCAGTTAAAGTGCTTGCGAAATTTCAAATGCTTTCTTAAAGCGACTAAAATAACTTACAATTATAAGTTATAAAAATTTATAAGCAGTTTAAAAGCTTCAAAGTGGCTTTTTTCTTATTATTAGCTTACTATTCACACAAACAACAGCATCTAAACGTAAATCATTTTCTGCTTATTTTAAAAGCACTTATTTACGATTTCAACAAACACAAAAAAGTGTTTTATTTTTATGCTATTGGTTTTGAGTTTTTTCCGAAAAAAGTATGGGATTATCTCTTAAGTCGATAAATTTTATACCGGGTGATTTTTTAGAAATTGGAACAGCGTTTTTTGCAGCGTCAACAAGACAAAATATTATCAGTTTCAATGACAATTTGGCTCTGTTATTGTGCTTGCAATAAAATCCAAAGAGGCAATAAAGAAACGGGACTAAATCTTATGAATTTCAATAATGATTTTTCCCAGTTTTTATTTCTCTGAATAAATAAAATCTGTTTTGACGACAATTTGACCATTTGTTTTATAAGAAATAAAAATGCCAAAACGAAATGAGACTAAATCTTGTTAATTACAATGACAATTTGTTCCTCTTAATATTTTCATGAATTATATACGGTAGTGCTCCAATTTAGAAAATAACCCGGCATAATCCTCAAACCATCATCTTACAGCCGCTAAATACATTTTTTATCAATGAGACTTTAATAAACAGTTTTAAAATTAAAGTTTCTGAATTTTTCTTTTCTTTAGAAACCATAAAAGCACTTACAACGTTTGTGCAATTGGATATTTACACAGCCGTTGCATCCTACCTTCCTCATCCAACAAAATATTGTCTGGTTTAATATCCCTACACAAAATAATAAACAGTATTAAATCTAAGAGGCTGTAAACCCTTTCACATCACAATAAAAAGCGGGATTTTTTCTTATTCTTTGACAAAAAAAAGATGCAAATAATAATCATAATAATAATAATAATAATACAGAGTGAGTTAGCCTTACCTGTGTATAATCCTTTTGTATTGTAGAAAATCCAACGCCAGCGCAATTTCGCATAAATATAATTTCACACAATCTTCTTCGAAATGAACATTCTGCTGTATATGATAGCGTAGATCTCCACCTAATAACAAATCGACCACCATAAACATGTCTTCTTCGTCTTGGAATGAAAACCAAAGGTTGACTAGAAACGGATGTTCGATGGTAGCTAATATTTCAATTTCACGTAGCACGTTTCTCACCGCGTCTTTTGCAATACAGTGCTTTTTATTCATGTATTTCATGGCGTACATTTTCTTTGAGTCTTTCTTCTGTACTATACAAACCTTTAAAAGTAAGTCAGATAAAATAAATAAGTATAGAGATTTTTTTTAGATAACGGTGGAGTGATTAGTATTGACATTTTTTCAGGTTTATGCTGATAAAAAACTATATTTTTTCACCCTAGCGTGTAATTGTGAATATTGTATATTCTCAGTTTCAATAAAAAATGTATCTTCACTATTCACCACTAAAAACACGGCACAAAATTGCATAAGTTTCAGTGTCTATTCGTTTCTTTGTTTTTATAATAAAACAAGACTGGATGTCATCGTTTTGTCTCGTTTCTTTACAGTTTTAATGAAACAAGACTATACGTCCTCGGTTCCAATGAATTTTTGTCTTTTTTCTTTATTGTTTTAATATAACGAGACTAAATGGCCTTGGTTGCAATGGCTTTTTGTCTCATTTCTTTATTGTTAAAAGAAATGGGATTAAACGGCGTTTTGTTCTGTTTCTTGTCAGTTTTAATCAAACGAGACTAAATGGCCTTGGTTCCAATGACGTTTTGTCTCGTTTCTTTATTGTTACAAAAAACGAGATGAAATGGCATCAGTTTTAATGGCTTTTTATTTCGTTTCTTGTCGTTAATAATCAAATGAGACTAAATGGTTTTGGTTCCAATGGCCTTTTGTCTCGTTTCTTGTCGGTTGTAATAAAACAAGACTAATTAGCTTGGCTTTTCATAGCGTCTTGCCAAGTTTTCTTGATTATTACAAAAATTGACCTAACTTTCTATAGTTTTTAGTCTCGCTTCTTTATTGCTATAATAAAACAAAATCAAATTGTATTAATTTCCCTGCTGATTTGTTGCGTTTCTTTATTGTTACCGGTATAATAAAACGAACAAAATTGTATTAGTTTCAATGAAAATTTGTCGCATGTTTTAATTGGCATATAACATAGTTATGATATTTCCATAAGAAACCGACGATATGAACTACGAGTATGTCCCGGTAGTGTATTTTTGCGTTACTTAACTTTACTGAAACCCAATGTCTATCTTTATGGTAAAAAGTTCTTAATAAAAGTCTGCAATCGGATTAGCCCAATTAATGTTTAAAGCTTACGTTATATTGTCTGCCACTAATTAATCTCGGAGCATTAACTTCAGCAGTGGCATACTGCAGCATATACAGTAACTCCACAGATAATAAAGTAATCAGATGTCGAAAACTTCAAAATAGAAATTTACGTCGGATTTTAACTTTATATGTCAAGAATATACAGTAATAACATTACTTCGTTTGACGTTCCAATTCCAATCCCTCAAACATATCAGGTGGTCATAATGTATGTGAGCACAATGCACACTGACACAAACACGTCCTAGTAAAAGGAGCAATTACTGCTCCGTCTATGTCATTGAGGATATCTACAGTATAAGCCCCATATAAAATTACTCAAAGTATTTAAACACTACATTTATAGTTTACAAATTGGTTTTGGAATAAATAAATGAACTGTTAAAATGTCTAAACTGAACGTTTTAAAAATTAATCGGTCATTTCAAAAATAGATTTCAAAGTTCAACGAACAACAAAAATGCAGTTTTTAACGGAAATGCATTTAAATACCAAACATTTTTTTTTAAGTTAACATTAAATTATACATTTCTTAATATTTTCGCCGTTTTTGCAAAGCTTTCTAACTGGAAGACACGAGTAATCTTACAGTGTATGCCTGTACATATTAGCAGATGGTTGCCATGGAGAAGCATCTTCTACGGAAATTATAATTATTTTTCACAAACTTTGTCTTACTTTTCCCACAGCAATTTCTCGTTTAGTTTTGTTTATTTTCATTTAAATCTAAATGTTTACTGGGATGCACTTTGCGGATTGATAAGCAGAACTTAAAGGTATTTAACTGCTAAAGGGAGTTTCCATCAAAATTCTTCATAACTGGCATCCATTACTTTAATGATTATGCAGACGTTGAGCAATATTGAGTTGTACTGTTTATTTATTTAAATTAATGTATAGAAAAGCTCTTTAAAAATCTTTTAAAAGTTACGTAACCATTATTTACCGTTACGGAATATATTTTTTGTTTATTTTTTGAACACCCGGTACCCAAAGTGTCGGATTTATTATAATGCAGTATTGAACTTCTCACACGAATAAATTCCCTGGTGTTGTGAATACTCCCTTACCCGATTGCTTTCAACTTATTTTTCAAATAACTGAACCCAAAATTCTAAAATTCGCTCAAAAATAAAATACATTTATGTATAAGCTTAGTTATTGAGTAGAATTGACGTCAACTGATGCGTAATAATGCATCATAGAAGGAAAAAAATTTAAGATTTATATAATAGTCTGCATCTTTTTTGTAATAACAGCTAAAATCAATCCGTGCTTATAATTACAAAGACTTTTTTAGACACATAACATCTACAGTAGCCATATACGGTATACTACCAAATCACATTATCTTTATTTGACAGTATTATAATATCTGGCATAAAAACTAGCGAATCAACGAGTAAATACTCTTATTTTATGTTATTTTATGCAGAGTATAGACCCACAATGGCCAACCTTTATTGCTTAAAAGACCCCACTGAGTACAACGTGGTGGGCCAAACATAAAAAATTAGCTAACAAAACTTAAAACAAAATAATTTTGTAATATATGAAAAATTACTCAATAATTTAGCTGCAAAATGCTTATATTAGCATTCGTTAATAGCTATATTTGTAATGTTGCAAAATAATATTCAGGCCCCAGGGGCAGTTTCTTTAAAGCCAAGTGATTTTTTATTTCATAAAACCATATTTAAAATAAAATCTTAAAACCAGTTAAAATTTTAAAAAATGTATTAATAATTGGTGTCTTTTTATGAGGATTCAGTGGACCGTTGAAAACTTTCAAAAGACCCACAAGCGGTCTCTGGGCCGCAGGTTGACCATCATAGCTATAAAGTATAGTAATACATTTACTGAAAAGAGAATATCAATACTGTATTTCCTAGAAAAATATGCAGATGGCACTTCCAATGAAATAGGCCAACGTTAGACATTCTCATACAGTAGTACTTTGTTTTCATCAGAACAGTAAAACACGCTTATAACGATATCGATTAAAATGGTTTAATAAATATTGTTTAATATTGCAACAACAAAGTTTTCTTGAAGTCTAATT
Organism: Helicorthomorpha holstii; assembly: GCA_013389785.1. Lineage (NCBI taxonomy): Eukaryota > Metazoa > Arthropoda > Diplopoda > Polydesmida > Paradoxosomatidae > Helicorthomorpha > Helicorthomorpha holstii. Next base: position 15,974,440 of record JAAFCF010006596.1, read on the forward strand.
AGCCAGTTATTTAATTAATTTTAAATATTTTTGGATATAACAAAAACTTGCTTAAGAAAAGAATTTTGAATCAATAACAAGATGCTGTGTAAATTTCCTGTATTTAGTTTTTAAATCCACCGAAAATCTCGAATTACCGACATTTATCATTCAAATCCTGCAGTTTTTAAAAATATTAAAAAATACAGCCTTTTATTTTTGTAAGTTAGTAAGTAAATTTAAAAAGTTTAGATGATAATAAGAAATAACTTAAATTACAATTGCATTTCGATTACCGTACCATAAAAATGCTAAGCTTTTAAAACATGTATTAATGCTATAAGATTATTTATCAACTTTAAACACTTCATTTAAACATTTTTTTTAAAAAAAAGTTTGGTTTTAGCAAACGTTTTGGGTTTGCCAGTCCATTAAACTTCGCTATAAGCGTACTTCACTGTATTTGAATTGGGAATGTTGCTGTTGTAAATTGCATTATACTTTCACTTCAAGTGTCTAAATTATTCCTTTATCTAATAGTGATAAGTGATAACTCCACTTGTCAAGTAAACCCTATTGAGTAGCTAAAGAAAACAATGGCAGAAACATGCAATCAAATGAAATTGCAATCAAAAATGAACAATTGGTTCCTCTTTCAAATACAATCAGACGAGGTCAACTGTAAATCATTCAAATTTGTAGACATACAGTAGAGTTACCTTATACAGAATGGTTTTATTATCATAGTAAGAACAAAAAAACGGGACAAATCGTCATTGGAACTGGTACAATTACGTCTCGTTCCTTTATAAAAAAAACTGAGACAAAATACAGTATTTGGTATAACAGACTGTATTTCCTTATTGACGTAATAAAAACAGTGTTACAATTTAGTAAAACACCCGGCATACTGTACCGGTACTAATAGAAGCGATGCTCATAATTACAGTATTTTGCATAAACGAACAGATTAAAATTGAAATTAGAGATTAAAACTAAAAATCAATATATCGATGTAGACAAACAGTAGATTTACATTATATTGTAAGATAATTATCATTATTACTACAACATTGTTATTGAATTAGTTTTGTTGTTATAAAACAAATAAGAATGACTGCACAATTGGATTAAAAAAAATAAATTTCCAAACTTGGTTAAATTTATAAAAAAATGTTTAACTAAAATTTGAAAACATTACTTGACAACATGATTGACAGTATATACTGTCAATCATGTTGTCAAGTAAATACTATACTGTATACTGCAATTTAACAAATTAAAATAAATGATTTTCTTAAATAGCTTTTCTTAATCCGAATTAATTTGTGGCAGTGGCAAATTTGAAATCTTTACGGTATACTGCATGTTGTTGTAACTGGATAGTATAAAAAAACGGAATCCCATTGAATTGCAAACCACGTTAATGTTTGTTTCCAGACGATACAAATTTTGCTCGAATTTATACATCATAAGCCAGACAGTATTTTTTGCATACCGGTATGCATACATTATACGATAAAGAGATTAAGATTGTGACAAATTCTTTATTTGTCTGATTTTACATAAGCTGAATACAAATAAGTCTCGCTTAAATGGTCTATAAAATATTTTGCTTTGTCACCCACTTTTTCCAAGTATTAGTATTTGAGAGCAACAAATTCAACAAAATAAGCTTTAAATTTAAATTTGCTGCTTTGATATAAAATGGTGATAAATGCCATAATTATATTTATCTATTATTATCAAATTTATTATGTACAGTATAACACTAAATTATCTCACATTTATAATAATAACAAATAACTTACATTTCCTTACTGTCAATCCAACCAAAAAATTGAATACGATATATATTTGTAAATAGTGCATTTCTGGTCTATCCCCTTTTAATCACGTAACATTTAAACACGTGCTTGTTGATCACCACCAGCCCTCGACTATTAATCGCTTGACTAATAAACACATTTTGTTTCATATTCAAAAAATGTGCAGCAAAAATAAATGAAAATAAAATGTTAACCGGTTCATGAAACTGCTTAAAGCGAATTGTTGATGTTTGAAGATTAAAGATCATTTAATTTGTAATGACTATTTCAATTGGCATCAGAAGGGCGTCAAACAATGATACAAAATGCCCTTGGGTTTCTTATTTTTCACCGGTTTGATTAATGTTTTATTGTATAAACTAACTTATTTGGAAAATAAAAGTGTTTTCTTGGACATGCAAGTGTCAGCTACCGTCATTGAAAGCTAACATTTTAAATTTAATATACTGTAGTAGTCGTCAATAGAGCACAGTTCCGTTGGAGTTTTCCAGTGTTTTCAGTAGTATCCAAATGATTGACAGTCAAGTTATTAGTAGACAAGTAACTACTGTAATTGTCGAGTGAGTATACTGTAGGTGACACGTTGATGTAAGTGTTCGTGATTACGTTTCTTGGGATAAAAAGTGATGTGATTAAGCAGGGTAAAATCGTATTTTTATTAATAATACAATCTGAGACGTATAATTGAAGCTATTAACAATACTACAGTATTTAAAGTTACCACAACAATTTCTGTATTGATACTACATTTTACAACTTTAAAGGCAAACCACAAAAAAAGTTTAATGACTACAAAATTTTGAAATATAATTTAAATTATCCTTTATCTAGAAAGCTGTTCCAAAAAATGTAATTTGTCGATAACAAATTAAATTTTTATCATCAAAACCAGCTGGAGGTGCTAAAAAACATGCAAAACAATTATAAATTAAAAACTACTTTAACCACCACGGTATTACTTCGTTAGGCCATCTTTGGCTTTTATTTGGCAAAGTATTTACTAAGACTTTACAAGTATAATCCAAAAAATAAAGAAGTGCTTAAATTGTAAATTGAGCTAATTAGTGGATCAAAAGCCAAAATGTTGCCAAAAAGCGAAATGTGGCCTAACTAAGTGTTGGAGTGATTAAAATGATTTATAATTTATTAATTTATGAAATTCTACCCATAATTGTTTTGCATGTTTTTCATTAATTCCAACTGGTTTTGATGATAAAAAATTAATTCGTCATTAAACTTGAATTGTGAGGAGCAGTTTACTAGATGAAGGAGAAATTTAAAGTATAATTATTTCAAAATTGTGAAATTCATTAAACTTTTTTTAGTGATTTGATTTTTAAAGCTGAAAAATGTATTTCTATCAATAATTGTTTTTTTAACTGTGCATATAAGACTATTCACCAATGTTCACCAGTTTCATGACTAAATATGAAGCTATTTAAAAACAAAGAAAATTTATTTCAAACATTTTTCTAAACTTTTCCATGCTCTCAAGCTAATTTACTGACATAAAAAATGGCAAGTTTTTAAATAATCCTAACGCAAACTGCTTTAGAAATGCAGCCAATAAATCGGTATAAATCTTTCTTGTCATTTTTTTTAATGTATAACGCGTTTACATAAAATTGATTCCAACTTTTACAAGGACAGACAATGCACTGTATAACATTTTAAAACCATTCATATTGTGTTTTTCCATTAATGGCACACTGATTTACTACAGCAAGCCAAACTGATCCAGCGATTTATTATGAATAGATCGTCAACTTTACTTAACATTATTCAAAACTATGTTGCTATAGGTTTCTTTATGTATAAAAAAACAACAGTTTGTCTTTTATTTACATAAAAACTTTCAGCTAAAATAACTTCCGACTACAAAATACGAGGGAAAACATTTTCCTATTCAAAATCAATAAAAAAAAGGTCAACAAAATACAGTTTATCGTATAAAATGCGATAAACGTCAAAGTAATACTTCATTTTTTTTAATTAATTGTGTTAACTTTCATGAAACACTAACTATAAAAAACTAAGTAAGCTTTAGTCTGTCTAATTAGTCTTAATTAATTTGACGATAAGAAAATATGCATAATAAGCATCTTGTTAGAATTGAAATTTTTTAACTACATTCGAATTAATAATGATAATCAAAAACTTAAACGTCATTTACATTTAAATGAATAGAATTAAAACATTTAAGTAACTTAATAGAAAAAAAACTTTTAACGTTAACTGCATTAAACTAAGCAATTTGTTATAACTTAGAATTAATTAGTTTTTCTACTTAAACAACGAGCTTGTTCAGGCATACGGTAAGTTGTTTGCTAATTATACTTGTTAATTTAATTTAAGAATTAATCGTTAATGTTTTCCTTAGTACAAAACAGTTGTTAAACCTGGCACAGTGTTGCCGTATATCGAGTGATTTTCTAAACAGCAACACTGTGCAAATAAATAAACGAGACTAAATCTTATTTATTCCAATTTACGCCTAGTATCATTTGTTCTGTGCATGGTAAACCAGCGCCAATAAATATACGGGACTAAATCTCATTATGACCAACGGAAATTTGTCTCAATGTTTTATTGACGTGGAGAAAAACAGCCAACAAAGAAATAAAACTGAATCGTTTGTCCTGTGTAATAAATTAACGAGACTAAATCACATCAGTTTCAACATCAATTTGTCCCGTTATTTCATACCGTAGAAAAAAGTTCCAATAAACAAACAAGACCAAATATTATCGGTTCCAATATCAATTTATCCCATTGTTTTTTTTTTTTTTGTTCATGATTTTTTTTCCTAGCCTTAAAAACACGTCTGTTCTAATTTCGAAAATCACCCTGTGAAAGTTGTAGTTAGTATAGTTACCATATTAATTATTTATCTCGGCATCTAAGAAAGCAATTCTTTGTGTGTAATATCAAGTAAATTAACTTTTTCAATGTTTTTCATTGTAAAGATGCCAAAATATTCTTTTAATTTATGAAGTCAATTCTCATTTTCTTTTGAGAAAGGAATTTTCATCTCAGCTCTACAAAGTGAGTTCATTTCATAGAAAGCAAAAATAATTTGCATTCCAATGCCATCTTCTCCTCCATTTTTTTTGTTTTTATTTACTTTTTTTTTTAACTTATTGTTGAACTGAAAAACAAAAGAAAAATGTGACTGTTATAATATAAAATCTTTGAGTAACTGATTTTCTTTATACTAAAATGCCGGTACTGGTAATAAAAAAAATTCGCAATTTTTGCTCTTTTGAAATAGCCAATATTATATACAATTCTTGCAAGTTGCAACTGCACAGAAAAAAAAATACAATAAAACAAAACCAAGAAAAATAAATAAATAGATCCCTCTCCGCCCCGCCCCCCTTCCCAATTCATTCACATCATATACTGCACAAGGCACATCCAACATGAAACTCCATAAGATAGATATATGGTTAACATGTCAGTTTTATGTGAAAACAACAAACTTAGTAAATTCCATACCATATATAAATGAATGTGGATTGCACAATGTTCTGTATTTCGGAATCAAAATTCACTCAACATATGTGCCTATAAATCAATGTCAAATGACAGAGATAAATTGTCTTAATTTCCTTCGGAATACAAAGAAAAGGTCCTTATTTTATTTTCAGAAAGAGAAAATATATATACCTGGTGATTTCCTAAATTGGAACACACTTTTCCAAAGTGCCACTATAGCGGGACGAAATCTCACAAAGAAAAACAGTGCCAAAAAAGAAACGAGACAAACTCTTACCAGTTCCAATAGCAATTTGTATCGTTTCTTTTTTGCCTTGGAAGAAAACAGTGGCATTAAAAAACTTAGACTAATTTTTATCATTTCAAATAATGATTTATCCTGTTTATTTTCTTGGCATGTGGGAAAAAAGTGTTCCAATTTAGAAAATCAATCGTTATATAGTATCCATACTATTGCCCTACAAATGTAAAAAAAAAGCGACTGTAATATTTTAAAGAGCTTCTCTACTTTAATATACGACTTAAAAAAACATATATGTAAACTTCAATTAAAAATAAAAGCGTCTAAAAACTTCAAAAACTGCTTATGAAAAAAGAAATATTCAAAGTGGTTGTTGAAGCGTTTCACTTATGCATTTCTTACGCGAATAAGCTTACATATATTAAGATATGAATTTGAAAAGCGGATGAATATTGCTACTGTTTGGCAAGCTGATCAAGACGACGTCAACATAATTTGAATTTGCTGACATTAATTTGCAAAAAAAAAAATTATATTTCTCAAAGCAACAAAAACTCAAGATTATTTCGCGTACAGTAGCTTCAATAAGCTGGAATCAACATGATTTCAGCTTATTGCGCCTTTGGCAAACACTGACAATTTACCCGTGTCTTAAATGTGATGGATATATTTTTTTAATTTCAATACTTGAATGTCTATCACATATTTACGAAGAAGTCTTCTCTTTTTTAGCAAAAAAAAAAAAACTGTAAAAGAAAAGTAGTTGAATGCAAATCCGATTTAACTTAAAACTATGATATTTAAATCGGTTTTGTCTTAGAAGTATCAAATTTAGGTTCTTAAAAAAGGTAATGTACCAATTTAAATACTAAATTCCGTTCAAATAAATTTAGTTTAATACAGGTATTGTAAAATGTGCCTAAACCTATACATTTTTACCTACATAAAACTGAATAAATTTTATTCCCCGTATGACAATAAGTAAAGGGGATTTAGTCCCGTTTCTTCATTAATACTGCAAAAAAACAGTTTTCCAGTTTTAAAAAATTACTCAGTTTAGTTATTCCAAACTGTAAGTTATATACTGTAGAATAATCTTAAAGTGTTTACGTGAATAAATTTTATTGCTTGCAGTGGACATTTTTCGTTTCTTTATTAAAAAAAATTATTAATTAAGAAACGGGAATAAATTGCATAGCTTACTATTGACATTTGTCTCGTTTTTTACTGCCAGTACGTACAGTATGATGATCCTGTAGCACATACTGTAAGTAAAAGCACACACATTCAGTATCGTTTTTGTAATTTAGTCAATAACCGAATTTGATATCTAGAATTCCATATCTAACTTGATCAAATATTTACAATTAGGTTACTTCATAAAGCACATTAAATTTAGAAAATCAAGTATCCAGTGACAAAACTCGGTTTTTAAACTCATTTCCATTTTTAAATTTAACATACAGAATCCTGAATGCCAAAGTTGAAATTTCTATCTTTAAGATATGAGCAATTATTTAATAATTTATTATACGTGATAATTATTAAAATATTTTCATAGTACTGTACGTCTATGACTGAAACATTCAAACTAAAAACAAAGTTGACATTTATAGCTTTTCTTTGTTTTTGTTGTTTTATGTTTGTTATTCTTTTTTATTTTTACTTTGAATAAATTAATGTTATTTTAGTGTTGGTTTGTTTTTCTTTATCGATTTTCCTACATCAGCTCGCAACTGCCTAATAATTCATACCATCATAAAAAATGTACAATTTGATCATTTACAGGTTTTACTTTTGACGTTCAAAATTCCTATATTTCTGTTACCAATGAACATTTTGTATTTTCACGTACACTTCGTATTTTCTAATACACTTTATAAAAAAACAGTATTTGCAAACATCCAGTGTGGTAGTATTGATCAACATGTGAGTAGAAAGAGTATTGAGTATTTGATACTAAATAAAACCTATTCAATCCCACCATATAAACATCCATATACAGTGTATGCCTCTCTTTTTTTTTAAAAGTGCTTTGGTGTCACATATAAAATATACTTGTTTTTTTTTATCTTACGAGTTAGTAAGTGGCCTATTGTGTAAAGTGCAGTCCATGCCAGTACTTGTATCACTCGATGTATCATCTTTAATCGGTCAAATAAAAATAATGGAAAAGTTAAGACTTACTTTGCCGAAACTGCCTTTGCCAATAGCTCTTAATATTTGAAAATGGTCAAAGTTTACTGAAAAAAATAAATAAAAAACGTAATGTAAAAATAATATATTTTAACAGTAGATGTCAATTTTAAAAGAAATAAAGAAAATAAATAAATAAATAAAAAAAACTTGGTTTGAAGGATGTGGATTAATGGCTTTTCCTTCCGTTATAAATTTTACTTCAATACAAATACACAAGTCTGTAGTTATTCTGTTTACACTTCCGGTACATGTATTTGCCAGAATTTTTTATCAAATATTATAAGTTTAAGCTTTTTCATTAATTCCTGGAACTGTAACATGATTTAATAAACTATAACGGACCGGAAAAATCATTTACTATACACAGTATATATTTATTAAATTTTTTTTATATATATATACGTACAGTTTTATACTTTGCGTGTACAATACACATACAGTAGTATAAAAACTTGTATATATCATAAAGTACTAGAAAAAAACCGTACTGTACAATAAAACATCCTTTTCAGAAGTGAAATGCAGTAAATGTCAAAGTACATCAGATTCAATTTATTTTCTATTTGATTCTGAATGACAGCTAATGGTTAGCTAAACAACTGATGCTGACACTTCAACGTACACAGAATTATAAAATAGAATTCGCCAGCGTAAATAACTTATTAATGACAACAATAAAAACAACACTATGTACATAATCAATTACTGTTTCAGAGTTCGCGTTTTGAACTTTCAAATGCTTCGTGATGAACGACTACATTAGATGTACGAAATTATACAAAGCTTTAAAAATGCATACTCAAAAGTTATCTTGAACGATTTGCATTATGCATAAGAAAGATGGCACTGCATGATTTGACGATGCAATCCAATATCAAATTTATGCTGGTTTGCTAGCATCTGTCAGTGAGTGATAAAAAAGCAAACTTATTTTGACTTGCATCATAAAAAAATTGTTTAACAATGACATGAACCTAAAAAGCAAATGAATTACCGTGGATTTGATATAGTGTAATGGCCTACCATTGAATTAATGAATTGGTTTGACGCAACATAAAAAAGCATCCGCAGTAACCTGTATCTGCGACCGGCACAGCTGTGAGATACCGTGCGAGAACACCGATGAAATACTAATGCAAAATTATCATAATCATTTCTCGGCGTAAAAGCGTGATAACAACAAAAATGCAATTTCAACTACGGTATTATTTAACTTAATTTACAAAATTAAATGAGCACCACAAAGTCGATTTCTTTGTGTGTTAATGGTATTTGACTTTTACGGCATTTAACCGGTATGCCGCTCTCACCGCTTCAAATTCGGCATAATAGTTATTCATCGTCTCCGGTAAAACAGTGCCACTAACACTAATATTAACATTAAAATTTTTTAAATGTAAATAATCTTTATACTGTGTAATATCAACAACCGGGTGATTTGTTAATATGGAACACTATTTCTGACAGTGCAAAAAAGGGAAGGAAACTAAATCATTCCAGTTTCAATGGCAAGTTTATTTTTGTCCATTAAAAAGAAGGTTCCATTTTTTATAAAATCACCCAATATAACTTTAATCTTTTAAACTAAACTAGGGGCCCGGTGGCGCTACGCTACCATTTATTTGGCTTTAATGACTAAGTTTATATGTTTAGTGCAAGTGTGACAAACGTTTTGTCAAATGTATGATTTTTTTAGCTTTTTTTATGCAACGCTTTTTTTATTAAACTTTAGGAAGTTATTGAATACACTCACAGGAAGGTTTCTATGAACACACAAAATATTTAAGTGTCATTATAATATTATTAAAATAAGTTTTTAATTAAAAATAGCACTTGCAAGACTAAGTTTGATAAAAGCTTAGCGCCACTTTTTGAGCTAACAATAAAACTAACAGAATATAATGCGCCTAATTTAAATGGGACGCGTTATTGTAAATCACAGATGGAGCGTTAAGAGACTTACGTTAAAAAAGTTGGTTTAAAATGGTTGGGATAAAAAAGATCAGATTAAAAAATGGGCTTAATAAGGTTGGGTTAAAAAGTTGAATTAAGTTAGGTTAAAAAAGTTGGGTTTGGTTGGGTGAAAAAAGTTTGGTTAGGTTAGGTTAAGAAAGTTGGGTTAAAAACGTTGGGCTAGGTTAGGTTAATAAAGTTAGATTAGGTTAAAAAAATTGGATTAGGTTGGGTTAAAAAATTGGGTTTAATTGTGTTAAAAATGTTGGGTTAAAAACATTGGGTTAAGTTGGGTTAAAAAAGTTGGGTTTAGTTGGGTTAAAAAAGTTGGGTTTAGTTGGGTTAAAAAAGTTGGGTTTAGTTGGGTTAAAAAAGTTGGGTTTAGTTGGGTTAAAAACAATGGGTTAAGTTTGGTTAAAAAAGTTGGGTTTGGTTGGGTTAAAAAAGTTGGGTTTAGTTGGGTTAAAAACCAGGTTAGGTTCGACTTAGGTTAGGTTTGACTTAGGTTAGGTTTGACTTAGGTTAGGTT
>JAAFCF010006596.1:15985627-16008234 GCA_013389785.1 Helicorthomorpha holstii
AACCCAACTAAACCCAACTTTTTTAACCCAACTAAACCCAACTTTTTAACCCAACCTAATCCAAATTTTTTAACCTAACCCAACCTAACCAAACTTTTTCACCCAACCAAACCCAACTTTTTTAACCCAACTAAACCCAACTTTTTTAACCCAACTAAACCCAACTTTATTAACCCAACTAAACCCAACTTTTTTAACCCAACTAAACCCAACTTTTTAACCCAACCTAATCCAAATTTTTTAACCTAACCCAACCTAACCAAACTTTTTCACCCAACCAAACCCAACTTTTTTACCCAACCTAACCCAACTTTTTTAACCCAACCTAACCCAACTTTTTAACCTAACCTAATTCAACTTTTTAACCCAACCTTATTAACCCCATTTTTTAAACTGAACTTTTTATCTCAACCATTTTAAACCAACTTTTTTATCCCAACCATTTTAAACCAACTTTTTTAACGTCTCTTTACCTAAGATAGGTTAACCCTAGTTAAATTAACCTAAGTTAGGTCTTTTAACCTAAGTCTCTTAAGTCAATTTTTTAACCCAACCCAACTTTTTGAACCCAACTTAACCTGATTAAATTAACCTAATGTAACCCAAACTTACCCAAACGTTTTTATATGTGCTGACATTGTAACGGTTTTCAGTCGATTTAGAATGTCAATCTATTAGATAAAATTATAAATAAATCAACATTTTCAGCTTGTAATTGAACATTTTCTTATACACTGAAATGTATTCTCGCTTAAAAGAATTACCAAATCAAGCTTGCTGCTTATAGAAGCACTGTGTTGTTAATCAACATTTAATTTTGGTTAAATATTACAAATTTGATTAGAAATGACAGTAAATATGAAATTGTAATTGATGCTAAAGGGAGATTTGGTTTCTGTTGGCAGTGGAAGGTGTGAGTAGGTTTGAAAAGAGCATTAAACCCTTCGGCGCTCTCTGTCCGCTCGACACCCTCCATTCAAATCTGCCGCGCGTGTGTAACATCACACATTCAGTACTGTGTTCTATTCCTCTCAGTAAAAGTCTATGGGCCAAAAACGCCACTTTGATGGCCAATATTTATTTTTGGGTTGTAAATGAAATAATTAGACCTTCAAAAGGCACTCCTACACGCCGAACTGAATAAAATAAGCCCTTAACCATATTTCTACGATTAGCCGTTCAGGAGCTATGCTGTTGGAAAAAAATCATGCTTGTCTTTTAATAAGATAGATTCCTGCTCCATATATATAATTGTAGACCATTTAATTACCGAATATGACATTTAAACGACAGCCGCTTCACATCCATTTTAAGCGGCGTAATATTGTCAGCTGTAAACGCCGGCTTAAAATAAAAATAATATTTTCTGTGCAAGTTGAATACATTAGCGCTATATTTTTAAGCGTTTAGCAGTAATTATTATTTTACTTCAAATAAATTATTTAAAAGAAGTAAAAAATAATGCAGTAATTCCCAAAGCATTAAGTTTTTTTTTCTTTTCAAATTCATCTACTGACTGAAGATTAGTCTCAAGACTAAACCTTAATAATTCTATTAGTTTTTCTTTTTGCAATAATTTTACTACGGTGTATTGCCTCAAACGTTTTACTAAATAATTGAACGTAAAACGTATTTATTCCAGTATTTACTAGAAGAAGAAAAACTTACCATCTTCACTCAAGGTAAGCTTGGATTTTGAGGAATGGTTTCCGCCCATCTTTCAACAGCACAGACGATTTTTCGTTGTGTGGGTTCCACAAGAACCAGCTTAGTCATTGATTATCGATTGCATCTGAGTAAAAAAGAAAAAAAAAGACGAAAACATTATATGTAATAAAAAAAATATCAGTTCGCACATGCCAAATCCACCACATTAACATTCACACACACATATTCACAGTTATTCACCGTCAAAATATTTTGTCAAAATATTCAACGGCGAAAGAAAAATTTACGAGGTCAATCATGACTTGTACTCCATTTAATACACTTGATTGACGCCATACAAATTGTTGACACTTCATTTTTGCCTGACGTGAATTGCTTACCCATAAAATAATAAAAAAAAAAAACAATGTCAGCTTGTGCTATTTGCTCTACAATATATCGCCGTAGCTGATGTCAAAATAAAATAAAAAATAAAGGGGAAAAGGAAATGGATAAATGGGAAAAGAGAAAAAAAAAAGTCCCCCGTTACCTAACTTAAGAATGGTGAACACTGAACGAAGCCACAAATTGGAAACAATCACCGTCGATTTTGTTATTTTGTCTCAAAGCCGTGTCATTACGTTACATTGAAACGCCACATCCGAGCGTCAAATAAGTAAAAAGCCAAAGTCAAAAACAAAAACCAAATAATAAAAATCCAATACGACAGAAGTCAATAATTGAACCGTTCAGCTTGACACACACTGTGTATTCTTGAAAAACATTTGAAAAATTACGTTGTTTGTTTCAAGAAAAGTCGTGACGAAAATATTTAGTTGTATAAGTATCGTTATAAATCTTTTCCATTAACAGCCAAAATTAATTTCCATTAAAGTTGACGTTATAATGGACTATAAATTTATATATACGGTAAATGAATGTCTACAGGTTGCCAGTTACTTCGTTTTTGAACAAAAATATTGTGTCGTCGTGTTGGAATCAGAAACATGTTTTATTGACACAGACATTAAATAACTCAAAAAGCTTTAAAAAAAACTAAAAAAAAATGCAATGTATTCATAGAAATATGGATTGGTTTTTCCTACGAAAAAGATTATCAAACGGTATAAGCTTCCAGCAAAATTCTAAGACACGATAAAGCCATTTTAAAATTCAAGCTACAACTTCAAATCGGATTCCACAAAATCATCATAAGTTAAGTTAGATCAAATAAATCATTATCGTTGACATTGCAATATAGCAATAAATCACTAAGTCGTGATGAATGATAACTGACAATTCATTCATCATAATGGGATTTTGGAACTACTGTATACTATTACACCATATTTACACAAAAGCGTATGTGTTGATCCCTCAACACAAAACACATTGACCAAAACATTCATTATAGCTCATCATGTAATATACAGTGCAAGAAAATATACACGTACACAAATCATTAAATAGACATTGAGATCAATTGATAAAACTACCGCTACCGGTATATCAAATGATGAAACTATACGGCAACATGAGATAGGTGTCCATATATACATGAACATAAAAAAAAAACAGAAATACAGTATAATGATGAATTTCTCAACGTGGGATCCATGTGGGCCTTTCACACAAATCTCTCCTTAACAAGAAACAACATTGCAGTCCCAAACTAAAATATAGACATTTCCATACATTTGTTTCCCATTTTAAGATGATTAATTTTAAGAATAATAAATGTATTTCTCATAGAACTACAGTGAATTCTCGTTAACACGAAGTCGACGGGACCGAGATTTTTCTTCGTGTTAACGGGTTTTTGTGTTAACGAACACATTGGCCAAAATGATATTTTTTAAAATACTGTACATCACATTTAGAATCACTACTTACATCATATTTTAATCTCTCTATTAACATCAGAATAGATACAAAATTAAAATTTAAAAATATTATGCATTTTGTGCATACATGTGCATGTATGCATTCCAGCAAAAACGATGCAATTTTAAATGTTTTTGATAAAAACAAACAAAAAATGTATTGAATTTATATTTGTTTTTATATAAACATTAAAACTTATAAAAATTTTGATTTTCTCTACATTTTCGCCGACGATATATGCAATTTTTCATTCGGAAAAGCAAATTAGTTTGTGTTAACGGGGTTTTATTTCGTGTTAACAAACAAAAAATGTATGGGAAAGCCTATACTGTAGTTCGTGACCGCAATGTTGCTTCGTGTTAACGAGAAATTTGTGGTAACGGCGTGTGGTAACTAACAAAATCCTGGAATTGATTAAATTAGTTAACCAAGAGTGCATTGTATCACAGAAAATGTTTTTGTTGGCTTCACAATAATAACGTTACTTTAGATGATTGATTTATTCACTTTTATATGGTTTATTGAAGTTGCATAACTGTTATTCCATCACAATTCAAATTTTAAAATGTAATAATACATTTAAATAAAATAAAAAAGATATCTACACGAGACAAAATATTATCCTTTCCAATGGCGACTTTTCCTTTTTCTTTTTGGCTATGAGGGAAAACAGTTCCATTACTTTTCTTTTTGCCACAAGCCAAAAAAAATGTTCCAGTTTAGAAAATCATTCTTCAGTGTTTAAATAGTTTCAACTTCTATCAAGATTTATTAAAACGATGTCCTTTTTACAGCTTTAAAGGTTTTGCAATCATCATATCAAAATTTCGTTTTCTTGTCGTCAAAGCGTAAATGAAATCCTCTCGGTGCCAATCATTTAATAAAAAAAAAATTTTAATCTAGTTTAAACATTTTTTCGTGAGTATCATTGCACTGTATTACTATAAATTGTTTCGATCAATTCCCTACATATCTCCAAGGGATCTTTATCATGGCTTTCGGTAGTACCGTTTTACAGTTCCTCGCGACCATTTCGTGATGTGAAAGCACAAGACTAAAGCCATAGTACGCAGTAATAATACACACTACACACATCCACAAACTTTACGTGATTAGAGATCGTAGATCAGCCATTTCAGCTGCCACAAGTGGTTTAGCTAAGTATATGAAAGAGTGACAGACAAAGTGACCAGTCGTTTAACATTTTAGTACAACTTGCAATTTTGTCTCGATAGAAAAGCAATTACTCGGCTGTTATATCAAACAATATAACGGGTGATTTTCTAAGTTGGAACACACTTTTTTTACAGCGCCAATATAGAAACGGTACTAAATTTCATCAGTTCTAATAGCAATCTTTTTTAGTTTCTTTCTGACTATGAGGAAAAACAGTGTTAATAAATAAACGAGACAAAAATCTATCAGTTCCAATGACAATTTTTCCCTTTATTTTTTCCATGGATGAATAATTATTCGTATTAAGACAATTTGTCTCATTTATTTATTGCAAAGTGAGAAAACAAAATGTCTTTTAAAGTCAATTTGGCAATTTTTGATTTTCTTTTTAACTAAAACAAAAAACAGTGTCATTAAACGAGACAAGTGTCCATCAGTTACAATGACGAAATTTCCCGTTTCTTTCTTGCCATGGAAGAAAAAATTTATAATAAAAAAATAATATTAAATCATATCATTTCGAATGGCAATTTGTCTTTAGTATAGATATATGTTCCAATAAAAAAGAAGACAATATAATTATAATGAGTTTCAATGGCGAAATTTTCCGTCACAATCTTTTCATAGTAAGAAAAACAGGCGTTCCAAATCAGAAAATCACCAGGCATAACTAAATATCGCAGCCCCACTCTACTACGTGTCCAAAGCATGTAATAACTCTGTGCAAAATTCGGATTTCAAATCCCCGTTCAATCATAAAACATCCATATTCGGCAAAAGTGACTGGAAAAGTCTTTTTTGAAAAGTTAGCAAGTCGCCACTGTTGAAGTTATCATGAAAGAGCATTGTAGCATCTCCATTTCCGTTTTGTGGACATTTATATAGAGAGATATGCACACCACTTAGGGGGTTTTGATAGCGAATCACACGCCTTTAATGTAAGGACCCATGTGGCGGATTTGGATCTTCAGGGAATTACTCTCTTTTTCTCCGATTTTATGCACCACGCAACAGCATATGCATGCACTTTTGCAAAATACAAAGTAACATTTTCTGAAGCTGTAGTCGCACTCTCACTCAATGGCATTTTATCTAGAAAATCCTCCTATCTAAAGGAAATGAGCTGGCATTCACAATATAGCAAAAGAGATGGGATGTTGGGGAGAGGAAAATAAAAAGAAAAACGAAGGGCTTTGTTTAACTTTCGGATTAGTATTACGATCACGAACACTGTCTACTTTGCTTACTTGCAATCTATCTATTTACTTGTACGTGTTGAATACACGAAGGGCAATTGACAGATCGTATAATAAAAACGCCAAAATTTTGTTTTTTCTTTATTAGAAAAATCGATTCATTTTTTAAGTAAAGTTTCAACTAAGTTAAGTAATTACCACATTATTGATTTATTCCCAAGCATTCCAAAAAACCAGCTCGCGGGCCAAAGTTGGCCCTCAACTAGGTCTGAAAATTTACTTGTAATTGCTAATAATAATTGGTAAATTTAATGTATGAAAAAATAAGTTCCCCCTAATAGGTACTCTTACCCATGGACACTTGCTAATGTAAATTATGCATCAAAATGTTTTGTTTTAATTTTAAAAAAACACTCACTTAATTTAGACCTTTCAAAATATTGGTGGAAGTTAGACAGTAAGGATTTATACCAATTGTATTCGAGTGCCATAAGACGAAATTAACGAAATTGCTTTTGCCAAAGGTTTTCTTTTAAATCCCAAGTTTGTAACTTAAATGTCTCAAAATAAGCACAGATAACACACTTTACAGTTTAAAGACAACTTTCACATCTACAACAGGCTGAAATTTTATGCTTGAAAAATCTAATTTAGTGCCTAGAATTTCAAATGCTGTTTACTTTTGTCGATTAGAACTCCAATAAAGAAACGAGACTAAATCTCATCAATTGCAATAGCGATTGGTCTGGTTTTTTCATTGCAACGGAGAAATAGACTTTCAATAAAAAAAAAAAACGAATCTAAATCTTGTCATTTACAAATCCAACAGGGCTTTAGTAACTAAACTCATTTGAGTTCATATAATTTACTGCAACATAAATATCTTAACTTTAAAGTAAAATTTAATTGTTAACTAATTTAGTTTGTTTTGATCAACTAAGTTTCCAGTTCATGTTTATTGTAAACAAGATACGATGTTAAACCTTATCATTTCCAATATCAATTTGTACTGCGAGTTTCATTCCATGATAAATCAAAGTGCCAATAAAGAAATGAGACAACATATTATGAATTGCAATGACGATTTGTCTCGTTTCTTTTACTTCCAACAAATTTGATGCTGTTTCGGGGTATGCGCTGCAATTTTTAATTATTTTAAGAACTTTTAATAGATTATGTTTTGATTTACTTGCAGTTTTTAAATTAAAAAAAGACATTGATGTGTACAGTAATTACGAATGCGCTTAAGGGTGCATTTAAATTTGTAATTAAGCAAATAAAATGCGTTGCAATAAAAAGTAAAATGTTGAGACTGTCTCTTTTCTTCTGTAAACAAGGATGAGTTTTCAAGTACAAACTGTATGCAATCAAAATGGTAAACTTCCACTCAATATTTATAAGATCAACTCAAAATTCAATCGTTTGATCTTTTTTTTTCTCTTCCACTATAGCACTCCACACTTTTCTTAGTACATGCATTTTCTCTAAATCGATCCAATTTGCAGAAGGATCACATCATGTCGGGATGCATTTTCAGTTTACACCAACACAATGTTGTCAAACAATTGAAATTGCTGTGTTTCGTGACGTCGATAACTTCCATTATCACCGATTACATTGACGTGTACTTTTTGACAATTTTTGTATGGTGATTCAAGTGTTTACGAAGCGTTCTCAAGCTGAAATTGCTGCTTTTTATGCCGTAAAGAAAATTTTTAATTAAAGATGCTTCGGTAGAAAATCCATGCA
Source organism: Helicorthomorpha holstii (assembly GCA_013389785.1). Classification (NCBI taxonomy): domain Eukaryota; kingdom Metazoa; phylum Arthropoda; class Diplopoda; order Polydesmida; family Paradoxosomatidae; genus Helicorthomorpha; species Helicorthomorpha holstii. Next base: position 15,993,280 of record JAAFCF010006596.1, read on the forward strand.
AAGTACGGTATTAAACTGGAAGTTAATTTAATTAAGTTTGAGATTTGATTTGAGTTTTGCTGACTTGTAAATTAAGCCATTTCGAAAACCAAGTTTATTTTTATTTGCAATAAATGTGTTGCAAATGCATAGTTTAGTGTAATTCACACCAAGTAAATGGGCAAAAATCGATTGATCAAGCAACTTTTACTATGCCGAGTAATTTACTAAATTGAAAAACGGTTATTTACAGTGCCTTTGAAATAACTGGACTCAATCTTATCAGTTCCAATAGCGATTTTTCCCGTTTTTTTTTCCCATGGGGTTTAAAGAAATGAGACTAAATCTTGTCAATTCCAAAGACAATGTATCCCAATTTCCAGTGTTTAAGTTGCATAACTTTGTTATTCGTTAAAGAAAGACGTAAACGTTTTTATTTTATATCCAAAACTTTGTAATTTACTCTCTTATTTTTTTCTTCATAATTAAAATTTAATATTATCAGTTGTATTTTGTCATCAAGAACTTATTTTTAAATTATAAATCAGTCTTTGATTTTAGATATCGAAAAATGAAGTTCAGAAGTCGTTATTCATGCACATTTGATGATGGCAAGTGACAACTATATTCTTGGACACGTTACAGACGACTACTGAGTCAATGTGACGCGTAATAACATTAAATGCGCACTTGAAATACATTGCGCGCCATAGACTCTGTCATGACATTAATCAACTGCAGGCTGCGGCAGAACCAGCTGATGAAAATTCAGCCGCAGTTGATCAATGTTATTTTGTATTCACTTTCCACCAGCTTTGCTACTAAATCGAATCTCGCAAATTTTCTATTATAATAAGTGTTGGTAGAATGATTAATTTTGTTTATTATAATTAATCTTGCCGTGTTACATACGGTAAACCAATAATTACAGTAATTCAACGTGGTAACACTAGAGAGTAGGTCAACCATAGCCAGTCGAGTTTTAATGACTTCAATAACAACTTAATCAATTTATATAGCATGTAGTACAGTTCAGTAAACACAACAATGTATAAATTACGTCATTTCTAGAATTTAATTGACAACATTGCTAGATTAAGCTCTGTAGAGGTCTGCAGGCAATGAGAGTAAATTATTTTGTTTGCATTGTAATTTTTTAAATGCATTTTAACAATTTTAAAAACCTTTTTGACACGTTTACATTAAATATAATTTTTAAACATTTATAACACTTTCTTGTGTTGTTTTAATTACTTTAGAAAATAAATTAAAAGCTTAAGCGTTTGCTTGGTTATAATGTCAAATAAAAATGCTAATGATATTAACCGTAATTAAGATTCCGAACAATAAATTTATTTTTTTTAAGATTAAAAATTAAAAAATAAATTCTTGGCTGTTTACATTATTATTAATAATTTCATATATTTTTTATTTAAAAAAAAAACCTTTCATTTTCAGGGGTTCTGAGGGTCTTTAGCTTGTAGTCCCTGCGTAAACTGCCCAATGGTTAATCTTGCATCGATTTACAATTAATAAACTTTTATTGACGAGATAGTTTTACTAGTAGCAATATAGCACAAAAGATTGTACATTTATAACTGTTTTTCAAAATCTTTTCCTTTCAACTGATGAGAAACAGTAATTAAGTAAAAGCAATTTATTTTTTTAATTCCAATAACGTTAGAAATATTAATTACTAAAATATATTATTTTCCTTTATCAAGATTAAACTTAGAGTAATTACACTTCACATTAAAGCAACGTTTCCAATTCCAAAGCTTTTGGAGACCCAAATTCCCATTACAAAGTTGATAATAACAAATTGCTTCGTACTGCAATTGTCACACTTCGATGATAATAATAATAATTAATTGCACTGAATTTTACATTTTTCATATAGCAATTAATCGTTATTAACGACCGTACAATGCAAGAGCCAAATTGTCAAATCGAGATCGTAATTAACAGTAAGTTTCATTATTAACAGAATTTTTGTATGTGCAACGATTTTATGTTACAATTAATTTGGTACTGCTCATCTGTCAACAACTCTGCGGCAGTTATAGCGATTTCATCGATCAATTAGTCGGCTGAGCGAACAATCAATCGATGGTTCAATTAACTTCTGAGAGAAAATTCCTTTTCATCCTTCAATATTTTTCATATACAAAGTAAATCAATTACTGAACCTCAAACTGCTAGTCATGTAATCGATGGTCTCAACACTACTGTGCAGTTACAAGTAATCAAACGTTTACAAGAAAAAAACCTGTTAACAAGAAAAAAATCTAATCTAATGATGTTAAATTAACTTAATAATCTAAAAGCAAAGGATTACAAGTACTAACACATAAGCAAATGGCTGGAAGGGTTAAAAAATTAAGAAACATTGTAATCATAAAATTTCAAAACTTTTAAATTTTACTTTTAAATTAAAAATTATAACAAAGCACATCATTTTTACTATTTTTTAAGCGCAAAAACTGTATTTTTATACGTTTAACTAATTTAAGATTAAATCATATCCATCAAAATGTACTTTTAATAAGAAAATGTTGAATGAGCTTGTAAAAGAAATTGAGGTATCGGTATGTAAACATCAAGAGTATTTACTTCAAAAATAAATTAAGAGATAAAATTTGCAATTTCTCAGACCTGGATCATTGAAATCGACTGGGACCAAAATATCAACTGCAATAATCAAATTTTTGTAGCTGTATTACAGAACAGAATTTATTGACAGAATGATTAACAAAGGCTGCGTTTACAGCTACTGCAACACTCTTTAATATTAATAACTCACTGTGTATCTTACACAGTATAATATTGAATATTTCATCAGCCTAATTTTGCTAAGTGGATGAAATAATCCAGAAACAATTTTCCTTAATACTGTAGGAGCAAAATTATGGAATAAATAAAAAATTGGGTTTTGTTTTTCAGTTCACTGAATTTGCTGCAATTTCATCAATAATTTATATACAGTGACTTAATTCGGTTTCAATCAATAATGTAATAAATTGAATTAAAATAATTAGTATTCTACGCACTGTTAAATGTTGCAGTATGTTATTCAAAATAAAAAAAATAGTTAATTATTTGTCAATTTGTCAAATTTCAATTGAGAAACGATTGTCTTTCATAGCTCCTATTTAAGATTAATTAGCTTTAAATTCATCAAGCAACTTAATTTCTAGGCTTCATTACTCTTCTTAAATTCTAAGTATATTTTAATGAAGTTCCTGCTGGTATTGCAAACAATAGCAACATTTTGGGACTAAATGCGCAACTCATTTTTATGCAAATCAAATTATCACGCTTCCATTAACGTCACGAATTTTTTTTATTTAACTTCATACAAAATTTACTCAGATATTTCGTAAACCAATTAAACTTGAATGCCAAATGTTTCGCTATTATTGCCCAAGAAATAAAATGTTTTACTTTAGTCATCATTAATGAGTTGAAATGAATTGATTTGTATGGATTTGTATGACTTCATGAGACTCAAGGTGACTTTAGTATTTTGTATTAAAATTAAGATTGGATTCCGCAGCAATGAACCTTCATTTACAATAGTGATATTTAGAAATTTTACAATTATAATAATTGGTACTTCCCAAATGATGTAATGAAGTTAGTTTTCAGTGTAAAATTTGCAGACTTCCTCTGCTCAACTAGACAAGATGTTCCAATAATGAAACAGTTATTTTTAAAAGTAAAAATAGTTTCTTAGTTTAAAATCTACAAGTAAGATATCTGTGGATTTAATACAAGAAGACAACCTTATATAACATTATGAAACGAGACAAATGTCTATTGAAAACAACGTAACTGATTCCAGTTTTTTTGCTAATATTTTTTGTCCATAAAGAAACGATACGAATATGTATTGTGAGAAATGTAATTCATTCCCGTTTCTTTATTGATAACTTCTGTGAAATCAGCAAAGTGGAAAATATCAATATTAAGTCGTCCAATTTATTCTTGTTTATTTATTGCACGCATTACTGTACATGTCAGCACATATCTTTTGATTAACATGTAAAACTATTCATTAACACCTGTTTTAAATTATTGTATTTTTGTTTTAGGCAATCTTTCCAATTGTTTCAAATTACCTGGTTCCAAAATTAATCTACTTAATGGACTGTTTCCTTCTGCAATTTTTCTTCCTCAAATTTTATTTACAGCTTTACATACCAGAAATGACAAACGTAAATAAAATTCTCTCACCAAAAAACATTTATAGGCATGTTCGTGTAACTCATTAAATATTAATTAAGCAAATGCGTTTTGTTTTTGCTTTACCTAACATGCCATTGAGTGGATTTCCCATTGACCTTCCTGCAGTAAATCGTTTCACATTTCATCTCAATCGGTATACCGGAAATAATATCACGGCTTGAAAAATCATAGTACTAAACGACCTGTTCCTTCAAATTTATTTCTCCTCATCCTACTAAACTTATATTATGTCGGTTCGACGTTGAACGAATTTTTACAGTGCGAGTATACATCGATACACATACCGGTAGTGAATTCAGGGTGATTTTCGAAATTGGGTCACGTTTTCTTCTCATGCCAAAAAAATAAATAAATGAAAAAATCTACATTGGAACTGTAAAACTTTTGCCTAATGCTTTCATTGGCACGTTTTTTCTATAATTAGAAAGAAGAAAAAAAACAGGAAACAGCCACAGGAAGTGACCAGATTAAGTTTCGTTTCTTTATTGACAATTTTGACATTTTTTCTTCACGTCAAGAAAACAAACAGGAAAAATCGCCGATGGAACTGATAAGATTTATTAACATTTATTTAAAATCTTTTTTTATCCATGGAATAAACACAACATTGAGACTAATAAGATTTAATCTCGTTTTCTTTATTGACGCTTTTCGTCATGTCAAGAAAAGAAACGGGAAAATTTGCCATTGAGATTATTAAGATTTAGTCTCGTTTCTTTATTGACACTTTTTTCTTCAGTTCAAGAAAAAACAAACACGAAAAAATCGTTTATGGAATTGACAAGATCGACTAACATTTCTTCGCGATCACTTTTTCACCATGAAAAGAAAATAGCAGGAAAATTCGCCATTGAGACTGATAATATTTAGTCTCGTTTTCATTACTGACACTTTCTTTCATGTCAAGAAAAGAAACTGGAAATCCTAGCATTGGAACTGATCAAATTTAGTCTCGTTTCTTTATTGACAGAGTAGAAAAAATGCTTTCCAATTTCGAAAATCACCTTGTACACGGTATAGAGAGCAGTGTATGTGTTGTGGTTGGTGGGTACTGTTGCTCTGAACTGAAAAGATTCACGTAAACCAATCGATACAGCGTGTTCACCACCAATTTAACATGCAACACGACGAATTCATCCAAGCAAGCTATAATTTTTACGATATGATTAAAAACGTAAACGCCACAATTAATAGACAGCGTTACATGAAAACGCAGTGTCGATGATTATAACTTAATGTAAAATCTACTCACCCACGTTGTTGGCAATGCCACTGTTGCTTTTCATATTGACATGTGTTGCTATCACTGACAATTATCAATTGCATAATCGTTACTTGTATTCCCAGCAGACAATTATTAAGAATTATTACATAGATGATGCTGATCAATTGGTGACGAAGGCAACTGTTTTCAATACTTTAAGTTTATGCACCCATTCTCACACTTGTTTTCATTCACTAGTAAGAAAAATAAAGTATTTTTTTTTCTTTTTGGTTTTGCTACTTTCAAAAGTCAAACAGGAAACGGCAGCGACAATACTTTTTTATTATTTTTTTTTATACGGTTACGTCCCCTTCTTGTATTTTATGCTGATTTTTCTTGTTGTTACTCGCCTTTATTTTTTAAAGATATTTATCTCTCACTAACAAGAAAGTTCCGCCTTAAGGGTGAATAAACAAACGTAAAAATATCTATACACGCGCACTATGCTTTTGATGCCGCTTTTTCTTTTGCTTGATCGGTATTCAGCTTACTTTGGCTCGCCTCTCCAGCTTGGGTCAACTAACGAAACAAAACAACAACAAAAAAAAGATGCTCATCCACAACATAAACACGTAACGAGACGTATCGATCGGGATTAGTGAGTTAACCGACGCCGCACCAACTTCATCCGTGCACCGTGTATCATGGTATGATGGCGCTGGCTGCTTCGGATTAACAATTTTACACACACGAGCATTGTTAAAGCGCAACTGAAGCGGCTTTATCGTTAGCGTAAAAGCGAAATTTATAACGCCATCTGTGGACAAAATCACCACAACTTGCCGGTGCATTTGACAAATTTTGACAAATATTTATTGTCATTTGAGACATCGGTGGCGTTGCTTTAAATAAATTTACTACGTGTATTTGCTATTGAAAAAGAGACAAAATTTCATCGGTTTCAGTGAAAATTTGTCTCGTTTTTTATTGTTTTAAAAGAAAAAGAGACAAAATTTCATCGGTTTCAGTGCAAATTTGTCTCATTTTTTATATTTTTAAAGAAAAATAGACAAAGTTACATTAGTTTCAATGTAAATTTGTCTCATTGTTTATATTTTTAAAGCAAAAGAGACTAATTTGCATTACTTCGAATGTAAATTTGTCTCATTTTTTATATTTTTATAAAAAAAGAGACCAATTTGCATTAGCTTCAATGTAAATTTGTCTCATTTTATATATTCTTAAAGAAAAAGAGATTAAGTTACATCAGTTTGAATGTAAATTTGTCTCATTTTTTATATTTTTAAAGAAAAAGAGACCAAGTTGCATTAGCTTCAATGTAAATTTGTCTCATTTTATATATTCTTAAAGAAAAAGAGATTAAGTTGCATTAGTTTGAATGCAAATTTGTCTAATTTTTTATATTTTTAAAGAAAAAGAGACGAAATATCATCGGTTTCAAGACAAATTTATCTCGTTTTTTATTGTTTTAGTGAATAAGTTGCATTAGTTTGAATGCAAATTTGTCTAATTTTTTATATTTTTAAAGAAAAAGAGACGAAATATCATCAGTTTCAAGGCAAATTTATCTCGTTTTTTATTGTTTTAGTGAATAAGTTGCATTAGTTTGAATTAAAATTTGTTTTATTTTTTATATTTTTAAAGAAAAAGAGACCAAGTTGCATTAGTTTAAATTTGTCTCGATTTTTTTTTATTTTTTTAAAGAAATAAGATTTTTTTGTTTTTAAATAAATAAAACTAAAATTACATTGGTTTTATTTTAAATTTATTTTTTTGTTTCTTCATTATTTTTAAAGAAAAACGACTAAATTCTATTGGTTTGAAAGCAAAATTGTCTCATTTTTTATTGTTTTTAAGAAAGAAAACTAAATGGCATAGGTTTCAATATACATTTGCCTCGTTCCGTAATAGTTGAATACATTATAAAGAAACTATAAAGTTTTCTTATAAACTCAACATTAATACACATTAAGGTGATGTATTGATGTAAACACAGGTGAAAGATTTAACATTGCTTACTTTTATCAACGATGATGTTTACTTGTGAAATTATCGTAAATAATTACAGTATTGATTAATTTTTTGTAAATAGAAATTTAATTTTTCAGTCAATTTAACTGTGTAAACACTCGGATGGTGTTCATTTAATTTAGCTAATGTTACACACTTTGCATTTCAATATTAAGGTAAGTAAAACTGAAGTATAGTGGTAAGAATTTTAATGAAGTGGTGCAGCTGTGTTTTTCAAATATGCTAAACTTTATGCAAATTGTTTCATAAATGTAAAAGTGAGCATAAAATATTTTTTAGGTGACAGTTTATTCAGCTAATTCTACTTGTTCAAAGTGCAGTTTCCGTGCATAGTTTTTTGTCATATTAAAAACGCAAATTAGACATATCGTGGGGTTAATAAGTAAACTGTTCTCCGTCGTACTATTAATTAAGAAGCAAGACAAATTTGTATGGAAACTAAAGCCATTTAGTCTCATTAGTTTAATAGTGATAAAGAAACGAGACAAATATTCATTAAAACCAGTTTAATCAAGTCTCGTTACTTTAAATACAATAAAAAGTCAAATTTTCTTTAAAACAACTACAGTGGATTCTCGTTAACACGAACGCCGTTAACAAGAATTTCTTGTTAACACGAAGCAACATTTTGGTTCCAAACTACAGTATAGGCTTTCCCATACATTTTTTATTCGTTAACACGAAGTAAAACCCCGTTAACACAAACTAATTTTGCTTATCTGAATGAAAAATTGCATATTTCGTTGGTGAAAATGTAGTGAAAATCAAAGTTTTGATAAGTTTTAATGTTTTCATAAAAACAAATAAAAATTCAGTACATTTTTTGTTTGTTTTTATCAAAAACATGTAAAATTTCATTGTTTTTTTTTCTGAAATGCATACAATGCATATCTGAATGCACAAAATGCATAATATTTTGACTCTTAAAATGTCAGTTTGACTCTAAAAAATGTGAGTTTGACTCTAAAAACATGTCAGTTTGACTCTAAAAAAATGTCAGTTTGACTCTAAAAATGTCAGTTTGACTCTAAAAAATGTCAGTTTGACTCTAGAAAATGTCAGTTTGATTATAGAAAACGTCAGTTTGACCAATATATATTAAATTTTGCCTGTTTTCGTTATCACAAAACCCCGTTAACACGAAGAAAAATCTCGGTCCCGTCGACTTCGTGTTAACGAGAATTCACTGTATATTACAGTCTTGCTACATTAATAAATTTATAAAGAAGCAAGACTATTTAAACGGTTGCAATTTCGTCTCGTTTCGGTAATGGAGAATTGTAAAAAAAAAGTACAGTACCATATTTTTTCTAATGAAACCAACAATATTTTTTCAGGAGTTGATTTAAATTTAGGCTCACAATTACAAAATGTTTTATTAATATTGATAAAATTCATAATATTTCACATTTTAAATCTATTTTAAGTTTTTAACAGAAAATTATGCCAAAATTTAAATCTAAAAATACTAATACATTATCTTATGTAATCAATTGAGAAACGGTATTAATAGTTAATGGTTTCTATCTGAAAAATATAAAAACTCCATAATGCAAACAGTAACAACTTTTTTTACTGTTTTTATTTTATACTGATAATACTGCTTACTAAAAAATATTATACTGTACAGTTCTGGGGGCTCGTATAAAATATTCAGTCAAATTGTAATCTCTTACTTTTATACATGAACCAACTATTCAGCCTGAAGTTTTCAATAAACCCTGTGTGTGCATGTACAATATAATATTGTACATAAACTGTGTACTGTACTGTACATGTACTGGTAGAGTATCATAAACGCAATACACACTGGCATACAAATAGGACACAAACGCAATGGCTCTCAACTTCAACCAAACTGCCATTTTCCATTAGCGTTCCATATTCTTACAGGAAAGTCTCCAAATCCCATTGTTGGGAATTTGGGAATTGGTCGAAAACTTTTTTTTTTCTATAATAGAACAATAAAGCGACGCACTTTTTCATCACCCTGTATTTTGATAATAACAGCTGATGGCATTTTTTTATTGGCTGTCGAGTAGCTGTTTTCTTCTTTTTAACAACAAATATCTCAGGGTAAAATCAACCTAGACAAAAAACCTCCCGAAAATCAATAAAATAACAACAGGTGACAATTATTATTCACTGTTTGAATCCATCAAAGCAGTTTGTATTCCAGCCTTTTGTGCTTTAATGTTATATAGGCACGTCTTTAGTGCACTCAATTACCTTAATTTTTTTTTTTTTTTTTTTTTGGCATGAAATATTCAAAGTTAGGTAGATTGATAATGCATGCCTAGCTATTGGAAATGTGTGAAAAGTAATTAAGTATCACCCATTTACTTTTTCAAGCATGTAATGCGGAATGGCAAACAGTGACGTAATTTTAGCGTAAAAAGGGAAACGGCAAACTGTAAACATTATACAGCACAATAAATAAAAAAAAGTGAAGTGCAAGAATTAAAAGTGCTGTATAACTTTTTTTTAATTTTGTAGACTAATTATCACGACACCAGTCAACTAACAGTACATTGAACGCGCTGTATTTTTAATGCTCAAAAAGAAACGAGACTACATTGCATTGGTTTCAATGGAAATTAACATCGTTATTTATTGTTCTTAGAATTATATTATAATTTTAGTTGCCAGCGTCATTTAAATATACGTTGAGCTCCATTGAATCTTGGTTGATTGGTGTCTTGACGAAAGTGAAAGTGTGAAGCAAAATGTCAACTGCATTATGTCTTTTAATGAACTTTAGCTAATTACATTTTCAGCGTAAAATGATGGCATAAAAAAAGCAATAAAACTAAAATATTCATGAGATTTAAATGGAACATAAACACGATTGCTGAATCTTAAATTGCAGTTAAATTCGGTTTTAAGACCTACAGAAACTATCAAGTTTACAACGAACTAAAATCGATTTAAAGATTTCTGATACAACACAATTCAAGGACAATAATTGTTAATGACCAAAATACAAACATACATAAATAGCGGAAGGAATTTCTCTCGTATTTACCAAAAATTGTTTTATTTTCTTTTATAAGAGTAACTTATTGTACATTGAGATGAACTTGTCTAAAAACATTTTTTGTTCGTGTTAAATGGAGCATTTTAAAGGGCAAATTATGCCATAAACACACGTACATTTTCAAGTGATGCTCGATTTTCGAATCAAACACAACGGAAGATTGATGATGTGAAGCAATGAATGTCTTTAAGTTGCCATGGAAACATTTCCCTTTGTCAAGCTTTATACACTGTCGCCATCTTTTGGAATATCGCCTAAAAATATCTTCAATTTTACAGTCTGATGAATTAATGTCAAAGGAATAAAACTGTCCAAATATTATTGTATGATGCACTGTACAGTGTTTAGTATTTCGTTTATAACTTATCAAAAAACTTTTTAGCAGAATTAATAAAAAAATTAGCAGCTATTAAGTTTTTACATTTTTTGAATTTATATATTGCTAAATGCCTGCATAAATTGTTAATTTATTAATCAAAGTAGAGTACCCGTATATTATTTATGATTATGAAAATAGAGATGGAACATAACCGGTATACAGTAAATGCTATTAATTTTTTTTTTTTTCAAGTTCATTTTAAAGAAAAATCAATTAAAATTAGAAATGAGTCGTGCTGAAATTTAAATTATTGTCATTTTTACAATAAAAATAAACTAATCGACCAATAATTATTTGACCCCAAATTGGTTCCTAATTACGTTTTGCCTTGATTTGCTTCTCTAGTTATCATTGATTTTTAATTGGATGCCTCCCTAATACAGTAATAATAATCAGAAGACATAATTATTGCTAATCAAGGAAGTAGGATAAATTAAAAATTTACAATCGGATTTAATATGTCCATTGTTATTTCTTTTACAATGCAATCATGTACTTAATGTGTTTAAAAACAATTAAGGGCATGCATCAACAATCCCAACTGACTAATAACTTACTGTATATGCTGGTCAAACAAAATTTATTTAACAAAATTAAATGAAAACTTTAGTGCTATTTAAAGTTTACAAAGTTAGATGAAGCATTATACCGGGTGATTTTCTAAATTGTAACACTTTTTTTTATTGTTAAGCTGGCCAATTTCCATGGAAAGATTTAGTCCCGTTTATTTAAAGACACTTTTTTCTCAATAAAAAAAACAACACGCAAAAATCCCCATCGGAACTGATAGAGTATGTTTTATTGGCAATCTATTTTACATAGTAAAAAAACGGGACAAATTGCTATTGTAACCTATATAATTTAGTCTCGTTTATTTAGGCAATAGACAACCCATAATTTTAGCCATTGGCACTGATGAGATTTATAATACTGTAAAAACCAATGTTCCGGTGGAAAATATCACCCGGAATTGTGTTGAAATTAGCTTTTGTAAATTAATATCTTTAATTTTTAATTTTTTAATGTAATTTAAATGTAATTGTACTCTATTAAACAGTAATGTTTATAAAGTAAGAAAAATAGACAATACACGGATAAATATTTAAAAAAAAGCAAAGAAAATTAATGTTATGATACATTTTGAAAAGTTAAGCAAACTTTCGCAATAATTGTGATTGAGCAATTAAGACAGGTAATTCGGCTATACTGTATTGTGATTCGGCGAATATTTTCATTCGTTTAAGATGATATTTGGGCGTGGAAGAAGGTGTGGAGTAAATAATGTACAGTACTTGGTTGTATGTTTGCTGTTCAGTGTGTATATATAATGGTCTTGCACCGCTAAATACAAAAAAAGACAAATAATAGTCAGCGACCACATCGCATTCATACAAGGAAAAGAAAACAAGAAAAAATAAAATAAGACACAACAGGAATCGAGAACAAATTTCAACAGTGAAGCGGAAAAGAAAATCTAGACAACAATGGTAAGTTTCTTATTTGGTCATTCTTTTTTTCCTTCTGAGAACATTATAGGCTAATGTACCACCCAAAAATTAATTTTTACAATACCGTTATAAGTTATGTCTAGTTAATTTGTGGTAATGCAAGCGACATAAATAACAATCCAACATTTTATTATATCTTAATGTTGTGTAATAAATTAAAGAAAGAGCATATAGGTCAGGAAAATGTTTTCATAAATGTGAAGAAAAGAATAAATTAATTTAAATCAAAATTCTTTAAAGTAGCAATAATATTTTTAATAAACTTAAGACGCAAAGGTTACTTTCAATAGTAATTTATGCAAGAAAAAATTGCAATTACTTTCAATAATAATGTGTACCTTTTCTTTTTTTTTTTGATGGATTGACAGATTAAATGTAAAGCAATTCTTGGTAAACTTTTGTTACCAAGAAATAAGTCTCTTAAATTGCAATAATAATATATTATTTGCTTAAGTACAGCACAAAAGCATCTACAGTATAATAAAACCCTTAAAAAAATAACCTATGTTAAATTTCACATCCTAATGACAATTGCCATTTATAATGAACCTGACATTTGGAGAAACCCACTGCAAAATGTTATTAATTTAACCAAGAATAATTGCACATCCATTTTTCAGAGTCAATCCAATAAAAACGTTTTTCTCGTTAATTCTAACGTACAGATTCAACAAAATACAGCAACTAATTAATGCCAGAAAATTAAAAGAAATAAGTCGGTTCAGTAATACTTGTGAATTTTAATCTTAAATTTAATTTAAAAAAAGACCATGAGTCATACAATTAAATAAACTTCACCAATATAAAGTAATTATTCAAACTACTGTTAATTATTGTGGTAAAAAACTGCTAATTAAATAGAAAATAGTAAAAAAAAAATATAAACAACATTCACAAATTGCAAATCATCATTTTAAAAATTGAGAAACCACACCGGTTTATGAAAACTACAGTTAAAGTATATGAAAATGTAAATAAGTACTGTAGATACATGAACTTAAGTGTATTTTGAAAGATATAAACAATTATTAGTTCCAGCAATTTCATCAATATCAACAAACAAAATTACACGGACACACGCACATTGAGGCAAGAGGAGTCTCTTTTAAATCAAACTGCCCTGGATTTTAAATGAGTTTTCACCAGACAATAGCTCACTTTTTAGCGTAAAAATTGTTTAAAAAACTGACTTGTCTGGCTTACTTTTAATTAAAAACAAATAATGACGAACAAATTTCTTAGTACAGTGCTTGTACTTATAAAGCTACTTAGATTTATTACAAAAGATGAGATCATTTAAGCAATTTAAATGTTGCATTATAAAATACTAGCTGGCCCGTTGCGCGTTGCTGCAACAATTATGAATCCCGTCCCGTACATCCCATCGTGTCCGTTACATCCCGTCCCATTCCATTAATTTTCTAATGTGCTATTGCAATCACTATATTAGTTTAATAGTGAGCTCAAAAGATAGTGCAAAAGTTTACCTAAAGGTTTACCATCTGCGCGTGCTGCGAAGGGGGGGGGGTTATGAAATTCACTCGTTCTCAATTTGTCCCATTCCCGATTTGTCCCGTTACCGTTCGTCCCATTCCCGATTTGTCCCGTTCCTGATTTGTCCCGTTCCCGATTTGTCTCGTTCCCGTTCATCCCATTCCTGTTTGTCTCATTCCCAATTTGTTCGGTTCCCGTTTGTCTTTTTCACGTTTGTCCTGTTCCCGTTGGTTCCGCTTCCACCTGTCCCGCCAATTTTCTAATGTGTTTTTTGCATTCATCATATAAGTTTTATCGGTAGCTCAAAAGATGGCGCTAATGGTTTCCCAAACTTTGTCCCGCGAACCCCAAAATTTAATTAAAAAAATATTATAAAGAAATTTAAAAACTTTTTAAGGCCCATAGGTTTGTCTGAATGTACAGAACAATGTCCTAAAATTGTGTGGCAATAGGACAAATAGTTTAGCAATGCATAAATGACACACAAAAACCATCGGACACACAGACAGACAGCCATCCATTTTCTTTTATATATACTGTATACAGGGCCGGCCTTCTATGAGGTGCAGCGGGTGCGTCGCACCCGGGCCTCGCGATTCGGGGGGCCTCCAAATCCGACAAATTACCTTTTTTTTTAGATATTTGTTGAAATTTTGAATTTTTTTAAAAAAAATTAGTAACTTGCACCCCCCAATAATTTTTGGGGGGGCCCCTAATTTAGTTCTTTATGTACAATTTACAATCATTGAGGGCCCCTTTTAGTTTCTTGCACCCGGGCCCCCTCTTGGAGAAGGCTGGCCCTGACTGTATAGAAGATAGAAATTATAGAATATTGACTCCCTCTCACCCGCCATCAAATCCTAAAGTTTTTCTAAACAAATCTCAAATTTTTTAAACAAACTTAAAATTTAAAAGATTATAAATCCCTTCCCGTTTCATTTTTCCCATTTGATTCGTTTTGTTCCGTTGGTCCAGTTCCATTCTACTTATTCCAATCGTCTCTTCTCGTTTGTCCCATTCCCGTTTGTTTTGTTTGTCCCATTCCCGTTTGTTT
>JAAFCF010006596.1:16009352-16021699 GCA_013389785.1 Helicorthomorpha holstii
AGCCTCAGACAGAAAGACAGACACACAGTCTCTTTTATATATATAGACTAATAAAGTTGAAATAATGATGCCATTTAAAAATGATTGCAGACATATCCAATATTACCCAAACCGAGTTTAATGTTAGTTTAACATGATATCACAGCCTCATTCGTTGACTCATCAAACAATTATAAGTAAACTCATTTATTAATGGGCGTTGTGATGAATTTTTATGGATTTTTGGATTCACAGCCATGTTCTTGTCTTTTATTAATATTATAAAAGCCTTTATTTCAACAATAATTAGTTGCCACATCAACTACATCTAATTTTATCATGTCATCTGAGTCATATCACGTCTTTAAAACTTTTAAGTTATATTGCAGTTGCTCTGTTAAAATCTACTTTTGCAAATTACCGGATGAATAAAGTGTTTTGAGGAAATTATTTTCTAATAATAAGAATATTTCTATACAGAACAAAGCAAAGTCGCTGTTACTCATCGTTGGGTGTTTGACACTAGCCACCGTAAACAGTGCTCCAACATCAAATGGGGCATCAGCCAATAAAGACTCAGCTCCGAATGGCAAATATAAAAGTGGGATTAATCCAGTGGATGACGCGTTTCGTAATTTTGCTGCTTTATATGCACAATACCCTAATCAATTTGCCCAACAATATGTACCCCAATATGGCGCATTTCCAACACAATTTCCATTTCCTCAGTTTCCTTATGGCCAGACATTTTATCCACCCCCAGCCCAGGGAGCCCCCAGCTACGGCGGTTATCCACCATCAGGTAACGGTAATCCCTCCATTTATACTGGACCTTTAACACCAAACCCAGCCTATGGTCAATTGGGCACAATAACGCCAAATCCAGCTTATGGACAACTAGGTAACAATGGAGGAAGTGTTCCAGTAGTAACAACTAGACTCAATCGTCCAGGAGGTACAAATAAATTTTATGTATTGTAAATGGGAAACCAAAGAATAAGTTTAAAGTTATATTGATATATTGAATGCTATGTTTAAATTAGTGACCGCAGGACCTGCTTACGCCTCAGTTAGTGTCAATGCAGCTCCTGGAGAAGGACCCCTGTATAGATCTCAAACCGTTACCGGTTCCGACGGTTCCTACGGCAGCGCATTTGCTTATTCAAGTGGCTAAACTTTTACGTTAAAATCATCGAATCTACCGTTTTGTTATTTTGCGTCTTAGTCAAAATATTATAATGTGGATTTCTAAAATTAATATTTGCTGACAAACAGCATCAACTGGCTTTGGATCACAATTTTATTTTTAAAATAAATAAAAAATTCCGTTTGGAAAAAATATTTCCCAACAATAAAATGTAAATAATTTACAACGTGTACGACATATTCGGAATATCATCCTTTTTTCTCTACAGTAAGTAAACGACATATAATACATTTAAAAATATGAAAATTTCTAGAAATATTATTTTCAAGTTTCGTACCAAGTAGGAAAACCTTATGTTTTTATCACGTCATTAAATTATTAATTATAAATAAATTAATATTTGTAGTAAATTGCATGAGTAAAAAGCCATGCAATTTGAAAAACGACACAAAATAAATTAAACGCTATACGGTACGTGAATGGTTAAAAACGATCACGGTTAAGATTTGAACACCATTCTGGAAAATATTATTGACATCATTTGTTATTAATGGAACCTGAAGCGGACGCCACTAAAGTCGCTGCACTCAACTAAGCCAACAAAACACCGCATTTGAAGATACTGTACAATCATGTTTATCGTATAAAAACTTGCATTTTAAATCAGTTTACCTTTAAAGATTCATCAACTTCCTGACAGTGCTGTAGTCCTGAACAATAATACAACATCAACACCGCAAGAGCTTGAATTTTTTCGTTTGATTTTGTCAGTCGGCTTTTAGCTTTAGTTTTATCCTTCTGATCAGACGCTTTTCTTTCTTCTTCAGAAAGAAAACTTCGATTTTCTGTTTCAACGTCAATTTCAGCTTGCAATTTGTCAATCTTAAACAAAAAACGTAAAATTAAACAACTGAAACCTTAAAAACAGACAAACGTATAATCATTTATCGACAACATACAAAATATAAACCTTGCATTTGATTCTTTAAAAAAATTAGGATCTAAAACTTTTAGTACAAAAACAAAATCAGCATACCGCCGATTTCATAAGAAAACCCCGCAAATTACTACATTATATTGTAAATTAAGAAACTAGAATAATCTTTAATGAAACCAATGCAATATAGTTTTGTTACTATAAAAACGATAAAGATAAGAGACAGATTAGTATTGAAACCGATGCAATTTCGTCTCGTTTCTTTACCGGGAAATAATATAGTTACAAAGTTGTCTTACGAATTCATTATTCGATTGAATTACCATTGCTTCTAATTTATCTTTACGCTCTTCTAAAGATAGATTAGCAAATAGCTCTCTTCCTTTCTCTTTCGCTAAAGAAACCAGCATTTCGTCATTCGAGTACTGAAGTAGCCGCTGAATGACAGAGTCCAAATCTTGCTCAATTTCAAAGTCAGGTTCACCTTGAAACAGCCCACTCTGAAGCGAAGTCTATGAAAACATACAACAAAACAAGTTCTTATCAGCATCATTGATAATTACTTAGTCTACTAGTGCTGCAGAATCGAATTTAGACGAACTGTTACACCACAATTTCTCAAGAATTTCTAGCATATTGCTTGACACTAAAAACAAGCCAAAAAAATGTTTTACTAATGCTAGCAATTCTAATTGTTTCTCCACAGCCCTAATATGATTACGAGCAAAGCAAAAATTGTAATAAAAGCCTCAAAATAATTAAAAGTGGTTGATACTACTTTTCTACTAGGAGCTGGAGACCCCTGGGGTGAGGGAGGTAAACTTTTAGAATGGGAGGAGAAAGATTGTTGTGAAGGAATTGCAAGATTGTGTACAGAACCAGCACGAGAAATATTGATTGAACTATTCCTTGTAGAAGATGCGAGATTGGACAACAATGATTTGAGACGGCGCTGCGTCTGCATTAATAACAATAGCTAATCAGTAATCAACCATTCTCGAATTGAATTCGACCAAAAAAAAACTAAAACGATTCTCACTCTTGGCGACCCTAACACGGAACTTGCCATTTCAGCTCCTTCAGAAACAGGCAAATCTGAATCTGTTTAAAAAATAATTTCAGTGATTGTCAACCTATTTTCAACATACAAAAAATTAACAGTTACTTGTTGTAACAATCTCTGGCTGAGATTGGACTGCTTTCAGTTTAATTCCTTCTCGTGAACAAGTTGTGACCGCTTGGAACTTAGTTACACACTTCTTATGACAAACTACCATACAACTTCTACATTGGAATGCTAACTTCAACCAAACCTAATTTTAAAATTTACAAGCATCATTTACTCTTTTTTGAACTCAAACCCAAACTCAAATTGAAATCAAACATACCTTTTTCCCACAAAATTTGCAAAATACAGTATTATTAAATTGAGTGATTATAAAATCATGATCCATGTGTTGACTTCTGTAGTAAAATGTTAAATTAAATCTAAACTTCAGTGTAATTTGTCTCATAATGCATACTCATCGTCAACTCCTTCTGGTATAATGGAGAAACTTTCATCTTCCGAATCCAAAACAAAGTTTTCTTTACTAAAACTTTCCCTAGAAGGTTTCTCTTCTTTGATAAATACCTTAGGTTTGTATGCAAACGTCAGAGTTACATCACCATAACACTGAGTTTCATCAAACCCAGGATGGCGAGCAAGTTTATTATTTCGGCTAAATAATTAATATAAATTGAGTATAATTTATAACGTATTAAACTTCGATATACTGAGTGAAAAAAATCAAACAAATCAAAAAAAAAATTTTTCAATGACTGTAAAAAACCGTAGTTACAGTAGTTTTAAAGTTAATTACTTCATTTTACCATGAGAATAGAAAAAAGTCAAATTCTCTCAGAAACGAGACAAATTCTCGTCAGATCTAATAGTAAATTGTTCCATTTCTTTCTCGACATAAATTAAATACTGTTCTAATAGTAAGTAATTTCTAAACACGACAGTAAATCGATCGTATCAACTTACAACATATTTAAACATCTTAAATAGTAAATAAAAGCATTTTATATACCTTGCAACAGGTTTTGGTTCCGGGGGTAAAAGTTGGAATGTTTGTCTATAAAACCCCTGCCGATGAAATGCACACTCTGTAGCAATATCTACTAATAAAATGCTAACCTATCAATCAAAAATAAAAATTATTCGCTACCAATTTTTACAAATAACCCAAACTCCTACGTACATGACCTAAAAGCATGTCTTTCTCATGCCGACAATTCTTGTCTTGTTTTTCTAATTTTTGATCAGTTACATGATGCCAAACACATAAATTCAAATATTTATTGTTTTCACCGACTTCAAACGCAATCGTTTCTTTCCATTTCGGGTCCTATGTTCAATACACAATAAAATTTTTAAAAAATCGATATATCAACGAATGAAACAAACATTACCTCAACAAATTTTACTGTAGACGTTTTCTTTAAGAGAACTTTTCTATTCGTAACATACACATCGTTTGACTTAACTAAAAAAATAGCTTAAAAATCAGTAAATGCAATAAACAACTTTAAAATTGAGACAAACCTTTCGGTTTATCAGTCAGTAAAGTGCTCATAGGAAGAGTGTATTTTGCTGAAGCTCGTCTGACAGGCGATTGTGACAGTGGAGACTTAATTGCTGGTGAACCTTTACTTCCACTGTCAGTACTACCACTATCTTCCGCATCATCTTCTAACCCATCGTGGGAACTCGATGCAACGGTATCTACATCCTAAAATTTGATCATTTTCATAAGTATTTCATCTATGATCGATTGAGTGCGTACAAAACAAGTAATAAAAAAGCAACTAGCGTATCTTCAGCGCAACCATAAAATCTCAGTATAATAAAAAAATAAGAAGAAAAAAATAGAGAAAAAGGAATGGAAGAAGAATTTTCTTACCCTCAAGGAATTCTCTACGGAAAGAGTCTGAAGTGAAGATCTACGTTCAATGTTGACGTTAAATTGTTCACAAGATTGCTTAAATATTCTAGCAGCTTGTTTAGCAGAAGTTATTTTAACACCATTAATCGCAACCAGCACGTCACCACGTTTAATATCAACCAAGTAAGCTGGTGAATTAGGCAACACTGAGTCAATTACAACACAATTTTCATATTTGTCTAAAAGAAATTCCTGGAAAACCCAAGACATAGAAAAGAAATACAGAAACCAGAAAGCCAAAGAAAAGCAGTACGATACTCTAATAAGTCAATACTTTAATAGTTTGAGAAAATATGCCAACAAGAATTACCTGTTTACAAGTCACACCAACTGGTTGACCAGCAGTTCTGACAACATCAACGTCTCGAGAAAACCAATGGCCATTGCACAATGATGTAGTTTCCACCCAACTAGCACTATCTTAGATAATAATACAGGTATAAATTCATTTGATACCGATATTAGATTACTTTCAATAAAGACTTACCTGCAGCTAAAGTACAATAAACATAAGCGTCAGTGCTTGTATTAACTGGAAACAACCTGCTACATTCCATCACCGTTACTTCTAAAACTCCTTCAATTATTTTGTTTCCCATTAAAAACATCGACTGGTCGTTTGAAGATATGTTGGGCTCCGATTTCATAAAAAATGGCTTGTACCGGAGTTTGTAATTGGGTAAAGTATGCCGTTTCCTCACTGTTCGTCTAATCTATACTTATGACAAATTTAATGTATTACCAATCATCGACTTCAAAAGAAAACCTCGTAGCTTAACTATACTCCAAAAAATGTACCGAGACTAAATTGCATTAGTTTTCATAAACATTTGTCTCGTATATTTATTTGTAAAGAAACGAGTCTGAAATGCAATCGAGATTTAGTATTATATAATGGAATTTCGAGGTTTTCTTAGGAAGCCGTTGTAATATTGATTCAATAACTTTGAAAACTGACACTTACTTGATTAACGATTAATGACGTAACCTTAGATAGCGGACGACCCTGAAAATGTGACTCGACTTGCAAATCCATCTGAGGGTCTTCGCAAAACGCGAAAGACCAATGTGTATACGGTAAACGTGTAAAACTTAATTGTGCTTGACCTTGTAAACGAGTTACTCGAACGGATAAATAGGCTGAACGTCCAAGAACCATATCGGCACTAATTGACAGCTGAAATCCACCACTATAGTCTAAATCCATAGCAACATCAAGATCCTAAAATAAATGAAAATAAATGGAGACCTGGCGCACTATCGCAACGATATAAAATAGTACTTGAATGTAACCAGAGTTATGCATTTGAACATTTTTCACCGAGAGAGATTTAATTAAAGGAAAATGTGTCCCAAAATACAAATCTTGGATCTGTAAAGCAAAACATAAAATTAGTATAAAATCCTTTTTAATAAATTCCTCTTACGGTTATTTGCTCCAAAAGTTTGCCAGTTGTAGTTCCTTGTAACAATTCCTCAAATTCCACGCTCAATTTCTTCATGAACCATCTACATTCAAAATACAAACTTAGTAATTCACAGCTACAGTAAATTAACCCACAAAACAATGTAATTTATTCGTAAAATCTAACTAAATTGAACAATTATAAAAATGCTTGAAATTTATAACTTCTGTTTTAATTGCATGATCTCACCGTCAAGACTTTGGTTTACTAAACTTACCGACGTACTCTTTTCGTGTCATGTAATTCATTAAATAAAAACTGAAATATAAGATTTAATGAAAGGCACGATTCTTTCGCATTTCCACTTGCAGAATTTAGCAGTTTTAACAGCTCCTATTAGTAAAAAAAAATTAAAAATGACACGTCAAAACACCAAACGTCTATTACCTCTGGGAGAATAACTGGGGTTTCGTATCTTGTAAAATTTTGTGGTTTGGCCTCTTGGACAGGAGGGATTGTAAAATAACGACGAATGAAATACCACTGAACCAGTAATGTCACTAACACCCCAGCCAGAAGGCCAATAATTAGCATTCCAAACGTCAACAGCATTTCTTAAATTGTGGATGCCATCAAACGAATCATTAAATTATAACAACAATCAAGTACACTATAATAATACCTCGATATTGTCATTACACAACACTGTGAAATCCTAAACTAGACATTATGATGTTTTCAAGCCTCCAAAATGATCATGACAACAACGGCATTTTGATTATGGAGGATTTGTAATTAAAAACACGCATCATTGTCTTTAATTGTTTCGCTTACAATAAATGCAGGATTGCGTAAAGAATATCTCACCGATAACATATTATTCTCACCCTATTAAAATAAAGCACTTTACGAGTAACTTTCACAAGTTACAAAAATATCTGATAATCAATCACCTTCGCTAAACAGATTGAAGATTTTAACCAGCCATCAAGGCCCGTCATATGGTAGATTATGGCACACGATCCCATACATTTCAATACAGTATTACGAGTAGAGGTGGGCGACTCGACTCTAATTTCGACTCTGGAGTCGACTCTCTCTACTCGACTCCAGAGTCGACTCTAAACGGTGGAGTCGACTCTCTCAATGACGTCACATAACATGACTTATAAATTACGTCACATGACTTAAAAAACGTCATTTGACTTAAATGACGTCATATAAAGAGTCGACTCTATGTACAGAATCGATTCTAAAATTAGTCGACTCGACTCTGGCATAGTCGACTCCTTTTTGTTAAGTCGACTCCAGAGTCGACTCTTAAAAAAGGCAGAGTCGCCCATCTCTAATTACGAGTTAACGGTAATGTTATTATAAGGTTTGCTCAAAGTAAAATTGTACGTCAGAGGGTTCGTCAGAAGGAGACAAAATTGTTATTCGCCTAAGCTTTACTGCGTCATTGTTGCTCTCACTTTCATTGGTGACAATGTTTTGACACGCCCATGTTATATAGCTCTAAGTATGTGCGTGAAAATTGAGCAAACCTTTATGGGTAGGCGACTCTGCCTTTTTTAAGAGTCGGCTCGACAAAAAGGAGTCGACTGTGCCTGAGTCGACGCTCTACGTGACGTCATTTATAAGTCAAAGGACTTGTTAAGAGAGTCGACTCCATCGTTTGGAGTCGAGTCGCTAATCTCTAGCAAATACGATATAGTATACTGTAATTATACTGTATTTGATTACACTATGAAGAAGATTGAAGGCGGGGTTTAGTTTGTTTACATTTGACGTCATAATGGCCGCCTTATTCAGTAGAGACTAGACAAATACTGTACTGTAGAAGTATTTGGACTAGAGAGTTTCAATTATCTTGAAGGGGTGTTCGTTGACCGGGTTTGTATAAGCATTATAATGTACAGTAGAATCTGTTTAACACGAACTCGCGAAACACCAATTTCCACTTGACACAAAACTACATGCGGTTCCGAACTAAAGTATTATTTTACAAAAAAAAAAAAAAAAAAAATACAAAAACTAAAGTAATAAAAAAAAATTGCTTCTCCGAATGCAAAATTGCATTTTCAGCTTGCAAAAATGTAGAGAAAATCAAAGTTTTTACAAGTTTTAAAATTTTTATAAAAACAAATACAAAGTCAATGCAATTTTAATTTTTTTTTATAAAAATAAATAAAAATTGCATTGACTTTGTATTAATACAGTGTTTAGAAATGTAAATTTTGTATCTATTTTGATGGACTCTAAAGAAATAATGTCATTTTAGTGAGACAATTTTTTGTTTATGTATGTTCCGCTTAAGACCAAATTTGTTTAATACGAAGAAATTTCTTGGTCCCAACCACTTCGTGTTAAAAGGTTTCCTCTGTATTTGGTATGGACTTGTATGTGTTAAAAGTGATTGGGAAATCTCTGCGCATAAGTTTATCGCAAAACCTACCAACGCCGGTCAAATGGTAGCTGTAAACTTTTAATTGAAGTTTCCCAAATAAAATAATTATTATACCCCCTTATTTATAAGAAATTTTAGTCATTTTCCCCATTCTAAATATGAAACTTACAACAGTATTTCATATAGTTCTTGGTATGTCATTTTGAAAATAACTGAAAAGGACTAATACGAGTACTATTTTGAGGTAAGATTGACATTTCATCTTTATTCATTTGTCATTTTATATTCTAGTTATTCTAACACAGAGAACTAAATGTTAGAATTATTATTTTAAGTATATGTTTCATGTTATAAATGACATGACATACCGGTAGTGAAATATTTGAAGTAAGCTTTTATTCATTTACATTTCTATGTCTTAGTATTTTCCATTGTAGGTTTTCATTTTACATATTTAGTATCCTTTTTATTTTTTTAGTTTTTACAATATTTGATTATTTTTAGGTACCACCGTACCAGTACTGCATCGATCCCAACAATGTCAAGACAATCAATAATTGCCAAATTATTAGAGAACATAAATGATATTGATGAAGAGTGCTCTGAAGATGACCAGGAAAGTTTGGATATTGAAGAAGACAAATTGAAAAAATATAATGATATCTTTGGCGATGACTCAGACACTGATAGTAATGATGGAAATAAACCCAAAAAAATGAGGTTTGAAGATGGTTTAGAAAGGGAAGAAAGTCTGCTTGAAATTGCTGCTGATGGAACTGTTTGGCAAGAAATGAAATTAGAGTCAAATTCTGGCAGATCACAAATTCCTAATATTTTTAAGGAAACATCAGGCCCAACTGGATATTCTAAACGAAGTATAATGAGAGGTGAAGTTAGAACAGCATTTTCACTGATTATTGATCATACTATAATTGAACATATAAGAAAGTGCACAGAATTGGAAGCATTTAGAGTGTTGAGAACTAAATGGAAATTATCTACTGAAAAATTATATGCATTTATTGCGCTCCTGTATGCACGGGGCGCATATGAAGCAAAAAATCTAGAAGTATCCTTTTTATGGAACCAAACATGGGGTCCAGCATTTTTTTCAAACACTATGAGCAGAAATAACTTTACAGACATTATGAAGTTTATTCGGTTTGATAAAAAAAATCAAAGACATAAGAAATTACAAACAGATAAGTTTGCTTTGATTTCTGAAGTTTGGTCAAAATTTATTGAAAACTGTCAAAATTGTTATAAACCAGGACCACATATTACAATTGATGAACAGATTTTTCCAACAAAAGCAAAATGCAGATTTGTACAGTACATGCCCAATAAACCTGATAAATTTGGTATCAAATTCTGGTTAGCCTCTGATGCAAACAGTAAATACATTATCAATGGCTTTCCGTATTTAGGAAAAGATGAAGGAATAGAACCATCAGTTTCATTAGAGAAGTTTGTCGCTCTAAAGTTAGTAGAACCTTATACAGGATGTGGAAGAAATGTAATTATGAACGGTTTTTTTACAAGCATGTCAATAGCAACTGAACTTTTAGCAAAACAAACTACAGTTGTTGGAGAAATCCGTGCAAATAGAAAAGAGCTACCAAAATTGGCAAATCAGAAGAAAGATAATATGGCACAGTTTTCAACAAAATTATATAATTCAAA
Source organism: Helicorthomorpha holstii (assembly GCA_013389785.1). Lineage (NCBI taxonomy): Eukaryota > Metazoa > Arthropoda > Diplopoda > Polydesmida > Paradoxosomatidae > Helicorthomorpha > Helicorthomorpha holstii. The sequence goes on from JAAFCF010006596.1 coordinate 16,019,902, forward strand.
TAATTGTACTTTAACAATTTACAAAAATAAACCAAATAAAAAAGCACTGATTCTTAGCTCAATGCATACATCTGTAAACCCTGACGAAAATGATGTTTGTATACCAGAAACAATTACATTATATAATGATATCAAAAGTGGTGTAGATGCGACTGATCAAATGGCCAGAAAATATTCTGTTAAATCTAAATCTCACAGATGGCCTTTACAAGTATTTTTTAATATTTTAGACTTAGCTGGGATAAATGCATGGGTTTTATACAAAGAAACCACCGGGGAAAACATTTCAAGGCGAGATTTTTTATTTCAATTAGCAGAGGAACTTGCCACGGAACATAAAATAGAACGACAAAGCAAAATCGATCAAGCAAAAGCAACCCCAATAACACAACCAAATGAAAGAAAAACTTGCCAGATAAGATATTGCAAGGACAATAAAACTACCAAAATTTGTCAACAATGTCAAAGATATACATGTGGGAAATGTGTTACCGAAATGCAAATTATTTGTAAAAAATGTACTGAAAACTAATAAGACGTACATGATTTGTTTTCCGTTATTATTAAAGTTGAAATAAATTGACGTGTTATATAGTTACGAGGCTTTACTGTATATGAAACCTTAATTTGAATTTGTGCTCGCTGGAGCCATTTTAAAACGTTTCTACTTTTGTATTGAGACAAATTCAATGCAAGACTTGCCTGATAATATCGATTTTACGATCGAAAACAGCAGTCTTTTACTCTTTGACATCTAAACAATGAGTATTGACCGATAATGATTTTAAATCTGAAATTTCAATAAAGTAACCCAACAATCATTTAGGATCCCATGAACGTAAATAAATGTCATTTATTGGCAGAACTTGGAAACATTAAGTAACACTACTCGAATTTAAGAAAACGCAAATAAAAATTTTAACGAATAAAGAAACAAATCATATTAAATATCCTGACCGTCAAGAAAGCGAATGAAGCACTCCAGTCTTATGGTGGCAACAAAATAGATGACTTAGCGGTGGCCTGCATATAAAAAACGTAATTATAATTTTTTATTTTGAACTAAGCGGATAATTACAGACCTCATTTTCAGAGAATGTTTTGGTGTAATCAGCTGCAGCTATCTTTGGAATTGCTTCAAAAAGAAGAGAAGTCATGTTCTTGGAATTCTGTTTTAAAGTAGCGAGTACTCCATCTTGAGAAACCTGTTCAAATATAATGACAAGTTAACTTTATTTTTAACTACAGTAGGATCTACTTCTTAACTGTTAATAATAAATCATTCATTTTATTAGTAAGTACAAAAGATACAGTGCTACATTTTGAATTTCAAGGCACAAAGTTGGTCATTCAAGAAATGAAATAGGACATTCAAATCTACTACGATATTAAATTCAGCACTTGAAAAACAAAAATTTGATTTTTAAAGAACTACTGCACTCTCGAGGAATAATTTCATGTTACAATTTAATCATAAGAGCAAGATATCCAGAACTGTATATTATGACAGTAACTGGATACTTTGCAGGTTCCTCCAGTGTCGTTATAATTCTGATAATTTTTAAACACTTGCTGAATCCCAACCATTGTAAATCATATCGGCATTTTTATCAGTAATAAAAATATTCAATTTACCGTTTCACCATGTTCTCTCCAGCAGTCATAATCAGTAACTAAGGCTACAGCAGCATAAGAGATTCCTAATTCCTTAGCCAACACTACCTGAGATGAAGATAACATTAGGTTAATACATCTATATATATAAAAGAGACTGTGTGTCTGTCTTTCTGTCTGAGGC
>JAAFCF010006596.1:16029579-16076449 GCA_013389785.1 Helicorthomorpha holstii
AAAAAGAAATTTTCTAAAATAAAAAAGAAATTTTCTAAAATAAAAAATAAATTTTCTAAAATAAAAAAGAAATTTTCGAAAATTAAAAAATTTTTCTAAAATAATAAAAAAAAAAGAATTCTGTGGACCACGGGGCCCGTTTCGGTGAATGTGCAGAACCCGCCTTGCGCCGGCCCTTACTATTGGTTATTTCAACATTAGCAAGTTCTTATTTTATTTGTATAAAAAGAGTATTTGTTACTTTTTTATACCGGGGGATCGTAGTGTTGGTGTGCCTCATATGCATTGTACTGCTGCCTAGTATGGGGGGGGGGGAGACTTATAGCTGTATCCAATTACATAGACTAAACATGAAGTGTTTCTTTTGCTAAAACGTGTCAATATGTCTAGTACACTAAATTAGAACATTACTGTGGTCATACTGTACGTGTAAATCATAATAAACTGACCTCAATTAGTGATATTTAATTTGTCAAAACGCTTATTGTGCGATATTTTTCACTTAATTTATGGGTAACTCCTTAAAAAAATAAAAGTTGTTTACCAACTTCTCATGGATGGATAAATAGCTTGTAATACAGCGTATAGTTTGGTCTCTATAAATATAAAAAAAAAACCTTGATTAATTAGGACTTACTAATTAATTTTTACAAACAACGCCTGTTTTATCAGACTGACTTCTTAATCCGTTGCCATGAATTGATTTATCCGTAACCATGTGTGTTAAAATTGACTTGTATTTCTTCTTATACACAAATCCAACAAACTTGTTCATATTTTTTCATGATATCTAAATTATTTCGTTTAATAGGCATATTTTATTACGGTATTTTATAAAGCTAAACTATTTTTTGCTTTATTAAAGACTTTTTAATTGAAATTAGTTTTTGTAAAACATTTTGGACAGAACTGATTATATTATTTTTAATGTATCGTATTTAATTTGAGGTATATGTACAATTTCAAAAAATAAAACCAACCCCCCATTAGTTTTTTTAAACAAACTAAATGATTAAAATCTACAAAAACATCACTGCATATGACATAAGCGATAAAAAAATGCAGTTTAATTGGCTGTCTCAGTAGTTCTTATTGCTTCAATTTTTTTATTCTTAAAAAAGGTACCTAATAAATGGCTATGAAGTCAGTATACAGTATAATAAGCTTACTGTACAGTACTGCTCTATTTAAAATCTAAGCGCCCTTGTAAAGCATGTGAAAGCGTTGTAAAAGTGCTCCATCTGTGCAACAAATTTGATAAGAACTCTTTTCAGATGAGATTGTTGGTTTACTTGTCTTGTGAAATCAGTTTCTTATGGCCACATTCAGTAGGTCGCTCTAACGCACCTTAAACCTTTGGTTTAATTAACGCAAAATGTCATAGACTGAGGCTGATTACCTCAAATCAAAATTAAAAAAAAAAAAAGTTGACGCATTGCAATACAATTTTTTTAATAACTATGAAATATATTTCGTTTGCATCTTCTTGCACTTGGATAAACAAAATTTGGTTTTTATCAAACTTTGCCATCGTTTTAGGTAAGTGAAAACATAACTAATATTTACAGAAAGTTATTTTTGTTGCCTATAATATGCAATATTAATTCACTATCTTGTCTTATTTGTTGTAGTTACTAATTTCAATTTCAGTCTTTTTAATTTTTTGTTGAAAAAATTGCTATAAGGCTCCCATAAGTATCAAATTCAGCTTTTATTATAATTGGAATGTCGACTGGATTTTTTTAAGTTATGAATTTTTTTAATTAAATGTTAATTTTATGAAGTTCAGTAGTTTTTTTTTAATTCTAAGTAAGTTATGTTTAAAGTTGAGTTGTTAATATCGTAAACAAGATTAGAATATTAAAAAGTATTAATAAGTATTGCTCAAAGTTATATTAAATATTAATAAATGAAGCCTTAAGGATATTTTTTTATGCAAAATACCGAAAATTCTACTGCACATTTTCTTCGACTTGTACTGAGCATTTGACAAGCTTGTTAATAAAGCTTAATTAAATACCGTGTGGGTTTTCTGATAAAGATTGTTGCATGTGGAAGGCGTACTGTATGCTTTAAATACAGCAATAAATAGTCGTATTAATTATTTTTTTTAATTTGAAGTTACGAGTTAAGTAATCAGAACAGAGTTTGCAGCTGTTATTAATAAATCACATCATTTTCCTTAATGCTCTTTTAATGGCTTATTATAATTATAAAGTTGGAACTTTTTTAAGTTTATTAACTAAGTCGTCGCTCGGTATTAATGACCATTTAAGTAACTTTGAAATATTTCTCCAAATTTCTTATCTTTTTCACAGTTAAGTTGTAATTCACAGAGTTCCTGAAAAACCAGTTAAAATCAAATTTTAAATGAATAAGTGGCCAGTCATTGATTCTTTTGAATGTTGAGTCGGTCTTATGCTTTCAATATTTTGGCTTTTGGCCCTTAAGTGGTTTATAAAGAGGCTTTAAACGATATAAAGAGATTAAGTAGTTTAGTCTATAGTAGTACATTATTTGCATTGCTGGAGAGTTGAAACGGTAAGGTAATTTTCTATTGAGTGAATCTCATATGGGATTTAAGTGTAAATATAAGCTAAATTTTAAAATGAATGTTGTATTTAGGTATTGCAATTGGACGTGGTCTGTATTATAAGCTACAGAAAAAATAACAATATTTGCTTATTTAACTAAAAGTTTTCATTTAATAAGTTTTAACTTTTTAGCAAATGAGTGTTTGAGAATTGTTGATTAACAGTTCATTGATGTTAAACTCATTTAGTACAGTAACCATTGCTAGAAGATGCCAACTTCAATAACGTGTGTGCATACAGGGTGATTTTCTAAACTAGAACATTTTTATTGCAAGAAAAAAACAATGCAAACTGCTGTTGAAACTTACAAATTTTGATCTTTTCATTTTATTAAAAAAAATTTACTTAACCAGAAAAACTATAAAGGAAAAAATTGTCATTGGAAATGTTTAAAATGAATATCGTTTTTTAATGGTATTGCTTTTTCTTTCCAAGAAAAAACCAAATCGGCTTTTGAACTTATAACATATAGTCTTATTTCTTTATGGCATTTTTTCTTTGCCCAGAAAAATTAAAACAAGAAACATCGGCATTGGAAATGTTTAAATTGAGTCGCATTTCTTTATGGGCATTGTTTTTCTTTTCCAAGAAAATCAAACCGAGGCAATAAAAAACGCCTTTTGAACTGACATTTAGTCTTATTTATTTATTGACCATATTTTTACTCAATCAAAAAAGTAAAAAAAAAATGGGAGAAACTGCTATTGGAACTGATCGAATTTAGTTCCCCATCTTTCTTGACTCTGTGAAAGCCAGTGCTCCAGTTTAGAAAGTCACTCGTCAGCTGATCTATAGGCGTAAATAAATAAACCTAGAAGATTGTTTAGTGTATTTCTCAAAAGACGTGGGAATTAATTTAAGAAAGCAATATGAAATATTCAAACCGTTTTTTATTTGTTTGGCAACTTTTTTTCTTTTCTAAATTCCAAAATAACGAAATCAACAGTCTTTTTAAACCTGCTTTTAGTTTTAAATTATTGACAAGTCATGCATTATTAACTGAAAATGGATTGGTTTCCATTACTGTATGACTTTCTTAAGAGTTACCGGTATATTATAACGGTATACACAATACTATAATGTATTGTCAGTCTCGTGTGATATTAATCAACGTTAAGAGATTTGAAGTGGTCGCGTGTGTTGTAAATTAAATGTGAGGCTCATGGATCTTCGTTGATATAATTCTTTATGTTCTCATGAGAACTTTTTATTTATTTATTTATTTTTACTCAAACCGTCTGTGGTCGTTTACTATTTTAGATATTTTTAAATTAGACTCTTAGTAACATACCGATACTGTAGAACTTGAAATAACTGACTGAGAATGGGAGACGGGAATGTTAATTAATGCCAAGTAAATGGATAAAACAGTTGGAAAGTTTGGGAAATCTTTGAGCAATGAAGCGAACGAATGAATAATTAAGGCAAACAAGAGTGAGTCTGTTGTACGTAATTACGCACTTAAAGTAGTGTAGTTGTCACTTTTCACTTTTGATCTTGCTACGCTTAGGGCCATTCACTTGTAATGTACATTTTCATTATACGGCCTCTCAAAGTCTCACCTTTTATCTTTTATTTCATTTCCGTGTTTACAAGTTGCATTCGAGATCTTTCCACGTGTGAAAGTCGTTAAATATCGATTAAGGAATTGCCAAAATGCAGGCAGGTGGTAACTGGAAATGGTATATTTAATTCTGAGATCGAGAGAGAACAAAACTAAATTTTTTAAGTCATTTGCACAAAACGTTCAGTACTTAAGACTTACCATTTTCTTTTGCTGTAAGGCAATTTAACGTTAAAAGCAATTGCAAGCGTGTTTGAAAGATAATCTATTGAAAACTCTGATTAGCTATTTGAAAAAGTTCTGGCTCGAATTCCAGTAAAAAAAATCAATAAACAAAAGTAGATTTAATTACGTAATTAGACTCTGTAGATTTTCTATTCATATCACGTGTGTAAATACTGCTTGGCTAAACACCGAGTGATTTTCTAAATTGGAAACTTCTTTTTCATGACATGAAAACAAATAAGACAAATCAACATTGGTAACAGATCAAGTTTTGTCTCGTTTTTTTATTGGCACATCTGGTTTTTTCACAGCAATAAACAAAAATGGAACAAATCGTTATTTAAACTGGTCAAATTTTGGCTTAATTTTTTATTCGATATTTTTCTATGGCAAGAGAATTAACGGGACAAATCTCCATTGAAACTAATCAAATTTAGTCTTGTTTTTTTTTTTTTTTGGAGTATTGTTCTTCCCAGAAAAAACACGAATGAACATGACGAATTTGACTTCCGTTTTTTTAATTGACACTTAGAAACAATATGGTTCTAATTTAGAAATCACCCGGTATGCTGTACGGTACAGTACAAGTAATTGTTCAACTACGTTGTTTACATTGTGGAATATTTAATATCAAGTGCGTTTTACTACCACGCACAATCTGATATTCAACACTTAAGTTATAATGCTAATTAATGTTAAATAGCCGACCTCAAAATTATTATGCTGCAATTAAGGGTTTTATTTTGGTTGAAAAGTTTGGATGTCACTGCTATTTTTGCGTAATTGATGGTGAAACCTTAGTAACGTTTAAAATGGCATATTTTCCTGTTTACGTAGCTCAATTAATCGCAAATTATTATAGTATCAATTTTTAATTTTAGTTGTTAATTTTGGAATTACAGTGAAAATCATTTAGCGCGGAAACCCTTAACATGAAAAATTTTATGCTAAAAACACAGAGCAAAAAACAAATAACAGATTATTTTACAAAAAATCAATAACGTTATATTTGTTTTTTAAATCAAATTTAAAATTACAGTTGTAAAATGATACGATTTTTTTTTATTAAATGAATGCATACAGTACTTTTGCATGTACAAAATTTATAATAATTCGAAATGTAAATAGTGGATGTAATATGATGTTCTTCAATGAATGCAATTTTGATAAGTATACTGTATTTTTTGGTATGCATCGTTTAACACGAAGACATATTTTGGTCTCCTCAGTTTCGTGTTTGACGATTTTCACTGTAAAATATCATGGAAACGTTAACCGAGAGAAGACTTTCCTTTCTTCTTATTTCGCCGCGCAATATGCGAGTTTACTCGGCATTTGAGAAACCGGTGCTCGGCGATATGCATTCGTTGTTCATAGTGCACCTTGTATAAATTTCTTGAATATGAATTCGAACTTCAACGAATGGCATGTGGGTCATCATCTGAATGTCAGAAAAATGATTTATTGCTTTTAGAAAATGTACTAAAAAGTTTGCCGACTATACCGTATATTTACATCAGTCGTAGTAAAAACTGACGTGAATTTAATATTAATAATAAATTTAATACTTTTCCTTTTTGCATTTAAATCATTTGCACTGAACGTGTGCATTTTTTATTATTATTGAATTCAAATTTTGAAATAAATTGTAGTGGCAGCAGATTTTGGTGACGAAGAATTTTAGAGACAGGAAATCCATTTAGTAATACGAATTAAAACATCGAAAAAAGTAGCCATTTTGATCAATAAAATACATTTATATTGGTTTATGAAGGGGCATACAGAAAACATATGATTGTTCTTCTCAAATTGTCTATCAGTTAGGAACTTTTAGGGCTTTTATTTTTGCATTTGCTTTATAAATGTAGTATTTTTTTAAAAAAAAGAATAAGATAGCTCTACAAATGATTTATACAGAGCAGTAATAAATTTTACAAAAAAAAGTTTTTTTTTTCTAAGTTGGTTATTTGACGTACAGTAATTGTTAGTTAGAGTGATTGACGGAATCTTTAAGCTCGTTTACTACCGTATTAACTCTTAAACATAAGTTATTGTACGATTAAAGTAGTTCAGAAAATGATGGTATTGGCCCAGTATGTAATTTAACAAGTTTATTACTGAAGATGTTATACTAAAAATAAATAATAATAAAAAATTTAAAAATAATAATTAAAGATATAATATAAAATATCATACTGTTTATAAAGATATAATAGAAATATATATGTCAATACAAATAAATAACAATAAGAAATTTTATATTGTTGAAAGTTCACTACTGTTTGTTTAATTTACTCTAGGCTAACAATTACTGTATTAATTTGATGAAATATTAAGATTGCACATCATATCTTATACACAAAGTAAGAAAACATACGCTAACAAAATTGACAAAATATGCATAGAAATAATCATAAATATGCTGTGTATAGTACAAAATGTGAAATAAACGTCAAAAATATGCAATCAAATATTATTCTGCCTAAAAAATCGAATGATTGCTGCGTTGTAATGTATAACAAAACGGTATACAATTTTAAAAAATTCCAAATATTTCAAATAAATGCCAAAAAGAAGCAAAAATTCTCAAAATCAAAAATGCAACTACATCAAAAATAAAAATATGCATAATTGATCTTTGAGTGATGTAATATACTGTATTGCATGTATCATATTAGTCCGGGTTATCTGCATGTAAAGCAATGTATTATAAAAACAACGTTGATTGTAATAATGAAAATAAGTTTAGTCTTATATTATTTTAAACGTTTTTAAGGAGTTTATAAACTTATAAAGTATGTTGTACCATATAACTAACTTAGCTGTATTTATAAACTTAACATTTGACAATAATTATTGTTATTCCAGTGTAGTCTAATTTAAGAATTAAAAGTAAGCTTATTTTTTTAGATTTTAAAGATATTCTCTGGCATTTTCAAACTTGTGCCAACTGCATGTCATGTAATCCTATTAATAAATAAAAAAATGTTTGATTTGATGGACAATTGAAAACGACAACAAAAAACATGCCATAAATATTTTAGTTGATGACATTCCATATGCCATAAAAGCAGCTATAAATTTTGATGTTTCTAGAAATAGTTGAAATTTGTAGCAAATAAGAATCCACTTTTGCTGTTGAGCAATATTTGAAGGGCCACATAAAAATGCAGCAATTTTTCAACGAGTTTGTTGAAGGAGAATACCGTTTCAAACTGAAAGTTTTTGGTTTTTTTTGTTTGTTTTGGAATTAGGAATTACTGTGAAGATTTGTGGTTGCGTTGATCAACTTGATTGCTTATTGGGTTACTTCCAGTGTAACAACAGCGAATTATGCGTTGAACAAAAACGAATTTGCGACGGACTTTTTGACTGTTCTGACGAATCAGATGAATGGAATTGCGGTAAATGCGGTGTAAAACCTCGACTTAAGGGATTAATTTAGAGTGTGGGTTGGATTTTACGCTCTGTTGGAGACTTTCAACGTCAAATTACTGTATGTAATTACGTTGCATTTTCGATGACCAAGCCAAAACGGCATTATTCTTTTATTATTATTGTTAGAAATTGAAACTCAATTTTAGAAGTTTCAAAATGTCTTAGGTCACTCAAATTTCAATTTCCTTAAATCGAGAATTTTGTTTACAGTGAAACACGCTTATAACGACTTTGCTTAAAACAATGTTTTGGTAATAGCAAAGTTTTCTTGAAGTTTTTGGTTGACTAGCTTTTTCAATTAATTGTAGGTTTTTTTTAGTTATAACAAGCCTGTATGTAAATATATTGTTTTTATAGAAGCATTTTTCTCAAAACTTTTTTCAGTTGTCATGGAAATTTCAGGATTTTAATTGTAGTCATTTTATATGGGCAAAGTCAGTGCAAATATATTTTTTTCAGAAGTAGACTTATCAGAATTAGATTTACTTTTAATTTTTTAATTTGCCGAAAGTTGCCAATTACATATATAATTTTTACTAAAATTAATTTAAAATCCAGCATTCCGCATGTTAATTTAATTATCAGTTTAGCATTTTAGTTTTGTTAACAATTCAACATTTTAATTTGGTTAACAATTCAGCATGTTATCTTTGTTAAAAATTTAGCGTGTTAATTTGGTTAACAATTCAGCATGTTAATTTGGTTAACAATTCAGCATGTCATTGATTCTGCATGTTCATTAAAAAAAAATTAAAAAAAAAAAGAAATAACCCATTAACGCGTAAACCAAAATTGCCAATTAAAAACTTTCTAAATATATTATTTTTTATTGATTTTAGTCACAAATAAAAAACTTAATGAAAAAAATTAATATTAATTTTGGAAAACAAAAGGGTATTTTCAATTTGGAGACATTTTTGAAAGAAAATGTATAAGCAGATATTATTTGCATATCTATTGCAATTAACTTATTTTAGGAATGCAAATAATAATTTTCTATCTTAAAGTTTATTATTAGTTTTACATAAATGTAATTTATATCTAGTTTATAGAAAATGTTTTCAATTAATCATTGCATTAATCATTTTGTTATGAAACTCCTATTTCATGTGTAAGTCATATTTCTAGAATAATTAATAATTTAAATATATGTTTTAAAGCTTTAAGATGGTTTGTAAACAACTAAAATTGAATTCTAAAAATTAAAAACATCCTGACCATAGGAAAAATAAGGTCAACGCGAACGTGATTTGCTGGTCTCTCGAACTTCGGTATAAGCGTACTTCACTGTATTTATTATTTAAAAACAAAGTTGTTTTTAAATTCAACCCTTTATCAATATCAATTTTTATACAGACAGCCAACATCAAATTGAATTTTGGAATCGATTATTTAAAAAGAGGCCAGACGAAGATTCAGATAAAATTTCAAATGGTGGAAAGTGTGGTGAGAATTTACAAATCCATTTTAACCAAAAGTTCCAAAAAAAAAATCAACTAATGTTGATATAGTAGTCGAAGACCATCTAAAGATTTGCATTTGCCAAAACGGGCACTTGTTTTGTGAAAACCGAAGATTAACTATAGTTCCATCACCACTCCCAAATGCTGTAACTCATCTGTAAGCATTATATTGTCAACTCAGTTAAGATACATTGATTTGTAAATCTCGTCACGTAACCGAAACTTTGTGGTCTTTTTTTATATTTTATAAATGACTTCAAATTGTTTATTCTGGCGTATGGGACATGCTCAAAATAGCGATTTATCTGGCAATCCCATTGAAGTGATAAAAAAACAGAGTTTCAGCAATTTAAATGAACTGGAAAATTTGTAAGTGAAAGCAAAATTCTAACGATTATTGTTGTACTAGACTTTTATTGTTGTAAAATTCATTTGCAGTTTTATGTTTTTTATCAGATATGTCGGATAATTTTCTAAATGTCCATTTCTATTCGTTGGCAAGAATAGAAATAGGCAAATGCCATTGGAACTGATAATACTAGTCCCTTTTATTTATATGTACTTTTTATCTTATAATCCGAAAAGAAACGGGAACAATCGCAATAGAAACTCATACATTTTAGTCTCATTTAATTATTAGCAATTACTCGTATGCTTATAAAAAAAAACATTCCTGACAGATTGCTTTAGAAACTGATTTGTTTAATCTGAATTTTTAGTGTTAATGTAAAAACGGTAGTCTGATTTTGAAAATCAGAATATATTGACTTATTAGAATATATTAAACTTAAATTCAAGTGTTAAATTTTTTATGTGGCTATTGGTTTTTGATTTTATTTAACTTTGCGCCCATTAGAACGTAAAATTTTAAACCGTGTTTTTGTAATGACTTTTTTTTTAATAAATAAAATCCTGTAATGTAGAGAAAATTGATTTGATTTTAAATTTTAACCCACATTCAGTGCTTACAAATTGAAATTTACAGTATTTTATCTACAATTTGAGTTTGAAGAATAGTTTGTCAAGAAAAAAATATGATTTTTCTAATTGAAGGATTAATTGAACTTAAAACTATTTCTATTTTTTTTTTAAAAATTGTTTTGCTACAATGGCATCACAAAAAAACCAATTAAGCGCAAATTGTTTAACCAAATTTAATTTTCATTTTTAACGCTTAATTGTAAATCTAGATTTGATTATTAATTAATGAGTTATCTTGCATGCTTGGTTTTGCGTATTCATATACTTCAGTAGTGTAGTACGTTTTATATGTAGTATTTTATACAGTATGGTCAAAAAATCGGTACATTTCCCTTAAATTTTTAAAATAAGCAAACTTTTAAAAAACGGCTAATGTGGCCAAATAGGAAGTATGTGGGTCTCCATCCAACGGTGATCTTTACATGTCCGTAACCTTGTTATTTAAGCCTTTTTCGGAATTTACTTTTTAAATGAAAATAGATAGGCAAATTTAGTCAATTGCAAAGTTGTGCGGAACAAACAATCGTAAAGTTTGAGTACAAAATTGTCCAAATCGGACAAACGGTTCGCTCATAAAATGAAAAACACGGTATTAATCTTTGCTTAAAATTGATCCTCAATGACTGTTAGATACATGGACTTTTTTGATTTATAAGGAACTTTGATACTCATTGACATTTACTAGTAAAAAATAAATTCTCAGCTACTACTAACTTACATAACCATCACAACAAACAACCATCAAGAAGATCAATTTCAAGTTCATACAATATTTTCCATTTTATGAACGAATCGTTTGTCCGCCGTAAATGATTTTGTACTAAAAATTTAAGATTTTTTGTTTTGCACAAGTCTACAATTGACTAAATTAGTCTATCTCTTTTCATTTAAAAAATAAATTCCAAAAAAGGCTTAAATAAGAAATTCACAGACACGTAAAGGTCACCATTGGATGGAGACTCACATACTTCCTATTTGGCCCCAGTACCCGTTTTTTCATAAATTGAATATTTTAAAAATTAACAGGGAGACAGATTTTTTGACCACCCTGTATATTTATAATGGGGGAATAACAAGAGTCTTTCCGGTAACTCCTTTCAGCAACTTTTCTAATAATTCTATTATGATAGATGTCTCTAGTGATTAATATCATTCATATCATCTTTATATTGCAAACGGTTTTAGTTGGTAATCAATAGTTAATTCTTGACTTTCTTAATTGTAAGGTTTCAGCTAACCAAAATCCCAAAAAGCAAATTACTGCAGTGAATCAAGAAAACTAGTTGTTTTATTAAAACTTGAAATCCGATTTGTATTTAATGTTCCAATAATCATATATAAATTGTAGGACTTTCGGTATCTGATAAATAATGGGAATTCCTGTATTTTACGGAAATAATGTAATAGTCTAGACTTTTCTAGCAATTTTTATTGTAACTTAGCAACAGATTCAATAATGAAGGCTATATGTTCTCTTGTTGACTATGAAAATGCAGTATTGTTGTATGTTACGGATGGCATTGGTCTAAAACATAAAATTGCATTTGAATTTTTTTTGTTCAGGCAAAAGTGAGGTGTTTGTCAAGCATTATAATAATACAGTTCTTAATAGATTACTTTCAAATTGTCGTATTAAACAAATTGAAAACGGATCATTTGATGAACTAAAAATGCTGAAAAATTTGTGAGTTTTCATTTATTCTACTTACTGGTTAAATCAAAGTAAAGCTTCTAATAAAAATCAGTGCTAATCAATTAGCAGTTAACAAATGAAGTTAATTAAGCTTAAAAAAAACATTGATTTTTTGATTTATATAAAAAAAAATAGCATCAAAATTTACTTTAATAGACGCAATCATTAATTTTTTCTAAGAATTACTAATTTTTTTTCTTGTTAATAAGAAGCGATAAGTAAATGCAAATTTAATTATCTGAGAAAGATAACTGTGATATTTGTGAAAGATATCTGTGAAATTTTGATGTTAAAAAATTTTACCAAAAAAAAAGTAACTACAGTGTTTGATCTAAAGCAAAATTTGAATAATAAATTAAAGATTTGTTAGAAACTTTTCGAGTTGCAAATTAAAATTTCCCAAAATGGCTGTTGAAGTTCTACTTTAATTTGACATGACTGAAACTAGTGCTGATATTTACTACATGTTTAATTGTTTATGCAGTTTGCAATGGTAGCAAATAAATGGAAATGAAAGAGTTTATTTATAGTTGACATCATTTTAACTTTTTGTTATAATTTAAAGTAGCTGAATCTCATCTTAACAATTAAGTTAAGTTGCAACCTACGAGTAATTTTTAATTGCTTCAAGCTTTCAATAAGAATCTATTTAAAGCGTTTGTATAAGCTTACTATGACATAAAAACTGTAACTCATCCAAAAAAAAAAACTCTCAGGACTTTTCTATGTAGTAAATATTCGTATTGGGTTTCAGCTTTTATTTATAAGCCAAAATAACATAAAGCATGTGTACATTTTGTGAAGACCATGAAAACTTGTCTGTTATTATTATTATCGTAGATATCTGACCGGAAATCAGTTAGAATCAATCGAAAACGAAACATTTAGACATAATAACAAACTGCTGACTTTGTAAGTAGAAAAACTTCAAATGAAAGTAATATTTATCATAAAAAAAATTCTTTAATATTGGCATGCCTGCGCTGTACTTTCACCTTCAATTTCAAACATTTTTTTTTATGGTTGGTGGAATTTTTCTTTCTGGATTTTTTTTTTTTTTTTTTGGATCAACAGGGATTTGAGTTTCAATCATATTTTCGAATTAGCTGAGGACAATTTTATTGGTTTGGAGCAGCTGGAGGACTTGTAAGTGTCTTTTTTTGTTATTTTTTAAACAAAAATATTCTGCTATTTATATTAAAATTGGCTCAAAAAATGCAGGAAAATCTCATTGTATAAAAATGAACTCTGATTAAAGTTTAAAAGTTAATGACATTTGGGATTTTTGCCATGTAGCTTTGGACAAGTTCTGTCTCACCTTTAATAACAGTCAAATTAGCGAGTCAAGTTAGAGAGTAATTAACCGATATTTAATTAAATTACAAATGTTAATTAGCTAAACAATAAACCAATCGCATAAAAGTAGATCAACACTTAAACACTAAATTATTTAAACCTCACTGCATTATTTCATAAGCAATTAAGAAACGAGACAAATTTCAGTTGAAAACATTTTCGTCTGGTTTTTTGTTTTGTTCAATCGTTTGTTTACTGAAACCGATGCCATTTTTTAAGGTACTTTAAGAATACAAAACAAATTGGTTTAGAAACAGATGCAGTTTTGTCTTACATGATTAAAACAATAAAAAAACGAGATAAATATCTATTGAAAGCAATTCACTTTAGTCTCATTTCTTGATTGGGAAAACGTGAAATAACGAGATTTTCTTACGAAAACGACAAAATTCTTGCTTATGTGTTATTTGTTTTGCAATATTTTGCATAATAACATTAATTTCGAGTATAGAATTATCGGTATAAATCAATAATCGTAATTTTAGATTTATACACATATATTTCAACTAATAATTGACTTATTTAGCGCAAAGCTATTATACGTTAATTTGATTATTAAAGTAACTTACTGGATGCTTTGAGCGACATCCATCAAGACTACTAATTTATTTTTAATTGTGGAACTGTGATTATATTGCAGAGATCTTAGAGGCAATCAGTTAACTTCTCTTAAAACTGGAGTGTTTCGTCACTTAAAACATCTTAGAGCGCTGTAAGATAATTAGACTCTTTCATCATTATTTTAAGTGACGTTGTAATAACTTAAAGATGTTTGCAGGTACTTAAACCGGAACCAGATCTTGCAGATTACAGCAGGTGTATTCCATCACTTGATTCATCTGCGTTTACTGTAAATCCTTTATCATCATTCTTAAAGTCTTTATACCGTAATAGGATGAACGATTGTTATAGAATTGGTTATTTAATGCACGTAGGTACCTGACTCATAATAAAATTCATCATCTTGGACCTAAGGCGTTTGATGGATTAGCAGGGCTGGAAGGACTGTGAGTGATAAATTCATAATCAACTTCTAATTTAATTTTTGCTGTACAAGCAAGATGTTATTAAAAGTTTTATGCAACTAAATTTTACTCCCACACTATTTTAAAAAAATTAATACTGTATTTGCATGTACAGGTACGTGTAAATGATGTAATTGTGTGGGACATTAATTTTTAACGTTGTTTTAGCGACACTTTTAAGAGATTTGTGAGTCTTTTAAGACATATTCAATGAAATTCTACTTAAACATTCTACGTAATTATTATAATTCGACATAACGTAAAATTAATCATGACGTATTTTTTATGCATGATGTAAGTCTGAATAACTTGAAATTCTAAAGAAAGTGAAATTTTGAACAACGTAAAATTATAAATAACGTGAAATTCTGTATAACATAAAATTCTCAACAACGTAAAATTCCAAATAGCGTAAAATACTAAATGACATAGAATTTGAATGACGCAAAACTTTAAATAACGTAAAATTCTAAATAACGTAAAATTCTAAATAACGTAATATTCTAAATAACGTAAAATTCTAAATAACGTACAGTGAATTCTCGTTAACACGAACTCGACGGGACCGAGATTTTTGTTCGTGTTAACGGGGTTTCGTGTTAACGAACACATGCAAAATCTAATATATAATGGCCAAAATGACATTTTTTAGAGTAAATCACATTTAAACTCACTATTTACATCATAATTGAATCATTATTTACATCATAAGTGATACCAAATTTAAATTTCAAAATATTATGCATTTTGTGCATTCATATGCATGTATGCATTTCAGAAAAAACAACGCAATTTTAAATTTTTGTCATAAAAACAAACAAAAAATGTATTGAATTTGTATTTGTTTTTATAAAAACATTAAAATTTATCAAAATTTTGATTTTCTCTACATTTTCGCCGACGATATACGAAATTTTTCATTTGGAGAAGCAAACTTTGTTCGTGCAAACGGGGTTTTACTTCGTGTTAACGAACAAAACATGTATGGGAAAGCCTATACTGTAGTTCGGGACCGCAATGTTGCTTCGTGTTAACGAGAAATTCGTGGTAACGGGGTTCGTGTTAACGAGAATCCACTGTATTTCTAAATTCTAAACAATGTTAAATTCTGAATAACGTAAACTTATGAAAAATGTAAAATTCGGAATTAACGTGAAATTCCAATTAGCTTGAAATTGTAAATAACGTAAAATTACGAATAATTAGAAATTCTGATCAGCTTTAAATTCTGAACAGCTTTAAATTCTAAACAGCTTTAAATTCTAAATAACGTACAATTATGAATAACGTGAAATTGTGAATAAAATAAAATTACAGCAAAAGTAAAATTCTAAATAATTTAAAATTCTCAATTACAGTTAATTTTAAATAACATGAAATTGTGAATGACGTACAATTTTGCATTACGTAAAATTCAGTACTACGTGAAATTTGATATAACGTATAACAAATAAAACAAAATAAAACATAAACAATTAATTTTTTGAGTTTCGTTAAAATATATCTAAGCAAGCATGTAGGCATTTAAAAATAAATTTTTACTTATTTTTGATAGATTTCTGTCAATTAATAATCTCGAAGAAATTGAAACTTCATCTTTTGAATGTTTACCCAACTTAGTGCATCTGTTAAGTATAAAAAGTTACTATCAGTCATTTGTTTGTTGGTAACTTGAGTACCGTTTTAGTAACAATGTTATTGTTTTTAAATTTATTTAGAGATCTATCTCAAAATCGATTATCTCATTTTGCCATTGATGCATTCCACCCGTTACTTCGCTTGGAGTTGATGCAAGTGCTAGAAACAAAATATAAATGAAAAGAGTAAATGAAAGGAATACAAAGGACTTAATTAAATTCTTCTTTATTGCAGAAACCTCAGGGGAAATCCATTTCGTCGAATATCTCAACAACTGTTGCAGCCACTCACCCGATTAACCCACATGTATGTCCCTCATTACAACTCCTTAATAAACAAATTAATCCCAAAGCGATATCATTAGTCGTGAGAGATAACAATTTATCAAGCGTCAAAAGCGCTAATACACGTAATAGATTAAGGCAAATAATTTCAAACATTTGGCAAATGTCCCACTAACTTGGGCGAAAGTTTTATTCTCATAATTATTAATCATTTTATTCAAATGAATAATACATTTGCAATTTTTATACGCAATTTTCTCACTTTAATACCGTATTTTGAAAGTTATTTAAAATTACATGGTTCTACTGGATAATTTTTATAAATTAAAACACTTTTTTTTTAACCCATGGGCACAAATGAACAAAAAATAAGCTCGTCGTCATTTGAACTGATAGTTTTGCCTAAGTTAAGAAAAATCGGAAGTATTTACTATTGAGACTGTTAAAAATTTGTCTCGCTTATTTATTTGCATTTCTTTTCATGACAAAGAAACAGAAAAAATTGCTCTAAAAATCGTAATTAGCTCTTTAACGCATGAATTTTCAAATTAAAATTTCTGTTTTTGATAAATAACATGAAAAAACAATATAAAAAATTTAGTTCAATTTTATTATGTAATTTTTTATATGCAAAATTGCATCACTGTGCATTAGTGGCATTTTGTGTATCAGTCTTAGCCCATGGGCTTTCACGTATTTTTTATGTCATAGTCATTACTATTCATTATATTTCTTTAAAAAAAAACAACATATTTTATAGGTTTTTATTTTTATTTTGTAAATATTAAACAGATTACAAAGAGTTATTATTATTAATGTTGTCAAGGTAAATTCAAAGTTGATGCATGGCATTCCCATACCCAATGCGAAGACAACTGTGCTTAGAAAGCGATTTTATTCACTGTATTATATTGTTGTTAGAGCTTCAAAAACACACTAATTGCATCTCAGAGCATAACCATATGATTTTTATGTTTTTATAACAAATCTGCTATAAAATATGCAAGAAATACATATTATATTATGCAGCATCTGACAAAATGCATTAGCCAACGTTGATACACATGGTGCAATTAACGCATGTTGATGTAAACTTGAGTTGCCCTTATTTTTACCTATAAAGTAAGTTGTCTGTTTATGGATTTTATCCAATAATATAAAAAAATCCCAAAATCCACTTTCCAAATCGGCAAAATAACACTATTATGGTTCAAAAACTTTAAATGACTAAAATCAGCTAAAAATAGGTTAAAAGATGAAAAACAAATGCAATATTCCAACAAAAAAAAATGTTGGCATAACATTTTTGATATAAAAGACAGCCATATTTAAACAAATGTGCATTACTATGCATTAACAAGCTAAATTGATAATATTTAATGCCGACTGTTTTTTTTTGCCGACTAGAATTTGTTTTTGAAAATAAACGGGAATTGTCGCCATTGGAATCCATGATAATTTGTCCCGTTTATTTATTGGCACTATTTTTTAAGTAAAGTTGCTACTAGAACAGTTATTATCTGGTTATTTAATTGACATTGGAAAAACCAGTGTTTAAATTTTGAATATTTCCCATATATTTGTTTCATGAATTAAGAACCACGCGACTAAATTAGTTCAATACAAAATTGAACTGTTTAGATATTTAAATATTATTCAGAAGTAAAATTGTTCAATAAATTTTTTTTTAGTTATTTTCAGGAATTTCATTTATGTGGATATGCTCTTCACGTGAGAGTTTGTGAACCAAAAAGCGATGGAATTTCCAGTTTAGAGAATTTATTGGACAACGTAATATTACGCGTCAGTGTGTGGATTGTCGCCATCATTGCTTGTGTTGGAAATCTATTAGTCTTAATAGGAAGATTGCTCATCAATGAACTTAATCAGGTTCACTCGTTTTATATTAAAAGTCTGAGTGTGTCTGACTTTCTCATGGGGATTTATCTTCTTATCATCGCTTCTTACGACGTTCATTTTCGAGGGCGTTATATTCAAGTGGATGAGAAATGGCGTCATAGTTGGCAGTGCCAATTCTCCGGTTTCCTCAGGTAATTTAATCAAAGTAACTCTCTTTTTTTTATTTAGCTTATTTAGTTTTTGTGTTATACAGTATTATTGTTTTATCTAGCACTTTGTCATCTGAAGCATCTGTTTTCACTCTCACAGTCATTACTTATGACCGATATTTTTCCATTTCACGCCCATTGTCGCTGCAAAGACGGACACGGAAATTTGCTACTGTTTGCACCGTCTCCTTGTGGTCATCCGCTTTAATCATTTCATCACTTCCGTTGCTTCCGATATCTTACTATGGAACCGAGTTTTATGGAAATAACGGCGTCTGTCTGCCCTTGCATATTCATGAACCGTTTTCAGCTGCTTGGGAATATTCCGCTGTTATCTTCATTTGTGTCAATTTTTTCGCTTTCCTGTTTATTTTTCACGCATACATCAAAATGTTTTTAATTATAAAAGACTCGACTGTTTCTCTGCGATCCACTCAGGAGAAACAGGACCGCACAATTGCCCAAAGATTTGCCCTAATTGTTGGAACTGATCTGTTATGCTGGATGCCGATTATTGTTATTAAGATATTGGCTCTTTGTGGTAATAATTTGATGACTTTTCAATAAGGCAATAAATTTGAAAGGTCTCTGAGAAGAAATAGACAAAAACAATTAGCATTTTTAAACAGGAAATGACTATTTTTTACTCTTGACATAATTCTAGTCGGAGACCCTGAATGTTATTAATAAATTTCTTATTCAAATGTTGTTGTTTTTTATAGGCATCAAAATTCAAGACAATTTGTACGCCTGGTTAGCCATATTTGTTTTGCCAGTCAATTCAGCCTTAAATCCAATTTTGTATACATTGACAACGAAACTATTTCGTCAACAGGTAGAAAATTTCAAAAACGTTTGAATTTAAATACATTTTTAGATACTAAACTACCTACAGTATTCGATTATTTTAAAAATAATATTATGATGTCTAATTTAAGATATTGTAAGTAGGTAAAACAATTATAAAGTCGAATTATATTGGTTTAACTTTGGCAACAAAGCCTCATTGACATGAAATATACAAAAACATTATCAATTCAATACTAACATGTTACAATGTTTACTATTTAAATCATTGCATTTAAACTTTTTTAATTTGAAATTTCATTGTAAATAGAAATTGTTATTGTAAACACCCTAATAAATGACTTTGTTTTTTATTTACAGGTTTGGCGCTGGACTGCATCGACAAAGTCATCGTCTGGTGGAAATTCGGCAAGAAATCAACCAGACTCCTTGGGGTTATCATTGAGCTACGTGTTTTTTCATCGAGCATCCTGGTCCAAACGTACATTGCAAAATCAGGTAAATAATCGGAATGGAAATCAGCAAATAAATATATGTACAGAATAACTGATAACAATTCATGACCTAGTACAATAACTTAAAATAGTACTAATTAACTCTTTACAACAAAGTAACCTGCTTATATGCTTAATATTTAGACATTACATCTGCCAATTTGAAAATCAATCATTACGAATTTATAATAAAACAGTAATTACTATTTACTGCTAATAAGCGCTGCTTAATAGAGTAATTAAATATAAAAATGCATTGTACTTAACAAAATATGCAAACGAGTGGCTTGAACCAATTTTGTGATGTTTATGGTAAAACAAGTACAATATTTACTGCAGAATAGTCAACTTATATCAATGTACTTAAAATTTTGTGATATGTATTATTAATTATTTTGATTAACACCAGTAAAATATATCAAATTGAATTTTATTGATGAATTGACAATTTTACAAAACTTAATTACATTTGGAAGTGTGATTTAATTTTTGTTATGATTTAGAAAAATTGACTGTTTATGCATTTTAGTCAGCAGTTAACTATGCACTTTAATGTCTTCCTGTAGTTGATTAACATTGCCAGAACTGTAATGATTATGCCTGTAAATAACTGATGTTAACTTAAACGACAAAATATTTATGATGTGAATTTGATGTTTATTTTAAACATTCTGATGACGTGTTATATTGTGTGTTATGCTATTGTCAAATTGCTTAAAATGTTAAACCTTGAAAATAATTAAATTTGTTTTTGGCAATTAAAATGGGTATTTAAAATGCAATGTATTATCTAGAGTATTCGGACCAATAGTAGTGGTACTGGTACCGTGAGGTCATGTGGCTCTAGGGAATCTCTGCATTGGTATCGGACACAGATGGGAAATGCAATTGTAACCGTTGATGCTAATCAAATTCAAACAACCAATACAACCGCAGTTTAAAACACAAACTTTTATGTACCTACACTAAGTTATTATAATTTATACGCCATTTTGTTTATTTCTTGTATATTGCTATACTCTGTATAAATAAAATGTTTACATAAAAAGCAAATATTTGCAGAAATAAAGTTTTTAATGGAACTTTTGCTTCCTGGACATACGACCATTTGCAAAACAAGCATTTAAGAAGCACTTATACGTACGGTACCAAGTGAATATCTTCCTCTGGGATATGTGCTTATAATAATGGCTTGACAAATGCATGTATAATGCATGGCCGGTTATAAGAAATCTCTTTGGAGAATTACCATCTTAAAGTCAGCTTTCTAAATTTCAAAATCTTGAAATGGAACCGCGACAACATAAAAACAATTAAAACATTAAATAGTGTAAATAAACTCTTACTAAAAAAAAAACGCAATATATCATAGTATCGGTAATTATTGTCTTATAGTTGCTAGTTACAATTAAATTGAGGACAGTTAAAAAAAAAAAAAAACATTTCCGGTACCGTAAGTCAAAGTTTGTCAATCGCTTCGTCAAATTTCGCTGGTTTGTAAAGCCGAAAAAAGTCAGAAATGTGTTTTTTTTCCCTTTTATTTGTGGGATACGTCATTAAATGCAATTTATCTAAGCGTTTAAGTTTTGGCAATTTAGCAGTAATGGGTTGTCCGTAATAATATTTTACGTACAGAAAACTATTATTCAAAATTAAAAATCAACACTTATTAATTAATTTAAAACAAACTAATATAATATTACATACTAAATTTGTGTTCGTGATAATGATTCAGACGGGTTTGGCATTCTCGGTAAAGGAGCCTAAACGGGTAAAATTTAAATTGATTAACATGTTTATGTATTCATATAAATTTTATTGTAGTACGGTATTATATCTTTATACCAAAATGTATTTTTTTTTTAAAAAAAGTACAAGAATAATCTAGTGAATTTGATGGGCTGGAAAGTCACTAGGCTCAGGTACATCATGAGAATGATATCTAGAAAGCTTGTTTTAAACAGGAAAGGTCAAATCCTGCTAAAAGGAAATATCACGTGGCGCCAGACCCAAGTTTATATTTAGTTATTATACTGTACAATATACAGTATTTCTGTTGGTCACCAGATACCAGTGACCCACAAAAAAATTTCCTTACCGATTGTTTATTGTAACATAAAAATTAGCGGATCATTCATTTGTAATATTCACTTGTGTTTTAAAATTGCAGAATTTTAAAAATTGAATCATATTGAAGCGAGTTAAATAAACAATTGGGTTTCTTTGTTTATAATTACCGGTACAGTATATTGAAATGTACTGTTCGAAGAAATGATTAAAATTGTGTCCGGACTCTTTGGCGAATGGATTAAATGTACTACAGAAGTTGTTAAATACTTTATGTCATATCAAGTCAGTTTTTTTACGGGAATATTTTTTTAATTATTGATGATTTTTTTTTTTAAATTTTTAAATATTGGAAGTTAATCTATTTTTTATAATGTTGGTGAAATTATTTAAATAAATAACCATTAATAAATGATTTTGATAAAACGTCACAGATCAGTGCTGTCACCTGGTTTTGCTTTTGTCATTTAAAAAAAAACTCTATATTCATCGCCCATTTCTAGCCATTTTTCATCGCCGTCATTACCTCGTCTTCTGCCGCTACAATATATCTCTCTTGGATAATACCGACGGATCATTGACCACATATTATGGTCACTAAATACTAAGTTAATAAAGAAAATAAACCTATGTAAAAATCAACATCGATGCTTAATTAATACTCTTGTAAATGATTTCTTATATTATTATTGAAAATGAAAGACATTGATGAAGATATCATACGCTTTAAGAGTCAACCAAAAACGTTCTGCTGTACTGTCTTGGCCGATGGCGTTCCTGACATACGCGGCATACAAGTTTACTTACTCTGCTGCAGTCATTCCAGCTGCTCTCATTGCCATTAAAAGAGCTCAGCTGTTGCAAATACATTTTACAATACTTCATCGATAATTAGTAATTATCAGTGATTGTTAAAATTCATTAATTCAACGTAAAACTAACGTACTGATGTTTACTGTTAACGTTCGAATCGGCTTCTTTGCGAAAAAATTCCCACCAGAAAAAAATAACACTGTACTTAACAAAAATTGGCGGGCAATTTTTTTTTTTTTTGTAATTTTGTCATCATTACGTCATATGTACCAATCAGAAAGCAGAGTTGCTCTTAGCAACATAAACAACCAATCAGAGTGCGAGTTACGAATTTGAGTTGACAAAATGATGTCTTGGAATGATCGACGTAACCTTCCATAACGTTTATGACGTCATATAAAATATATGAAAAATATTGTTTTTATTAAATAAAATAATATTTTGCTAATTTTAAGCGTTTAAACTGACTGACTGAGTGTTTTTATGATGTTATTGATTAGTTTTCAGCAGTTTGGACTTATAATTAAAATTTTTCAATTTTTTACTGATTTTAAATAAAAAAGTTTAACATTGGGTCTATGCGTCTGAACATGTTTTTGACTTTAATGCCAAATTGAATTTCAAAATCAAAAAATTGACAAATTAAAGCAAACAAACTGACTACCACTTATTCTTAACACTAAATTAAAGTCATCTATGCAATTGAATTGTCGATTAATGCCAATTTAATTAGTTTATTTCAACTTTTAAAACGACGGTAAACCTTGTAGCCGAAACAAAATGACTTTCATCGGCAGAATGTTTGGCGCGCTTTCACAATTCCCGTGCTTAGACTTGTACCGTAAAAGTGATAGAACGATTTTTCACTCACAAGCAGTGAAAATTTCCCATCACTTTTAACATAGGAAAGTCCATATCCAATTACCCAACACCCCCATAATTGAAATTTGACATAACAAGACGACCATGATGACGTAAAATGTAAACAAACATCTTTATCACCAACTCAGTGCGGTCACTCAAATTAACTGGTAATTATAATCAATTAATTTAATTAATTAATAATTAAATTTATTTATAACAAAAATGTTAAATTTAAATTAAAAGTTTTACTTTTTATTAGACTATTATGCTGCTGATTTGAAGATGAAATGCTATGTCAGTGGTTGTGGTGGCAACATTGAAATCATAACAAGAGATGGGCAACTCTGCCATTTTTGAGAGTCGACTCGACAAAAAGGAGTCGATTGTGCCAGAATCGAGTCGACAAGTTTTAAAATCGACTCTATACAGTACATAGAGTCGACTCTCTATGTGACGTCATTGAAAGAGTCGCATCCACCGTTTAGAGTCGACTCTGGAGTCGAGTCGCCCATCTCTAGTCATTTATTGTATTTCAGAGGTAAATAGAAATAAAAGCGTGCGATCAAATTCCGAATATCAGCTACATTTCTTCATTAATATCAAGTTGTTTCTTTAATAACGTTTATTGGTATAAGGTAAGATATTGTCGATAATATAGTTGGTTATCATAAGGATAAATGAATAATTTTTGATAGGAATGGCCGAGGCTGCTGACATTATTGATGTGATCAACAAATGCGTAGATACACATGAAGATGTTGATTTAACTGCTGACTACAAATGCCTTAGAAATTTCACAACATGTCGAGAACACCAGGATATTATTAACGAGTACCGTGCATATTAAACTACACATGAATATTGAATCGTTTGGTAATTTTGGTTTGCATGTCTTGTAGATATCTTTCAGATGGACAACTTGATTGGCTCTTTGAACGGTTGGAAAGGATCGTTGTAAAAATGGCACATCAAACAGCAAAATTTGTTGAAAGTGGTAACAAACTTCATATTATCGATATAAAAATAATGTATTTATTAATTATTATTGCAGATGTTACTCAGTTGCGTTTTGGAATTCAGTTTCTTGGAAATGCAGTTGCTAATCATAAGGAAAACAAATTATACGTTTGGTCAAAAATATTTCCATTTTTAAGGTAAAACTTTTCGTTTGTTAACTTCAGAGTTATCATACAATCTCTAATTACTATAAATGATTGTGTTTTATAATAAGTTTATTGCTGGAAAGTTGCGATTTACTGTCTAGGAAATATGGATTGATGGTATTTTATAACTGCATTTTGAACGTACCTCAACACTCGCAAAACATAAACAACGAAAGCAATCTTCCATTAATTGCATCTACTTTAAAATTAACATTTGACGAAAACTGCGAGTGGGGGTAAAATAATATTATCTTTAAAAGAAAAAACCAGTGTATTTTTAGGAGTATATACTCAATGATGTTTTTACTTTAGGCTGTTTTTGTTAGAACATCTTTTGACATATCCTGATTTTCTTTCTCTGTGCTGCCGAGATGAAATACCTCAAAAATTATGGTAACAAATTCACTTATCGGTAACTATCTGCAAATTCTACATTTTCTTATGTTATTTTAGGACTGCGATGTTGCAGTTAACTACTTCCATCATAATTCAAGAAAATTCTTCAAAAATTCATTTGAGCAATTTATTCTTCATAGAGAAACGGTTCATAGAAGAAACTAACCGGATTTTTTCTCCTAACACTCCTGATTATGATTCGGAAGTACTATAGTTTTGTTATTTTAGCGAAAATCAAGCATTCTTAGTAACATCTTTAATGCTTCTGTATAGAAATTGCAAGAAATCGTCGAAATTTTGGAGGTTTTGTGCACGGCAAGCAGTGCTGATCGTTATGCATGTCATTTGAAGTCAACGACGTTTGATCGAAATTCTGCTAATTTGTTATGTCATACTATTGGTATATTTAATTTGGGTTATTTTTGACACCACCAAATATTATCTTGTTTGCTTTAGCTGTGTTGAAAGCGGTTCATCTTGTAACTCAGTTTCAAGACACAAACGCCACAAGTGTGGAAGAGCTATGCAACATTCCAACTTACAACTTTCAGAAGAGTTTGATTACATTAATTGCCAATTTGTGCTTTAGGAGTGCTCACTTACAAAACAAAGTATGTTGTGGTTTGGCATTTTGTGAATTAACCACGCTAATTTAATTGTGAATTTTTTATCGTTTAGTTAAGAGAAGTAGATGGGATTCCATTGCTTTTAGACTGTTGCAAGTTAAACGCTAGAATACCATGTATCCTTTATAGACTTGATTTTATTTCTGTTATATGATTACACGTTTTTGATCTTAATTTGGTTTTAGTTATAACTCAGTGGGTTGTGTTTGCCATTCGTAACGCCTGTGAAGGCAACAAAGAAAATCAAGACTTGATAGCTCAGATGAACAAACTCGGTTTAACTGAACTCTCGGTTTAATTTGACATTTGAGAAGTTTATGAATTCGGATTCTAAAAACTAAAAAGTAATATATTAATATTTATAAAAACTTTGTGTTACTTTCACGCGATGACTTTTGTACAGAATGTTTTGTCAGTGAATTCGTGAGTGATGATGAAAGTTTTGTTATCGCGAAATGTTTAGCGGATTTAGCAGTTAAAATAATTGTGAATATTTGCGTGATCTTCAAATCGGCTCTAAAGAAAATGACAAATTTGTCATGGTTAAGTTAAAGTACCGGTAATTCAACTTCTAATCGGTGAGTACGCTATTAACATTTAACGCTAATCTTTGTTGAAAAATTAATAAATTTGATTAGTTTTATACTTTTTGATTAGTTTTGTACAGTATTAAAATTTAAACGTGGCAGTTTCAATTTCTTTAGTTTCTAATTATATTTCGCATTTAATCATGAATCGAAACATGTTTACATTTATTTTAAGAAATTTTATTGAAAATTTAATCTATACACAACATACAACGGTTTTAAATAACTTTTTTTTTAAGATTTCGAAATTTTTGATTTTTTATCTGAATTCTTTTATCAAATCTTATAACGAATTCTGAAGACAATTCAACTAAACGTATAAATTAAGGAAAAATTATACAATGATATCAAATACTACAAAAGTAATTCGATTATTGGTATTTTTGTATATAAATAATTGATTAGGCGAAGAGAAAATGTAATTGCAAGTTTCAAAGGTTTGTTAATAATAGTTAACTTTGGGACTTGCCATTATGATGCAATTTGAATTAGTTAATGTTTACCCGGACGTGCTAAAAAATTAAAACAAATTAAAATTTTAAATAAATTATACGACAATATTCTAACTTACATTCACAACCTCCAGGTACAAATGTAACATCGTCAACTGCGAATCCACCATTATTAGATGATCCTTCGAAAATGATCTGTCAAATGAGAACCAAGTTAATTTTTGATGTTGAATGCTTGATTTATAATGCCAACTGACCTTATGTGTTGCATTATTCGATACACCGACTTGTCCAAAGATCCACTCAGGTTTAAACATTGGGAAATTTGCAGATGTTACGTCCCAAACCTTATTTTAATTACAAAAGAGAATTTAAGATACCGTTACTTTATGTTAAGAAATTTCTTAGCTTACCACTGCCTCTTGACCGGTTGCGATATCTTTCTGGAGAATTCTAAGGAAAGTGTTTCTATTGTTATTTCCGAATGGAGTGAACCAGAATGTTAGACATCGATCTGTCGATTCTTCGTCGTCACTGGAATTGTCACTAGGTTTTAAATCTGGACTTTCAAGTCGGACTAAATGAGGTTGTTGACTGAATATGTCGAAAAATACGTAACCAGCTATAAAGTTAAACAAGAGTAATTTGATATTTTTTATTTAAAAATGATAGGATGTGTTACATGTTGCCCTGTATGTGTGATCGTTAAGATTCGATGGACGCCTGTTGGAAGAGGATAATTGCCAAGTGCTTAGTTCTTTGTTAAGATCAGGAACTGCAGTCCATTCGCACATATTGCTGTCAAATGTACATTCACCTAAATTGAGAAAAAGTTTGTTTTTAAAAACCTGAGTTTTAGAAGACTGGGTGCATTCGATTAAAATTACCTGTAGTTACTTTGGCTTCATTTGGGACAACTGTAATAAGTAATTTATGGTTAGTTTAATCTGATTTATTTTTGTAGTTTTTGTGAGTTTTACCTGAACAGTTTCCATCGTAGAAAGTTAAATCATCTATTGCAATGGCGCCTTGTCTAGTGCTTCCCCAGGTGCCAGCTATTACAATCTATTAGTAAATCAACGCAGTCAATCATTATAGTGTTGAATGTAATATATTTAAATTTTATACTTGAAATTTTTCTGTGGTAACGATTGGGGTTTGACTGAAAAACCATTCTGGATGTTCGTAGTTGATGAGTCTCCATATTGGTTTCAGAATGGCTGAGCTGCCAGTTCTTAAATAAATTCGAAGTGAACCTAAACCTGGACCTGAATTGTCAATGGCTCTTTCGTGCATGTATGAGTAAAATGAAAAACATTTTCCCTCAGGAGATCCTTGTAATATTGGGCCTACTATATACGCTTGATCACCTGCTCTTGGCGGGACGCTGTTTCGCTCCATAGTTAGAATATGGCCTTCAAAAGAATCATTTTATCGTGATTATTTCTCTTTTAATCTTTATGATGGATCAGCCTACCTGAACTTAAACCAACTGTATGATCAGTTACTGGTTCTGGGGGTTTGTAGCCAGGGTTAGAGTTGCCAGAAGGAATGGGTACGTTTGGAGATGTTCTTATCCAATCATACTGGTCTCCACTGCCGGCGTTGATCCAACCACATTCATCAGCCTCAAACGTACAATCACCTCTGGATGGTAAAGCTGTCTGAGGTGAACCTATTGAAAGTTTATTGTATATATTAAAAGTTAATATTACTAGTTACGATTAATACATACTTGGGCAAGGTCCAGGTCCAAATGAAATATCGTCAACAGCAATGTTTCCAAGGAAATTACGCCCCACTACAGCTTCCAAAATTATCTATTAAGATGTCAAACATTGGAGTAATTATAACTTAATTTTAGTGGCAATAATGAATATTGTTTACTTTGTAATCTGTTGAAGAAGCTGTGGTCACTTGAGCCATGTGCCAAACGTTTCCAGATTCCCCGCTGACTTCCCAAATAACTTTTTCATCAGAATCAGACTGCTGTAGTACTCGTAAAGTTCCAATTCCATTGCCATACATGTGTGTCCAAAATCGGAGGCAGAGTGGGGCATCTGATGTTGATTCTAAAGTAGGGCTCTTTAGTCTGGCAACATCGCCTGGCCTTCGGGGATATGAAGAGTCAATGAACATGTAACCACCTGATGAAGAGTCAATATTAAAAAAAAACTTTCTTTAAGAAATAGTCAATATAGTACCTTCTGGTCCGTCTCCATGGTCTCTAACGGGACCTGTAAGATGACTCATACTACCTCGGCCTAATTCCCAGTCAAAATTATCTGGAGCATCTTCGTTTTCCCAACCGCAAAGAATTCCCTCAAATGTACAGAAAGCTTAAATAGACCGCTCATTAGTTTAGTCTAGTAATTAATGAATATGGCGTGATTACCAGTGCACGAATCGCTGTCCATTGCTATATCATCTACTGCTATAAATCCCTGGAATTTTCGACGGTGATCGTTACCTGATCTGGCAAATCCTTCAAATATTAACTGTCAGAACAAATGTTCATTAGTTTAAAACAATTATAACACTTATGATTGCAATGTGTTTACTCTGTGAGGCTTTGAGAATGTGTACAGAATTTCGGATTTGACCCATGTACTGTTAGTTGTGTCTTTTCTTTCCCACAACATGGATGATGGTGGCAATCGGTTGACTTCTCTAATTGTAAAATCGTCTTCAGATACCAATAAAATTCTTAATCTTTCAGCACTTAAACCTCCAATATTGTACCTTTCATTGAAATTGATTGATAATTTTTAAACAATTGATCAGATTAATGAAGTAATTAACAGAATTACCAGAAAGTTAAACATCGACCAGTATGAGACGTTTGCTGCAGTCGAGGACTGATTAATTCAGCTCTTTGTATTTCTGCTGAACTTCCAGCAGCACCTGCTGAGGTGTCGATGAAAGCGTAACCACCAAATATGCGTCCGTTACTGTCTTTAATGGGTCCACCTTGCATGTACGAAGTTTCACCCAGACCAAATGACCATTTAATCGACGACGTACTGCTGTAAGTCCAATTGCACATTTCCGATTGATCATCAATATCGAAAAAACATTCTCCCGATTCTACATGAATTACCACAATTAAAATGATGTCACTGTTTAATTTTTTTCTTTAAAATTAACTGTACCTTCAGTTTCATTTTTTACTGGTGGTCTAATCGTACTTGTTGGTTGTAATCTTGTGTTATCTTTTACATCATCGACTAATTGGTCCACTATCTAATATTGGTAACAGAAATTTAAATGGTTAGTTTAACAATTATTGCAAAATGTTAATTTGTTAATTACTGGTCTACTGGATGTGTCAAACATCTTTACGTTTCGTTGTGGGCTTATTAGCGGTGCTGACTTTGGGATATTTGTTGGTGTTACTACTTGTTTTGCCGGAACTTTGTCTAAGTCATCATCATCCGTTGTGTGCACCGTTACCGACTCCAATTTTGACTCCAGAGTATCGCTGACTAAAGCCATTGCTGTTGTAATGGCTTTAATTAGAGACATAACTGCTTCTGATGAAGAAGATTCAATCATTGGCAGTGATGTGGTAGTAGTTTTTGGCTTAATTTCAGTAGCAGGCTTTGTGCTTTTAATCAGTGGTGAGGACTTTGGTGCTACCGTTTTTGATGTGGTGGCCAGAGCATGTGGGAACTGGGTGATTGCAAACTCTTCATCTTCTGAGTCCAAATTTTTTGTTGGCAAGCTCTTAGTCATTGGTTTTGATGGTGCCGTTGTTGTGGTTGCTTCAATGCAAGTTGTAGCAGTCTTAGTGGTGGGAGCTGCAGATTTTAGCTTAGGTGGTGCCATGGTGGTTAGTTTTGTTGGTGATACCGCTTCCGACCGCCATGTTCTATTTACTGTTGGCACTCTTTGTCTCGGTCTTGTTCTTGTCATTACATCCGCGTTGCTTTCGACTTCAGGTTTAACCGTTGTCGATGTGGTGGTTGTAATTTCGATATTTGAGTCGATCAATTCGACATCATCATTAACCAATTTTTCGGGCTGATTGTTATTTTCAGCCAATAAAATCTTTTGATTTCTATCAAGTACCAGTTTGTCATCGTCGAGGCCTTCGCTTAAACGCGATTTCTCAATGGCTACCGTGGCTAAAGTTGTCCAGAATCGTTTGGCAACTTCAGTGATGGTATCCATTGGCAGAATCGTGGTGGAATTGGAAATTTTTGTTAACACGAGAAGTACAAGCAGAAGCTTTAGACTCTTCATTCTCGCCAAATTATCTCTAGAAAACAATTGAGTGATCAGTGGTTACTGTATTACAGACATTTCTGAAAACAAAAGAAATGATTGACCTGTCAACCTTGCATTGCAGTAATTAAAAAGACAGGTAGCAACATCCGCTCTCATTTGTTAATTTCTGAGCTTTGTTTAAAAAAATATTTTCGGATCGAATTACTTAACTTCCCATTCTTAAATGACAATAAAGTACATTATTGAAATGTTGAAATGAATTAAGTCAAGTAAATCGGATCCACTTTTTTGTGTTGGGGTTAATTTAAGACTTTGAAAAGGATTTAGGTGACCAATTGTGTTTAATAAGAATTTTAACAAATTAATTAGTTCATAATGTGAGCTTGCAGTCTGTTTTTAATGGCAGTTTTACATTTATGAAAATCGTTTGTAATGACAGTGGCAATTTGGTTTGTGTCCTCGTCAACGCTTTAAGTGGCGATTTTATGTTTACAACTTTTTAACCATTGTAGATAATGTGGTCGAATTAAGTAAAGAGGGTGGATGGATGATATGTACCATGATCACGCAAGAATTTTGTCCCATTAAATAACCCAGATATAAATTTATTTTGAGTAAAACATTTCCGGCACTAAATCACAAAATTAAATAAAAAGGGGTGATACTTTTATTAACGTATAATATAAAAAAGTTTAAAATTTCCTGTCAAAGCCCCTTTTTCTAATATTTTCTATTATTTTTTTCAATTTCATTTAAATAAACAAATCTACAGACCTACATTTTGCGCATGCGTACAGTAGCCACCTACATTTTACCTTCTAGTAATTGGTTTATTTTTGTGTATGAATTATTAATTATTTTGCTGTGCGTGGAGATTTGTTTTTGGTCCGTTGATGACAATCCGAGATTTGAGATGGATCGATTTACGCCATCACTGTCGCTATTATAACGTTAAAATAGCCAACAAATATTGTAATAATAAAATGAATTCATGATAGTTCAACGACCTCCAATGTGTCCCAACACTACTTTGGTCAACCTAATTGATTTGAATGCATTATTACAATATTACTGTCGTTTGAGTTATTGGTTAGTAGGAGGAGCCAAATTCCATAGAAATACTTGACTCTACTTTCCCATCGATTTAACATGCACGTACAATTGCAAAAAAAAAAATTACTTTAACACGTTAATTTTCACCAAATTTTATAATAATAAAAATATGTGCATATTTTAAAAATTAAAACTTAATAATTACTGTGAAAGTAACTTTAGCTAATAATGGCATTAAATTTAAGGACATGTACAGCTATGAAATTTAAGGATCTTAAAAAAAATATCATTTTCAAATGCTACGTCACTCTTTTTATGTTTAAAGTGCTGCAATTTTCTAATATTTAAAAAAAAACTTTAAATAAAAATGAAAGAAATTTTTTAAGAGACATTCGACAATAGGAAAAAATTAAAAGAGCTTTTTGCAATAAATTTATAAAGCTTAAACTTGATGCCATTGCAGTATAATATTATTTAAAATTGCAAGTTACATAACGACTTCTTACCAGTGACTGCTTTAAATCCAATCGGTTAATTTGTTAATTAAAAATCCAAAAGGTGTTGATTGTATTTAGTGAGACACTTTTATGGGTACTTCCAATTACTAATGAAACTTCCAACTGCGCTTTGATGCTCTGACTGACCGTTTGCTCGTCTTTATATACGACAGTGTTGATGACGTCATGGTGACGTATCATCTTCAGATAGGATTAAAAAGTTTGATTAAGCAGTTGGAAAAATGTGTTAATAAGAAAAATGGGTTGCGTTTGTCTTGTTAGCCGACGCTACTGACATCTTGATGATTTTTTTTTCTTCGTTTAGCATTTTTTGATCGTTATCTAGATTTAATTGCAATTACTGCAAAATGAAATTGAAATGAATAATACTCCATTGTGATTTTTTTTATCTAATTTAATCGTCTCAGAAATCATCGACATCATCACCGTTATGTCCTCTCGATATCTCTCTTGTCTTTTCTAATTATAAAAAATGATGATTGTTGTTTTAGATGAGATTGAATTGGCTTACTGTTGTGATTCAATAGGTGGTGATACATATTTAACAATTAACTAGGAAGACATTAATAATAAATCGCATTATCATATTGTCTAAGACAGGAAGTTTCACTTTTTAATTGAAAACAGTTTTTACAAACATTCATAAAGCTTACATTATAAAGTCACCGAATTTTTTTTAATATAGCGAATGGCTAATTAATGCATTTTTAGCATATTAACATAATGGCTTCAAATTTTATATTTTAAGCTTTTGTTGTGGCAATTTGTGAAGTTCAGTGACCATCAGAGGAGTCACTTTTACTCATGCGCACGTCATGTAGCAGTTTATATTTAATTATTTGTATTATTTTGAAAATTATTTTTAAATGATGTTAATATATGTTAATGTGTATCAAAAAGTATTACATAATTGTATATCTTTTCAGTGTTTTATTGAAAGCATTCAAAGTTGAACCCGAGTTTTAATGAAAAGTTCATGGTGATCGATATAAAAATTTGAAAAGGTGTTTTTTTTGCGTTTGCATTTAAATTAAAAAAATAGTTTGACAGTAACAGAAACACGAGAAATTACACATCCGGGAATAGCTTATATGCATTCAGTAGTCGACAATGGCAATCGTTTAAACTGCCTGATACGTTTTGTAAAATAACTTAGAAATTAGAGCACAAATGAAATTGGATCCAATACAATGCATACTCGCATTGGAGGAACTAACTTAAAACTGAAGTTGATTAAAACAGCTTTAAATTGAAGTGTCTGTTAGCTTATGAGCTTTTTAACTCTTTTTTAGTTAGTTGCAATTAAGTTATTGGGTACTGCTCCTTGCAAAACTGGACCTGCTAACCTAAACTATTCAATTTGGAGTCGGAAACCGGTTAGATTATTATTGATTTTACTCAGATTATGATTACGATTTAATTTCAGTGGCTTTGTATTGGCTAAAACAAATTTTTTAATGGAAAAACATCCACATTTATCAAAATGCAGAAAGTGGCATTATTTTCATTTTACAATGATTTTGTCAATTATTCTTTAGTAAAATATGTTGATGGAGGCGTCTCATATTTGCAAAATATTAAGTTATTAATTAACTAATAGTATTATATAATATTTTTTAATTTAGTCGACGAATTGGAGAAGTAACACTGTACGTAAGCACATTAATTACGAATTCATAGTTAATTAAAATTTGGTTTTTTAGTTGATATTTTTAATTTCATAATCCGTTGAGAAAACACAAGATTCATTTAAAATAACGTATATTTGTTTATTTTTTCTTTCATTACTATTCGTTGTTTTTTATTGGCTGATTTTCAATTTATGAGTCACCTTGAAGCGGAAATAAATGGCTTATAAATCTTGTACAGTAAGTTAAAAGAGCTATTAGTAACAAGTATCAAGTATTCATAAGGACGTTGCTAAAATTTAAAACAAAAAGTGTTATTTTTAATTATTGAAGTAGAAGCCGCTCTATGACACTCAATGTTTAATATTCCAGTTAATAGTATTTCAATACACGTTTTTCTATAATTTTATTTAATTCTAAGTTTGAATTTTTAAATTTCACTTACTCCCCTATAATTGTTACTTGCGAAATGGGTTGACCTTTGAGCAATCAATCACAAACACTTGTGCCAAGTTTGTAAGTTATAAGTTAAGCTGATGATTCGAATATCATAATTGTTTATTCGCGATTGCAAATTGTAAGCTTATATTAGTGAATTTCAGTTATTTTTAAACTGCTTGTATTGTACCGATACGTACACATTTTCAGTAACAATGCTTCATCTTGGGTGGATTCTGTTTATTGCTGTGACTGCAATTATAATTTATTATATTGTGAGTATAACATTGCTATTTGCGTTCTAATTAATAATTTATTTAACTTGCTTGTTAAAAAAAACTGATATCGAGTATTGCAAATTTTACAGCTAAAGAATGATCCTCAATCAAATAGAAAGGCCATGCCAGGACCACGTCATGTCATGTTAACAATAATTTTGATATTTACTTTTGAAGTTTGAATGAAAGCTCTAATAAGATAAACTTTGCAGAAGTGAAAACGAAGTATTTAGCAAAAAAGGAGGTGGTCTGGCAAAATTTGTAATGCAACTGCACGAGAAATACGGGCCACTTGTATCTTTTACTCTTGGTCCAATGAAATTGGTTAGTATTGGATCGCCAGATTTATTTAAGGAACACCAGCATGTATTTGATAGACCAGGTTTGCACTTTATAAAGTATTAAATTTTTTTTTATCTTTCAAACGTAATTATTGTTTCAAAATTTTCAGTTGAATTGTTTATGGGACAAGTACCTATTATAGGTTTGGCTTACTATGTTTGGCATTTGGTCTTAATGATGTTTAATCTCGTTTTATTTAAAATCTTTTAGGAAAAGGAAGTATTCAAATTGCAAATGGTGACCGAGGAAAGTTTCTCCATAAATCGTTATCACGACCGTTTTCGTTTCCAGAGTGTAAAAATTATTACCCCATGCTACGTAAAGTATGTCTAACTGACTTAATAATCGTAATTAATACGAAATTTAAATTTATAAAGTCTTGTTTTATTTAGATTGGTCATAAATATATTGAAAAGTTGGAGAATTTGCCGAAAGATGCTCACATTCCAGTGCAAGAAAACATGTTGATTCTCACTGTCAAAGAAGTTGCTCTTATCTCGTACGGATATGAATTTGACGATGATGACATTGCCCGAAAACAAATCCAAAGCTACAAAGATGTTAGCATCGAGTTTTGAACTTTCATTAAGCTAATTTTTAAAATGGAAATTTTGCAGGCGTTTGGAGAAATATTTTACGGCGACGAAGAGACATTGAAAAAGAAAGACGAAATAATGGCAAACGGAGTTAAAAATTATCGACAGTTTTTGAAAGATGCGTTGGATAATCGATTGAAAAACAGGCACTTGGATAGCAACAATTATTTTGTTGACACTCTTCTTGAATTGTGTCTGGAAAAAGATGAAGAGCTGGATAATGCTGTCACTTT
Organism: Helicorthomorpha holstii; assembly: GCA_013389785.1. NCBI lineage: Eukaryota > Metazoa > Arthropoda > Diplopoda > Polydesmida > Paradoxosomatidae > Helicorthomorpha > Helicorthomorpha holstii. Next base: position 16,065,495 of record JAAFCF010006596.1, read on the forward strand.
TTTTACTGGAGCATTTCACACTACCGCAAATTGTATGTAAACTCGATATAGTTTCTCGTCACAACATTAAGTAACATCATTCTCAACATTATTTTGCAAGTAATGACATGGCTTCTGTATTATTTGGCAAAATATCAACACATTCAAGATAGAGTTCGTGAAGAGCAGTACGTGGTTCTTCAGGGAGAAGATGTCAGCAATGAAAACATTTATCAATTAAAGTACAGTAGTTATTATTTATTAAAATATGTTGCTCGAATATGCATTAAGTTGATAATTATTAATTTTTATTTTACGTGGACATTAGGTATTTGCATCAGGTAATTGACGAGACTTTACGCCACACTTGTTTGGCACCATTTGCTGCTAGATGGAGCGAAAATGAAGTGAAGCTGGGAGGATATTTAATTCCAGCTAAAACACCGGTTATTCACTGCCTTGGGCATTCGTTGATCGATCCGAAGTATTGGTCTACGCCGGAAACTCAGCCACCAACAGAGTAACTCATAACTGTATTTGCATTTTACTCTTTAATATTTATTTTTAATATATTGGGTTAGGTTTGATCCTGAACGATTTTCAGCTGAGCATAGCAAACGTCGACCAACGTTGTCCTTTGCACCATTTGGCTTTGCTGGAAAACGAGTTTGTCCAGGATATCGTTTTGCATATGTTGTTGTTGCGGTGCTGGTTAATCTCATTTTAAAGCGATTTCGTATTAAATTAGTAGAGGGACAGGATATACAGAGAGTTATTGGTTTTGTTAGCAAACCAAACACCGAGATTTGGATTACCGTTGAAGATTTATAAGTGATTTCTTTTGAAATTGATCCTTTGCATTTGATAAACAACTTATAAGTTTTATAGATTGTAGTATCGGTTTACTATGTAATTTTAATTAGCCTTGGAAAAAAATATGGTACAGTGAAATGCGATTATAGTAATCTCGCTTTAAATAAAGTTTTCTGGAGGTTTTGGATTGCTAGTTATGCAAACTGCTGGCTAGAGCGTATTACGTTAATGATATATGATTTTTTTTGTTTCAATAAGTGCTTAAAAATATTTAATCAATGTTTTGAAAACTTGTTATTAATTTTTAAATAATTACAACATTTAAAATTTTATTTTAAAAACCTAAAAATCAAACAAATTTTGGTTTTAAGAAGAAACGGTTACAGCGAAAGTATTTTGTCGATCTCTTGGACTTCGCTATAACCGTATTTCACTGTACAGATACTTTGGTTTTTTGGACTTTATAATATCTTGAAATATTATTAACATAGTAAATAGCGTTTAACAATCAAGGCACTTTTTTTCAGGAAGTGATTTAGTCGTCGATAGTAATATTTGTAAGATCTTACTGTATACTACTGTACTAAAATGATTTTGGATGTCTTACTTTTAGGCATAGTAATTTTACTGATTGTTTATGTCACATTTACAGTGAGTAAAATATTGTGCACTTTTATTCTTTTTGAAAGTCATTTTATTACATCACATTTCTTAAAACTTTAAATGATGTCTTTAGATAAGTAAGAACTACTTAAAGAAAAAATCATTGCCAGGACCATCCCATGTCATGTAAGCTAAAAAGTGCATTTGAATTTTTTATAACTGGTTAATTAGTTACTTTATTTAATTAACAGAAGCGAAAGCGATGTTTTTAGCAAAAGTGGTGGTGGAATGGCTAAATATGTCATAGATTTGCATAAAAAATATGGGCCAATTGTGTTTTTTACCATTGGTTCCTTAAAGATAGTTAGCATTGGATCTCCAGAGCTGTATAAAGAGCATCAGCAGGTTTTTGACAGATCAGGTTAAATTTGAATTTTATAATGCAATAATAAATAATTACTAATATTAAAATTATCTAACTAAATTACAGTTGAATTGTTCTCAATACTGGAAGACATATTAGGTTGGCTATCTGAGATGGACGTTGATTTGAATTCTTTTTTTAAAATCTTTTCTTTATTTTTTAATTAGGAAAAGGCAGCATACAGTTTGCCAACGGGGAACGAGGAAAATTTCTTCATAAATCTTTTTCGAGACCATTTTCGTTTCCCGAGTGTAGAAAATACTATCCTATGCTTCGTAAGGTATTCGACCACATAATAACTTGTAATAACTACAGTAATTTAATCATTACTTAGATTATCTGATATTTTTATCACAGGTTGGTAAATCATTTATTGAGAAAGTGGAAATGTTGCCAAAAGGTACCCATTTCCCATTGCTGGAAAGTATGTTAATTTTGATTATCAAAGAGGTGTCGTTAATTTCGTTTGGTTATGAATTTGAGGACGACAGCATCGCTCGGGAACAGCTTCAGAATTACAAAGATGTAAATATAATATCATTTTGCATTAACAACTACAATACGACTACAGTGGAGAACAGTCAAGTACCAAAAAAACTCAAAATCTGATATTTTATTATGCATTAAATATTTATAAACAATTTGGGAGTTCAAATATAAGGTTTTAAGAATTAAGTTACTTAAGAAACTGATCTTGAACGTTCTTCCATTGTAGCATTTTACTAAAATCATAATTATTTTAAAGGCATTTGGTGACGTATTCTATGGCGATGAAGAGGCCATTAAAACAAAAAATGAAGAACTATTTCAAGGAATTTTTCGCTATCGGCAATTCGTTAAAGAAGCTCTGGAAAATCGTTTGAGAACCAGACATCTGGATAGCAACACTTACTTCATCGACACCCTACTTGAGCTAGGATTAGATAAAGATGAAGAACTAGATAATGCCGTTTCAGTATTTACTGGAGCGTCTCATACGACTGCCCATTGTAAGTATTGCAGTGTAATACAGTAATTCACCATAGAATATGTTTTTGATAACGTTTTATTTGTCACAGTGTTAACATGGCTTCTGTATTATCTTGGAAAATTCCAACACATCCAAGATAAAGTTCGTACAGAACTAACTGAAGTTCTCAAAGGCGACGATGTCGACAACGACAATATACAACAATTGAAGTGCTGATTTCAAATTAAATTAAAAAGGTTATCGAATCTTTGTGCTAATAATTGTAAATTGAAGGTACCTGCACCAGTCAATTGATGAAACTTTGCGAACTTCGTACGTGGGTCCATTTGCAGGCCGCTCTAGTGATGTGGATGTGCAAATAGGAGGTTACACCATTCCAGCTAAAACTCCAGTTATTCATTGTCTCGGGTTTTCACTAACGGATCCCAAATACTGGTCAACACCAGGAACATTGCCATCAAATGAGTATTCATTTTGTTTTGAATTAAAATGATACCGATTACAGTAATGATTATTCACAGGTTTGATCCAGAAAGATTTTCAGAAGCTAATAGCAAGAATAGACCTAAGTTATCTTTTGCACCATTTGGATTTGCTGGAAAACGAATCTGTCCAGGAAACCGGTTTGTTTATGTTGTTACTTCTGTGATTATAAGTATTCTTTTGAGGAAATTTAAAGTCAAATTAGTTGATGGTCAGGATATACAGCAAGTCATTGGTCTCGTAACTAAACCAAATACTGAGATTTGGGTTACATTTGAAGACTTGTAAAATGTAAACTTCTTTTTTAGTTTTTAACTTGAATTTGCTGTTTTTCTCCTGAAATTTGTAATACGGTAAAAGAAATAAAACTTTTATACTTTAGAAAAGCAGTATAATTGCTTACAGTAAGTAATATAATGATTACTGTATTATGCCGAAAGCAAAAAATGTTTAATTTTTAACTTTTCGTCAAATAATTTTGTTTTATTGCTATTCAGCGAAGGATTCTCATTAAGTATTCTGTAGATGACTGCAAATTTGCATTTTTTCTTAAATCGAGTTTTTACTCAAGGTCGATTTCTATTCACTTACAGGGTTTTAATACCATTAATAATAGAGAGATTTTTTCATGATTTTTAACTGCAGCTCGACCAGGGCAAAAAGAGTTTAATAAAAAAGCAGCACATGAAAAAGAATTCATGGTTAACGCACCAATGGTACCAGTAAAGCTGACAATTACCTATAAATTTTAGCTTACTGACTTTTTTATTATTAAAAGTAAACTACTAGAAGTCTCAGTTTGTTCCAGTTTGAAGAAAAGGAGAGAGAAAAAAAACGACCAAAAAGTTGCTCAGAGGCGATTCGGCCTTATTAGCTGACCTTGTTTCTTAAAAACGACGTCATTTAGAATTTTAAAGAGAAAAACACTGTCCCTTTTTTACGTACGATAATAACTAATTTTGGTTAGTTGTTTCGTGATCGTCGTTAGTAGTGGTTGTTTACAGCTAGTGCTGCTAAAAAGTGACGCAGTTAATTATTGCAATAATTTCAATTAGAGGAAAAATGCTTGATTTACCGTGGCAAGTGTGGATTGTTATTTTGATCTTTATGACTCTCATCACACCTGGACGAGGGGTAAGCTTTGTGCATTTGTAATTAATAATTAATGTTATGCAGGGAGATCATAAGATATGTGTTGGCATTTTTATATTAGCAATAAGATATGTGAAAAATACATTGGTTAGGGTCTTATTATGCAAATTATACCCGTTTCTTCATTATTAATTTTTGGTATTAAAGAAAAAAGACAAATATTTATAGAAATTTATGCCATTTTTTTTTGTTTATTTATTGAAAGTTTTTCTAATGAAGAAACAATGAAAATATCTATATTAAACCATGCAATTTATTCTCGTTTTTTTGTTTGCTAGAGTGTATAGGTTGATGAACAGTAAACAAATATCTTATGATCACCCTATATAATATTGCGTAATCCTTGACGCGTCATGCTTTTAAAAACATGCCTTTAAATATAAAGATGTTTTTCAATATGTACTGTAAAACTGTATTTCAAAATTTTGTTTTCAATAAATTAAATAAATTTAAATTAGTTATTTTTATAATGTCACTACATTCATGTTGTAATTAATTTGATTAAAAGTTTGATTTTTAGTAAATTTCTTTATGCAGTAAGTTGAATAATATTGAATTCTTAATTAATCTTGATTTTGCACGAATTTTGTGTTTCAATAATGCAGTGTTCTTGGGAGGAAAACTTAATTATTTTTTTTAATATTATTTAGCCAATTGTTGATAAGAGAAAGGACAAGTTGGACGATAGTGAAGAAATGAAACGAGGCTACGTGGTCAAAAATTAAACACAAAAAATAAACAGCTTCAAGCCACTGGAAAATATAATTGCATTATAAATGGGACAAGTCATTTAAAAGGATTTTTTTTTGGCTACATGAAAAAACGGCAAAGAAAAAAAAAGCAATTATGTAATGAATTACATCGCATAATATTGTCATACATCACAAAACATTGTAAATAAAAAAATTTATTTAAAATTTTGAAAATGCATAACAGGTGGGGACGTATTTATTATCGTAACCGTGTATGTCGTCTATTTATACAGTAAATTACAGCACTTAAGTTAATTGATTCTTCTGCTCTCAAATTCTCATATGTCAATTAGGGCTCCTGAAATTCAAAAAATCAAACACATTAAATTCTCGTTATTTTGTTACAACAAAAATTCAAAATGATAAAAAAGTAATTGTTTTGTTGTTGTTGGTAAATTTAAAGCTAATTTTAAATAACTGCGTAATGATGAAAGTGAAGGTCAGTGAGAAAAACCAGATGGTCAATATTCTGTTGCCGGCCACCATTTTGCTAGGATTATTTCAGGTGCATATACGAATAAACTCCAGTTTTCTTTTCTTTTTTTTTACAGTAAAAGTTATTTACAAAGAAAGAACGATCAGGGTCACATTTTGTAAATTTGACAGAAGAATAATATAATAAAGAATTTTAAAATCTCAAAACAATTGTTGATATTTACTGTACAGTGAATTCTAGTTAACACGAAGTCGACGGGACCGAGATTTTTCTTCGTGTTAACGGGGTTTTGTGTTAACGAACACATGCAAAATCTAATATATAATGGCCAAAATGAAATTTTTAGACTAAATCACATTGAGACTCACTATTTACATCATATTTGAATCATTATTTACATCATAAGTGATACCAAATTTAAATTTTAAAATATTATGCATTTTGTGCATTCATATGCATGTATGCATTCCAGAAAAAAAAACGCAATTTGAAATTTTTTTTATAAAAACAAACAAAAAATGTATTGAATTTGTATTTGTTTTTATAAAAACATTAAAACTTATCAAAATTTTGATTTTCTATACATTTTCGCCGACGATATATGAAATTTTTCATTTGGAGAAGCAAAATTTGTTCGTGTAAACGGGGTTTTACTTCGTGTTAACGAACAAAAAATGTATGGGAAAGCCTATACTTTAGTTCGAGACCGCAATGTTGCTTCGTGTTAACGAGAAATTCGTGGTAACGGGGTTCGTGTTAACGAGAAATTCGTGGTAACGGGGTTCGTGTTAACGAGAATCCACTGTATGTACTGTAAATTTATGAAATTTTAATTTATGGTGATTAAGAGATGTACGTTAGTATGTATACATATTGGCAATAAAAAATCAAAAAAATATATAGTGCCATGCAATTTATTTCCATATCTTTATTGCCAACATGTAATGTAAATTAACTTTCGGTCACCTTTACAATATTTCATAGACAGTTGTCACTATCTAATTATGCTTTTAATAAACACTTAAGTTGTATTACATTTACCCATTTATTTCAATTAGTGTTCAACATACACATGTTGTACGTTTGTGTTATGTAAATATGTTGTTAAATGCGTGTTTTGTTTACCTGCAATGCATGCTGTTAAAAAGCAAGCGATTGATCCGGCGATTAAAGCTCGAATTGCTACTTCTGCACAGTCAGATCTCCGCTGTGGAGCCATAGCGCCTAATCCTCCTAGTTGAATGCCAATGGAGCTGTTAATTAAAAAGTTAATTAAAGTACAAGTTATAAAGGCTTCTACTTGTTATTTAATACCTAAGGTTGCTGAAACCGCATAAAGCGTAAGTTGCTATTGTTTCAGCTCGAGGCTAAAAATATTACATAATGAAATACAACTCTATAAAAACAATGCAATTTTAAAACAATAAAAATAACCTACTGATATTTGGCCTAGCTTCTTCATCTGAGCTAAATCGGCGTAAGCCACAAATTCATTAACAACTGTTTTAATTCCAATCAATCTGGCTACTTTTTCACATTCGCTCCATTCAACACCCATAATGTACGCCAATGGGATGAAAAGTTTGGATAAAATCCACTAAAAAAAAAGTTAAAATTACGTTATTAATTAGTATTGCATTTTTTTACGAAGTAGTTTTTTTTTTCAATGAAATTCTTAAACATTTTGAAAGTCATGGTTGAATTTAATCTTTCTAAATGTGTTACTTACATCAAAAGTAACAAAATCGTAACCAATGAGCGAAAAAAACCAGCTGACAATGAAGTTGAGAAAAGCAATGAATGCAATAAATGCAATCAAGTTTGCCACAATATTTGCTACTAGACCAACTGCATTTGAAGCTCCATTGGCCGCTGCTTCCAGTGCGTTTCGTTCAGTTCTGAGCATTAAAATAAAATTTCAACCATAATTACATTTAATGTGACAATTTTTAAATTAATAAATGGCGGTTTTTTTAATAATTTACCCTTTAGACATGTTAATGTTGTCAGCAGTTGTTCGTGACTTCTCTGTTTCTGGGTAAAATAACTTTGAGTATCCAAGTGCTGCTGGCGCTGACATGACTGACGCTGACAGTAAATGACTAGCACTGATCTAAAATGATGAATAACTTACTATTAGATGTGTTTATTATTTAATTTTTGTTTCAAATTCTGACCCCAAAGTTGATATACGCTGCTAAAACGCCTCCTGCAATGGTGGCAAATCCTCCAGTCATTACGGCATGGAGTTCCGATTTTGTCATCAGTGCTAGAAATGGCTGGATGACCAGTGGTGCCTCTGACTAACAATTTAAATTTATTTTTTAATTATAATTAGTTTTATTTGAATACATTGCTTAGTTTTTACTTGGCCAATAAAAATATTAGCTGCAGCGTTGATGGATTCCGCAGCTGTGGTACCCACTGTTACCTGAAGTAACCATCCTAATTTAACCACTATCCACTGCATGGCTCCATAATAATAAAGCACTGATATGAAAAAGCTGAAGAAGAATATGACTGGCAAAACTTTAAAAGCAAAAATTCCGTCTTGCAAAGGCATTTTCCCGTTGAAAAGAAACGTGGAAGTTTCGTTTGTCATATTGCTAATTTTGCTGAGATCCCAGTCTTTTAATTGTCCTGATACAAGGTATCGAAAAACAAAGACAGAACCCTGATTAGTAAAGTGTAAAAAGTCAGAGACTTTATCGCCGAGACACTGGAAGATTTCCTTGCCAACGCTCCAACGAAGAATTATAAGTGCAAATAGGAACTGAAATCCTAAACCCCAAAATACTTGTCGCCATTTAACCTGAAATTTTTAATTATAATGTTAACATAGTAACTGCAGGTGCATAGTAACTACATATCAATAATTAATTATTGACATCTTACGTGTCCAGGATGCTTTGAAAATACAAATCCAAAAATAGTTAGTACGACAACTCCTGCAGCTGATACCAAACGCTGTCGATTGCCAGCAGTGTCGAAAGCCAAGAAAATGATAACAGCAGCAATTAAACATCCATACCACAGCCTGGAAAAATTGTAAAATTGAAAAACAGAATGAAATATCATTAAGCAATTGAAAAATTATTTATCAAGAAATGTGCTTGATAATTTTCTAATTTGGAATATTTTTCAATGCGATTTTTTTAAAATTTTTTCTTGAGAAAATCGTGATCCAATTGAGAGAATCACCCTTATAACGTCAATATTTATTTTTATAACTTACCATCGTACAATTGGCCTGCTCCAAAATTTTTCAATTATTGCAACTGTTGGTTTGACCACATGTCTGTCAATAGCCTTGCCCGCATATCGTTTAATAACCCGAAAATAGATGCTAAATCCGACCACAATCACCGTCAGCACAAACAAAAAACGAATTCCATGACAGTAGCTTTTAGTGTTATTCCAACTGATGGATATTGCAAAACCAAAATACACGAAATAACCAACAACCAAAGCTATCGAGAATATTTTTCGTATCAGTTGGCGATGAACCTTTAAAAAGTTTGCCAAGTAATCTCTGCATTTAAGAATAAACAGAATCCACGCAGGAGTCGATGGCACCGTGTCCTCTATTTCGACACTGCTGCTAGTTGACACAAATTCAACACTTGACGATTGTCCAGATTTATTAGCAATGCTCATTTCAATCTCGACCGAATGAGTTTGCTTTGGAGAAATAGTTGAGCAGTTGGCAAACGCTGGATCATCGTTGATATCCAAAGCTGGATTTTCGTGGCCGATTGACGGTACTTGTTTCATGTCGTGATTGGATGATAGAGATGGCCGGCTTCTGCTATATATGCTGTAAGGTGCACCAACATAATATTTAATATGCGTGTAAGGATTAAGAATGAAGTTGATCTAACTTAAAATCTCAAAACAGCTTAAAGTACACGTGAAATGTATTTGCAAACAATGGACATGATTATTCATATAATTGACTGAAGGACAGTGCTCATAACAAGTAACTTAAGTTAAGATTAAATTTAGCTCGGTAAGTACCAATTATCCGAATTTATATGGTATTTTTGATAATTTAATACGCAAAGTATTTTTATAATTAGCATTTTAATGGTACTGGTGAAGAAAATAAATGAATTACAGTGGATAATCAAAAATTCACTCTGTAATATTTGTTATTAAAACAAATAATAGTTCATTTTTGTTTAAATTAAAAACTAAATTGTCATTATTTTGTTTGTGTGTTTAATATTTTACCTGTCAGTTGAGTTTGTATTTGACGAATGAGCATTTTCTTCTTCTGTGGATTTCATCTTTCAATAAATCAGCATTAATGTTCAATAATTAGTTTTGTTTGACTAGCTGTTTAAACACTTAGTCCACATGGTGCACTATAAACGAAATAATTATTATGATGAGAAATTTTAAATAAAGCACTGAAATTTATTTCCGCTGTAGGATTTCTGCAAAACAACGTAAGATTACGCAAACTTTATTGGCCAATAGTTTCGTAAAGGTTTTTCCTTCTCCGCCTTAAAAATATCTCAATACAGGTTTTTTATTTAAAAAAAATTCCTCACTAAAACTAGTATTATTCAGCTTTAGGCGTGACTCATTGAATATGGAGGAGCTTGTATTTAGAGTACATCAGATTCGAGTGAACTCTTTTGACATCCATTAAACTTTTGCTCATTACAGTTTGATTATGGTTAGTAGGACACTCACCTGAGCTCAAATCATTCAAAAAGCAAATAAGGTTGGTGCTTGGTGGAATATATTTTCAGTTTTTACGTTGAATTAATACTGGACACGTTTAAAGCTGCTAGGCTGCACGCGTTTTTAACATTCTATTAACTTAGAAAGAATGTAAGGCAACAAATTGCTGGGAAGAAGAAAAAAGCACCTGTTTGAATAAGAAAAAAAAGTGGTATAGTCAGTAACTGAAGAGAGAAAGAATTAGTTTCGGTTGCCTAAGTTTTGCATAACATAAAATAAGAATAATTAGCAGAAATACTAATATATTTTTAATTATTTACTGACTTTATTAGCGTTTCACAAAAATTAGGAAATGTTACTTTATCTAAGCACTATTCATAGCCTGCTTCTAGTTTGCAAGTCAAATAATTGCAAAAATATAAGTTCAAGCATGAATTCGGTTGTCAAATAAATTAATTACTGTATTTTAATAAGATACTCTACAATGTTTCATTTACTGTAGCAAAATTTTACGTGGTCATGGCAAGTATTTCATTTGGTCATTTCTGACATTTAATGTAAAATTATTGCTAATTTAATGTAAAAATCTTAACAATTTAATGTAAAGTTCTTAACAATTTAATGTAAAATTCTTAACAATTTAATGTAAAA
>JAAFCF010006596.1:16076459-16137826 GCA_013389785.1 Helicorthomorpha holstii
AAAGTTTTGACAATTTCATGTAAAAGTTTTGACAATTTCATGTAAAATTCTTGACAATTTAATGTAAAATTGGTAATAATTTAATGTGTTAAAACCAGCAGCATGTTAATTTTTTGGATTCTTTGCATCAAAATTCTTTGACGATTTTATACCAAAATGAGAAACTATGCATGCAAATATGCTGTAGAAAAGACAATTATTACAAGATAATACAGTATTTTAAAAACTGTTTTAATCTGGCTGTTGTAACTCAACTAGTTACTCGATGGTGCCACATATTGGATGCATTAATCTTCTGATCACTCTGTATAATTGACTCTTAAGTGATGTAACAAATATAATATTTCTGTATTGATCTGCTGGTTAGCTGCAGAATTGCAAAACTAAATTTGTTCAAATATAAAATAAAATTGCATTGACATTTCCATTAAAATTGGCATTCCTTTACGCTGGTAGTGTAGTTAATGCTATTAAAATGGTATAATACTACCGATTAACTATTGTACAATACCACATTGTTTTTAGATTAATACAATAAAAAATTACATACCGTTCGTTTAAAGTTTAGGAAAATAAACGTGACGAAGTTTGATTTCAAAGAAAAAATAAATTGAATTAAGAAATAAAAACCAACCGTCGGAAATACTGTATTCAGTGCACGTTCATTGTTGAACTACGTAACGTAGTTTTAATAAAATTGTGCTCATCAGGAACTATGTTTTTTACTCGTACGCACATCCTTTCAGGTCTACAGGTTTGTCAAAAGAAAATTGAATGTTGTGACGACATTTTCCGGTGTATTGTTAGTCACAATGCCGCAATTGTAAATCCTTTTCTATTTAACTCACTATTACATTGTTTACATTGCTTTAAAATGCGAAAATATTTGCAGCTATTTTCCTAAACGTTGAGTAACATTGAATAATATACATGTGATTCATTTATACATTTTTTTCAATTGTTGGAATTAATTCAATTTGCTATTCTTAAATCAGGTTTATTATAGCTTCACAATAATACAGTGGAATCCGTTTAACACGAAGTGTTCGGAATCAAGACATTTCTTCGTGTTAAACAAATTTTGTCTTAGCGGAACATACAAAAACAAAAAATATTCTTACTAAAATAACATTCCCTTGAGTACTTTATGTTAGAATTACTATTTACATCATAATTGATACAAAATTTACATTTCAAAATACAGTGAATTCTCGTTAACACGAATTCGACGGGACCGAGATTTTTGTTCGTGTTAACGGGGTTTTGTGTTAACGAACACATGCAAAATCTAATATATATTGGCCAAAATGACATTTTTTAGAGTAAATCATATTTAAACTCGCTATTCCCATCATATTTGAAACATTATTCACATCATAATAGATACAAAATTAACATTTCATAATATTATGCATTTTGTGCATTCATATGCATGTATGCATTTCAGAAAAAACAACTCAATTTGAATTTTTTTTTATAAAAACAAACAAAAAATGTATTGAATTTGTGTTGGTTTTTATAAAAACATTAAAACTTAACAAAATCCCGATTTTCTATACATTTTCGCCGACGATATTTCAAATTTTTTATTTGGAGAAGCAAAATTTGTTCGTGCAAACGGGGTTTTACTTCGTGTTAACGAACAAAAAATGTATGGGAAAGCCTATACTGTAGTTTGGGACCGCAATGTTGCTTCGTGTTAACGAGAAATTCGTGGTAACGGGGTTCGTGTTAACGAGAATCCACTGTATTATGTATTTTGTGCGTTCTGTACATACCTGTATGCATTTAAAAAAAAACAATGCAATTTTAATTTTTTTTATAAAAGCAAATACATTTTCGCCAGTGATATACTGTATACAATTTTTCATTAGAAAAAGCGGATTTTTTTCTTGTTTTAAGCGGGTTTTGTTTCGTGTTAACAGGAAACAAATATGTGGAAATGCCTATAATTTAGTTCGAGACTGCAATGTTGTTTTATAACTATGAGTTTTAACTTACATAGACTGCACGTTTTTAAGGTGATAACTATATAAAAAATACAATTTTGAGTAGAACATATGGACCACCGATTAACGAACTTAATCCTTTCTAGGATTTTGTCTATTAAAAATAATTTTTGTAAGCAATTATTAAATTAGACATTTTAACAAAAAAATGACAAGAATAAATCTATCAATTACATTTAAGATAAAATTATTCAAATTATTTCTTTCTATAAAATAAATTGTATTAATGTGAAAATGTTAAAAAATGTTATAATTTTTAAAAGATTTAAAATAAGTTTTATTAAAAGTTATGGGAAACAAAGACCAACTTAACTCTTGTAATATGTTCAAATTAATCTGTTGATTGTGAAAATTCTCAGTACCGGTTACTTATTTATTTTAAAGTTTTTAAACTGTAGAAAACATTTCACAGACAGTTGTCACTATTTAATTCTGCTTTTAATAAACACTAAATTTGTATTAAATTTCCTATATGGCACCGTTAGCTATTTATTTCAATTGGAGTCAATCAGACTAATATTGTATGTTTTCTGTGAATATGTTGTCTGAAGAAGGGTTAAGAAAACAGCCATAACCTATAGGCCTTTAATGGCGGCAGTTGAAGCTAAGTTTTATTTATTACTTTGTATGGATTTCGTTATTACATAACAAAACGTTTTTTTGCCCCATTGCGGTTGAATTCGCACTTGTAACTTATTGTAAATTGTAACGTCTCAGCGTTACGCGATGTTGTTATCAATAATTAAGTATGATTGGAGTTATAGCCGTTTCATGCTGTCACACCAACTTCAATAATATAACATCAACTATTAATATAGTAAAATGAAATTATTGACGAAAATTGCGCTGGCTTAGTTTTCCTATTGAACTCGTTGAGTGGGTCAAATAGGACAAGGGAAAAAAATGGCCTAAAGTGATTATGAAAGAGATTTCAAAGGGATATAAAAAGTAATTCCAGGGTTATTTCGATATATCACTCATAATGTGAGGCAACGCGTGTCCAACTTAAAGTTACGTTACTGTGGATACCCCAACGGCTTGTTCAATCGAGAGAGCAGCAAAAAAAAAAAAAATTAAAAGCCCGCGTTTTAATTTCTATTGAAGAGAGAGGGATGGGGTATAAAAAAGATAACGAAATGTTGACCTCCCCCACTATACAAACTCGCAAGTTGCACCAAAATTTTCCTCTTTCCAAAATTTTACCCTATTCTACAGTGCTGTACATTATGCTGTCAGTCTGACACACCGATGAAACCCTAGTCAATTTTTAGCCGTACGTGTGCCTGCCAGCCAGATAGTTTAGGAAACCATAAAATGCTCCCCACTTCTCTCCATCATCAAAATAACCCCCCTATTCACATTTTCACCCTCCTAACACCAACCCAACAACCAAGCTGTATGATCACCCTGTGTGAGCGCGTGCCCTGAGTATTGGTTAAGGCTAATTCTGATGTATGAACGCTTGGCCGATGGCATTGTTGTTATTCAAATCTTTATAACCCAAAAACTGCATGGACATTTTCCTCTTTACCCTCACAATTTTAATACTCTTTCACCATACACTTCACTCAAACTAGCGTGTACTATAGCGACTACTGCACTGTACAATATTTAGTTTTACCGTCTCCCCATAACCCACCAACCCCCACCTTCCATCCCAAACCATTTTTTATTATTTTATCTAGAGGCCGATTTAGTTTGCTGAGTAGAATGAATAAAAGGGAAAATGGGGGTATTTATTATTCTTTGAAGTCTGGGCCAGAGCTGAAGTTATTACAATATCTCCACCCATCTACCTACTCAATGCTCGTTATACCCCTATTGTATGGGGCACATAACGTCACCCGAGCCAAAATTTCGGTCGACAGATGCTCACTTTTCTAAAGAATGTGGTTCATTGTGGAATAAAACAGTTGCAAATATAGTCAGTCAGTCAGCAATGGATAACATGTTCAATTTGAAATAAACATGTTGCAAATACAGCTGAGAAACTTGTGGCAGAAAATATATGAGGGTTGATTATTGTTTGATATGAATTTTTTTTTTTTGGTAAATAAAAATGTAATCAAATTTTTACATACTGTATAAAGTCATTCCAGCACACGAATACAAAATTAATTTTTTACTGTTTAGTCATTAAACCTGAAAGATGTAATCGAGTCATCAAAAAATTTAGCGACATTGTTCAGCGCTATTTAAAAATTCAAATGTAACCCAATATTAGAAATGAAAATTGATTATAAAGTTTAAGACTAAAACAACTTAAGTTTAAGTTAATATTCAATAATAATTAAATTTTAGGGTAAAATTAAATGTGCAGTATTGCTTGAAGGGTAATTGGGTAAATGTTTTCATTTTAGAATTAAAGATACGCGTAACTACAAATCTGTTGAACATAATCGCGCGCACAATAATGCTGAGTAATTTTCTAAAAATTGCACCCTAATACAGTAACAATAAGCAAACGGGACTGAAAGCCATCATTTTTTTATTTTTGCCATAGGAAAATAAGTATTCTAGTTAAGAAAATTACCCGATATATGGGACGCAATGTCCTGACATTGGTCTATTGACTCTGGTGAGCGCAGTATGTAGCCATATCATATACTATAATTGATAAAAAACAAATTATTAAATGTTAACAGAATTGCTGAAATAAAAATAATTATTTTGATATGTAACTAAATTCACAGTCTTATAATGTGACGTTTGAAATTGGGTAGTTTACTTTAACAACAATAACTATTTCAATTTGATTATAAATTTAACAACAAAAGAAACCTTAAATATTGTTTTTTTTTTTTTTTTAATTTCATGTACAGTAATTAAGTTTTTTTTTTTAAAGCGTTTTGAGTGATGTTACTCAACATTTGCATGGCTTCTCTGTCTTTTTTAATGCTCCACAGACCACAGGTGCAGGAAAGCACGTGCAATTGACAATTCTTAGTTGACTAACTTTGCCTAATTACAGGCTAACTACGACTATGTTATGTAAACACGTGTGTGTCTGAATTTATATCCGTTTATGTTGACACAGCTTTGTTTATTTTGACCACTATCAACTTGGTGTTCACTTATCCGTAGCATTTTTATAAATATAGTCTTAACTTGAAGGATGGTAATATATTATACAGTACCAACAGCATATATATACTTTTTTTATTTATAGTATGTATGGGAAAATTTTAATGCAAGTTGTGTCATTATTGTGATGGGAAGGCATTGTGCACTCGGCGCGTGCGCCTGTGCCTGCCCTGCCTGGATGGGATAGAGTTTTCTCTCTTTTTCATTTTCCCCCCTTCCTTTTTTTTTTTTTTTTTTGATGCAAATAGAAACTCCATCTGCATGCAAAGTCATCTGTGCGTGTTTAATAATGGGTTTGTAACGGTCAACCGTTTGCCTGTCTATTGTTCAGTCAATGTGAAAAGGCTTTGAATTTATTTAGGCACATGATCAGCTTATCAAACGTACAGACGACATTACATTTTTATTCTACACGCCTTATACAAGTCTTTTCCGGGAAATTTTCTAAGTTGGATCCCATTTTTATGTTCATAACAAGAAATAAACAGAGAAAAATGTTCATTGGAACTGATACAATTTAGTCTCGTTTCTTTGTTGGTATTTTCATAAATACTGTTTCAACTCAGAAAATCACCCTGTGTATCATTTGCGATATTGCATATAGCTCAATAAACACAATTAATGCTATTAGTCATTGCATTTGCATCTAATTACAGGATTAACCCATTGTTATATTTGCATGCATCATTTTTGCAATCCATTAATTATTACATGGCTTTGTAATAATAATGTCGTCGATGAAACTGTTTGATAATCTTGCAATGAGTTTTTGACATAAGATGTTTGACATTGGCAAATTTTTGTACATTTAATACATTATCGTAAGCTGTGTGTTTTTATGGGTTAGCTATGTGAGCCCTTACACACACCGTGCAGTAGATGTTTGATGGACTTCAAAGAGTTAAGAACTATATCTGTAGAATGTGTAAAGTGCACTTAATTTCTGCAGCCCCAATGGAATGCCTGATTAGAGACAAGGAATGCAATCGCTTCATTGAAAGTAATAACATCTAAGACCAAAGCAATCAGTTGGCAAATGTCATAATGACCTAATGGAATTTTTATGGGATAATGTACTAACCGAAAAGCCCTACAAACCACAAAACTATACTCAATCGTTGGCACTATTATCAGTCACTACAATACCGGTATATTATAATTTTTTTCTATTATATTTAAGTCAAAACGGTGTAAACATCTGTCTAGATAAGTCATAAGTTCATAACTTGTTGAGCACAATCTTTTGTTTATTTTTTTTTTACAAAATCAATTTAATTTGAAATTATTTTTACAACCAATGAATGATATTCAAAACAACAATGTAAGTTAATGAGTAGCTACATGCATAATATTGTATTATAGCATTAACGGTCATTTTTTATTGTGCATTAAAAATAACGGAAAAATCTTATATTCCAAAATAGACAAATTAATCTGGGTGGTAACAAAGGGTGGTCTTTGGTACTTTGAGTAGCTATTTTTACCAACGGCTATTTTACTGCATCTGTCGATAAATACTGTATATTTTTTTTTCATTTACCGGTAAATGATAAAAATTGCTTTTTTTTTCATCAGACTAAACACAGATAAACATTAATGTCTTTTTAAACATTCGTTCCTTTTGTATTTAAAATGAGAAATGAAAACTAATAAAGAATGGTTTAATTACCGTTTTGAGCCATAAAGAACAGTTAAAAAATTAGTTCAGCTCTGATAAATATTTACTTAATATCCTTTTAATAACTTGATCATAAATAATTATTATTGTGGTAATATTGATCTAACAATTTACATACCAACCAAATATTGATCTAAAATCGATGACTGAATTGCAGTTATGTAGTGTCAATTGTTTTATTATTAATAACATTTTCTAACAAATTAATTCGGCAATCTGGTAACATATTGCAATAATTCCATTAATTTGTAATGAAGGTGTAGAAGAGACGAGACAATGTTAATGGCATCACTTTTTATATTATACGTATATATTGCCGCCATATTATGATATTAACCCTCATGCTCATCCTGACTTTTCACCCATTACCCCACCCCTTAATTTCCCCCACTGTTAATACAATGTCTATGTAGCTGGTTGGAATTTGTTTTAGGTAATGGTGGGTGATAGCCCTGATGGGTAAATGAAAACGAATAAGAACAAGAGAGAGAGAAGTAAGCATCTGTCAGACGAGATAGAGTGGGGTGGGTGGTGAAAATAGATGTGGGATATACAATATATACTGTATGTACTGCAAGTTGAGGAAGGAGTTGAGGGGGGTATTGCACTCAATTATACACAACCCTCAATTATAAACAACGCCCTCTAACGTCCTCAAATTATTGACTAAAGGTGGTCAAACTTAATGCCCCATCACTGTAAATGAAGAAATAAGAAATATTTTCGATGAATTATTTTAAGAGGAAACATCCAAATTAAAAAGTAATTAAATTTAAATTACAAATATTTTAAATACAAATGTGCGATTGTGTCTGAATTTCTAGAAGTCATTTAAATAATTTGAATCTGCTTCTCTGATACTCTTGCTCCCAAATCTAAAACTACCCCTTATACAATATAAATCTCCCTTTGTGTGTGTGTTATGTACACGACACTCGTGCCAACGCCAACTTATACGAACAGATGGCGTCTGAATCCTCTGCCCATATAGCGATTTAATCATCCACAACAGCTGATAATAAACACAACACCGTTAACACATGTCTACACAATATAGGTTCAAGATACAGAAAAATTAAACTAAAAAAATCACCAATGCAAACACAAAAGCACTACTGGAAATTAGTTCAAACAATCACTATATTTTATTTATTAACGTCTGAAAATAATTTTCACCTGTGAACACTGAGTAACTCACATTGACTCTCTTTTAAAATGAAAATAATTGTCTCAACAAATTATTTGAATATGATTTACCCCTGATGATTAGTTAAATATTTTTATACAATTTTAATTGAAAAACATTTTTTATTTCCAATCGTTGAAAAACTATTTAATATAATGTACAAATTTTAGTAGTCTAATTTGACAATAAGAACCTAATTTTAATAAAGAACCTGAAAATTGTATCGTCAAAACAGGAAATAAATTTAATGTTCTTAAACCCAAAGTGTAGTTTTATTGTTATTAAATGTTTCTGACAGTTCAATTCGTTATTTTTAGACACTCCATCAGTTTAAATTGTACTTTGCATATAAATTAGGAAATTGCAACGGTTAATGAACGTTTGCTAAGTTGTAAAGTGCAACGTTATTTCGTTTGGGCTATCCCGATTGTTTGAAAACATGGAAATGCGGGACGATGCAAAACTTTTATCTAACAACATTTTATTGTTTAGCCAGTCTGCTGAGAGATAAACGCAGAGGTGAACGTTGATATTGGATGATTGAGGGTGGTTTTGATGGAGGGAAAGCATTATTTTGTTGAAAAGGGTGGTGATAGCGGACCGTTTGCCCAAAATGTAGCACGTGCCATAAGCGTTACATTGTACAATAGAAGCAGGCTCAGCTCCCCCACCCCACCCTCTCCCTTATTTCTAACAACCACCTCTTCTCTCATTCATCCCCAAAAACTTTTTCATCATAACAATATAAAAATGGGAAAAGGGGATAACAAATAATAGCAAAAAGCGACCGTTGGATTGGCTGAAATGCAAAGTGACGTCACAGCCAGCTGTCAGTTTGGAACCGTGAGAAAGAGACACATGCTGTCGGTCACATGACTTCAGTGGAGTTTGAATGAGTGGAAGTGAACAGTTGCACAGTGGCAGAAGCACACCTAACACCTAAACAAGCCACACCAGCCAAGTCAAAGCCCCGGCAACTCCAACAGTGTACAGTTAACCTGGTAAAAACATTTTGCCGAGTTTTGTTAACTTTAAGCGGCTGTTCCCACTGTGACTCCATGGGATACACAGCGAGACACTCCATCACAAAGGTAAACAAAACAACACAAGTTATTAATAGATGTTGACTATAAAACAATTGATTTTAATTCGTTTATACTGCTGCATATTAACTACGGTTAATAAATTTAACATCGAATTCAAATTTATTTAACTTATCTTCTTAGTTTATTTTTTTTTAATTTTTATTTAAGACAAAATAGAAAAATTTTAGCTGCAATTAAAATATTTTTTGTTTCTAAAGCATTTTAACTATTAAATTGTAATTTTAATCAAAGTTTCATTACAATTTAATTAGTAGTTAAAGCTGTCAGCATGAATTGTGGAGTGATTTAGATATCAAACAGCTTTTTACTTGCAATTTATTGTGGGTTTTATCAGTTATTTGCTTTTATTATATGATGTCGTTTGCCTAACATTTTATCTGTTATTAAAATAAGCTATAAATTGTTTTCTAGTTTTTTTTTGAAGTCTGAATAATTTAGTAACTATAAATAAACTTACCGGTATTAATGTAGTTATTTAATTATTTCTATTTTGCAGTTAAAAGGGAGGTGACGTTGAGCTGAAAGGGCCACTTCATCATGGCGTGGGATGTAAATGGCTCATTCATGCACTGCAATATCAAATCTAGTCGATTTCGAAGAAAAAATCTAGTCAACTTATATTGTGATTTTTAATAATTGAAACTTTGCGAAAATGCCACGGGGTTTTCTAGTCAAGCGGCTGCAAAAGCACAGCAGCGGCAACAACAACCACTGGCATTCTTCCCGTCCTTCTTCCGACAATGACCGAAGCGGTTCCAGTTCACCCGAATTCGATTCCCCATCGCGTTTCAAGGTGGAAATTCAAGCCAAATCGGTTCATCGTAGTGATATGTCCATGTACTATTCGCCGATCGATGATTCTGATGTTCCTCTGGCGTTAACGACCACAAATAGACATGGACAAACATCACCAGTGCCTTTACTGTCTTTACAAAGTATGGACCGTTTAACGGTCTCACCATCTCCCATGATCACACCAAACAAAAACAGTGTTATGTCCCCTGCAACAATTCTATCCACACAAATGGCCGTGTCTCCATTGTCAAATTCTTCTCATAAGAAACGAATGAACATTTCGTCCTATGACAAAGCCAATGAAAATTTAGCAAAGTCACCTAAAAAGCCCAAAGCCGTGCGAAAGCTGAACTTTGATGAAGACAAATCGTCTCCTGTTTCCGGTACTATAATTCGGGAGTTGGACAGCGACGAGGAGCCATTGGTTGTTAGAAAAGGAGATATTGATCCATCGTTCAATGTTGTTGAAGTGACCGAAGAAGCCAAATGTGAAATTGCCAAAATCGAGAACAAGATCGGTGATTATATTTGCAGGTTGTGTAAAGAAATGTACGACGACGCTTTTAGTCTGGCTCAGCACCGTTGCTCAAGAATTGTCCATGTTGAGTACAGGTGTCCGGAGTGCGGGAAAGTGTTCAACTGTCCGGCCAATCTGGCTTCGCATCGGCGATGGCATAAACCAAAAGCAGCTACTTCATCCAAACCATCAAAACAATTAAAAAAAAACGACACCGTCAATAGCAACCGCGAAATAATTAATGACAATAACAACTCGGAAGATATGTGTCAACAGTCAATGTCGCCGTTACCACCTATGTCGCCGGCGTCTTCCACCAGTTCCAGATCTAACCGTTTAACGCCAGATGATCTTTCAGCCATTAGCCCTATTGAAGGGGCCGCATTACGTGTCATCGAAGGACCAGTTGATCACCAGAGACGCCATCTTCAAGTCATTTATCAACCAAATTCCTCACATCTACCTTTTGGGCTATCTGTAGCGGCCAATTGTAGTCAAAGGCATGATCACAATGGCAACAGCACAAAGTCCATCGTCAAAAAACTAGCAATTGACAGTCATCATCTTCATCATCAGAGCATCCATGCAACTGGTAACAATAACTTAGAAAGTTTAAATTTCTCATGTAAACGTTGTCCAAGCGCTTTTTCAAACGCCTTAGATTTAGTTAGACATGCAAATGTGTTTCATAGTAGCAGTTCTCAACTTCTGCAAACGGTTACCACTTTGGCAAGGCAGGAAAAAGTGTAAAAAAAATGTCTAAAAAATAAAAAATCATGATTTAATCAGGTATATAAAATCTAGTCACTCCATTTAACTAGTCACACATAGTATACAGTATTTTAATGTTCAGATAGAAATAGGGGATAAACAAGAGATATAAAGTTATATTTAAAATAATTATGTCGTGGCAGATTGGAAGTTCCACACTGTTTAAATAAACAAGTCAGTTGATTCATTGACAGTCAGGTAAATAATTTGAGGATTTCAGCCGCCACATGTGTATAAAATATTAAGAGCTGCACTGCAGAAACGGTATTTTAGTTGGGGAATGCAATTATTATTTTTCACTATGTGTTTTGATCCAGCTGAACTATCAGCACATAAAATTAAACAACAAAATTAAAATAAGGCTTATCACGGAACGTGGGTTGGAAATAGCACCATAACGTGATAAATGGCAAATACAGAAAGTAACTTTGCTTGTACAATCTGTTGATTTAACTGCGCAGCTGCCATTCTAAACGATCAACAGCTATATCAATAGCGAAATAGAAAAACATCAAAAACAAAAATAGTTTTATATATTATGATTGTGACATTTTAATAGTAAGATCATCTACTCTGAATGTTTCGGTGCGCAAAATCAAAAACAACTTTTAATGCCACTTACAATACCTAATATTAATTAACAGCTCTAAATTTTAAAAATTAATTAAAATATAGTTATCATTTGAGACATATCTGGCACTGTAATTATTTATGTGTTCGCTAAGTCTAGTCAAATAATTAGTCAGCTTTCTAGTCAAGAATTTTAAGCTATTAATTTCTAGTTGTGTTTTCTAGTCTATTGTTGTGCTGTATATAGGGCACACAGTGTTCCATTTTTACATTACATAGTTCCATGTACAGTAGCACTGGGATAAACATTTAAGGATTTTATTGAAATTAGAAATTTGAAACATTGTACATGTCTAGTTTAGGAGACATAGAATAGCGTTTTTTGTGACTAACTTTGATAAAAATGAGCCTTTAAGTTGACCCTAAGCTACTATCTAGTCTATTATGGATATCTATGTCATTGTGAAAGTTTAATAATATCCAGTAATAGTTGCTACTATTATATTTAGTCTTGCTTTAATCATTTCCGTTTAAACCAAAATTTTCATCACTGTAAAATTGATTGAACTATTCACTTTATAATTTGTTTGTGCCAAGTTAAACGTGACACTACTGCATTAATAACATTATTTGGTAGAGATTTATTTATTTCTCAACATCAAATGTCATCATTTCTTTCAAAGTATTTGAATTATTGTCGTAATTAGTGTGTACACTTATATACATAAATGTATGTAGCACCGAAATACGGTATTAATTGAATTCAATTGTGCCATACAGTATGTAATTATTTTAAAACTTTAGTTATTAGATTGATTAGGTTTGCTTGATTTGATCTTGGATGAAGTTTTTACATTATATTTAGTGAGTGACTGTCAATGAATACCGCTGTGTCCTTTTCTAGTCAAAATTAAGTTTATTGAAAAGCATTAATTAATCTATATAGTATGAGTGATTATATTTAACAAAGCTACAGCCAAAGAAAAAAAATATTTAAATAACTGATAGAAGTATCTCGAGATCTTCCGTCCAAAGAAACGAATCAAATTTTCCAAGTGTGATTAATTGCTCAGTTTTACTTTAATGATTGTATATAAAATATAATTAGAAAATATGTGTAAATTAAATCGTATTATAATCTAATCAGTATAGCCGTCCATATATCTTCTGAATTGTAAATTGAGCTTAAATGTTATCTAATTTTCGTCCATATCGAGTCATTTTTACTAGCCGGTTTTATTTGATACAAGAATTGCAATGATTTAATGATAAAAATAAGCCCAGCTTGAAATGCAATAGCAGCTAAACATGTACAGTAAATATTACGCTTTTGTTTCTGCCCCAGTTGTTATTTTCAAAAACAAACGCAAACAAGCTAATTCATCAGTCAGTATTATTTCTGATAAACTCCCAAATGTAGTTCACATCTGCTGTGTGGAACTCATTTTTATCAGTTTGTGTATTACAGGTCTTAATATAGCATTATTAATCGGAAATTATCTATCTGTATATTTATTATAATTTATATATAAAAAAAAACCTAACAAAGAAAAAATTGGGTGAGTCCAAATCTAGTCAAGTGTTCACCAAAAATTATAACTTTATAAGTGATTATAATTATTTTTTTTTTTGTTTTAACAGTATTATTACTAATCACGAGCGTGTTCTGGTTTTAAACACTTTTTATCAGCATTGTGTGATCAATTTACGTAATTTATTTAACCGTTGTGTGCACAATAATATTATTTTCAAAGTCAAATTAAACCAAATAAAATGGAAGAGTGCAAATTCTAGTCAAAAGAAAAAAGAATTTATTAATAATTGATGGGAACGGTAATTGAAAAACCCACCCAAGTCATATTTTTGAAATTTTGCAGACTCATTCACAGTATTTCTTATGACTTGGGTGGTTTTAGCATTCACTGATTTAGCCATTTTGTGTAATTTTTGATAACAGTACCATTTAATTTGAAGTACGGTTTCAAATGGCCAGACAGCAATTAAATGAATATAAAATGGTACTGTAGCGTATATTTGAATTTACAGTGCCGTTTGTAGATATTATGTTTATTTATGAACATATCAATTGTATTATTGGATGTTTCTAGTCATAAACGTCGCAATATGTTGGTTTCAAACTTTATTAACATATCAAATGTGTAACGATTTAACGATTATTAAGTTCAATGTCAACTTATGACATTACCGAGTGATTTTTTTTAATTGGAGCAGTATATTTCATAATGAAATTTTAAAAACAGTTTTTTTTACCAGTTCCAAAAGCCAAGTTTCCAGTTTCTTTTTTTTTTTGTCATATGAAAAAAGTTCTCCAATTTCAAACATCACCCAGTAATGTTTCAAATTATTATAATTACATTAATATAAGTTTTAATCCTTGTAATGATAAGTTATAAACGGTTTTAATCTAATAACTATTTTATTAATATATAATTTTTTCTAATAATTATTATAGTCAGTTTTTGTGAGTTTGTTTGCTGTTTTATTAATATAATTTTGCTTTTGTATTCGTATTTCAATTTTTAAATACAAGTACTGTGCTTTATGTTTGACATAATATAAAATTTCTGACCAAATTAGCCATAGAACAATTTTGGTCATCGTTCAAATGTCTAATCATATCGAATCGTTAGCAATTTTGTTGTAAATAAATTAAAAATTTAAAGAAATTGAAATGCAATGTAAATCAATGCATAACATTTAACTTGTATCATTATACAGTCATTTGTAGACAATCATTTATAAAATTAAGCGTTTGTATCGATCAAGTGTGAAATTTAAAAAAATAAAATTAATAATAGAATTAATTCTTTGTATTGGCTTTTATCGGTTAAAGTAAAATTCCTATTTTGAACTCTTGGTATTCATTTACCAATAATGGTATTTTAATACATTACATCCGCAAACTCGTGGGTGTCATTTACCTTTAACGTGGCTCAGGTCATTCACAAACCCAAACATTGAAACATTGTCAGTAGGCAACAATTTTGTTTGCATACTCATAAAGAAATATAATGTATTTCATTTTTTTTATGATATATTGAAAAAAATGTTATTTATGCGTTTGCACTCGTATATGACGCCATTTGTAGAGTTGTCATTGAAATAACATTTGTTAGTACTGTACATGCAAATCAACGCCGACACCTGTGTTACTATTTTATGAAAAAAGGTAAGCAACCTCTTCATTTTTTTAATAATGCTCAATTCAGTCTATTCACCGTATGCTATGGACTGCAATATTAAATTATTAAACGAAAAGTTATCTGACTAGTAAGCTGTTTTTACATTTTCGATCGTCTTCTATGTAAAAACACAGCTGCAGACTGGATAGTCATTATACTTTTGCTGAGGAACATACCAGATTTTAGAATAACTTCTACTGTAATGCTGTAACTTCTACTGTAATTATTAAAGTAATTATACATTTTTAAAAGTAATTACATTAAGTAAAATTACTAAAAGCAAACTTTGAACAATTAAAAAAAGGAAATATTTAAAAAAGTTTATTTTAATACTTTCTTCCTTATCTGTATATTTGTCAATGTACATTGTGCTGTTAAAGCTTTAACAATCTATTTGCTATTTCTTGTTAAAGCATTAAAATGTCTTTGTCTACAAGTGTTGAATTTGATAGAGAATTTATTTTTCTGAAATTCAGTCGATCTACAGTAGCAGATTCAGTACACCGTAACACCCACTTACATTATACGGTCACCAGAAAGTCGCGCTGTTATATGTAACATCGTCGAGTGACAAATTGAAAATTTTGATTGTTGCTGTTAGATTAAAACAGTCTGATAAATTATAAGACGAAATTAGAATACTTCAGTAAACTAAATATAATTTGCTATAAAAAATATGTTCGCTAAAAGGCGTTTTCAAGTATGCTAGCTCTCCGAGGGCCGGACAAAATCTGTCCGCGGGCCGTAGTTTGGAGACCCCTGACTTAAACTATTATTGAAATTGCTAGAAGCTACCCAAAATTTTATCAAGGCGTCTATTACTTAATGCTAATTGACATTTATTGAACAATTAAGTTATTATAATAAAAGTGTTGCTTACAATATACTGTACAATTGAAAAGGATTTGGCATCATGAATCGCAATCCTAATTGGTATTGGGAGTTAAAATATTTAATAACATTGGTTGCTGAAGGGTAAAATAATCAAATACCGGTACTGTATTAAATATAGTGGATAACTTGGCGTAATATTTAGTTATTCTGTACAGTACTGTCAATTGTCTCTGATTAGTTCCAAAGTTGCGTTTAGTGTTACCGAGATACAATACAAACCGTTGGTATATTATTTTGAAACGTAAATCTTAAATTATTACTGTTGTTTTCTTATTATTAGCGTTTACTTGTAAAAAAAAAACAGTTAGCTACTAACTTTCATAAACTATTGATTTCTAGAAGTTAAACTTCGAAAGTCAATCTCCATGGCGCGTATAGGATTCAGTCTAGCTTTCTGCCTGACTATAATTTCAAAATATTTTTGAAATTCTGCAGACCCATTCACACTATTTCTAATGACTTGGATTGTTTTATTGTTGCGTATATTTGAATTTACAGTGCCATTTTTGTGCTAAACGGAGTTTGTAAATAATTAAAAAAAAAATTAAAGTAATTACACTCACTTGGCAACAAAACTTTTATCTTGGTTTCTATTAATTTTTAATTATGTTGCTTTCACAATACAATTGGGAATGATTTGGCATCATAAATTTACCATCAGAATATTTATTAAAAGTTAAAATAATAATAACATTGGCTGTTATAAAAGAAAGTATACAAAGGACAGAATTTAGTTATTTTGTATACTGTTGTTCATTGTGTCTGATCAGTTTCAAACCTGCGTTTGGTATTACCCGACAAACAATTCAAACATTTTGGTATTTTACTTTGAAACGAGAATCTTACATTCTTGTATTTTCTTATTGTCGTAAAATACAACTTATCAGCTACCTTGATTAAATCATTTATTTCTAGCAATTAAACGTCGAAAGTAAATTTCCATGGCGCGTATATTGTTCAATTTAGCTTTCGGTCTGCTTTTAATTTCAATTATTAATTGTCTGTCCGATTTCAACAATCAACTATGTGACAATTCAACTGATCCAGGGGAGCCTCTATTTTTGACTCCCATAATAAATTCCGGTGAAGTCACTAAAGCTCAGGAGCTTAGTGTTGTTATGCCATTTCCTGGCTTTGATTACAAGAGCCACGCTGGATTTTTAACAATTGACTCCAATTACGATTCCAACATATTTTTTTGGTTTTTTCGATCAAAGGTAAATACAAATTCCTTTTAAGCGTAAAGCAAACTGTATTTTTTTACTAGAACGATTCGGATGATGCTCCTGTTATATTGTTCTGTAATGGTGGTCCTGGTATAACTTTGATGTATGGACTTTTTGGAGAAATTGGTTAGTATGCTAAATTAAAGGTGCATTGGTCATGTTTAAAAGATTTAATGTACTTCTTTTTATTGTAAAATAACTTAGGTCCATTCACATTGAATTCCCACTTAATGTTGGAACAACGTTTGTATAACTGGGTGGAGAATTATAACGTGATTTTTATCGATTTTCCAGTTGGAGCTGGTTATTATTATTATTAGTACAGAGTCATCAGAAAGTCGCCCTACCTCATATGTAACAGCAACTTGTAAAATGTTAAAACATTTCATTTTTTCTGTTAGAGTAAAACCGCCATGAATGGCATTCAAATTCGTAAATTACAAATACAGTATGCCAATTTAAAATGTAAAGTTTAATTATCTATTGTTTATCTTACTGGCAAATAGCCAGGATAATAGCACATACTGTAACTACTAATAATCCGGAAGTAATGTTTACAATGGTAAAAAATCTTTTAAAAAAATTACTGCATATACAGAATGTTCGTAAATTCGTTGTTAAAACGAAAACTGGTGTTAAAGTAAACTAAAATAAGTTTTTATATCAAAAATCTGAGAATCCAAAGTTTCCCATTTAAAAGTTATATGGTTTTTAATGTGCACAATAACCATTTATGGAGCCAAGAGAACCTACATATAGTAGTGCATTTTTTGGAAATGTTTGGGCAGATTATCTTAGTGACATTTTGATTGAAAATTGTCTATTTCCATCTCGTCTAAGTAACCAAGCTTACCACATGTTCTTGGAGAAAGAGTTGCCACAACCAGAGCCGGTCTTCTGGGGGGTACGGCGGATGCTATGCACCGGGGCCCCGGAGTATACAAAAATTACATTTTTTTTTATTGTTTTTTATTTAAAAAATGTTTTGCATATTGTTTCCGCGTGATGGGACCCAGAAATATGAAACATGATCTTGATGCTATCTTAGGGGCACAATATATTAAGCAAATTAATTCACTGTAATGTAATAAGCTTTAAACACTTAGGTTTTGCAACATTGTTTGTCACCTTATAACATTTTAACGGTAAACTTTGGACTCCCAGTTTTTTTAATTTAAAATCTTATTTTACGAGTAGATCCCTCTAATACCAATTTGGTTTATCCTCGAATTCACGATCACCCAGTATGTCTTCACTGGTTACCGTTTTACTTTGATATTTTGGCAAAGTTAACTTGCTTTATTTGATTTTTGCCAAAAATTGTTTTCATTTCTTAATGTGAATATTTTCTTTTGGCTATTTCTCAATAAAACAAACAATAGATATTAAAACCAGGAAATTTGTATTTTTAACTCGCCACTAATGGATGTTACATATGGGATAACGCCATCTTCTCATCACTCTGTATTATAGCTATTGATGCTCGTCATAGTTATTTTAGTATTATAGCTATTATAGTTAACTTATTACTAAAGTTTCCATTGTCAATGTTTAATTTAAATAGGATATAGCTTCACCAAAGATGACTATCCGGATAGTGACCAGGCAATTGCCAACCAAATTTTTCAATTTTTATTGCAGTTCTTTAAATTATTTCCAGAACTTGTGAAGAATCATCTTTATATCTCGGCGGAATCGTATGCAGGTTTTTAAATTAACATTTGTTTAATTTTTTTTTAAATAAGTTTGAAAACTGCTTTACAGGAAAAGTAGTCCCTATTCTTGGAGTGCTAATTGATAATTATAATCAGAAGAGTAATTTGCCAGTAAAATTTAATTTACAAGGTATAATTGTGATTAGTGGAATGATTGATCCATTAAAAATTGCAAGTAGTTTGAGTGACTATCTGCTTTGTGCTGGATTGGTTAGTCTAAAGCAATGTGAATACTTTAAAAATGCATCAATGCAAATCCAAACCTTATACGGTCAAGGTAAAATTGCTGAAGCTTCAAAAGCTTTTAGACAGTTAACAATGTTGCCTAGACAGAATAATATGTCATTTACTCAAATAACTGGCATGGTCGATGTAAGTGACCTAAGAAAGACATATCGACCAGCTGTTTTTGAAGATTATGAAATCTTTTTCCAATGTAACAGCATTCGCAAAAGAATCCACGTTGGAAATTCAACATTTCGTACAGAAGTTGAAATCATGAATGCAATGACAAATTCCGTTTTAATTCCGTCAACTGAATATTACGAAATTCTACTAAACGAAAGCTACAAAGTGCTTTTGATGAATGGAAATATGGATATGTTTGCAAATCCGTTTTATGCGACAATGACGAATTCTGGACTGAAGTGGAAAGGATCCATTGAATACAGTCAAGCAGAACGGGTCATCTGGCGTGTTTGTGAGAAAGACGAAGAAGTGGCAGGTTATTTGACAAAAGCGATGAATTTCACTACATTAATGGTCAGAAACGCTGGACACATGATCCCACATGATCAACCGAAAGTAGCTTTATGCGCTTTAGACCAATTTATTGGTTACAAAACTTGTGAATGTTAAAAGCGTTGCAATTATATCACAAATATGTTACCCACCACAGAATAGTAGCATAAAATATATTTAATGTTTAAAATGTTTTAAAAAAAGTCATTTGTTTTAATAATTTGGTTTATAAAACTCGATTTAAGACTTTGTAATGACTCGAACTTTGTGTATTTCGATCAGATTGTAACTTCATAAATACATTTGCTAAGCAGCAACATCTCGTCTCTTTGATTTATTTCGTATACCTTAAGAGTCTCTTGGGATTTTACTATTTTGCAGGTACCAAAGCTGGAAAACGACGTAATACCCACTTATCTAGCTGGACCGTTGTCTCTCTACAACATTTGTTAGTTATTTATCATTAAACATAATATCTTGACGAGAAATAGCATTAGTTAACAATTTCTCTCTATTTAAAATGTAATAAAAACCAAAATAAGTACAACCAAATACAGGAGAACCCCGTTAATACGAATCGCTCGGAACCGAGTTTTTTTTTCCTATTAAACGAATTTTGTTTCAACCAAAATGAAATTTGTTAGAGTACATCAAATAAGAAATTTTATTTTAATCATTTTAGATAGACATTTCAAAATATTATGCATGTTGTGCATACACATGCATGTATGCATTTAAGAAAAAACAATAAAATTAAAAAAAATGTTTTTAAATAAATAACAAATGTATTGATTTTGTATTGTTTTCCATAAAAACTTTAAAACTTATAAAAATTTTAATATTCTCTACATTTTTGCTGACAATATATACAATTTCTCATTTGTAGAAGCGAAAATTTGTGTACTACACGGAGTTTGTATTAAGGGAGTTTCACTGTAAATAATTCAAAAACAAATATATAAAATAATTACATTTACTTGGCAACAAAACTTTTATTTTGGTATATATTAATTAATTTTAATTAACATTTATTAAACGTTATTATAATAGAAGTGTTGCTTGCACCACACAATTGGGAATGGTTTGGCATCATGAATTGGCCATCAAAATTATTATTGGGAGTTAAACTAGTCATAACATTGGCTGTTGAAAGAAAAAATATTAAAAGAGCAGAATTTAGTTATTTCTTAAACTGTTGTTCATTGTGTCTGATCAATTTCAAACCTGCGTTTCGTGTTACCCGACAAACAATTCAAAACTTTGGTATATTATTTTAAATATTACATTCTTGTTGCTTTCTTATTGTCGTAAATGCTATTTAGCAACTACCTTGATTAAATCATTAATTTCAAGCAATTAAACTTTGAAAGAAATTTTCCATGGCGTGTATAGTGTTCAATTTAGCTTTCGGTTTGTCTTTAATTTCAATTATTACTTGCCTGTCCGATTCTAACAATCAACAATGTGACAATTCAACGGATGCAGGAGAGCCTCTATTTTTGACTCCTTTAATAAATTCCGGTGAAGTCACTAAAGCCCAGGAGCTTAGTTTTGTTATGCCATTTCCTGGCTTTGATTACAAGAGCCACGCTGGATTTTTAACAATTGACTCTAATTACGATTCCAACATATACTTTTGGTTTTTTCGATCAACGGTAAATATAAATTCATTTTAAGCTTACAGCTAACTATAATTTTTTACTAGCACAATTCGGATAATGCTCCTGTTATATTGTTCTTTAATGGTGGTCCAGGTTCCTCCACGCTATTTGGACTATTTGGAGAAAATGGTTAATATATTAAATTAAAGGGGCATTGGTTGTACTTAGAAAATTTAATGTGCTTCTTTTCATTGTAAATTAATTTAGGTCCATTCTTAGTGAATCCTCGCTTAATTTTGGAAAAACGTTTGTATAATTGGGTGGAGAATTATAACGTGATTTTTGCCGAACTTCCAACTGGAGCTGGTAATTACTATTAATTCTACAAAATCGTCAGAAAGTCGCGCTACCTCATATGTAACATCATCTTGTAACAAATTAAAAAAATGTTGTTAGAGTAAAACCGCCTTGAATGACATGCTACTTTAGCATGATGGAGCCCCTGTCAATTTCAGCAGTGATATGCCACATTATCTTGATTCTACATTGGTAGACAATAAAATTGCTGAAAAATGGATGTAATAGGCTTAAAATTACATTTTGGAACATTGCTTGTCATTCTATAATATTTGAATAGTTTTGTACCCACAGTTTTTTGATATATAATTTTATTTTAGTTCACTTTAACACCAGATACAGTTTTGACTTCGAATTCACGATCACCCTGTATATCAGATACGGGTACAGTTTTCCATCAATTGATATTTTGGCAATGTTTAACTAGCTTTATGTGGTTTTTGCCAAAAGTGGTTTTTGTGTCTTAATGTGATAATTTCTATTTGGCTATTTTTCAATAAAACAAACAATAGGTAACAAATAACTTATAATTGAACTTTATAATTGAACTTTATAATTGAATTTGGCATATTTATTATTATTTTAAATGAGTTTGAATGCCATCCCAGACGCTTTTTCTCTCATCAGCAATTGATATTTTTTACTTGTCCGTAGTGGATATTACATATGAGTTAACGCAACCTTCTCATCCCACTGTATTATAGTTATTAATGCTCAACATAGTTATTACTTCTATTTTTTTTGATATTATAGTTATTTTACCTATTATAGCTAACTTATTACTATACGTTTCTATTGCCAATGCTTAATTCTATTAGGATATAGCTTCACCAATGATGATCGTGGCTATCCGGATAGTGACCAAGCACTTGCCAATCAAGGACTTCAATTTTTATTGCAGTTCTTTAAATTATTTCCAGAACTTGTAGAGAATCATCTTTATATCTCAGGGGAATCGTATTCAGGTTTCTAAATTAACATTTGTTTGATTTTTATATTTGTTTCATTTTGACATTTGTTTTGTTTTAAAGAAAAACTTATTTTTTGAAAACTGTTTTATAGGAAAAATAGTCCCTATTATTGGAGTAATGATTCATAATTATAATCAGAAGAGTAATTTACCAGTAAAATTGAATTTGCAAGGTATAATTTCGATTAGTGGAATAATTGATCCAGTAAAACTTCTAAATACTTTGAGTGACGAAATGCTTTATGTTGGAGTGGTTAGTCTAAAGCAATATGAACGTATAAACAATGCAACAATGCAAATCCAAACTTTATACGATCAAGGAAAAATTGCTGAAGCTTCACAAGCTTTTAATCAGTTTATATTGTCGGCTAACCCAGCTGATACTTTATTTGCTCGAATTACTGGCATAATCGAGATAAGTGACTTAAGAAAGACATATCTACCAGCAGTTTTCAAAGATTATGAAATCTTTGTCCAATGTAACAACGTTCGCAAAAGGATCCACGTTGGAAACTCAACGTTTCGTAAAGAAGTTGAAGTGATGAATGCAATGAGAAATTCCCTTGTAATTCCGTCAACTGAATATTACGAAATTCTACTAAACGAAAGCTACAAAATGCTTTTGATGAATGGAAATATGGATATGTTTACAAATCCGTTTTATGCAACAACGACAAATTATGGGCTGAAGTGGAAAGGATCCATTGAATACAGTCAAGCAGAACGAGTCATCTGGCGAGTCTGTGACAAAGACGAAGAAGTGGCAGGTTATTTGACAAAAGCTTTGAATTTAACTACATTGATGGTAAGAAACGCTGGACACATAATCCCACATGATCAACCGAAAGTAGCTTTATGCGCTTTAAACCAATTTATTGGTTACAAAACTTGTACATGTTAAAAGCGTTGCAATTCTGTCACATTTAAATAGTGTTATTAGATAAATAATGTAGGGTGTAAAGCTTTATGTGCTTTGGACCAACTTATTAGTAGCAAAACTTGTAAATGTTAAATTGCCATTATATCACAATTGTAAAATCCACTACAGTTTAGTAGCATATAGTATTTTAAATGTTTAAAATGTTTTAAAAAAAGTCATTTTTTTAATAATTTGGCTTATAAAACTCGATTTAAGACTTTGTAATAACTCGGACTTTGTGTATTTCAATCAAATTGTATCTTCATAAATATATTTGCTAAGCAGCAACATCTTTGATTTATTTCGTATCCCTTAAGAGTCCCTTGGGATTTTACTATTTTGCAGGTACCAAAGCTGGAAAACGATGTAATACCCACTTACTGTATCTAGCTGGACCGTTGTTTCTCTACAACCTTTGTTAGTTATTTATCATTAAACATAATAACTTGACGAGAAATCGCATTAGTTAACAATTTCTCTTTATTTTAAATGTAATAAAAACCAAAATAAGTACAACCAAATACAGGAGAACCCCGTTAATACGAAACGCTCGGAACCGAAATTTGTTTTCCTATTAAACGAATTTTGTTTCAACCAAAATGAAATTTGTTAGAGTACATCAAATAAGAACTTTTATTTTAATCATTTTAGATAGACATTTCAAAATATTATGCATGTTGTGCATATACATGCATGAATGCATTTAAGAAAAAACAATGAATTTTAAAAAAAAAATTTAAATAAATAAAAAAGGTATTGATTTTGTATTGGTTTCCATAAAAACTTTAAAACTGATAAATATGTTGATATTCTCTACATTTTCGCTGACAATATATACAATTTCTCATTCGTAGAAGCGAAAATTTGTGTACTACACGGAGTTTGTATTAAGGAAGTTTCACTGTAAATAAATAAAAAAAATATATATAAAATAACTACACTCACTTGGCAACAAATCTTTTATTTTGGTGTATATTAATTAATTTTAATTAACATTTATTAAACGTTCTCATAATAGAAGTGTTGCTTGCACCATACAAATGGGAATGGTTTGGCATCATGAATTGGCCATCAAAATTATTATTGGGAGTTAAAATAGTCATAACATTGGCTGTTGAAAGAGAAAATATTAAAAGGGCAGAATTTAATTATTTTTTAAACTGTTGTTCATTGTGTCTGATCCATTTCAAACCTTCGTTTAGTGTTACCCGACAAACAATTCAAACGAACGTTTTGAAACGAGAATCTTGCATTCTTGTTATTTTCTTATTGTCGTAAAATACAACTTATCAACTACCTTGGTTAAATCATTTATTTCTAGAAATTTTCCATGGCGCGTATAGTGTTCAATTTAGCTTTCTGTTTCTTTTTAATTTCAATTATTACCTGTATGTCTGATTCCAACGATCAACTATGTGACAATTCAACTGATGCAGGAGAGCCTCTATTTTTGACTCCTTTAATAAATTCCGGTGAAGTCACTAAAGCTCAGGAGCTTAGTGTTGTTATGCCATTTCCTGGCTTTGATTACAAGAGCCACGCTGGATTTTTAACAATTGACTCCAATTACAACTCCAACATATACTTTTGGTTTTTTCGTTCAACGGTAAATACAAATTCATGTTAATCTTAAAGCATACTGTAAATTTTTTTCCTAGCACGATTCGGATAACGCTCCTGTTATATTGTTCTTTAATGGTGGTCCTGGTACATCCTCGATGTTTGGATTATTTGGAGAATTTGGTTAGTATGTTAAATTGAAAGTGCATTGGTCGTATTTAAAAGATTTAATGTACTTATTTTTATTTTAAAATAACTTAGGTCCATTCTTAGTGAACTCTCACTTAATGTTGGAAAAACGTTTGTATAATTGGGTGGAGAATTATAACGTGATTTTTGTCGAACTGCCAACTGGAGCTGGTAATTACTATTATTTCTACAAAATCGTCTGAAAGTCGCGCTACCTCATATGTAACATTATCTTGTGACAAGTTAAAAATTTTAATTTTCTTGATAGAGTTAAACCGCCTTGAATGACATGCTATTTCAGCATGTTGGGGCCCCTGTCAATTTCAGCAGTAATATGCAACATTATCTTGATGCTATCTTTAGAGTTTAGAGCATCATAGATTACGAAAAATAAACTTGCTGTAAATTGACGTAATAAACTTAAAATTACGTTTTGGAAAATTGTTAATTCGCTCTAACATGAGTTACAGTTTTGACCTGGATTTCACGATCATCCTATATATCAGCAACGGTTACAGTTTTACTTTAATTGATATTTTGGCAAAGTTAAAATGGGTTTATTTGGTTTTTGCCAAAAGTTTTTTTTATTTCTTAATGTGAATATTTCTTTTGGCTATTTTTCAAACTAATGCCATCTTTTGAGCTAACGATAAAACTAATATGATGAATGCAATAACACAATAGAAAATTAATGGGAAGGGTATGGAACGGACGAACGGAAACAGGCGGACTTTATAACCTTCGCAGCAACGCGCCGACGGGTAAAGCTAGTTTTAAATGAATTGGAATTCCATCCAAGACGCTTTTTTACTCTAACAGCAGCAATTGTTGTTTTTTACTTGTCCCTAATACAGTAGATATAACATATGGGGTTACGTAACCTTTTCGTCACTTTGTCTTATAATTATTAATGCTGAACATAGTTATTACTATAATTTTTTTGATATTATAGTTATTTGACCTATTACAGCTAACTTATTACTAAAAGTTTCCATTGCCAATGCTTAATTTTATTAGGATATAGCTTCACCAATGATGATCGTGGCTATCCGGATAGTGACCAAGCACTTGCCAATCAAGGATTTCAATTTTTATTGCAGTTCTTTAAGTTATTTCCAGAATTTGTAAAAAACCAACTTTATATCTCAGGGGAATCGTATTCAGGTTTATAAACTAACATTTCTTTGATTTTTATTTATTTTTTTTTAAAGAAAAATTTATTTTACAGGAAAGGTAGTCCCCATTATTGGAGTAATAATTCATAATTATAACCGGAATAGTGACTTTTTCGTAAAATTTAATTTCCACGGTATAATTGTGCTTAGTGGAATGATTGATCCATTAAAAATTATAAATACTTTGGGTGACAATATGCTTTATGTTGGAGTGGTTAATCTAAAGCAACATGAACGTATAAACAATGCAACAATGCAAATAAAAACTTTATACGATCAAGGAAAAACTGCTGAAGCTTCACAAGATTTTAGACAGTTTATATTGTCGCTTGACACAACTGATTTTTTATTTAAACGAATAACTGGCATAATCGAGTTAAGTGACCTAAGAAAGACATATCTACCAGCAGTTTTCAAGAATTTTAAAATTTTTGTCCAATGTAACAGCATTCGGAAAAGGATCCACGTTGGAAATGCAACGTTTCATAAAGAAGTTCAAGTGATGAATGCAATGGGAAATTCCTTTTTAATTCCGTCAACTGAATATTACGAGATTCTACTCAACGAAAGTTACAAAGTGCTTTTGATGAATGGAAATATGGATATGTTTACAAATCCGTTTTATGCAACAACGGCAAATTCTGGACTTAAGTGGAAAGGCTCCATTGAATACAGTCAAGCAGAACGGGTTATCTGGCGTGTCTGCGAGGAAGACGAAGAAGTGGCAGGTTATTTGACAAAAGCTTTGAATTTAACTACATTGATGATTAGAAATGCTGGACACATGATCCCACATGATCAACCAAAAGTTGTTGTATGCGCTTTAGACCAATTTATTGGTTACAAAACTTGTAAATGTTAAAAGCGTTGCCATTATATCACATTTATGAAACCCATTACAGTTTAGTAGCATATAATATTTTAATGTTTAAAATGTTAAAAAAAAAAGTTTTTAGGGTTAATTTGGCTTATAAAACTCGATTTAAGACTATGTAAAGACTCAGACTTTGTGTATTTCAATCAGATTGTAACTTCATAAATACATTTGTTAAACAGCAACATCTCGTATCTTTGATTTATTTTGTATCCCTTGGGATTTTACCACTTTGTAGGTAGCAAAGCTGGAAAACGACGTAATACTCATTTGTCTAACGTAGCTGGACCCTTGCCCCTCTACAACTTCCGTAGATTTATTATTAAATATGATAATTTGATGAGAAATGGCATTGCTTAACGATTTCTCTCTGTTTAAAATGTAAACATTTAGTAAAAAATTAAACATTTAAACTAAATAAATACAGAAAATAATAAAAACTAAAATTGTTGTACTTGGCAGCAAAACTTTTATCGTGGCGTCAATTACCTAATGCTAATTAACGTCTACAGTATTTAATTTATTAAGTTATTATAATAAAAGTGTTGCTTGCACCATACGATTGAGAACGGTTTGGCTTCATAAAATCGCAATCCAAATTGTTATTGAGAGTTAAAATATTCAATAACATTGGCTGTTAGAAGAGAAAATATTCAGAGAACAGAATTTAGTTATTTTGTATACTGTTGTTCCTTGTGTCTAATCAGTTTCAAACTTGCGTTTGGTGTTACCGGATAAATCATTTAAAAATTTTGGTATATTATTTTGAAACGAGAATCTTAAATTATTGTTGTTTTTTTCTTATTGTCGTAAAATTCTAGTTAGCAACTACCTTGATTAAATCATTTATTTCTAGCAATTCAACGTCGAAAGTAAATTTCCATGGCGCGTATATTGTTCAATTTAGCTTTCGGTCTGTTTTTAATTTCAATTATTAATTGTCTGTCCGATTCTAACAATCAACAATTTTACAATTCAACTACCGGTTATGTAGGACAGTTTTTAATTTTGCCGTTGAAGTCGCTAAAGCCTAGGAGCTTAATGTTGTTATACCAATCTCTGACTTTGATTTCAAGATCCACACTGGATTTTTGACAACCGGTATTGACTACAATTACAATTCCAACATATTATTTTAAATTTTTTTCTATCAACGATAAATAAAAATTTATTTTAAGCTTAAAGCAAATTGTAAGTTTTTTTAATAGCACGATTCGGATAATGCTTCTGTTTTATTGTTCTTTAATGGTGGTTCTGGTTCATCCTCAATGTATGGATTATTGATTATGATGATTGATTATTAATTATGTATGGATTATTTATTAACGGTAAACTTTGGTCTCTAAATTTTTTGGTAAAGCATCTTATTTTAGTTCACTCTAACATTAGTTTCAGTTTTGTCCTCGAATTCACAAGCACCCTACATGTCAGCTATGATTACAGTTTAACTTTAATAGATATTTTGGCCAAGTTTAACTAGCTTTATGTGGTTTTTGCCAAAAATTGTTTTCGTTTCTTAATGTGATTATTTCCTTTTGGTTTTTTTTTTCAATAAAACAATAGATAATAAAATCATTGATGCAATGCAAAGTAATTGATGCAATCTTCTCATCACTCTGTATTATAGTTATTGATGCTTGTCATAGTTATTTTACCGACCGGTATTATAACTATTATAGTTAACTCATTACTAAAGTTTCCATCGTCGATGTTTAATTCAAACAGGATATAGCTTCACTAATGATGGCTATCCGCATAGCGACCAGGCATTTCAATTGCTATTGCAGTTTTTAAAATTATTTCCACTGATTCTAAAAAACCACGAATATTAGCACTTAATTATGCGAAGGGCGAAAATGCTAGTCGGCTTGTAAATTGTAATTATCAAATTTTTAAAAACAATTTTAAAATTTTTTTCTTTCATTCTTATCACTTTATACTAAAGTTACAGTATATCAAATAAGCTTGGGTTTGTTAACTAAGTTTGCATTACATTATCTTACCGTAGTTGCATAATTGCATTTAGAATTACCGCTACGGAAATGATTTTTAAATGGCTATGGAAAGCTAACCATCTACAAATACAAAAAAAAGACACATTAATAAAATCACTATAGCATTCCATAAAAGGCTTTGAGTAAATTCTCGAAAACAATAATTTTCCTGTGGTATTGCCAATCATGTGAGCGATTAATTCAAAATACCGGGTATCGGTACCGGCACTGTAAATTAAATTTTTAATAGCATAATAATGTGTACAAACTCCTGTTCAATCTATACTTAAAATAATGTAATCATTACTAAAGATATTTATACTACTAATTTCATAATGTAAATAACTAATTTCTTATCATCGATGTTATTTTGATTTCAAGAACTGGTACTTGTCTTTGGTGGTTTTTCCATTGATCATGTCATAATAACAAAATAAATTTACAACTTCCTTGTTGCCTTGTTGGTTTTGAAATCGATTGCTAATTGTGGGTTGTATTTTGTTTTAATTTAAGCAATACAAACAAATGTTGGACTTGTATAAATGTGTACGAGTACAGTACTTAACTTATAATTTTTTTCGTATACGGTAATCTAAATAACTTAAAAACCAAAATGAAATGTTTTGGTATCCAGAATTTAATTATAAAATTTGTTAGTTTAAACAAATAATGAATGCTGTTACATCTGCTATTATTTAGTTACTGGTGTTTCTTATACATTATTATTAAACTAATTTAGGTAAATCGTTTAATACGATATTTAAAATAGCAAAATCCTTTTTGCTAACTTTTTAGTAAACAAATATAGGAACGATAGCGTTGCGTTTTTAATTTTATAAAAATAACTTTAAATTCGAGATATTTGAAGTCAATATTAAAGTACAATTGAAATCCAATGGTAAAAAAAAAACTATAATACAGTATGTACAGTACTTACTTTTTGAAACAGCAATAAGTTTAAATATTCGTTAAATAAAATTTTGTTAAATAAATTTAAAAAAAAAAAATTTTTTTATATGTTTTAACTCAAACCATAGCTCGTAATATAGCATTATTAATTAGAAATTATTCACTGCAAATAATTAAAAAAAACGAAATTAAAGTAATTACACTCACTTGGCAAAACAACTTTTATCTTGGCGTCTTTTGCTTATATTTGTTTCACCATACAATTGGGAATGGCTTGGCATCATGAATTTACCATCAGAATTTTTATTGGAAGTTAAAATAATAATAGCATTGGCCGTTAGAAGGGAAAATATCCAAAAG
Organism: Helicorthomorpha holstii; assembly: GCA_013389785.1. Taxonomy (NCBI): domain Eukaryota; kingdom Metazoa; phylum Arthropoda; class Diplopoda; order Polydesmida; family Paradoxosomatidae; genus Helicorthomorpha; species Helicorthomorpha holstii. The sequence continues at coordinate 16,106,863 of JAAFCF010006596.1, forward strand.
GCAGAATTTAGTTATTTTGTATACTGTTGTTCATTGTGTGTGATCAGTTTCAAACTTGCGTTTGGTATTACCAAACAAACAATTCAAACAAACCTTTTGAAACGAGAATCTTGCATTCTTGTTGTTGTTCTTTTATTGTTGAAAAATACAACCTATCAACTACCTTGATTAAATCATTTATTTCTAACAATTTTCCATGGCGCGTATAGTGTTCAATTTAGCTTTCTGTTTGTCATTAATTTCAATTATTACTTGTATGTCCGATTCCAACGATCAACAATGTGACAATTCAACTGATGCAGGGGAGCCTTTATTTTTGACTCCTTTAATAAATTCCGGTGAAGTCACTAAAGCTCAGGAGCTTAGTGTTGTTCCACCATTTCCTGGCTTTGATTACAAGAGCCACGCTGGATTTTTAACAATTGACTCCAATTACGATTCCAACATATTCTTTTGGTTTTTTCGATCAAAGGTAAATAAAATTCATTTTAATTGTAAAGCAAACTGTAATTTTATTAATAGCACGATTCGGATGATGCTCCTGTTATATTGTTCTTTAATGGTGGCCCTGGTTCATCCTCGATGTATGGGCTATTTGGAGAAATTGGTTTGTATATTAAATTGAAAGTGCATTGGTCATGTTTAAAAGATTTAATGTGTTTCTTTATATTATAAAATAACTTAGGTCCATTCTCACTGAATTCTCGCTTAATGTTGGAAAAACGTTTGTATAATTGGGTAGAGAATTATAACGTCATTATTGTTGATCTTCCAGCTGGAGCTGGTAATTACTATTATTACTACAGAGTCATCAGATAGTTGCCCTACCTCATATGTAACATCGTCTTGTTACAAGATAAAAATTTAAATTTTTTTTGTTAGAGTAAAACCGCCTTGAATGGCATACAAACTCAGTAGAAAAAATTACCAATTTGCCAATTTAAATTGAAGGAACCGTTGTCACGACCAGGGCTGTTTTTACTACCAATTTAATACGGTACCCTTACTTTCTAGAGAAGGCCGGCCTTGATCACAACTTTTGGTCGCTGTCGCTTGAGGAATTCGTAATGACTTGCTGTTTCAGCATGATGAGGCCCCTGTCAATTTCAGGAGTGATTAGCAACATTATCTTGATGCTATTTTAGGGTATCATATATTACGAAAAATAAATTAGCTGTAAATTGATATAATTAGCTTAAAATTACGTTTTAGAACATTGTAATCCTATAATATTTTAACGGTATTGGACTATCAGTTTCTTGATATAAAATCTTATTTTAGTTCACTATAACACCAGCTACAGTTTTGACCTCGAATTCATGGTCACATTGTATATAGCTATAGTTACAATTTTACTTTAATTGATATTTTGGCAAAGTTAAAATGGGTTTATTTGGTTTTTGCCAAAAGTTATTTTTATTTCTTAAAGTTATTTTTGGCTATTTTTCAATAAAGCAAACAATAGATAACCAATACATTTTAATTAAACTTTATCATTTAAATTAGCATATTTATAATTATTTTCAATAAATTTGAATGCCATTCAAGACGCTTTTTTACTCTAACTGCAGCAATTTATTTGTCCATAGTGGATATTACATATGGGATTACGCAACCTTCTCATCACTTTGTTTTATAGTTATTAATGCTCAACATAGTTATTACTTCTATTTTTTTGATATTATACTTATTTTACCTATTATAGCTAACTTATTACTATACGTTTCTATTGCTTAATTCTATTAGGCTATAGCTTCACCAATGATGATCGTGGCTATCCGGATAGTGATCAAGGAATGGCCAATCACGGATTTCTATTTCTATTGCAGTTTTTTAAGTTATTTCCAGAATTTGTAAAAAATCCTCTTTATATCTCGGCGGAATCGTATTCAGGTTTATAAATTAACATTTCTTTTTTAAAAAAGAAAAATCTATTTTAAAAACTGTTTTACAGGAAAAGTAGTCCCCATTCTTGGAGTACTAATTCATAATTATAATCAGAAGAGTAATTTTCCAGTAAAATTTAATTTGCAAGGTATAATTTCAATTAGTGGAATGATTGATCCAATACCACTTCTAAATGGTTTGGGTGACGATATGCTTCATGTTGGAGTGGTTAATCTAAAGCAACGTGAATGTATAAACAATGCAACAATGCAAATCCACACCTTATACGATCAAGGAAAAATTGCTGAAGCTTCAGAAGGTTTTAGACAGTTTATATTGTCGGCTAACACAGCTGATACTTTATTTGCTGGAATTACTGGTCTAATCGAGGAAAGCGATCTAAGAAAGACACATCTACCAGCAATTTTCACAGATTATGAAATCTTTGTCCAATGTAACAGCATCCGCAAAAGGATCCACGTAGGAAATTCAACGTTTCGCGTAGAAGTTGAAGTGATGAATGCAATGAAAAATTCCTTTATAATTTCGTCAACTGAATATTACGAGATTCTCCTAAACGAAAGCTACAAAGTGCTTTTGTTGAATGGAAATATGGATATGTATGCATATCCATATTATGCGACAATGACGAATTATGGACTGAAGTGGAAAGGATCCATTGAATACAGTCAAGCCGAACGGGTTATCTGGCGTGTTTGTGAGAAAGACGAAGAAGTGGCAGGTTATTTGACAAATGCTTTGAATTTAACTACATTGATGGTAAGAAACGCTGGACACATGATCCCACATGATCAACCAAAAGTTGCTTTATGCGCTTTAAACCAATTTATTGGTTACAAAACTTGTGAATGTTAAAAGCGTTGCAATTCTATCACAATCTTGCAATTCTAGTCCAAAACATTCTTGGATAGTCTCTAAATTTATTCAAACAAATTGCTATATTGTATTACAAACATTGTATCAATTAACCTGTTCATATATGTAACCCTCACAGTTTAGTAACAGTTTGCAAAAGTACAGCATACACTGCTTTTAATGTTTAATATTTAAAAATAAAAAAAAAAGTATATTTGGCTTCTAATATTAGATTTAAGACTTTATGTAAATACCTCGACTTTGTGTATTTCATAAAAACACTTGTTAAACTGCAACATCTTGTCTCTTCGATTTCTTTCGTATCCCTTAAGAGTCCCCTGGGATTTTACTAATTTACAAATAGCAACGCTGTAAAACATCGTTATACAGTACTCACTTCTTCAACGAAGCTAGACCCTTGCCCCTCTACAACTTCCGTAAATTTATTATTAAACTTGGTAATTTGACGATAAATCTTTCTTTTTAAAATGTAAACATTCAGCAAAAAACTAAACATTCAAACTGAAGAAATACAGGAAATAAAAAAAAATAAAATTGTTGTACTTGGCAGCAAAATTTCTATTATGGCGTCTATTACTTAAATTTACTTAAACAATGTAAACTTTCCGAGACGTTAGTCGCTCACAGTGTTAAGTAAATGATTATACAATATTTCTCAAAGTCTTAGTTTAGCAATTGTGTAAGACGTTTTCTAGTTTCAATTTCTCATAATAAATCTACTTGAAATTCTCAAGTCCAGAACATTTATTAAAAATAAAACTACAAATTGCAATTCTAGGTTCGGTAACTTGGTAAATATCCTAAGCTATATCATAAAAATACTATACTGTATTTTCATAAATATGGTAACGGTAATCTAACAATAAAATTGTCAATAGTTTAAAACTACTGCACTATAATAAAATTTATACTCACTGATACAGTGATATAATCTTATTAAAATTATTATTACGTGGATAACTAACTATTTAACTTATTACATAAATTAGTTGTCATTGAAATCTCGTTCGTTGTTTGTTGTTTTCAATATTTTGTTCAATGCTTCCCCGAAGCCAGTTGATCTGCTCTTCTTTGGTATTCTCTCTATTAAAATACAAATGCGATTAAAGAAGTTTATATGTAAACATATAATATTCAAAACAAGCAAAAAATTTTAAAATTTCCCATTTACAGTACAATCTTAATATTTTGTAATTATTACAAACCGAGCTCTTTTTCTCACAGAATTGTATAACGATAAGTTAACTTCATTATTTTTCTGAATTATTTCTTTTCTGAGACCGGCAACGCTCCTGCAAGTAAATAAATGTTAATTAAAATAGAGAGTTTAACTTACAAAAAAATATACTGTACTTAGTAGCAAAAATAAAAGCGATGGCTGATGCAACTACACAGACACAGCATCCCGCAGCAATGTACCAGTTTGGAAGTCTCTTTATTCCATGAATGCCATAATATCGCTCCCAAAATCCTCTATTGAATTATGTTTTATCATATTTAATGTTGTACATTGCTTTGTAGCGTTATTAATAAGTAGATATTACACGTTTTCTTTGGAGTTTCTCATCGATTCAAAATCAGGATACATTCTTCGTCCGTGTTGTTCCGTTTGTTGGCGCTTGATCGGTTGATGAATATTAAAATCATGATATCCCCGTTTAGGATTCCGAAGCGCTTCGTCATACAGTGCTCTTGACTGGCTTCTTGCTAAGGCTGTATAAGCTTCATTAATCAAAACAAACTTTGAATGTCTGGACTTGTCACGAAGATCTCCATCTGGGTGATGCTTAAAAACATTCGGCTGATGATTACGATGATTTAACCGTCTTAAATTTACACTACTTACCTCTTTGGATAGTTTAAGAAATGCCGCTCTTATGTCATTTTGACTGCAATCACGTTTAACACCGAGAATCTCGTAGTAATTTTGACGATGGTATCTTGGTAAAAATGAAACACATGTTTAAGGACGCTTCATTATAGTAGCTAACTTATTAATTACCTTTGATGAGACATAAGTTCGCCTTAGAAACCAGTAGTACCCTTTAAATGAAGAAAAGTTGTCACTTTACTATTGAATCAGGTTTTTCCTCATTTTTTTAGTGTTTTGTTGCATCAGCTGATTCTAGGAAACCATGAATTCCAGCGGTTAACTTGTACGACGGGCGGAAATGCCAGTCTGATTGTAAATTGTAATGACCAAATCTTTAATAAATATCTAAAATAAATTTTTATTTCATACATATTAAATCCTAAAATTATATTAAATATGCTTTCGTCTGTTTTGTTAGTTAGTTATAACTAGAAATATCGGCACAGTACGGTACCGGTAATTATTTTTAAATTCCCGTACTATGGAAAGCCAACGATATACAAAAAGAGGCACATTAATAAAATTACTCTAGCATTCCATAGCACTTGAAATTTATTCAATTTTTCTATGGTGCTGTCAATCGTGTGAGCGGTTAATTCAAATCATGTTAAATAACTACAATTGATAAATAGATTTGTACATTGTACAAAATACTGTGCATTCTATACTCAAATTTATGTCATTAAACTAGAAATATTTAAACTGTTAATTAACTGAAAATATTTACTCTTACGAAGCATAACTTATCTGCGCGTACAAATTCAACAAATAATTTTTAACATTATAATTTAACAAGCACATATACAGGGTGATCAGATTAATTAGGTACCCCATAGTGGCACCTCTGGTGGCAAATTAAAAAAAAAGTTGGATTAATTGTTGCTATTGAGTAAAACAGCCTTGAATGGCTTTTAAACAAATTAAACAAAAAATACAAATATTCAAATTTAAATGATCAATGTTCATTTCAAATTTATTTCTTATTTATCGTTTGTCATTTTAGAAAATAGTCAAAGGAAACATTGATTGAACTTTATCAGTTTAATTTGCATATTTTTAATTTCTGTTTAACAAGTTTGAAGGACAACAAAGACGGTTTTACTCAACAGCAGCAAATAAACGGTTTTAATTTGCCACTAAGGGTTACCTAAATTATCCGATCACCCTGTACTTGTGTGTATAAATTGAAAGTTTTAGTACCTTGTATTCAATAATTGTAATAACGTGTCACTGTGAATTTAATGATGGCTACTGCAACTGCGTTACTTTTTGTGCTTTTTAATGTGGTCTTGGCGAATGGTCTGGATTCACCATTTACGAATTGGACAAGAGATATTCATGGTTCTGACTGTATCAGTAACCACATTGGTAGTATATCACGTTTATTGGTGCAAAATGGTTAATTACATTCTCATTTATCTAGTTGAAAAATACGAAGCTTTTGTAAAGCACCTGATATTAGGAAGTAAGATAATACAATATTTGTAGCATTTTTTCTTTTATTTATTATTGCTAAATTTCACAATTGGTTTTCTTTTATTAGACCCGGTTGAACACTCGGCTGTTGCGAAATTTAGCAAAGGTGAACATTAGATATTCAAGCACTATTATGTTGGCTGTTAATTAATAATACACAACAGTAGTTTACTAATTTTTAAGAAAAATGTTTACCGTTATTAAATAGATTTCAGTGATTCTTTCTGGTGTTATGACCCTTACCCATGTTTTCAAATTGGAGGTCCATTTATTGCCACTACTCGGCCAATCAGTCTTCGACCTTATCCACCATCTTTCATCAAAATTCAAATGCATTTGTACACTAGAAAAAATCCAGATAAGCCATTTGTAATTTAAGTCTAAGGCCACAATATACTGTACAGCAGTGGTTCCCAACTTTTTCTAAACTGCGGCGCACTAAAACAATTCGGCGCAGCATCGTGAAATAACGCTAACTATAACTTTATCAAATGATGTTTGATTGAGTTAAATGTTCGTAGGTTTAAAGTATAGTAACTATTGTCGGCTCAAGTTAACTAAAATTTTCAAGGAGCACTTTTGGAATGCTTGGAAACCACTGATATACAGTTTTCAACACCAATATCATTAATATAATTTGTTGTAGATTTTTGAAGATCCAAATAACATTAGTCGGATTGCACAATCAAATTTTAACAGTTCGGCTGAAACCAAATTTATAGTTGCTGGATTTTTAAGTGGAAATGCAAAGTCTGTTGCGGCTGTATAACAAAATAATATAACTATTGTAACGTGGCTCTTAATTCTTAATAGGAAAAATGTTTGTTTTTAGGAATTAATTTCGCCTTTGCTGGCTAATTCTGACTGCAATGTATTCAAAGTTTATTGGTTTTTTGGATCAGTCTGTACTTACATGCAAGCGACAGCCAACACACGTATTACCGGGGCCGTTTTAGGTCGATTTATCGAGCTTTTACATGTAAGTCAATGCCATATTTATATTTTTTAATCTATATACCTGTAATTTTTAACAACAATTAGAACAAAACCGGTCTTTCAGTTAAATCGTGTCACATTATCGGACACAGTTTAGGGAGTCACATTGCCGGTTACGCTGGAGAGTATTTAAAACTTTTAAATTTAAAAGTGGCAAGAATATCAGGTTATTCATTAATTTGCGTAAATCTGATTAATTGACTAATCTAAATGCAATATTTTCATTAAAGGATTGGATCCAGCAGGACCATATTTTGAATTTACTGATCCAATTGTCCATTTAGATCCAACAGACGCAGATTTTGTGGATGTAATACATACCAATGCTGGAACACTTTTCACTGGGCGTAAAACGCATTTATAAATAGTATTACTATGTAAATAATTACAGTATATTTACATTGCTTTATTATTTTGTAATTTGAAAGATTACGGAATTGATCATCCGGTGGGTCACGTTGACGTTTATCCTAATGGTGGTCACCATCAGCCTTTATGCCTAGGATCATTTATAAACTTGCTTTCTCTAAATACCAGTATTTATTTTTTAAATTTAAGACAGTTTAAAGTTTTAATGTATGCTAACGTGCAGGTTTTTGTAGATGTCGGAGTCTTAAATTCAGTTTGTAGTCATAATCGTGCCGTCACGTTGTACGCTGAAACCATTCCACCTGAAGGAAATGTCTCCACTTGTCGTTTCATTGCTTTTCAAGGCTCTTCATATGGAGATCTTCAACGCAATTTGTTTTTTCAATCAGGAATTACAATTGAAATGGGTTATAATTCCATTTTGTATATTCAGAACAACACAGTTCCAGCATCAAATAAATTCTATTTGAACACTAATAGTGCTTCACCTTTTTGCAAACCCATTTGATGTGGATATCGTCAAGAAGAGTGTTCCTTAGTACAAATTCAAAATTTTGCGTTAAACGTATTGATCCTTTACTAGTTTACAATATTATGTTTTTATTTTTTTTTGTTGGGCAATTATATTAAATTGTTATTAGCATTGCGTGGAAAGAAAAATGAAATGTTTCTGTTGTAATACACTGTATGTAATGGTATAACAATTTATTATTAATAAACGCAAAACATGTAAAACACTTTGGGTTTCCGTCTGGTGGTTTTTGCTGAAATTTAATTTAAATACTCTGAGATTGTGATTTACCGTATATAAAGTGTTTCTTAGTTAGTATAATACCGGATGATCAGATGATTTAGGTACACCATAGTGACACCTCGAGTAGCAAGTTAAATTTGGATAGCCTTCAAACAAATTTAAAAAATGACAAATATTCAAATTTAAATGATCAATGTTCATTCAAAATTTATTTCTTATTTGTCATATTAGAAAATAGTCAATGAAATAATTGATTGAACTTTGATTGACTTTACATAATAAACGAACATTGTTTAATATACTGTACATAAACAACAGTACACATTCACATTTTCAAAACGAAAGTGTAGTAACAGTGACATTTGGGGGTTTTTGAATGTCAACAAAGTCACCAGTCATATTCTATGGCTTGAGAAATTCTGGCAACATAAATGTATACCACATTTTAAAGACTTACAATACCAGTAATAAAAATTTAATAGATTTGTCAAATTTAATAAATTTAAAACCGTACTGAATGTAAACAGCGGAAATACTGTATGTGTACTGTGTGTACATTGGATTTTGCATGTTATACTGCGATTAATGTAGTTGTTTCTATGGGGATTTCAAAGACAGGTCGCGTTTTAACTTGTGGAGAAATACAGTAAATTATATTTAAAATTAATTGCTTTTGTCATTTAAACGTGACACAGCGTAATTTTGTTATTGATCAAGTTATAACAATATACAAAATCGACAACTTCCTTATTCCTAAACTATTTATTTGTAAGTTTGACACCTGGTTTTCAATTCAATTGTCAATTTGCGGTTTATACTGTTGTTAATGCGCACGAATGTCAAATTTGTATAAATAGGACATGGTTACAACTTTGCATTTCCACTAAGAATAGCAGACGAGTAACTTTAAATTATTGTATACACCTGTACTTCTTATTTAAATAAATTATTTAAAAATAATTTCAAAATTTATAATAACAAATAGCAATTTTTGTAATTTAAAAATTAGCTTATTTCTATTTTACTGTATTGACTGTATTACTGTATTGACTTCTATTGACTTGTATACCAAAATTGAAAGTTTTAAAACATAGTATTAAATAAATTATAATATCTTGTTCAAAAAGACAAAAAAAACAACAAGTACTGGCATATTAGCAATGACTGCTATAATTCTTCTATTTTTTATACTTGGTCAACTGGTCATTGTGAATGCTGTCGATTTACCATTTGCAAATTGGACACAAAATATCAAAGGCCCCAGCGCTCTCTCTTCTCTCTTCGGTACTGTATTACGTTTACTGGTCTAAACTTATTAATTAGTTTAATAATTATTATAACTATTATACTACAGTATTACAAAATCTTCTTTTTATTTTAGTTAAAAATTACGAGTCTTTTGTGAGAAATATTGCGTTTGAAAGTATGACCATGTATAATTGTATACAGTTAATTAGTTGTATTTCATTATTGATTTTTTTTATGTATTAGACTCATTTTCAAAAGTGGCTGCTTCGACATTTAGCAAAAGTAAAAAAAATGGTGCTTCATAAAATATCCAGCAAAAAGAGTTTCTAACAAATTCTTTGATTGATTAGTTTTTAGTGATTACTCTTGGTGTTATGATCGTTATCCATGCTTTCAAGTTGGAGGACCATTTATTTCTTCTAATCGTCCTGTCAATCTACCACCTTATCCACCATCTGTAATCAATGTTAAAATGCAGTTATACACAAGAAAAAATTCTGATACGCCATTTGTAAGACTAATAAATTATTGTACAAGATTATTTTTTAATTTTCAATATTAAGTACAGTATATTGATTCTTAATCGACAACATTAATATCTAAATAATTTTTGTAGATGATTGAAAATCCAAATAATATTAGTGGAATTGAGCAATCAAATTTCAATGGTTCTGCTGGAACCAAATTTGTAATTGGTGGATTTTTAGATGGGAATGGAATAACCGCCGCGGCTGTATGAAAAATTAATTAAAATAATAATGTGTCTTAATATGGAAAATTTCTGACTTCAGGATTTAATTCCGGCTCTGTTAGCTAATTCCGATTGTAATGTATTCAATGTTCATTGGTTTGCTGGATCGCTTACCAGTTACATACAAGCAGTGGCCAACACACGTATTGCTGGAGCAATTTTAGGTCGATTTATTGAACTTTTACATGTAAGTTAAACTCTGCTTTTAACAAACTCATGATTGAGTTATTATAATTAATTATTGAATTCGAGGCAGTAAACATTCTCTGCTATGGTTATACTAATTTATGCATTAATTAATTTTTATAAAATAAACAGAAAGAAACTGGTCTTCCACTTGAATCGTGTCATATTCTTGGACACAGTTTAGGGAGTCATATTGCCGGTTACGCTGGAGAGTATTTAAAACTTTTAAATTTGAAAGTGGCAAGAATATCAGGTTATTCATTAATATACATGGCTAAATAAATCTGACTAATATAATAATCAAAAACAATTTTTGATAAAAGGAATTGATCCAGCTGGTCCATTTTTTGAATTGACTGACCCAATTGTGCGTTTAGACCCAACCGACGCCGAATTTGTTGATGTAATTCATACCAATAAAGGAACTATTTTATCTGGGTGTAAGACGTTAAACTTTTTTGCATAAGACTTTGTATTGTTATCCTGTTTTTTTTTTTAAGTTTATGGAATTGACCAAGAAGTTGGCCACGTTGACATAAATCCTAATAGTGGCACACACCAGCACTCGTGTTTAGTCTCAACTATCGAACCTCCATCTTTCTCCTTAATAAGCGGTATAAATCTGGTAGATTTGGATTTAAAAAATTAAATTTTTTTGTTAACATGCAGCATTTTGTAGATGTGGGAGTTCTAAATTCTATTTGTAGTCATGTAATTGCACCAAAGCTGTACGCTGAAACTATTCTAGCTGAAGGAGCTATTCCCACTTGCCGTTTCATTGCGTTTCCATGCTCTTCTTACATCGACTTCATAAACGGTTTGTGTTTCCAACCAGAAAATGCAGTTGAGATGGGTTATAACTCCATTCTGTACGCTAAGAACTATACAGTTCCAGCAAACAATCAATTCTATTTAGAAACCAATGTTGCTTCACCATTTTGCAAACCCATTTAACAATAGTAAAGTCAGATGATTCATTTTCCTCGGTGTAATTCCCAAACACTATTCTGTACTGCAACTTTTTTTTGTTAATTTAATGATCTTGTACATTAGTAACATTAAATTGTTAGCAAGAATACTTAATAAGGAAAGTTGAATTTCACAATTGTAATGTGTTGTGGTAATAAATTATAACTTTTAATTTTGCACATCTTAACAAAAGATTCTATTGCAATTGGCAATTGCACTCTCTAATATCTTAGTTTTTTAAAGTATTATAATGATCTACAGCCGTGATTCCCAAAGTGGGTGCCACGGTACCTTAGGGTTTCGCGAGCATATACCAGGAGTGACGCACCAAAATTCAATTAATGGCGGCTAAAAAATATGAAATTTGAAAAAAGGCTGTACAGATGACTATTCAGCAAAAACTCTGCAATTATTGAAATGAGACTAATTCGCTTTTTTTTTTCAATGGCGATTTGTCTCGTTTATTTTATTTTGTAAAGAAATTCATAAAATGTTGGTAGGTTTAATGTTAAATGTAGAGGTGCCATAAAATTATTTTAGGTTCACAAGGGTGCCATAGCAAAAAAAAAAGTTTAGGAACCACTGTCTAGATCACAGGTTACAATTATAAAATTATAAGATAATGACTAGCATAGTAATTTGAAATAAAAATATTAAAAACGGTAACAGCTTAATAAAAATTGCAATTGTTTTCATTAAAACTTCGTATTATTTTTAACTATAAAAACACTCTTTGTGTGCATTTTTTTTTATAATGTTAGAATCTGAAATATTTAATTTGTTGGCCATTAATGTAAAAAACTAATTTTGGCTTTTGATTGTGCAAAATTTCAAATTAAAAATGTAAATAAACGATACAAATGGCGGTTGAAACACAATATTTAATCCGATTTGTTTATACAATATCTTTTTGTAGTAAACAACAATGTTACAATTTCAAAATCGAAATCCATCAAAATTGGTATCTGTGACTACAATAAGTGCGTTTCTTTAAACAAAATTTGAATTATTTACATTAAAATGTAACGTTTATGCCAGTAACAACAAAGTGTTTAATAATTTTACTCTACTAATTATATCAGTTTTATCATTACTATTTCAAGTAATTTTTTTAAACTTTAAAAAACGAACTAACATTTTATTAAATTTTTCGAATCAATAGCATTTCATTTTTTGACAATTTTAAGGTTAAAAGAAGTAATAGAACCGTTTGAGTTTCTTCTCTTTTGCGGGATAATATGACATTGATATCTTGTATTTCTTTTGGCAGTTTATCAATGTCCACGGCTATTTGATGTTTCACAATAGCCGATGTACACCTTAACTGCAACGATGAATTCAAATGTAGAACGCTTATAAGTAAATTGCAATTGATATGATGAAATACATAGATGCTGTCGCCAACAATACAATTTAAAAACGTAATTGGTTCAATAACAACTGGTAGTGAAAGTTTCACATTTTTACACTGATTGGTTGTCATATCTAAAACGTCCAGGTAACTATCTCCTTGTGTACATTATAGTCTATTCTAAATGCCATCATATGGTTATCCACCAGACAATCAGACAACTGAAAATATCCATCAATTTCAATGCTATTGCTTAAATCAATGATTGTCCACAGCTTTCTAATGGTTTTAATACATGTAGTTCATTCAAAATACAATAAATTTTCTTTGGCCAATAATATCCGTTGAAGCAGTAGATGTCTATTCCATGAGCTTTTGTTTTTATCCAAACAAACTCATCAGTTGCTCTGCTGGTTGTAGAATGTCTGAATTCAGTATAAATCCAATTTAAGGTCTTCAAATCAAGAGCGCTAACTGTTAACAAATCATAATGTTCCTTTAGAAAAACGTAAAGTTTATCGTTCAAAACGCAACCAGCGATTATCATATTAAACTGCAATGTGTAATTTGGATTGATATCAACCTGAGTCACTTAGTTCGTCTTTGTATCCAGTTGGTAAAATAAAAACGGTCAATAGACTCTACCAATAAGTATAATAATTTAATCGTTGTACTCGATTGGAAGAATTTCCATCCAATGCTTGAAACTTTGAGACCAGATTTCTGCATTATCTAATTTCAAAAAATCCATTACCAAACTCCTTAATGTGAAGGAATCACGATCATCACTGTAAAATAAATAATTTTTTTTTCCGATGGTAACGGTTTTCCTTATAAGAAAATAAGAGGCTCTGTCCCACTCTGATGTTTTCAGGTGTTGAGTCCACAACATTTTTCTTTACACTTGTAACTCAAAAAATTATTTTTAATTTTATAATTAGAGAGCAGCAGAATAAACAGCACTGATGTAAAAGCTCGAAAATGAGATCAAAGTTACAAAAAGGTCATTATATATTTCAGTAATTCCCAAAGTGGGCGCTGCGTCGATCCAGAGGGGCGGTGATGGTTACAGGTTAATTTTGGGGGGCGATGAATAACTAGACGGGGGTAGTGGTAATTTAAATACCGTCAAAGTAAAAAGCGAAGATTTAGACAGGCATAGCTAGGACCTGCTAGGCTACGTAGAAAAACTGATTAAATTTTATTCTTTTCAGTGGCAATTTGTCTCGTTTATTTTGTTTTGTAAAAAAAAATTCAAAAACAAATATAATCTTATATGAAATTATATGTCATGTATTAAATCGAACATCATTATTATTTTATGTGGAAAAATGAGACAGGTCATTTGACCGGTAATGTTAGAAATAGGTATAATGTAGATGTTGGTAGTGTTAAATGTGAAATATAAAGGTGCAAAAAATTATTTTAGTTCTAGAAGAGTGCCATAGCAAAAAAATGTTTGGGAACCACTGATCTACAATATATGTTACAAACTGTTTAGTTTATATGAAAAATGTTAATTTTTAATGCAATTTAACTAATTTATGTAATTTGCCAGTTGTTAATAAATTCGCCAATTAATCAGCATCAATTAAAACACTGTAACGAAATTTATATAAAAACATACAGTATCGTTTACCGGTGCTTAATGCTAACTTTTAGAATTATAACTTACTGTGTAATGGAATTTCTAAAAAAAAAACAAATTGGGCAGCTGAAACGAACAATACTGTAACAGTAACAATATTATGGTGAATACTTTTTATGTAACGTTACGTAACGTTTTTGATTTTTCTTTAGTTTAATTATCACAAGCAAGGTAAACTAAACAGTACAGGCAGCAATTACTGTATCACCAACTTAATACCAGTATAATATTTTATGTAGTTGCTTTTTATAATAATTAATCTTTTAATTAAGTACTATTATAAATTATATTTAAATTAAGTACGAGTATAAACATAAAAGGTCGAGATTTTTTCACTAAAAATTTGAATACATTAGTTCAAAAATCTTTTACAAAGATCACATAATTTTAGAACATTTAAATTAGATCTCAGAATTATTTTACAAAAAAAAATATTTAACTTTTCCAATTGCTCATATTTTTTTGTTTTTTATTTAAATTTTAGCAACAAATGGTTAACTGTTTGGTCCCTAGTTCGCAAATATATACAGTAACTTTTGAAAAAATGCGCGGAAAGTTGTCAGCAATTGCTTAATTTTATTAACAAGTCATTATACTGTACTAATAATAGATGCTTCATAATTTTGTTGCTTTTTGCAATTTCATAAGTTCCAAATAACCTTAATCTAAACATGCAGCGTTGATTTATAGTAATCGCTGTTACCAAATTTATAAAATTGGTGATAGATAACGACAGCTGAACAGTTAAATCTACGAAAAACGTCGAGAATGATTAAAAACATCGACAAAATCATTAAACATCAAATTTGACTAAAAGTTAAATGATATAATAATTGACATAAACAGTATTTATTATCTTGTTTTTTGGCATAAGCGTTAAAACAATCATAATTTCTAACTTTACAATGCGTTGCATGTTCTCAAGTCTGCCAACGCAGTTTGGCCAGTCAAATTGCTGGAAAAATCAAAACCATTTCTTTTTTAACTGACAAGAATTTTAAATTATACAAAACTTGTACAATTAAACAGTATATAATATTTAAAAATTAGTTTAAATTTAACTGGTTCATTTTTTTAGCATTTGTTGACGCTATAAGAACACTTTTAACTAGGCATAAATTGTAAATTAATTATTAATGGGCTATTTGGCACTGTGTAGTAATCCTACACATTGAAGATTACGAAATTAATTGGTCACTTTTTTGCGAATTTTAATAGTCATGAACATACATTTTTTTGTTCAATTTTAAAGTTTAACTCGTTAGCCATAAACAGAATTTGGATACCGGTATTTGCATTTTCGAGTATTTGGCAATTTTCATTTCTTAAACTTTTCTTTTAGCCACGTAAGTACACCAATTTTGTATACTAAAACAACTCCAGCTATATGTGCAACCATCATTGGACATTTCACTGCTTTCCCATTCGCTACTTGCAAACGTTTCAAGCTCATCTTGTGCTTGTTTTCTGCAAATCAATTAAAATAAATTACTGTACATACAGTAACTAAATATAACTTAACAATAAAAAGTTTTAGTTAATTATATTAAAATTAGCTTTAACAAAAATAACTAATCTTTAAGAAGAAAATGCTGTTATAATGATCACACCTGTTGCTACTTGCTCTTGTAGTTAAGTCGATTGGTTCTTTGGAATAATAATTTTGCTGTGATTTCTGAACAGCTGATTCCTCATCGTTTTCCCAAACTGAGTACATAGATTTGCGTTTTTTTAAAGGCAGGAAACTTTCACATTTATTGGTGGAATTTGTTACGACGTCGTTTGAAATGACATTGCTTGGCAACAGATTAGCTTTGCTTCTTAATCTCAGAGAATAATGATCACTTGATCGGGAGGATTGGTGAGTTTTCTCATGTCGGTACAAGTTGCTGATGCTGTTGGACTTGTAGGTGCAATCTTCCACTCTGCAAGCGTAATCTTTGGTTATTTGGTGTACTTTTAGGTGCCTTCTCAGGATGACTTTTCTGTCAAATATCCGATGGCAAATGGTGCATGTATATCCCTGATGTTTGTGGTGCTTATGAATGTGGACTCGGTGCTCTCCCTTGGTAAGAAAAACGTGCCCACAGCATTCAAGTGGTTTTTTTAAATTTGAATGCATGGTGAGCATGTGACGCTGCAGATTGTGATTACGCTGCGATCTATAAGAACACGAAGAAACTGGGCATCTTAGGCAATTTGATTCAAACTTTTTACGCTGTTTTCGTCTTCTATGGTTTTTAGCATTCTGTCTTGCATTGTAGCTTGAATAGCTACGGTCTAAAAAATTTCAAAAAAAAAGGACTGGGTAAGGTACAGAATATCAATAAACAAATTTTAACAATAAATTTTGCAAGAGCAACTTAAATTATTTAGCAACAAATTATAATGAAATTTTTGTAAATTGCGATTTGAAGCTCCAAGCGTAAGTTATTAAATTAACAATTTTTAAAGAAATTAAATTTTTATTTCATGTGATTTAAACTGTGAAAAAATTAAAAACAATGTTATATTTAATCCTCCAATATTTTGTTTAAAATTAAACAAATTTTTAGTATAATTATGAGTATACAGCATTAAGCTTAATTGCACTTATTGAACTAAGGTTTATTAGTGTGAAAATACTGTGTATTGCAAATAATGCGTAATATTATTCATTACCGGTAATTATTATTTAAAGAAATTGATTTTATACGGTATAGGACAGAGAAGCAAGGTTACAAATTACAGTGTTTGGCAATAAAAAATTCAAAGTTCAACCATTTGACTGCGTGCTGTATTTAATATTATGCCATTTATTTAGTGATTAAAGTTGGTACTATTCTCATCATAAGATTAAATCTGATTTCAAATCGTTGAACATTAAATTTGCCAAAAGTTAGTTAACAATTTTTTTTAAACAATTAGCATTAATTTTGAGCAGGTTTTTGCGTAATCTATTTTTTTATTATGATGCATTCGGATACAGTAAAAATTGTTTAACACGAAACTGAGGGAATTTGTAATAAAGTTGTCAACAAATTGTTTAATATTATCTAGAGGCATGCATTTTGTTCATTTCCACAAGCAAAATTGGTTTTGTGTTAAAATAAAAAGTATTAAAATACTGTACCTACTGTTAAGTTTTGATCAAAACTGAATAATTATTTTGTGTTAACCGATATTTCATGTTAAACATTTCTCACTGCATTATCGCGTTATAAAGAGATTATTTAGTTTGAACAATCATTAATATCAATTTATATTAACGTGAAGTTAAGCACAATTATTGCAGTATGTTGTGCATTAATACGATTGCTATAGACAATTTGTATTTGCCAATTTTTATATGATTGGTATTAGCATTGCACATTTTCTGTATCTAGTTAATATCGTTAAATCCTCAACTGTAATATTTAGCGTAATTCAAAGTCTAACGACTAAAGGTGTTTTAAAATTTTGGAAATATTACAAATTAATTTACAGTAGCAATCATTAATCAAGTTATTTGAATGGCACAATACTTTCTTGAGTAAGAAAACTAAAAATTACTCGAATTAAAATAAGAATATCCCCAAAATTAATACTGTATAAAACTAATCAATTTTAAACGTTACGGTAATGATGATCACGGTCTACAGTGTATTTTCATCGTTCTATCAATGTAATTATTTCTAGCATTAATTTCCATAAACTATTTACTCCTAATATGATTTAAAATATTGTAGCTCATACTGTTAATAATTAAAAAAAAAAAAACAATTCAATATCTAAATTTTATATATTACCATTCGAAGTAGCTATTATGTCAAAATTAAATTTTGAAAGTGGTTCCTTAACTGACTCACCCATGACTTATTAGTAACTGGACGTTCAAGGATGAAATCATTTAAAAAACCGATTGAAACTGAAGGATGAGTTTGAGACACATGCGCATTTTCTTTGCTGCGGATTTTTCAAGTATTGTTATCATTGGTCAGCTACATTAGCGTCCAACGGGGTCAGAAAAAAAAACATTTGCTCCTCCCTGGATTTTCGAGTTTTTTTTTATTAATACTGTACAAGAATTAGACCATTTCTAAACATTGGCGTTCACGATGACAAATTTGACCTTCCACGGATATTAAAATTGATGTCTTATTACGGTATATACTAAACAACAAAGTTTTAAACAAATTGTGAAACTTTGGTACATTATTGAATTCTATGATAAATGAATAAAATCTAGGAATATCTAAAAACAAAATATAGTGATTAAAAGCACATTATGTATGGCGCCATGTGGCATTTTAATCATATTTTATTAAGATTCAGACAACGCACAGGCTACAAATTGAAACAAATATTTATTCAACTACTGTAGACCAACATGTACAACAAACACGCCAAATTTGCCGTTTTTTTTACGGTATTTTAAACATCACGCAAACTAAGCTTACTGTACATACTGTAAGAGTAAAGTGCAGTCGGTTGTCAGTTGATTTTTATTATTTATTTAATTACTACAGAATTCATCCCATATAGATAAAATCAGTCAATTTACAGTAATTAAATCTCATTTTACATTTATTATAAATATATTTTCATAGCCATCGTAACTAATTCGTATACTGCATAAAACATATTTTTGTAAAATTTAATTGTTAATGCAATGAAGAAACTTTTGATTTTACCCACAAAGCAAACCTTGAGAAACAAATGGGAGTTTTAAAATGTTTGACTTGTACACAGTTGAATAAATACAGCTATTAAAATACAGTAGTTGAATATAAACTAATATCATTAATGAGAACAGCCACAACAACACAGATATTAGGCAACTTAATTTTCTACGAATTGTGTTTTTCACATTTTCAAATTGGAAGTTAACAGTTTTTTACGCCTGCATACGTCTCGGTCCAGGAAATTACTGTAAGTAATTTTTTTAGTATTTTGATTGAAAAAAAACCGAGGACAAAAAACACATTTTTAGTAAGAATTTGATATATTGGTTTATTAATGTACGACTTTATTTAAAATAAGAAAATAGTTATTGTTTTTAGCTTGAAATCAAGTCATATCATGGCTACGTTTCTGTCAATTTTTGCCATATTTTTAAGCATGCTAATAGTCAATGGTTCCAATGTGTCTGTAACGGACTTTGTTAAAAACGTAGTTGGTCCTAACAACATTGATGACAGTTTAGGTATCTGTTTAATGCTATTTGTATCTTTGTAGAAATTCTAATTGAATGATTTTTTTATTTGCATAGTCGAGAAATATGTGAATTTTATTGCAAAATTTGTACTTGGAAGTAAGTTGTGTTACGTTTTAACGTCACACTATTAAGTTATTTAAACAATTGTGATTGCTAGATCCTGTGACTGAAGCTGCCGTTTCTGTGTTTAGTATTGGTAAGAAAGTTAATTAGTAAAATGTTCATAAAAATAATTTGCATCATTTTTTTAAATATACAAGTTTTTTAACAGCTTTGAAGGACTTTTGTTGGCGTTATAAACCTTATTCGTATTGTTTTCAAATTGGTGGTCCCTTCATCTCAGTTTATCATCCAATTAGTCTACCTCCATATCCTCCAGAACTTCTCGGAGTCCAAATGGAACTTTTCACTCGAATGAATCCTAACGTTTCTTTTGTAACGTCTGACACCTATCATATTCGTAAGAGTGTTTAAATAATGATTACAATTTTGCAGATTTTTGAAGATCCAACTGACCTGAGCCAAATTGGAAAATCGAATTTTAATCCATCTTTGCCAACCAAATTTTTAGTTGGAGGCTTTGTAGATGGAGATGGTGTCGGTCCAGTTCTTGTAATAATAAATTATACTGTCTCTACTGTAGTTTCGTTTACCAAACTTAGTTGTTTTTACAGAGTATCGTAGCTCCTTTGCTCAACAATTCCAATTGCAACGTTTTTAATGTGAAC
Organism: Helicorthomorpha holstii; assembly: GCA_013389785.1. Taxonomy (NCBI): domain Eukaryota; kingdom Metazoa; phylum Arthropoda; class Diplopoda; order Polydesmida; family Paradoxosomatidae; genus Helicorthomorpha; species Helicorthomorpha holstii. The sequence continues at coordinate 16,127,172 of JAAFCF010006596.1, forward strand.
TGGTACCGCGGAGCGGCGCCGTCGTATACTCAAGCGGTAGCCAATACACGAATGGTTGGCGTTATACTTGGTAGCTTCATCGAGGATTTAAATGTTTGTTGAATAAATTCTTGTTTGCTGTGTGAATTTAGTTTTTGATCTGTAGGAATTAATAATTATAATTAGAAAATTACTGGAATGCCAATATCAACGGTCCATATCATAGGACATAGTTTAGGCAGTCATATTGGAGGATATGCTGGTAGTTTCTTGCAGGGTCAAATAGGAAGAATTTCAGGTTTGAAGAATGCAACGTGATTGTCTTTATTTTATTGCTAACAATTTGATATACGTAGTAATATTAAAACTTTTAATTTAATTACTCACTACTATATTGTTGCTAAGCAGTTTCAAAACTTAACCCCATCCTTTCTGCACCAAACCCAGAATTTGTTAACTTTCTGTAAATTTTTTTGTAAAATTTAGGTATGGATCCGGCTGGTCCTTTCTATGAAAATACTGATGAGGTTGTTCGTTTGGACACAACCGATAGCGCACTTGTAGATGTCATTCATACTAACGCTGGAACACTTATCACCGGACGTAAGTTGACCAGTTCTATCATTTGAAAAAACACTTTTAAAAACAAATTTTTACAAATTTTCTAGATTATGGTATTAATCAAAAAATTGGCCACATTGATGAATATATTAATGGTGGTGCAAATCAGCCTAATTGTTCGGACTTTTTTTCAGTGGACTTAGGAGCTTTAGGCAGAAGTATTACGATTACATTTTTGTTAATGCTTAAATAACTAAGTAAAATTGGTTTTTGGTATATTTTTAGGTGTAAGTTTCTTAAATTACGTTTGCAGTCATAACATGGCTCCAAAGTTTTACGCATTGTCAATTCCAACGTCTGATCTTCAGTGTCAATTCACTTCCTATCCCTGCGTAAATTACCAGTCATTTTTATTAAATATGTGCTTTAATAATGGTAACACAGTCGAAATGGGCTATAACTCTTATAAATATGCTCAAAATAACCCAATACCTGCTCCTGATAAATTTTATATCAAAATGAATATATCTCCACCGTATTGCAATAATTCGTAAAAAGGCAGTTAAAGTTTAGTTTTTTTAAGGGTTTTGTCGGAAATCTTGGTGAATGTTTTTCTTAGGTAGTTATTATGGCACATTTTAGCACAATAAAGAATTTTTTTGCATCTGATTAATTTGTTTTGTTGAATATTACTTTGCTGAAGTACTGTAGTATTGCTACAGTACTACTAATAAGTAAGTAATACTACTAGTAGTAACCAACTATACAGTACTAATAATAAGTATTTTTTCTGGAAAGGGAGCGGTAGGCCAAAAAAGTTTGGAAACCACTGATATAAAACATCTTTTTGTAAGATTTCGTTGTTATTGCAATGAAGAAACTTTTGATTTTACCTACAAAGCAAACCTTAAGCAACAAATGGGAGTTTAAAATGTATTCAAGTGTTGATTTGTTCACAGTTGAATAAATACAGCATACAGCATTTATAGTTTCAATTTTCTAAGTATTTCATCAAAAATACTAGCAAATTTTCTTCTTAGAAATTGAGTAATATTAGGTCATTATTATGACACGTTTTAGCACAATAAATTACTTTCTTGCATTTAATTTAATATTATTTCGCTGAAGTACTGTAGCACGAGGCAATCATAATTAAAGTTTATTTTTATTGGTTTAGTACAACATTCAATTCTTTCCATCACGGTTGAATAATTATTGTCAGTTTGAGTTAAAGATAATTAAAAAAATAAAAAAAAAAGAATAATTGAAAAAGTTATTAAAGTACAGTATCTTAAACCCTAAGATTCAAACTAAGCACTTTCTAAAATTTAAATCAAATTTGAGCAACTAAAAATGGTATACTTTTCACCAGGTGTTTATGGCACTTTCATACGGTGCACTGTTCATTGAAATCATAAAACAGCTAATACCATGCTAGCATTGCAAATAACTGTTAAGCCAGTGCAGAATGTTAACGATCACAACATTATTTGTTATTAGAAACCGTATAATAATTATTAGACAGTGCCAGTTTGGATTTTGGCAAAAATTAACCGAAGTCAATTAATCATTCAAAAAAACTAATTTTGTATTGTATACAGTAGATTATTTTTAAAATACAGTACTGTACAACAAATGGGTTACACCAGTGTTTCTTAACAGTTAAAACTTAAAAAAGTGGAGTTTAAGAATTTGAAACATCTAAAATGTTAAGAATTAATTTTTTATTTGGTTTTAGTGCACCCATTGTAGTCTTCATTAGTTTTTACTCGTAATTTCTATTGGAGATTTTTAATGAATAATTAATTGTATAGTTTTCCTAAGGAATTTTAAAATTCTCAATTTGAAAATCAATAGGAAGAAACAACAAAATAAAAACTTAATAAAAGAATTTTTTTTATTTTAAAGCTTTTTTCTGAGAACAAACGCGAACAAACAATTTCACGAGAACAAACGCGTCAATAAATAAACGAGACAAATTTTTGCTTGCTCTAAGCTTACTGGAGCTTATTGAAGAAATAACAAGTTATAGACCATTGTAAACTAAGTTGATACCGGTATGTTAAAAAATTTTAAAACTAAAACATGAGCAACAAACATACAAAGCTTGCCATTATTTATTTATTATTATAAACCTCATTCAAACTAAGCTTACAATAGAATAAAATGTATTCTGCTGTCAGCTGAATTTTATTATTTAATTAATTTACACCCCATCTAAGCAAAGTCAATCACTTTACAGTAATTAAGCTAGTAGTTCTCGTTTTAAATTGATTTTAAAAAACGTTTTTCCTTGTCAACGTTTTTCCTCGTCTGATCTTCAGTGTCAATTCACTTCCTATCCCTGCGTAAATTACCAATCATTTTTATTAAATATGTGTTTTAACAATGGTAACACAGTCGAAATGGGCTATAACTCTTATAAATATGCTCAAAATAACTCAATACCTGCTCCTTATAAATTTTATATCAACGTTAATGTGTTCCCGCCATATTGCACAAATTTGTAAAACTGCATTTATAGTTTAGATTTTCTAAGGATTTTATCAGAAATCCTAGCAAATGTCTTTCTTATAAATTTAACAATGTTAGATTGTTTGAACTTTAATCGAAATACTGTATTGGCTGTTGTTTCTAATAATTCTGTTTGTGTAAGAAAATCAGTGTTGAGAAATTCTTGAATTTACAATAATTTTATTTTCAAAAAATGTTTTTATTTACCACAAATAACCCTGATTTTAGGTTACACAAAAGTTGTACAACTTTGCACAAGTAAATGCAATTCAAGAAGTAAATACGCTAGCTTCCTGATTGGCATTGCAATATCAATATTTATTTAATTGTATCCTGTTTTGTAAACGAAATTTAAGTAAAACTTCTATCGATATGCCAGTTAAGATTGTGGTAAATTATAAAATCACGTCCATGTACTATAAAATATAATCTGAAACTCGAAATCTAAGGTCACGTCTATTAATCAATTACAACTCTATTAAAAACTAAACTCCTGGCATAGTAGTCACCGGGACTTGTCATTACTGTTTAACAATTCTGGTTTTTTTGTTTGTTTGTTTTGAATTAATTTGATCTTTGTAAACTTTTACGGTATATTATAAACAGTCGCGTTCTGATATATAAAATGATTTAAATTATTTTGTAATTTTAACAGTTTCAATAATTGGTATTTTTTCGAAAGACAGTAATATCATTTGTACTATACGTTAAGCTTTGAAATTCTTACGAAAAATAAAAGTATTTACAAACAGAAATATAGTAAAAATAAAAATGCACCGTAATACGGTATAGATTTGGTCTCAATTGCAAGAATCACTTTATATTATTCAACCAATTGTGAGAACCAAATTTGAGCACCAATAGATATGCGCAAAACATTGTGTTTTTGGAATGTGTCCTTTGAACATTTTAACAGACAACACATAAAAATTTAAAATATATAAGCAATTACTGAGGAAACTTTACAGCTCTGATATATTGAATCAGTTAATAAACCATGTTTCACTTCTATGGTCAATAATTGTTCATAGTAATCGTAATAATTGTTCAGTCATTTAAAGGTTTAGTAAATTCTAGGAACTATACGGTATATTAAGACACGTTGTGCCATTCTGTTAATTATAAAAAACAATTGTTAAAAAATAAATCTCAACTTGATTTACAAAACCTTTAGCGTATGTTTGTCGGTGATAGACGTGTGAAGCTATTGCTCGTATTTGGAGAAGATCTATAATCTTCATCTGAAATTTCATAGCGTGGCGTTCCAGACAAACTTCTGGGTGACGAATAATGATGATACTGTTTCACTTCCATCTTAAGTTCATGGGGGTAACTGATCGCTGAGTAATGATTGCTTAGATTGGAGGCATTAGGAACCGATTGTAGACCACTGAGTTGCGTTCCATTATTTAAATGCTGATGCTGACCAGACGATGAAATCGACTGTAACCTGTTCTCGGAGGTGGCAAAATGTGGCCAATTGTGCTGGCTGCTGTTATTGCTTGGATGCTGTAAAGTATTGCCACTATTACTGTTAGGAATGGTGATGTAGTTTGGAGTTGGTGGAAACGAAAGCGAAGGCGGTGTGGTGTCCCATGAGTTGTCACCGCTTAAGTACATCGAATTAATGGCACCGCCATGCGTCTGATGCGACACGGCTGCGGTGGCTGGCACTGCTAAATTCTCGTAAGAATATCCAACTGTAAATACAATAAAAAAAAATTATAATATAAACTTCTAAAAATTTGGGTCGACAAGACAGAATCTAAGCGTCGTAATTCTTAGTTTTGTCTGGAACGCGTGATATTCCCATCATAAAAGAGTTAAATTGAAGTTTAGTGTACCAGTAATTTTAAAAAAAATAATTATTGAGGAAGAGGAACTTGCTTGAAAATTAACACTGATGACGTTAAACGAGCAATTATGACTGTATTAGGCTATTAGAAAATTGAAACTACGTAGAAACTAATAAAAAAAAATCATCTTCATAAACAAGAAAACTTGTTTAGCAGTTCTAAAAGCTAAATTCCTATTTTGTATGTTTTACTAAATGTAAAATCGACACAAAACATTCACTGAAAAACGTTTTTTTATTGGGTACAATGTTTACTAGTGTAAACAAACGGGTTAGACGAGGTTAATAAACTTTAAATGTACGTTGTGCCGTTTGGTAGTTATAAAAATAAAGTCAATAAAATATAATCAATCAATAGTAATTAAATTTAAGATATAAGAGGAAGAAAACAATTGATGGTGAATCCAAGTCAAAAAGTCCCTGGCATAATTAATATATCACTTTTGTGTGTTTCATCATAATTAAGACATTTTTAAGTTTATGTTCCAATTAAAAACAATTAAGTTGCTAACTACTAAATTCTTTTTCTAATTGTTTTAGTTGACGTAAGCTAGAATCGATTGTACTGCTTCAGTCTAAAATTATTAAAGTTATTGCACAAGTTGTTCCGCAATTTCATTGGTAAGCTTTGGCGATATTTCCACATTTTAATTACTCGTTTCATTTGGCTAATTAAATGTAAGGATAAAACAATTTACTGGATTCTCAAGGCCAAGTGTAATCATTAATTTACGTTATTAGGCACTCTGAATTTGACGTGGCAATTCTGATTGCGCCCTTGGTAATTGGTACCCATATTACACGCAGTATCAGATTTTGAGGTGATATATACCGGTACACAAGGTGAACATGTGGTTTTGGAGGTTGGTAAGTTGTAGTGTAGGTTAAGTGAGTTACTGTATTTAAAAGGGGGAGTTTATTAGTAGAAAAAGAAAAGGTGAGAGGGTCGTAGTCACAAGGTGGCGTTGATGTTTTTATTATATCCCTTTTTTTTTTTTCTTTCTTTTCCCGACAAAACTTAATGACTAAATTAAGTTGATTGGTATGAGCATGCGCGCTCTTTGCGCTGACAAAAAAGAAATGCGGGCTGTTTGTGTTTTATATAATTTTTTTTTTTTGTAGTTTGCCGCTAAAGTTAGTTTACAGCCAAGTCTGATACCCTGCTGTAAAGTTAGCTACGAATTGCACAGGGAAGGAAAATCTACATTTGGAAAAAAAAAAGTTTATTTTTGTATGTTTTTAACGTTGTTAAGATTTGACCACAAAATAATGTATACGAGTACTTTGGTGCAGTTGTTGACAAACACAATGGGAGGTTTATGTTGTTTACAAACACTGTAGAAGAGTTGAAATAAATTTGCTAATGGTTGACATTCCATTAAACATAAAAGTTTAACGCTGAATAGAAGGCTACATAATGTCAATATTGATTTTTATTTTTTTTTTGGAAGAAGAAAATGTGTTGTTGAATGCCAAAATGTTGCAATTTCTTAAGTGTTACTTAATTTAGTTCTTTACAGTAAATAGCTGGTATTTCAAATTATTTAGCTCAATATTTACGAGTAATATTTTAAATCGCCTGTTTTAACCCCTTTTATTATTTTGTATTCAATTTCTTTTTCCCATGACAGCAACTCTTTTAAAATTAATATACGTCTTCTCAGCTTAGCTAATTATTTGTCTTAAGTCTCTAAATAACCAGAAATTTAATGATCACTGGGTAAAGACTAAGTACTGGTAAAAGGCCCTTAGGTTTTTAACACTCTCTCTCTTGCAGGTTGCAGCATTCTTGCTTTTTATGATATTTGATTTTTAAGATATGTAAAAGTTCTGTGTTGGTGGTCCTTTATGGCTACCCTCTTTTAACTTGATGTTTTTGCTGTAGAAAGTGCAGTATATTTTAAGAAACTTATTGGGCATAAAAATATTTAAAATAACCCAAGAATTCATTTTAACAGGTGTCTTTTTAAACATTGCTATGAAAAAATGCGGTAATTTAAAGCCAACGTCTCAGCCGTAAACATTTTGGCAATTTGTGGTACATAAGGCAATTACAAATTTTTACTTTATGCCCATGTAGTTGTACCACAGAATAAAGGCATTTTACTATTTTAAAGCAGAAACCGCAAAAAACGACCCAAGTGTTAGTTTTGGTTTTTTCAGAATTTTCTAGCAACTTGTTTTAACAATAAGGGCACTTGTAAAAAAAATGCTTTTATTGTTATTGAATAGCCAAACATATCGTATAACTTAAACGTGTTTCCAAAATAGAAAACAAAACTTCTTATTGTGTACAGTAAATTAGCCCGAATAAATCTATTATGGAATAATTGGAAAGTGACAACTAAGAAATTGATTTATTTTTCTTAACTAAACTAAAAATACTTTTAATGGCTATCAGGAGTGGTCTTTAAATACTCATAGAAAATGCCTTGTACAGAAGAATTCATTGTGCTTATGCACTACAGTGAGAATACTGGCCACAAGTCTGATTTTCTTGGGGCAAAAACTCATATTTTAACTGCCAATTGAAATATTAGAAGATGCCTGATCTTATTTTATAAATTCAAGTAACATACACGGTTTGAAAAATGTAAAATACACATTACGACCTAAGCAAAAATTGGTTCCCAATTATTAACTGGACAACAAACAATTTTTAGGTGCTTAAAAAAAGTTGAATGTACTGTACTAAAAAACTGTCTTTGAAAAGGCTTACAATTGGGCATCAAAGGTTGAAGCCAATTTTAAAGCTTCTAAGCAAGCTTACACTCACAAAGTTTAACTATCTTTTTTTTTTAAATTCATTAATTATCTAGCAGTGAACAAAAAGTGACAAAAGTATAAAATACTAAAATAACGTGAACTGTTACTTACTAAAAGATGATGATTTTCTGGGCTGGAACTGTTGTGTATATGGCGTAAAACGTTGCGTTTTAAAAGACGTTGAACGTCCGCGATATCCATTGGGACTGCTGACGGCCAGCGGTGGTGACATTGAAGAATGATGCACATGATGACCAGAACTAGTTATTGGCACTGTTGATGGCGGTGAAAGACACAACCCCTGAGACGACGGTGTGAGATGAGAATACCAAGAATCTATGATTAATCAATCGTTAAATTTAAGCTTGTTTTAATAAAAATTTAATTATTGTTGAATTGTTGTTCGGTATTTACTTTGTGCATATCCAACGCTGGATTTTTGTAGTTGAGAATGATGATTAGAATTTGGAGGAACACCCGCACCAATATAATCACTGCGAACAACTCGCGATTTTGTTTCCGAAAATGCTTTGGCAAACGGGTTATTATCGATTTTTAGACGAGTCACCTTTCAATTATTAAAAATCGAAATTGTCACATTTTAATATATTAAAGAACTCAAAGGGAATTATAGTACCTCTTCATTTTGATAGGCAGTGACCGCAATAAAACGAGTTTGAGGAAAACAATGGGTTGACAAAGTTCGATCATCCGTATTAACTTTAACTATATGGATTTTTGGCTGATATCGGTGAAGGGAATTCAGTATCATCTGATTTTAGTTAATTTTAAATTACAAACATGAGTTTCAGTTATAAATAAACTTTAATTGATTGTTACCTGCCCTCCATCGTTCGATTTATTAGTTAATTTGACTTTCGAAAAATTGACTGGCTCTTTCATCCAGTGAGCACCAAAGTTCGGACTTTCTGGATGCATGTACATGGCTTTTTGGGGATCTGGCTCGGCTTTACCCCCAGGCACCCACTCACCATTTACATATTTCCATCTATGGCTATCAATTTGTTCAAAACTTAATATGACGGAATACATGGAGCGTGCGTCCAAACCAGATATATTTAGAGTTACAAATGGAAACATCCGCCTACAAATCACAAAGATCAGAATCAATTTAGAACTTTGGATTCAACTTTTTTTTTTGATGATTATTTAAATAAATTAAACTTACCTTCCAGTTTTAGTTACTATCATTTCGGTGTTTAAAGATGCAAATTGGTCCCATAAGGCTTCTTCTTGCAAACTTACAATTGGTTGCTCGGACATTTTGGAGACTCTTGCCGAATTCCTGAAGTTTCCATTGAAACTTTTATCAGCAACATGCAGCAGAAGTTTAATGTGGTTCATTTCGCTGTTTTCATCCACAAAATCCTCTGTAGCACTTTCGATATTTTGCTGATATTGGTTATATTTTTTGTCGCCGTACATTTTTAACACAGTATATAACATCGATCCGATTTGATTAATAAAAATTATTTAAATTTTATCACAGATAGAATTATTTATACAAAAAATAAATAATGTTAGACAGACATCCTAACTCTTCATGTGTCAACTTAAAAGTGAAGCTCTTAATTGACAGACATGTAACGCTTTTTTTTCTTCCCTGTGGATTCTTCACACCCTCAGTGTTTGCTTAAACGTCGCCACCAGACGGCGATTGATGTTCCTCTAATTCTTCTCGCCCTCCCACCTACTTTTTCTTTCCAGTCTTTACCAGTTACTACCTTATTTTTTATTGCCACCGACCATTGTTATTCTGTGTATTTTTTCCCCTCTTTTTCATCTCTTCAGAAATGCCGCTCCAATGAAATAGCAATTGTAAATATAGAAGAAGTTGGCTATTGGCTAAGGTGCATACTTCACCAGACCCAAAATCTATCTATTGACTTACAGAAATAGTCCCATATACCTCCATGAATATGTGTAATTTTTAGAGATGGGCGACTCTGCCGTTTTTGAGAGTCGACTTAACAAAAAGGAGTCGACTATGCCAAAATCGAGTCGACAAGTTTTAGAGTCAACGCTGTACATAAAGTCGAGACTCTATATGACGTCATTTAAGTCAAATGACATCATTTATAAGTAATGTGACTTATGTTTTGTGACGTCATTGAGTCGAGTCGCCCATCTCTAGTAATTTTAAAAGATTTATTTTACTAGTTTTCCTTTGGAACTATGTAATGATGCCGGTTATGAATAAAATTACTGTAAATCAAGTACCGGTAGCGAGCGGTGTACCCAAAATAAACTGGCCTTAAAACGACAATTTCCGTATAACTTTTATTATTTTATTTAAAACCGATGGTATTTTATACCGATCCGTGTATTATTATTTATAGAAATGTCATATGATATCGATACGATAACGAAAAGTCGGGAACTGATGAACATGGTTCTATTAAGTTCAGTTAATATAAATAACATTGTTTTGTCGTATTCAGAAAAATAACCAAGGCAATGATAACACTGGTTTTATTAGTTCCTTGAGCTATTTAACTGCAGTAAAAACCGTTTAACGCGCATTGATAGGGACCGAAATATTTCTTCGTGTAAAACATTGCATACCAAAAACAAATATAATGGGTTTATCAAATAACATTTCTTAGAGTACATCATATTAGATCAATGGTTCCCAACCGGTGCTCCTTAAGCATTATAAAAGTGATCCGCGAAAAGTAGTTAACTTGAATCTTATTTACCTTAACTAAAACTTTAAAATGAGTCAAGATGAAGTTTAGATATCAATTCAAGAAAGAAAAAAAACCTTTTAAGAAATTTGTAAAAAGAAATGAGAGTAGCCTTATTTTGAATACTTCCCAACATATTTTTAAAAGTGTCTTTTAGCTTTTTAAATGTGAAATTTAGCTTCCTAAATGTAAAGTTTAGCTTTCTAAATGTAAAGTTTAGCTTCTTAAATGTAAAGTTTAGCTTCCTAAATGTAAAGTTTAGCTTCCTAAAT
>JAAFCF010006596.1:16137836-16176180 GCA_013389785.1 Helicorthomorpha holstii
TTTAGCTTCCTAAATGTAAAGTTTAGCTTCCTAAATGTAAAGTTTAGTTTTTTGATTTTGTCTATATTCTCGCCGGTGGTGTCTGTATTTTGAATGCAAATATTTTTGTGTTAAGCAGTTTTTGCTTAAAAAGTTTGGATCCAAACCGGTTATTAAAACTTTTGGTCACACATTTTATTAACAATTTTGGTCACACATTTTATTAACGATTTTGGTCATACACTGTATTTAGAAACAATTTTAATCATCTGCTGTGTTTTATAAAGTAAATAATATTGTGGTCATACAGTATATACAGTACTATACTACTGTAGTTGTAAAACAATTTTGGCCATGTACAGTAAAAACAGTTTTGGTTCTACTGTATATTTTATAAAAAAAATTTATGGTAAATTTTTTCAACAATGCTGATCATTTATTGTGTTTATTAAACAATTTTGGCCATTTAATTTATCAATAGCATTGTTCATATTTCGGTGGTCAATACATAGTTTATGGAAATGTTCAACTATTGATTCTCAATTTTTGAAAATATAATCCTTGACAACTATTTCTCATCCCTTATTCGTGTTCAAAGTTTTATTTAGAAACAAAATCTGACTTTATGATGCAGTAAGTCAAACTCGACAAACAACCTAATGGAATCTATAACACTACTCCTTTGCATCAAAGCCGGTATGCTTGAAAAATATTCAATTAATAGCAACTAATTTGTTAATATATCTGTAGTATTTGTAACTAATTTAATCAAAACTTAACTTTTTGAGAACTATAGTATTTGACTCAGTGTTTTAAAGCACAGTATCAGTTATTTTTACCAGTATTTTTCTAGGTTGAACGTTTCATTCATCTTTAACACGGAATGGTCAACATGTAAGCAATTAAGAGTAAAAAAAAAACGTTGTGGGAAACGACCTCAAAATACAGTACGGTAGTTTCATTCATAAGCTCCTAGACAATAATTTTCCACTACGTCGCGCCAAAACATTGAGTTTCTTTGCTCCCCTTTTAATCACTTTAGGGAATAAGCACATGCAATTTTCTATACATCCCATAATTATTGAGCATTTTTAATAGAAGTAGTACTGAATGAATGGTATCGGTAGTAACTTAAATAGGCAAACACACGCGCAATGTTGTCAATTATTATAAAAAGCAGACTTTACCACAAGTGTCGTTGGGGTTTTATGACTTTAATACTGATCAAAGATTGATAAAGGCTTTTCCTTTGATTTAGTGGTCTCATTTGAAATGTGGTTAGTTTTTCTCTTTTTCCACAGTATTTTAAAGAGTTCATTTAACACTTTGCGATAAAGTTTGATCAAAGGTACTCAAAAACTGCCCATCGATTTTATAAATAGGACCTTGCCTTGAGGTTGGTACAGTGACCTCAGGTATTTATGGACGCTTGTGAAACTATCCAGACGCCCCGCCGCGAAGACAGTGGATTAAGACTAGGAGACAGGCGGCTGGTGGCCGCTTTAAAGTAATAATCCCCAATCGTTGTGGCAAGAATGACAAAAGATCTAAAAGACCAGCTTTAAATTGTCTCACACGTGTGGTCAAATAAATGTCTTTAGTAAACAGGAAGAAGAATAATGTCCCTATTTATTGGCAAAGTTAAGATCAGACATAAGATCGGTCATTTGTCATGGATTAAAATCTGCCCGCAGACATCATCATCAATATTTCTCTCATAAAATAAAGATGCATTTAAAAAGAAAAAATAGTTCCAATATAGTATATTTCCCCTTGGAAATTAATTTCTGTAAAATTTTAATTACAATTAATAGGAAAGATATATGTAATAAAGTTTTTACAATACTATTTTTGTAAAATATAGTAACAAAAGCTTTAAATTAGAAACATTGAACTTCAAAATTCGTGAAATTTTTATTGAATCCTGAATAGAATGTAAAACAAAAGTTAAAACATGGCACTATTCTTTATTAACATTAAAATAAATGAGACAAATCCCCATTGAAACAAATGGGAAATCGTCTCATTATTATTCTGGCACCATTGTTTATTAAAACTAAAATAAATAAGACAAATCTCCATTGAAACAAATGGGAAATCGTCTCATTTCTATTTTGGCACCATTTTTCATTAAGATTAAAATAAAAGAGACAAATCCCCATTGAAACAAATGGGAAATCGTCTCATTTTTATTTTGACACTATTTTTTTAAAACTAAAATAAAAAAGACAAATCCCCATTGAAACAAATGGGAAATCGTCTCATTTTTATTTTGACACTATTTTTTATTAAAACTAAAATAAATGAGACAAATCCCCATTGAAACAAATGGGAAATCGTATCGTTATTATTTTGGCATCATTTCTTTTAAAACTACAATGAACGAGACAAGTAAATTACAAGTAGATTTCTACGTAAATTTAAATTTTAAATAACTTTATTTATTTAGTAACTGGAGTGGGCTGTTTCATACCAAAAGTTTTATTAAGTTACATTATATCGAGCTTTCACCAACTATGGTTTTGTATTTACTTACTTTTACATGTACATGTTACATAGTTCCTTCCTTCAGTTGCAAGGACAAATCATTTTAATACCATTAGATAAAACACATACTGTGTTAGGTACTGGTAGTAGTTAAAATTATTAACATTTCTTGACCATAACTAGATTTTCCTGGTATTAAATAGCTTCAATCAGGATTTTCCTGTACAAATATAACTGACTAATGTATGACTAAATTATTGATTGTATAAGATATTAACAATGTCATATTAAATAACTACTTGTGATTAATAACTTAGTTAATAGTTTTTATTTTTGTAATTAACAAACACCAACCAAATTAACTAATAAACTAAAAAAAAACAATCACCTAAATAAATATTATTTATTTATCACTCAAGTTCCAAGAAATTGTAGTTGAATAAACAATATTGTCAATATTTTTGTTTGAACTACCGGTAATGTATTCTAGACCAATATTGCACAAGTATATCACATACAAGTTACAAAAATAATTTATTTCATGCCAGTTTATTCACAATCAACTTATTCTCATACAAATTGTATGTTAACTTGGATGAGTACATAATAAATGCATGTTTTAATGTAGGCGAAATATCAAATAATTACTTTATTTAACAACTGAATATGCCAAAATTATATTACAGAATTAATCTTTCTTTCCTGTAGAAATCAGTACAGTACACTGTACTGTATTAGTATTTTTACCAAATGACCCATAAACAAGAACCAGTTTAGTCTAGTTGAAAGTGGATCTACATATGCACTGTGAGAAAATGCTCAGAAAGAGTATGGTTTGGTATCATTAGGCCCTTAAAATGTCTAAGTTTGGTTGAAATACTGTAGATCATAAATATTATTAGTACTTGTATCTGGCTATACCTACAGTACCGGTATGAACTAAATTGGGGGTTTCTTTTAAAGAAATTAGCAGTGGAAACAGGACAAGCAATGACAATGAAAAGGGGAGAAATCTTAAAGTGATTTAATTAGTTCACAAGTGATTTCAAAGTCGCCGACTTTTTAAGTCGTTTAAGTTGTCCTAAACAAACTAAAATTAAGAGAACTGTAAAATTGTGGTAAAGGTGTTCAATGGGAAACTATGGTAAAGGTGCTCAATTTCGTTCCCAAAGTTAAAAAAACGGTACCAATCTTACAGACAATTTTTCATTTAAAGTACAGTATTGTGCGCTGATTCTGTCGATCCTATCAAATTCTGCAATTTTATCACTTTGAACCGGCGGTTTTTTAATACAAGTTTTTTTTTATTTTTATCACCGATTTTATCAGTACAATAGTAGATTTTTATCAGCGAGATTCATTTTCAGTGATTGTGTGGCCATGTTTAAACGCATTTAACCAGTTGTTAAAGATGGTGCAGATTCTCCAAGAATTTCAACTAATTCATTTTATCTGGATAACTACAGTATTAGCCTCTTTAAAATAATTAATAACAGCCTTAAACTCATGGTTTTTTTTTACACACTTAGCTCTTATAACTGATTAAATAAGACAACCCCAACTTAACAACTGAAACTGGAAAAGGATGACCTAAAAGTTTTATATTTTAAGCAGGAATTTTTATACAGACAGTGTGCTGCTCTCAATCAGGGGTTTTCTAAAACTTAATGAATCACATTCGTAATCTCATATTATTTTAGAAATATGTTACAGTATTACATTAAATAATTAAATATTTGAGTACATAGAAAATTATCCAAATAATATTCAGAAAAATGTTACGATTATAATGGCTGGATAATGTTGTCAGTTAATTAGTTCTATAGTCAAGTATTGTCACAAATACTGTGAGTTAACTAAAAACTAGTCAAGTTTCTGTTTTTAAAAAAGAAAAATTAGACAGGTATCAAATAAAATTGAAGAACTTTGAATGTGTGAATGTGCATTTAGATTTTAGTGAGTCTGAAAATACGATGAATCACGATTATAATACAAAATTATAACAGCAGTACACCAAATTTGAATTTTACTAAATTTGAATTGTACTACATACGTAATTCTTCTACATTTTCTGCATGATTACTATACAAACCACGATTAAATGAACAAAATTAGTTTATTTAAAAAAAAAACCAGTAAATAAAATTACCTTGAGGTACAAAAGTATGTTTTACACCAGCTTAAATTAACATTTTCAAGAATCAAACAGATTTAATACTCATACATTACACAAAAGAATTGAATACAGTATATTCTTTAATTATTCGCCTTGCTGTTCCTCGTTTTGTCGATTTGCTCGTCTTCTCGTTTCACTTTCAACTATATTATGAACTGTTTCACGTCGGTTGCCTTCATTGGCACCATCTGATTCTCCTTCACTATCCGATTCGATTTTGTACAATACTTTGTGACACATCGGACATCGGTCTTGTATGTAGAGCCATTTCCTTAAACAGTAAGCGTGAAAATAATGTTTGCAAATCGTAATTCGTGCGGTGTCCATCTCCTGATAACAAATAGCGCAAACGTCGCTGAATTCCGCCAGTTGTTCAGGACTTGCTTCTGGAAAGGAATTGATTTTATGAACAGCAGTTCTGCGACGCACAAATACTTTCCATCCGGCTTTTGCTTGCATCCAAATATTAAAGTAAGCATGCACGCACATAAGACAAGCTCTGAGAGTTCCTCCATCTTCGTAAATAAGAATCCACGTTCCATTTAAAAATAAAAAGATACCAAAAATAAACTCGATGGTATTTCCAGTAGCTCGGATGTAGTAAATACAGTCATCTAATCCATCCCAAAAAGTGTTGCGATAAGCGTCGTACATAAACAACAAGTAGATTAAAAGTGACAGAGTAACTTTAATGATTACTTCGATGGCGAATGCCGTTACTGCAAATAACCATGTACTTAAGACGTGCGTTTTCCACAGACCAACTAGTAATGTAATGGATGCTGCTAGTAGAAATCCACAAACAGTCAGCGCCCGACTGTGCATTTTTACTGAAAGGCTGCGTGAAGCACCGAGAGACATTAGAACTGGATTTACAATAGTGTGGATAAAATGCAAAAGTGCAGTAAACAACAAGCAAAAATTTCTGCAAAGTCTTACAAACCGCTTATCCGGTTCCAGACCTGTAAGACCAGTTTGCAATGCCAATATCAAGAACAAAAACGCCGATACAGTCGCATAGCTTTCATTAAAATAGTTTCTCGTTAGAAAGTACTGGACTGCAATGCATGAAAAATGTGCAACCAGTGAAACAACACTTGCCAGTCCAATAACAGCGACGATCGTGTCACAGCCACTTATCATAAGACTTCGACTTGCCGTTAAAAAATATTCGACGCCAATAGGTGATCCTATAAAATCAATATTGTTTCTCAGGATTAGATAATGTTGAATAAACCGTAAAATCCAAAATATGCGCAGAACTTGCGACGCTTTGATCCTTTCCCATTCATCTTTTATAACGCTAATAAGACCAAATTCCCGCAATTTGTTACTTTTTAAGTTGATGTAGTTTCTTGAAAGAAAAAAGCATTCTGGAATAACTATCACTCCATTATACACCAAATATAACACTCCTACAGCAATCGATGCATGGGATACGACATCTAACCACAACTGACTGGATTGGCCAATATTTAAATTTAAAAATGAAGGCATAATTAAGGCCAATGTTATCAGTCGTTGAGATAAAGCTGTCCGTTTCCCATTATGTGTAGAAGTATAAACTAAGCTAAATAGACTCAAAAGAAAAAAATGAAAACCAAAGTTCGTATTATCGTAGACTAGTGTTGATTGATTTTCATGATTCAAAAACAGTGTATTAGCCCAATAACATCCTAGAAGCGATCCAACACACAGTAGATATTTGTATATTAGTAAAAGCTGACAAGTCGGTAGTTGCAATACCACACAACTCAATGCAAATCCTATAATAAAAAAAAATATTATTAACATAAATTCAGAAAAAGAAAGAGTATTCATGCACCGGTAAAAACTATGCAAATAAAGCTATGGGAACTAATGATTACAATGATAAATATTCAGTTATCACTTGTTAACATAAATATTAATCTTAGTTTCCGCAATAAGCATTAATGCATACAGTAACTTCATTTAAAATGAACGAAGAACTAAAGTCCGAGAAATATACAAGGCAAAAAGTTTGGTAAAAAAATACACATTTTTACCAGGTAAAACTAATCAACTTAAAAAAAGGGGAAAGTTCTCTTAGAAAACCTTAATTAATTTTTTTTAAATTGGAAGCTGATAACATTAACGTAAATAATAACAGCTGCTTATCACACTGAATATCCAATTGTAATTTTATACACCCAGAATTTCATAAGCATTGTTAATACCCAGTTTACTGTATATTACCTAAAATCTTGAAAAATACCGGACACATCGATACTTCTAAATCGTCTGCGACTTTCAAGGGATGCGTTGAGCCTGTTAAATCCTCAGTTTTATTCATTTTCGTACGCAAATAATTGACTGAATTACTTTCAAGCGATGCTGGGTTATCCATAAATAGGCTCCAAGGACCAAGTGACGAATTATTTATTAGTGAATCCATTATAAATATTGTTGGCATTCTCAAGAAAGGTTCTGTATATTCGGTTAATTTGTCGATTAATGTTTTTTCTCTTTGTGCTTGCTGTTGTTGTTGAGGTTGCTGGCGAATTTGTGGGTCCAACGGTGGTTCCTGCTGCTGTTGTTGAACTCGCAGTTCAGGTTGTTGGACTTGCAGTGGCTGCTCTGACATTTTCTACTCAAAAACGAAAAAATATT
This sequence comes from Helicorthomorpha holstii, assembly GCA_013389785.1. Classification (NCBI taxonomy): domain Eukaryota; kingdom Metazoa; phylum Arthropoda; class Diplopoda; order Polydesmida; family Paradoxosomatidae; genus Helicorthomorpha; species Helicorthomorpha holstii. The sequence continues at coordinate 16,145,110 of JAAFCF010006596.1, forward strand.
TGGTAAATCTCGAGTCCACAGTAACTAACAGATGCTAATGATGATGCAGTCACTTTTTTTAATTTTTACGCATCATACTCGAATGCATATTAAGCGATATTCACCACACAAAATAGCACAACAGATTAACAGTCCAGGTCTTACTTTTTCACCGGTTATTTGTTAAATGATATTACAATAATCATGTGATGTTTCACGAGGTATGGCTCACCTGTTGTCGTCACAATCGTAATCGAGTTGAATATTAAGTTATTTTTGATTTTTTTCTTCGCCTCTCGAAGGCTTGTTTACATCCAGTATGGAAGAACAAGCTGTCCAATAATACAAGTATTAATCCTTATTTAAGTAATGCCAGTAGTACTGTAGTATTGAATAGCGGTAATTTTGTTTGAAACCGCTTTTCATATTTTAGGAAGTTGCTGACTTCCCATCGATGTTTAAAGGAAATCATGAGGAAAACATTAAACCGGATAGGTGCATGTTTGGAGTTGCATTGCATGTTGACCTTCCTTCAAAACAACTTTTATTTATTATAAAAATAATAAGCAGGCGTTGGTTAATCACCTGACTGACCTCAGGTACACTGAGTAATACATTTTATAATGTTGTGTGGTGGTGAGTAGCCTCATATGAGAGCTCTACTGGTCCGCTTGACCTCGTCGTGATTTTTACTAATTCAGCCTTGCAATTTGTAGAAACAACTTTTGTTTAAAATATTTACAGTATCATTGATACTTTATTAGATAAATTAAACACTTATTTCAATGACATTTTGTATTGACATGGCAATTTTAGTTTGTTAGACAACAGTGCTGTTGACCTTCTGTTATGCGAAGATCCTTGTGGAAATTTATAGCATTGCAATTACAATGTTTTGTATGTCCATTTTCGGAAAAAAAAAAAAAAACAACCGAATTTTCGTGTTTAAATACAATTAAATACCATAAAATTTAAGAAAGTGGTATTTAAGTGGCTAAAGTAATTTAAAAAAGACTCGTGTATCTTCCTTATTATTATATTTTGTTTAATAGTGTAGTTGTCAAAATTGCGACATTTTATTTGTCAATTAGCACAGTAAACAAAATAGGGTTTATTTTCATGTACTTTTTATGCGCATTACCACCGTATAACACCACTGTGCATGTCCATACAGTTTGTTTCACTTTTCTGTAGAATAATTATTACCTTATTATGAAATCTATTTTTGTCGTGGATTTATAAACTTACAATCGCTAACAAAAGTCGTCTAATCAAGTTTTGTAATAGCTTGTGATATTTATTCACAAAGGTCATTGCCACTGAATGTGGTTGGAAGTAATGCAAAAAAATGTAGTTACGTGAAGAAGTTTGAAATGTGCTTCTAGCGATTGTTTTTGTTATGACGATTTTTTTTTAATTTTAGTTTTTCTATTACCGTATTTTACTACCGGTGTATAAGCTTACATCATTTTATGGTCATTCCTATGGCTGGTCGAAATATTAGCTTAGATGATGTACTGATTAAGATGAAATGAATGAAAAGTCAATATTTTATTGTAAATTTATAAATAAGCGAATTACTGATCATTTAGATACTAATACGTATTATTTTCTGATTTAATTTGCAGTTAAACGATTTTAAAGAAGAAAATAAAATAACAATTTGTCAAAAAAGAATTTCTTTTGAAACATGCGGTTAAAAAAAGCATCGTTTTAGTAATGATATTTTGATGTGAAAATAAACATCTGTGTACCGTATATCCATTGTTTTGGTTAAGAATGAGTTATTTTGAAACGACATTACCTGAAGGATTTTTTACTGTGATTTAAGGCACTACGGTGAGTAATGTTTGTCAACCTTGGACCTTGGTAAGCATTTAAATGTGCTAAAAAGTTTGCTTTAAACTTTATGAACAGTGCTTGTTACTGAGGTTGTGCAATATAGCTACAGTATTTTAACATCGAAATTGCGAATAATGATGCTGGTATAAATTGTTTCAATTTTTTTAGACATGGTTTCAGGTCATCTTAATGCATAATTAATTATTATGTGCATTTTAATTGTAAGTTAAAATCGGTTATGTATTCTGGAAGCGAGCAAAAAGCTGCTCCTGGTAATAAAAATTACGGTAGTATGTGTAATGAATTAATAAAAACGCAGTCATGTGATCTCAGTCACTGAATTATAATGATTAATTTAAGCGAATCTTACCTTATACTTTAGCTTATAGCAACCCATTTATTTCAAATAATTATGCGGTGGAAATCCAGTAAATTTTGACTTCGAATTAATTTTTTTTTCTAGTAAATTTTTGAACTTGATTTTCACATTTTGGAATGTTGGGTTGTTGTATTGGCTAGCTGTGTTTCAGAGTTTGCAATAATTATGTTGTTGAAAAGAAGTGCTCGTAAATTACTGACTTATGTAAATCAATGTTTAAATTATAAAACTAGTCAAAATAATAATCCAAGTGTTATTTTGTTTATTTTCTCAAGTTTCAGATGGACCAAGTTTATTTGAACAAAATGTGAGAGCTGTCTTTGAAAGTTAACCATAAATGGTCGCAAGCCTAAGAGCATTATATTAGTATATGCGATTATACGTCAGTCATTCAAAGAATAATAATGGAACCCAACAAGAGCGTGGTTGGTTTTGCTGCAATTAATCTGCTAAAATAATATTATTATACTGTAGCCAAATAGAAAGGAAGAATTGTACCTTAAATGACATACTGTATTAAGGTGCAGTAGTGGCACCAAACGCTAGACAAACTCAAAAAGTCATACTAGTAGATTTTTAATAATACAGTACCCGGTATCAATTTTGATGTTAAAAACAAAATTGCTGAAGATCCTGTAATTAAATTCAAACGTATTTGTTGAATGGTTTTTTATTAACTAAAGCTGCTGAAGTTTACGATAGTTAAGCTTATGGCCTTGCATGTGATTGCTCAATTAACAATTTCAGAAAATTATTATGACTAGAATATGTTAGATATTGTAAATCGATGGTGAATACATATTTGAAACATAATATAACCGTGATTTAATTAATATTTTAGTTAACAAGCGGTTCTTATAACACCCTTACAAGTTCCTCCTAAGGGACAACTTATTGTTCTGTTGTCCATCTATTAAGAATGGCTTTTGATCAGTAAGAATTAGTTGCATGTTTATCAGCTAAGAAACAGTAAATAACTTGTAACCGCCCTATAGAATGGGACTGTTACTTCTTACAAATTTGGTCTTAAATACACTGTCATTGATAAAATGTATTGTATAGGTTTTTTATAAATCCATTTTACCTTAAAATTTACATTTACCGGTATTTTAAACTTTCATTATCATCACAAAAAAATCTTTTCAAATGTACTTGCTGTATAACAATTGTAGAAATTAATGTTGTTTGCAGCATAGGTATCAATTTGGTCCTTAGTTGATAGGTACTACAGTTAGTTCATCTTATTTTAGTCTAAAAAAAAAAAGCCTCTAAATAAGATTACTGATACTGTACATTTGCATATCAGAAAATAATGATGAATTTTAAGTTATAAAATTGGCTAAGATATATTAAATTTGTTGTGCTATTTCACATATGGGGCCCAAAAATTGGGACACTTGGTCTCTAATAGGAGCAGTATTATTATTATAACGCTTAAATCTAATAATATTCTACCTAGAATGATAAAACCGATCGATGAATGTTTGTTGTTAATTTTAAAAAAAAAAGTCAAGTTAAAGATACCGTATCTATCGTAGCTTCTATTTTATAAAAAAAATGGAAATGTTTTAGTTGTCCATTAATTGGCACGCTTAAGTTAATTTAAGGCGATATAGCCAGAGGAAACAGGTTTCAGGCGTTTGGTTAAGTAATGACGCAAAAATGCAAATTAAAAGAGCAGAGTTTCAACATTCTGTATTTATTTGTTATGACTATTTCGCATTTGAAAATTACATAAAAAAATCCGACCAAAACAGATTTTGAATAATTTACACTTATTGTGTTGAAATTTATTACGTCTAGCCTACGTGTACATTTGAATTTATGCAAATAAACAGATCACGATTGTTATTCATCAACACTTACTGTAAAAGTTAAACACGATAAATTCGCAAGACAAATTAACCATATGCAAGTTTTGCACAATGAATAGCTAAATTTGATTTATGCTGACAAATGTTTATGACTTTTAATTACGTAGTGGAGTGAAATCTCGACTTATTTGGGTGTAAAAGTTGCCAAAACAGAAGATCAATTTACTGTTAAAAATGTGTCAGAATCGATTATTAAAACAGTTTGAAATTTTAGCGTTTACAGTATCTACAGTAAAATTGACCGTAAAATGTACAGTACGTACTGTATTTATATTTTAATAGATTTATTTACGAATCTAAATAATTCCAAACGCTCAGATTTCATTATTGAAGTTGAGCAGAGCTCACAATTTGTAATGGAATTTCACTGGTAGGGAACCGGTCTTTGCCTGTAAACCGTCAATTTAATAAAATGGGAGTTTTATTTTTTCTAGCAAGATATCCAGCTAAAACGTAACCTTGACAAATTAAATAATTTCTCTTTTCTTTTTACGTCGATGTTTAACGATATAACCAGTCAATTGATTACAGAATTTTAGAAGTGCTGTATTTTTACTGTAGATTGTGAAATGAAATCAAGTGTTTATTTAATTGATGATAATTTTTTTGGCGTCCCAGTTCTCAGAAAAGAATCATTACCAATCCACGATCATCACATGGTCTTATAATCAACCACCATCACGGTATCACCTCACTCAAACGCTAAAAATCCGGCAAAACCCAAACCATCGCCAACGTATTGTGTTACCAAATAAATTGTAAACTGAGAGTATACCATATAACCACATCGGCAGGAAACACAATCCCAGCTGTCTGATCAAATGACAAGGCGTCGTCGATTTCATCATTTCATTTAATATTTGACCATGAAAACTAGGCTATGTGGATAGTCGATTTGTACACACCTCCTATAGACATTAACGATAAATACTTAAAAAAGCCATTGAAATTTATAAGGACATTCGTGTCCTCCCACTCCCTTAAAAATTACAAAAAAAATATTCAGTGGTTATATGTTGATTTCCATTTTAATGAAAGTTGACACACAGTAAACAGTATGCTGTACACGGTACAGCATTGCATAATGCAAAGAAAGCTTTAACATTAATATTAATTAATACACTTTCGCGTAGAATAATAATGGAAAAATATTGCCTAGGGTTTCACTTTGCTGGAAATCTTGAAATGACCTGTTATAATCGAATTCAAGTGATAGAATGTTTTTTAGTTACGCTATTTCAAGTTTATTTTTCAAGTGTGTGTGGTTAAATAATTCAAGTTAAGCTGCTTCATTAATCTTTACTTTCTCAATATATTGAATTTTAAATTTGTTATAACTTCGTAAATTATCAATTATCAAAAATATCAGCGCTATTTGAACGTAAATCAATTTACAGAATGTATTATTAGAAACTAGCAGATTTTATTTTTGCATTCAAAATTCATTATTGTGCAAAAGAAAATGACGAATTTAATGAAATTGCACTTTTGTGTGTTAAAATTTGAATGATAAAAGATCAATTACTAAAACTAAATTGCTAAAAGTTAAATGTAGTTTATTAATAAGTTTATCATTTTAGTACTGTATGTCTCCCATTAACAAGTGTTAACTGTAATTTTGTAAGCCTAGGAATATCTTTCATGATTTTAATTAAATTAATCAATTACTGCGATATTACTGTATGCATAAAGTCCGGTTACATAATAATTAAATGTGCAAGTTTATTATAATTAATTGAACTAATTTTAATTTTGATTGATAACCTTGAATATGCTTTTTCTAACCGCTTTTGCTTTTACATAATTTCCGATTTAAACTGCTGTTTAATTTTTTGATTATCCTTCGATGTATCCGATCAATTTCCCTTTTTATCGCCCTTGCTGACGCAATTACATTTGATAAAAAAAATATTAGTGTCTCTCATCATAAGAACACACAAGAAGTTTGAACATGGTATTACTGTAGCTCTCTCAAATGAACATACCGGGTGCTTATCTAATTTGGAAGTTTGGAACACTATTTTTTACAGTGCCAATTGAGAAACAAGACTCAATTTTATTAGTTCCAAAAGCGATTTGTTCCGCTGATTTTTTATTATGGGGGGAAAAAATCTTCAGAGTTTCAGTAGAGGAAAAAAAAGAGTTCCAGTTTTGAAAATCACCCTGAATATCCTTGTTGTATTATCACCAAGACATTGATCTTACGTCGAAATGATCTTATGTAGTGTATAATACTGTAGTTGAAGTGGAAAATGTAGGCAAGGATAGAGGGATGGGATAGAATGGGAGGAGTATAAAATTTTACTACAGCTATCAAATCATACACAAAGCATTTCGTCACACCCATATGCAACGATTTCGAGCGGGTTGGGCTGGGATGTTGGAGGTGCCATTGCGGCAGATCGATGCTCAGAATATGTGCCAGTATAAATATTAGACGGTGGAAAGGAGACACATCCATTCACTTTCACGTGTCAAACGCGCGATAAGCTTCGTATTTCTTTTTTTACACTTTAAGTATAGCTGAAACTTTAATATTTTTCTTTAAAAGAAAAAAAAAAAAACTATTCTTGTTCAACACTTGGCTTGACTTTAAAAAAGTTGGACTCAATTCAAAAAGAGAAGTCTAGTTGTTTTTCGTGCAAAGAAAGTCGTCAGCATTTTTTAAATTTTGTTTTTGGTCAAAAATCAAAAAATACTAAAAAAATAAAAGACCTGCAGTACTAAAGTAGCATCAGCAGTAGCAGAAGACTATTTGACTTTTCAGTTTAGGCTGTTAAGTAAATAGCCAATAAAAGAAACGTAAAGTAAGAGGCATTTTGGAGATGGTAAAAATATATGTACTTTTATGATTATACTTTTTATATATTTATTATAGAGTTCAATTGAAACGGAATCGTGGCTCCAAAGTCGGCTCAGCTGTCATCGGCTTTCCATCTTAAAGAAAAGATAATAAAATAAATAGTGCAGATCGTCTGGAGGTGTGAAAAAGAAGTACAGTAAATACTTAATCATAATAGCTTTTTTAAAAACAAATAAGAATGCTGATGATGATAAATCGTCATATCAGTCGTAGCAAGCAGTCGGTATAGCTTTTTTGTTGAAGACATTTGTCGTGTACAGTATGTCTGGAAGGTAATATTGTAGAAGACAAAAAAATATACAGTATTTTAGCAGACACACTGGCTGGTACGTGTGAAATTTAACTGCTAGTGTATTTATTATACATATACGTAGTGGAAAAAAAAATAGTGCAAAAACAAAAACCAAAAAAAAAAAAAAAAAAGTTTTAAAATAATAAATAAAAAAAGGGAGCTCACCTCTTTTGTTTATATAGAACTGTTTTGCACAATCTGTTTTTTCTGTCTGCCAACTTTAATCACACGCAGTGAGCGAGACTTTTAACACATATCGGATGCTTGAGAGACTAGACGTAACGAATTCAGGCGGGGATTGTTTTCAAAAGTATTTGAACAGATAGTTGAAAGAAAAAATAAGACAAAAAAAAATATTTTTTTTGCTTATTTTTGGCTTTGGTTGAGGCTTTTTGAAAGTGTGTCTGTGTGGAAAAGTGAACAGAGAGCAAGCAACGATTGTGTTTGAAATTAAGTGTGTGTGTTTTTGTGAAATAAACTATTTTAAGTGAAGATCCATAAAAACATCATTATGCAAGCTAATAAATCGGCCAGTGGTAATGTGGAGGATGGGAGGAAGATTCTTGGCAATAGAAAAGAAATGAACTTAAAATCCAGTAACAAATATCGGCGTTGGGCAAATAATAATAGCAATTGCTTGCAGTGGACACTTGTTGCAATTGCCTGGACAATTGTCACCGTTTCGCCGGGTGTTTCATCTTTACCTACAACTTCCAACGACATATCATCTACCTTTGCAACAATTCAGCAAGTCAGCAATCCAAATCAGAGTTTTATCGACAACGATACATCGAGTGTGGTTAGAGACTTTGCTGTGGGTATTGCCAATTCAGACAGTGTCAATATCACCGACGAATTTCAGGATCAACATGATTCCAAACGAGTGGACGTCCTTAGAGAAAGGTAAAGGAAAAAAATTGCATTATTATTATTAGATATTTTTTATTGCTATGATAAACATAATGCATGCATTTAATTCAAATCATGATCTGATTAATGGAAAGATGAAACTTGATACACGTGTTGCATACAAATTTCCATGAAATCATCAATGAAATAAATCAAAACTTTACCACAAGGTCAGAAAAAACATTTACGCAATTATGAAATGTTTGTTTACAAAATAAACAAGAAATTCTGAACACCAAATTATTTTTTTAAAAAGAAGTTTAACTTACTGATGTACTATGAGCTTTAAAACAAGAATTTGATATGAAAAGCTATTAACCATTTAAAAAAACAAATTCCACATCAATTTTTTTACATTATTACATAACTTAACATCAATTTAATAACTGAAATTTAATACTTAACATGTTGAAAGTTTATATTGTTGATTTATTTTTTAAAAAAATGAATTTTTTCCTCCAATATTTCATCTTGTTAAGTAAGAAAAATGTTATGCACATTAAAAATTCTCTCAAATTTTTTTTTATTTTTTAGTGAAATTATCAAAATATTTTTTAATAACTTGTACAGCATTTCTCCCCTCTCCAGATTTTAGTAGCTTAATTTAATAATATTAGTTCAATAAATAAAAATTCTGGATTTTCCTGAAATAAATTTAGTTCTAACCGAATTTAATCTTTCCAATGTTTGGCATTTAATCGTCCCAAACTTTGACATTTAAAAAACGTGACGACGATAATTCTAAATAATTCTCTTTAATCGTGTTTTTAATTGAAATGACTTGACCACAAATCTTTGTAATAAATTGAAGAATAAAAAAAAAAGAGTTCGGGTAAATAAACGAACTTTCAACCAAACAGGAAATATTATGACCTACTAAAAAATGTTTGTATTAATAGTTAGGGCAATTGGCATTGTCGTTTTTTTATCTTTTTTATTTGACGATCAAGTTAATGCAATTGCGCTCACATATTGTAGAGTGTAGACTAACTGCAGATACAATAACACTTTCAATGAAACTGAAAGCAATAAAAAAATATACTTGACTGAAGGAAAAAAAAAACTTATTTTTTTTTCTTTACAAAAAAAATGGCTTAGAGCTTTACAGTATAGTATGTCGCAATAAGATTTTGTTTTGCTCATGTGTAACGTATGCAATTTAAGAAAGAAAAAAAGTAGTGGTGTAAAATTTCAAAGTCGCCTTGTGATTGGTTTAAGGGATGTATAAATATAAAGGTTAGGTGGTAATGAACTTAAATCGATACTAATATGATGAAAGTAAACGATTAATTCGATCTATATTGAACATTAAGATTTGTAAAACGATCTTAATATTTTTTATTTATCTTAAGAAGCTTTACACAGCATATAGTACTAACTTATATTACTGGTACGCTATGTGGCATGTGCTTACAAAATACTATTCATATCATTTGCACTTGAATGAAGGTCTTACTCGGTATAAAAAAGAGCAAAATTTAAACATTAAAATATCATTTCTACACGTGATAGTTTTTAAATTTTATCCAGTAAACTTAAATCAACAAAGTACGCAATATAAATGACATTCAAGTCTTCACAATTACGTTAATAAACACATCATGATTTGCATTAGCTATTAGACAAGTTTAATTGCCAAAACAAGGAAAAATATGATAAAATCAACATTAGATGCCAATAAGATTTTTTAACAGACGAAAACATTAATTTTAAATGCCGGTAATGTTTGAAAATGTTTTGAGATATCACTAACCGGTTTTTTTCTTTATATAATATAATAACACAATACATAAGACATAATCTTTATAAGAAACCATGAGACATTTTATACTATTCTATTAGTAAGAATTTAAATTGTAAAGATATCTACTGCATCTTAAGTTATAATTAGTAAATTTGTTGATTTTATTAGAAAGAAATGATACAAATTTTTATACAAACCAATCTAATGTACTTACTTTTTTTAATACGAATTAAGAAACGAGACAAATATTTCGTCACTGTAGATGCAACATGACGAAACTCATTTTTGGGTTAATTTGAGTTACACATATCATGATGTGCAAAATGTTCCGCTGAATCTCCCTGAAATCTCTAGTTCAAGAAAATCCCACTTAGTTTTTCTAGAATTTAAGATTTTGTAACATGGTTTATGCAGGCTGACAATGTAAGAACAAGATGGTTTTATCGCTCTCCTGAAAAATTCGAAAAACTGAGATTCGTTATGTTGCATCTACAGTGACGATTTATTACATTAGAACAATCTAATCTTGTATTTTTATTGACTAATATTGGTAATTATATTTAAAGTTTCATTAATTGGTTTAATTTTAATATTGGTACTATACTCTATGGCACGACTAACTTGACCATTGAGTAACTTATATAATGAATGGAAGCGCCACGTTTTTTTAATGCATACTTGAATAACATTGCGTCTCATAGACTCTGTGTTTAAAATCAGGTTTGATGGGGCATAGCATATAAATAAACTTTGGCACTTTGGTAACTTTAAAAAGTTGAAAAACTACATCATTGTTAAAAAAAAGTATCCAAGTAAGTCAAATGTGAATCTTTCAAATTGTATTGATTAACTGAGGTGTTTTCAGATGTGTAATACACTTAAAATGCATATAAAATCTTGATAATTAAAGCCTCTCCTCCCTGTAGACTGTAATAGTTTGTAAGATAATTTTTATCTTGTTATTGTTTGATTCGTTCACACTTCAAAGTTTAGCCGTTCCAACGTTCGAGGATACGCAAGACAAGGTTCCAGTTTGGAAGTCAGCCAAACGCATTACACTATCACCAGTATTTCATTACCTTTGCCAATGCTAAACTTGACTATTTATTTTTTATTTAAGTTTAAAGTTATCTCTCTCACACACTCATACTCACACAAATCTTCAGTTAAAAAATAAAGTCTCGTAGTGAGAAGTTGATGAAAAAAAAACTTTTTTTTTTTGGACATTCTGAAGTGACAACATTATGAATGAATGTTTGTCTAAACCAGATAGCGTGGTAAGTGAGTGGGTGCTAGACGTTCACAGTAATTAGCAAACTTGTGTTTAATTAACTTCTATGTATACAGATTTTTTTTATTTTTATAGTCAAAGTCTGCTCTGCTTTTTATCACTATACTGTACTGTATACCCTCACCAATCTCTTTGACTTTTTTTTTAACAACACTCTTTTTGTACAAATGTGACCGCGACATAACAAAAATACTCAAAAGTACTATACTGTATGTGTATAGATCTATATTTTAAAAAATATTTCTTGGACGTTTTTATACTGTAAATAATTTACTCGCCCGGTGTCTGCGACATTTTATATTTTTAGTCTAGACAACAATATTATTAAAGTTTAAAGATATAAAACCGATTACGACTGCAAAAATATCAGTTTTGAAACTGCATCAAAGGAAAAGAAAAATAATAAATCTCGTATAAAAAAATTAACTCTTAGATAAATAACTTACTATACTGTTGATCTAAGTTATAACCATTAAAAAAACCATTTCACATAAATTTAATTTACAACATTAACGCCAATAATTAATTAAAGATCAATGGCATTTGTTTTGAAAACTATATTCGACTTAACAACACTTTTTTTTAGTCTTACTTCGTCTGTTTTGAACACTTTATGAAATAATTATGATTTAAAACTCGGATTTAGTTACCAAAAAAAAATCCAATCTAGCAAGTGAACTGAATGTAATTTGATAATGAATAGCTAATTAATAATCTTTATTTTGACATAGTCTTAGAGAATCTAACCAAAAAAATATACTCGTACATTAGTAAACTCTTTTTTTTTTTTTTTTTCATTGAAAATGTTTGATATTAAATATGTCTTACTGTTTAAGTAGTTTTAGTCGGTATTATGTAAACACAATAATTGGAATCAGTATTGTTTGAATATTATTTGAATGGAAGTGGGCGAGTTTAATTATTTCTTAGTAAAAGCTGTTGTTTATTTAGTTTTAAGACAATATCGTTTTGTATTTATACATTGTTTATTGTGTAATTTGATGATACATTCACTATTTAAGTTGAAATGATAACAGCCATGACATTCTGACTTCAAATTTGATCTCTAATGTTATCTTTGATATGAAAAAAAATTTCCACATCCAACAATGAAAGAAAGTACAGTATCAACAATCATAATAGCGTAAAAACGATAGTACAAATTTCCATTCATAATCCATCAAATTACACATCATCATAACCTAATTTTTTTTATCTTACTTTTAATTGCTATTAATATCGCAACGTTATTCAGTTTGTTATAATATTTTGAATAACTGGATAGCAAAAAAAAAAAAAGTAACAATAAATTTGAAAAGATATATTGTAACTTAAATTGCACATAAAAAAACTAAAGTTGTTGAGTTCGGTAACTAAGTTCAAAAATATCTGACTTTAGCTGTACTATGCAAACATAGAAGGTTGTTTATAAGTTCAGAATTTTCCAAGAAATACTTAAAACCTAGAGTAGTCTAAAAATGGATGATCCTAATTCTGCCCTATGACGTCCGCATAATTGGAAACCTAAAGGATGTAATTAATAGAGATCATCCTTTCGCTCTCTAAGAATAAACCAAGTGAGACTTCGTGAGCCAATTTCTAAGGGAATACCGAATACTTCACTCGACACTTTGACTAATAACTCTGAGAACAGATACAATCTCCAGGAATAATAACTCACCGTCTAAAACTAAAACAGACGTTTTGTAAACACACTTTTAGCTATTACCAAAAATAACAGGTAACGATTATAATTAGAAATCACACCACTGCAACAATTAATTCGACTGCCAACAACAACAGATAACTAATAAGCTCTTAAAAAAGTTTATTAAGCTTATAATATAATTAAATCTTTCTGCAATTGAGTTTTTTTTTATATTCATTGTTATGCTTGTTGTTTTTGTCATAGGAATAAGCAGCAAAGACTGGTATTGATCCAAAAAACAATTTTGGAAAAGCTGGGTTTAAATCAGACGCCTAATATCAGTGGTCCACCTCATGTAAGCGATGATTACAAGCGAAGAATGGTCAAGGTTTTTCACATTTTGCAGTCCCAGCCAACCAATGTCCAGACCACAGAATCGGCTGATATTTTTGCTAAAAGGGTGCAGAGTTTTTATCCCTCATGTAAGAACCATACAAATAGTATTAAAAGCCAATTGTAATCAAACGTTATGGTAATTCATTTAGAAAATATTTTTTTTGGTTTAACATAGGTTCTCTACCTCGTAATATGGATCGTGACATGTGGGCCGATTCAAATTTGTTTCATATTTATTATGAACTTCCAGTCCCTCAATCAATGGAAGGGACACGCATGTCAGTTGCATCCGCCAAGTTAAGACTGTACAAGATGGCTCCACAAACGGACAATTCGGTTACTTCAACTCTGTCCACGATTACCAATTCTAAGTCATTTATGCTCGAGAAAAATATGGCCACGGCTGATTTGAACTCATTGTCATGCGACGAAAAAATTCGCATCACTGTTTATCAGTACACTAAACCTTTGAAGAAGGCCAAGAAAGGTTATTAATTTTTAGGTCTTTTTATTTAGAATATATATTTGTATTTGTGTTTGTTTTTTGTTTTGTTTACTGTTTTTTTAAATATTTAGTAATTAAGCGAAAGCGAAAGTTGATTGACTCGAAGATGGTATCGGTGGACTTTGAAGGATGGCTTGAATTTGATGTCAGATCTTCAGCTCGTGATTGGCTGGAAAATTCAAGTCGGAATTTGGGTTTGGAAATTGAACTGGAGGATTCCATGGCCAATACGCACAATCCCTCCGAGTTCTTGCGCAACATGAACTGCTCTGAAGGTAGATGTACGTGACATTTCTAAAATTACTAAAAAAAGACATTTTTAATTAATTATTAATAGTTAACTAATTAGTTATTGATGGTAACCAAATGTTTTACATGTAATTTACGAGTTTATGTTGCACTACAATTCCTGAACGAACCCTGGCTTTATTGTATTTTAATTAATCTTAATGGAATTTAATTATTACGATTTCAATATTCAACGGCCATTATTTTGGTTTACTTTTTTAAATACTGTATCTTCAAAAATGGTTATTTTTTTATTTTGCTCTCATGAATATTATTTTTTATTATCTTCATTTATATTTAAATTTAAAAAAATGTATACTACTGTAATTTTAAACTTGACTTTTATCTAAACTTATCAATTGTTTTTTGGTATCAAAAAGTTTTTGCATGAAATTTTTTTTTTGTTGATTTGGTGTTTTAACCGCATTTTTCAGTTCTTAATTTTTATCTTTACCTTAATTATAATTTCTGCATGAGGTTGTTTTTCACTCACCTTTTTTTTTGTTTTATTCGATTTTCTTTTCTCCTTTCCTTATCCTCTGTTTTCCGTTTTTCCAACCAAAATAGCTAATGACCCTCCCTTTCCTCGTTTCATGGAAGATCGGATTAAAGATCACATTAGTGACGAAGACACCACAGCCCTGTTTGAAAACGAAACCTACCCCACTCTTGATTTGAAAACCGTGGAAATTGAAGATCCAGTCGACATTGCATCCAGAGCTAACCGAGCCAACAACAGCAGCAGCAAACAAACCATTATCCAACGATCATTACACAAACGCCATACTGGTAATCAGAATTGTGGGACCAGTTACACAATATCTGAAGAAGAAGAGTATGGAGAGTCCAGCAGTTGCTGCAAAAGGGACACGTATGTGTCATTTGCTGGTAATTGCAATTGTTTACATTTGTCATTGACAACTACTGTACTTTACAATTGTCTCTTTTTTTTTTTCAATAAGATTTTGAAGGAGGAGAACGAATTGTTGAACCACTAGGCTTTTATACTAAAACCTGTGTCGGATTTTGTAATCCAATAAAAGGAGAACAAGTAATTTATATTAATGTATTATTAATAATGATAAACAAAACGTGACTAGCAATAATTTACTAAAGCAAATCATTGAAATAAGTGAACTTGCTTGCTAAATTTTAAACGATTAGCTTAGTTTACAAAACTGGTACTATTTTAAAATGATAAATTTGATTTTCTAATTTTTAGCACAAATGTTGTTAGAAAACCTTCTAATTTGGACTTTTAAGACGTAAAATTTTGTTTCTAAACATTAAATCCAGTTTTTATTGAAATATTTGAACTTCAAGCATCAAATTTAGACTTTAACGTCAAAATAGTTTGTTTTTGCTAACTAAATTCATGACATCATCAATGGCGGATTAAGATTAATAGAGGCCCTTACAAAAATTATATTTTAGACCTTTACACAGTTTGTTTTATTAAATTTATGGTTATCTCACTTTGTTAAATAATCATGCATTCCTGTTTCCATTAAAGAGTCATTTATTATTTGACATTACATCAAATTAGTCAACAAAACCTAAATACATGGTAATAAAGTTAAATATCAATTGCTCCTAAGTCTGAAGTGGTGTCCCGAGTACCTTACATGTTGTTTATGTCCTTTATCTACGTCAGCGTATAAAATCTATAGCAATTACTGTAAAAGCACACATCAATATTATGCTTAACTTTTATTAATTTTGTTTCAGTACGTTTGTGCTCCAAAAACCAAGTCTGGAATTGACGTAATTGTAATGGACGAAAAAGATAACAGAGTAAAAATAAATCTGCCCGATTTAGTAACCAAGACTTGCAGTTGCCAATCCAAAGAAATTGTTCAACAATCAACGCCATCAAATGATTACTGAATATCACTACATTTTAAATAATGTAATCTATATATATATATAAGATTATTTCACTTTTCGTTTACTTAACTATGTCTATAATATTGCGATCCTTTGATGCATTTCAATGAAATATATGATAAATACGGAGAGAAAATGCCAACAAAATAATTATGAGGCACCGATAGCCTTTTTTCTTTCTTTTTGTTATTTTAATAATTATTCTTACCTAATGTGAATTTTATTATATACATTATCTTTGCGCACTAATGTTATTTATGTGTTTATTATTATTTTGGGTTCTCCCACTTGCATCTCTCATTCAAATTTCACAGCTAAATATACGTAAAATATCCATTTCAACGTTAATTTGATATTTATTCATTATCTTCAAATACAGTATATTTTTTTGATTTTATTTTGTAACTGCCTAGTTGTATCCGACATTTCATCTTGTAGTATTGTAATAAAACTTACGGTAGTTTGCTGTTTAACTTTGCAAACGTTTAATAGCAGTCATATATTGCAGAGTTTGGAATTTTTGATGTGCTCTTCTATCTAAAATTAATATAATGTGACTTTAACCGTTCTTAATTTTCATTTTTTTTTAAAGTTATTTCGTACATGTACTAAATAATGTTATGTTACTTAAATGAGATAGTAAACATAATTATTATGATATATCTTAAAAGAAGCCAAATAAATCATGTCATCATTTGTATAAATTAGCTGTTATTGTGTCAATTTTAATTTTATGGACCGTTAAATGCCAGTCAAATTGATTTCAATGAAAACACTGTCTGCAATGGTTTTTTAATTATTTTTCTTTAAACTATTTTGGCACATGAACAGTTTTTACTTTCAAATACGGTATTTACTGTAGAAATACAGTAAATGACAAAAAAATTATATTTAATAATCTTAACAACGATTGAAAAAGAAATTAATCTTAATATTTTACAGTACCGGTAATAATTTTTGGTTTGTGAATTTATAAATTAATTTAATTTAAAAAACGGTTGCATTCAAAACCCTGTAATTATGAAATGATCTTTGATCATTAACTTAATCAGCCAACTAGCTAGACTTATCCCTTGCATAAATTGGCCGAATTCTGCTGAAATTGTGCCATTCAAATGCCGGGCGCCGTCGCGTTTAAACCAATAAATTGTATTTTAAAAAAATAATTAAAAGAATGAAGATTGCTTGCATAATATGCTGGGAAGCCATTGAGTTTAGCAGTACACCTAGTGTGACCAAGTGTGGTCATATGTTTCATGAAGATTGCCTTTTGGATTGGTTTGAGAATGACATATCATGTCCTCAGTGTCGCACCAAAATACTTCCACTCACTGATTTAATTCCAAAAGTGTATTTTGAAACTGGACCGGACACTGGATTGGAAGAAAGTAATGACATGTTGAAGCTGAAATTGGCCATGAAGGAAATGGAGTTGCATTCCGCTTTAAAGAAACAGGATGAGTTCAAGCTCAAAGTTGCTCAAGATGAATCGGAAACCCGTCGTCTATATGATTTGCAACAAAAACATATTCATCTTCAAGAGAAGTATACCGATTTACAACTTTACATGGATTTGGAAGCCAGAGAAAATAAGAAACTAGCCGAAAAGTTGAAAGCCTATGAGCTGTCAGTGTTGTACTGTACATTAAACGTAAAACTTTGTATTTAAAGTAATATTGTTCCAGGAAAATCAAAGACAAATCTGGGTCTGATTATCTGAAATCGGGTACTGAATTAATCGACTCTTTAAAAAAGTGAATACAGTATATAAACTTACTTTTACCCTTGAAGTAATTGAAAACTTGATAATTAATTAAACTTTTAGGCAGTTGAATTTGTTAAAAACTGAAAACATTACCCTGAAACTGCGTCTTAAATATCTCAGTGCTTCACTTGCTAAACATAAGAAAGATGTGACCGTGGAAGATTCTTCGGTGAGTAATTAATGACTTAATTAGAAGTTTTAGTTGCCTTTATAACTAATGAGTACAAATCTAGGAGGAAATCGGGGCAGCAAATGCAAAGACACGTTTGAGTCGCAATAAAAGAGTAACTTCTGCTGTGTCGCCGGTATCGTCGTCTGTAGCAGCAACCAGTAGAAGCAGTCCATCAAGTCCTGTAGGAAATGCGTCAAACATTTCTAGAAGTGTCAAAAAGCCCTCTGCACGTTTAAGAAATTCTCGTTTGGCTGTTGGGTGTGATTTTTCTTCTGTAAGTAAATCGCCGCATAGACAAAGTCGAGCATAAAATTTTGATAGGAAACTCGATTTAATAGTGTTTTGATGTTTGTATTATAGTTGGAATTTTGCAAGATATTTTTTTCTTCTTTTTTTACTGTATTTTCATATTTTACTATACTTTTTTTTCACCTGTTTTAAGTAATATTTAAAATACAAATATAGATTTCAAGACCAAAAAAAAGTCTGCGTTTCGTAAAACAAAAAATAAAGTTGGCATAAAATAAAATTTTGAATATTTTCTTCTTTATTTTAACGAGAGACTTTTAATTTTCTTTTAATTTTCTTTCACTTTTTTGAATCTTCATTAAAATTTAGCTTAAATTAGCTTATTATTCTTGTAATTTAGTACAATATAGTTTACAAAGATTTAATAAAAAAAATTTTATAACTGCATTACTTGTTTCTTTTGTATAATTATTTGTCGATGCCATAGGGCTTTATTGGTTAAAATAATCCACTTTCAGTTTCGAATTTTCTATTTCCCATGAACAAACAATGAAAGAGGCAATAACTAATTTTAACCTTGAACGACCTAAATCATAAAATCTTTTAAATGAGCTAATAAATACAGTAGTATTCT
The DNA here is from genome assembly GCA_013389785.1 of Helicorthomorpha holstii. Classification (NCBI taxonomy): domain Eukaryota; kingdom Metazoa; phylum Arthropoda; class Diplopoda; order Polydesmida; family Paradoxosomatidae; genus Helicorthomorpha; species Helicorthomorpha holstii. Next base: position 16,163,827 of record JAAFCF010006596.1, read on the forward strand.
AGAGTAAAAGTGAAAGTTGTTTCTCTTAAATTCTAACTAATTTTTTATGGTCTTCAAACAAATAACTGTAAAGCTTGCAATTTAGGTATTTCTATATCTTGCCTTGCGAGATTATATGGACTTATTTAACTTGATTTTTATACAGTTAAGTCACTTATAGTAATTGATACAAATGAGTTATGTTCGTACCCTTGTTTAATGCACTTCTGAAAATACATTTGCTTTCTGTACCCTATTACTGTACAATTTTATTTGAAACACGAAAGTCAGCTTTCGCATTTTAATGACTCAATAACGCAAAGGTAATTAAAGCAATTAATAGGTTTATGCAGCAATTGACCTCGGTTAAATGTAATTAATAACTATTTAAATGTATGTTACGTCATAAGAATTCACTTTATAAAATTTTACTAAATTAAATTAAATTTTACTGAATTATTTTTATTATCTGTCGTTAATGTTTTTTAGTTTTAAAAATAATATAAAAAATATGGGACATAATTTTTGAAAAGCTTAGATGGGGCACAGCGCAAAAAAGGTTGGGAAACACTAATTTAGTTTATCAATTGATTTAAGGCAATTTGCTCGTGCCATTAGGTACAGCCCAGCCTCAACATGGGGTATATGGATGACCTACTTACGGTCCGCTCACCTGAACGCTCCAAAACGGATCCCAAAAGTTTGCAAGCGCTCAGTGTACAGTACGACTATGTCATTTTTGTGATAAAAAGACTTTACTTATTTTTAACTAACCTAACTTAGAAAAATGACTAAGTTAACCTGACTAATTTAACCTAATTAAAACAAAAGAAATGATAAAAACGTCTTAGTGGTGATTTTTTTAAAAGTAACAGACGTATCGCGATATTTTGTTAGTGATACGAGTAGTGAGCAGAAGTTGAGCTAAAATTGTCGCTGAACCAAGAGCGATCATTAAGCAGATCATCCATAGACCCCATGTTGAGGCTGGGCTGTTCCTAATAGCTTCTCAATTTGCTACCTACTAGTGCCATCTACTGTTAGACCATAGTACTACAATATTAGTTATTTCTACCAGTAATTTTTATTTTAACCAAATCAATGTTAAGCACGATAGTTAGCCCGTGATATTCTTGATACCAGTAACTATAGATTTTAATTAAGAAACTTGAATTAAGGCATGTTTTCCAACGTGCATGCAAAGTCTAAGCCAGGGTTTACTACTGTATCACTATGGAACAGTAAAATCACAGTTACAGTACAAGAGCGTTTTCAATGTTGTAAATTATTTTTGTTTCTGTTGGTTTTTCATTGAGGGTGCTAGCTGTTTTTCAACTTTTTGAAACTTATTACGGTCGTAAACAACGTTTTACGTCGAACTTATAAGCACAACAGCCTCAGACATCTTTATACAGTATTTTAAATACCGGTACCATTACAATAATTTATTTTTACCTCTTAAAATTTCTATCAAAAAGCTACAATTTATTACATGACCATCGATTGTTGACATTAACCCCCAAATACATTTTAAAAAGACTTAAATTTAAAAAGACATTTTAAAGTGCATAAGGTAATCAAAGTTACTTTAAAATGGACATTTAAAATAATTTCACCTTTTTTCATGTACGGATATGAATATTATTTTAAATGATTACAGTTACAGCACTTTAAAAATGACAAATCGGGTAACTATAAATCTTATTCTTGTTTTGCTCTACTTTCTGATTCCTTTTTCTTTTTTTAAGATTTGCAATTTTCCACTGCATTAATAAGATGAAAAATAAGCCGTCTCATTCCTTGTTATTGCTGTTGTGCATTTACAAGGAACAAAGACTGCAGCTGCCCTTTTCCTTTTGTCTTTTTTATCTTTTATCCCTTTGGCCATTGCTTCTGTTTAGAACCTGTAGACTCCTTTATTATATACAGTACATGTATTTTTTAACGTGGTCCAGTCATATTGTCTGCTTGATAATTTTTAATTTTCTACTTAAATTAACGCAACTAGTAATTTAGCAATTGCACATTTCATACATCTGTTACTGTCATGTGTCAATGGTTCTTTTAAATTAAAGGTTTTTATTTTTTTTTCTTCATATTTTCAAATCTGTAAAAAGAAATTGAAGGTGAGGGGGGAATAAAATGAATGTGGGTTGTTGGTTAAGGTAAAGGGGGGGGGGATGGACTGCGGATAGCATAAGAAGTTGGTAAGGTTCTGAGTGTGAAAATAGGTGCGTCTTTCTTCGACCCTCTTTTTAGAATTATCAGTTTTTGGGTAAATCATTTCGGACGTTGTTGTGTTATGTGCATTGCACTGTGTATATATAAGTCCCTCTCAGTTCCCCCACCAGTTCCTTTTTAGTATGAAAGAGGAAGAAGAATGAGACTTTCGTTTGTATAGATTTTAAACCCCTCAGTGGTCGAACAGCCAAAATAAAAAAAAAATAAAAAGTGGACGCAACATACACATCACATAGAGATGTCCAAACTTCCAAAGCAACGGTCAGGTGCCCTTATTACATGGGATTGTGTTGGTAGGACATGGGCATATAGGTGGGAAGGGGGCGAAAATATGATAAAAAGAGAGAGGAAAAAAGTAGGTTTTACCATGGAAAACTTTTGCTATTTATTTTTTTTACTTGGATTTGTGTGTCTTGATGTATGTATTTTTGGGTCCTTTACGAGAGAGTTTTTTTTTTTTTTTTGTAAAGGGACAGTCAAGTGAGAGGGGTTATATGACTCTTATCAAATCTTTGGGCTTGAGGGATGGGAGCTGTATTATCTGACCTCTAACCCCATATCCCTCTGGTCATTTTGAAAAGAATATTGAAATGAACGCTGTCTGCATACGGTATATTTACTAGATTTATCAAAGATTTCCCACTGCAAATGCAGTTTTCCTGTTCTGAATGATTACCTTGCTGTGGTCAACGGAAGTGCCTGGTCTTACTGATTCCTTTAAATCTGATACCAAGGCAACGCCATTAAGCAAACATTCAGGATTAGAATTCAACAGATATCAATTCGTTTTAACTAAGAGTTGACAAAACGAGTTTTCACCCCCTATTATTTTTTATAAGTGGCAATTAAAGTGATTGTTGAGCCAAGTTTTTCAATAGTAATTAAAATTTATAATTTGAAATTACAGTAATTAATATCCTCAACGAGCGTTAAAATATATTTGATAACCTAAATGCAAATTTTACATTTGGTTCAAATGTTTGTTAACGTCATTCTCTGATAATTTAATGCCTCTTCGATGTCATTCAAAATACAGTACATCCAGTACAGCAGCTTCTTATAGACTTTCATACTGTATAATGATCTACCGTACTTCATTACAATTACATACTGTACATATACAGTACTTTAGGTCATAGGCACTCGAAGGATGACAATTGGCACCCCTTTTTGCTAAATTTTAAGTTTTGTTTATTTTACTCCTCATTCATTCTATTAGAAAATATTTCTGCCCTAGCTCATACAGTACTATGCACTTAATTTGACTTACAGTACAGTAATGTTACTTTTTTTTGTCCAAATTAGTTATTTGCAATGCTTGATTTTTTTTTAAAATAAAGTTTAAACATTAAATGTTGATAAGGACGTACAGTAACTCATTATTTATTCAAATTCACAAATTGTATTTCAATTTATTGCAATTTAAATTTAGTACTTGAGTTAGAAACTTAGAATGCTATGACAACTAAAATTTATTAAACATTGCCCTAATTTATATGTGGTTAATAAACATAACTTTGAGCACCATATGAATTAGAATTTAGACGTCGCTTGACAAAATACAATATTAAGTAAGTAAAGTTTAATTCCAAATTCCAGTTATTGAAATGCATAATTAAATTCACTACTTTGATTATCATTACAAACCTTGAGCATCATATTTTTTATTAAACTACAGTAACAATGAAATTTAGCAAGTTTGAAAGCAAATAAATAATGCTAATTTTTAATTGCTTTACCAGCATTTAAATTCATATATAATATTTTGAAATCCATTAAACAAATCTTAATGTTACATTGAATTAAATGTTGTCATAAGATAAATATTTCATTGGAAATAGAGATTTAAAGAAGTCTAAAAATCTCCAGACATTCATTCTATTAAACTTTTGATGAATAACCTTGGCATTACGTGTTGTATTATGCCATCAACTACAGTTCCTGTATTAATGTACATAGCAAGCATATTTTTTCTCTTCTTTATTGAGGCTCTTCAATTAAAATTTGTTAGGTCACCTGTTGATGCTTGCATGTACTGTACTTCTCACCAGGAACCAACGAATTCTTTTCCACTTCTTACCTGAGATGTTTTTCTTATTTAATCTACTATTCATCTTTAGTTGTTTTGACATTTTTGCACTTACAAGTTAGAAGAGGAAGAAAAAAAAGGAACAACCTGCTGTATAAATTCGTTGTTTTGCATGACAGGTGATGTTGGATTTTAATTGCACTACTACAGTACTACCTGCCATCATCATCATCACCAAAAAGCGACTTTAGCCCAACTACTTTCAGCTGCAATTCCTTGTTTGACGTCATAAAATCAAAGACTATCAATAAAAAAATAAATTCTGAATTTAAATGATCTACAATATAACTGAAAAACAAAAAAAAGCCCACTTTTTAAGCTACTGTAAGCATTTTTTATTGTGGTGTCTAATAATGGTCTGTCTTTGCCGACTAAGGAACACTAAAGTTGGGAACTGTGTGAAAGTGCATTTGTCCTATTGTTGTTTAGAGGAAGCTGTGCAATGGGTTGGTTCCCCATCTACCGTCACCACCACCTTATTTAGACGTGCACCTCTCCATCAGTCTTTCTCCCCGGCCCTTAAGTTAGCTAGCCAGTTTTTATCTCTTAACTCACCTTCTTCCTCCTCCCCCTTCGAATATTCCTTCAATATGACCTCTAAAAGGACCAGGTTATATGTGTGTCCATCTAAAATTTTTCATTTGAAAAATGTATGGGGTGTTAGGAAAATAAAATTGTGAGGAATAGATGTTCCCAACATACGACTCGCGGATCAGATCTATCTTTAGGTTAAAACTTCTGAGTTTTTTCCTAGATTTTTAATATTCTAATCATTTAATTAACTGCACCTATAGTACAATATAATTGGCTGTTCTTGGACAAATTAAATTGGATTAAAACCGACAAATTACAATCTCAAGCATGAAATGATAGAGGTGAAGTTTTAAGCGTTGAAACCCAAATTTAGTAAATAAAAGTTGGCAAAAAATAAAATGTTTAATCAAAACACAAAATTAATATTATGGTTTGCCAAATTGCCAGATTAATTCTACTCTACAATTAAATTTAGTTAAATTTGCTAAAGTTTTTGACATAAAAAACTGAACAATTTGTAGTAAAGATTATGATCTTAAAAAATCAAATGATGTATTTTCAACCTTAATTTGTTGCCTCTCAATCCAATTTCAACTTAACTAAAATGCATGAAAAAATTAGTGAAATTTGCGTGAAATTTATAGAAAAAGAAATGGTTGATGTGATATTTTTCTAAAATTAGAAACTGCCTAATTTACAGATTTTTTTCCTTCTCGGATTATGATTCTCTACTATGGAGTCGGACTCTATCCCTTGGGCCATCACTGAGGTTTTACCCTAGATTCCAATGTAAAAGTGCATTTAATTGGTCACAGTACGAGTGTAACTATACGAGCCAGAAAAACATGACTACAAATAGCTCAGTGATTTTTATGATAACTTTTTTCCTAAACGACATGATTTTAAGTTTTGGCCCACTAATAAGTAAAACATTTTAAAATTTTAATTTACTGAAAGTTAGATAGATTTGGCGTAAGACAGTAGAAATTCATTTTTCATTTCTGGCTCGTCGTCTAAATCATCTAATTGGCCCGTTGCTCATAAAAGTTAGGAACCCCTTAGTTAGGAGTATTCGATGGTGGAATGGTCGCAATTGAGATGCACACAAGTAGAAAAACTTTTTTTCTTCCCCCACCACACTTTCTTCCACCCACTTTCTCTTCATTTTTTACCTGTTTTTGATGTTTGTTGCCGAGTTTAGGGCGAGTATGGGACTTAAAAATTGAAATGAAAAGGGAAGGAGGTCAATCTTTTTCCTTTTGGTCCTTCAACAAGTGAGGGAGGTAAGTGTCTGTGCAAAATGCAACCGGAGGGTAAGATTTGACCTCATGTGAAATTTAGTAAGCTGACTGGCCCCAACTGGCCTTTCGTTTCTATCGCACATACTCTTTTCATATCCTCCCTCCAAAAACCACTCTCTACCCCAACCCACAGAGAAAAAAAATTGCCCTAAGGGCGTTTGCTTCTACTTGGCCACTGTCATTGGATGTCTGAGGTGGCCACTCACTAGGCAAGAAAATACTTTTTGCCTTTTTTTAGTTATTTTATTTTTATGTGGTTGCGTTTTTTGTGTTCTCTCTTGCTGGATGGTCATGTTGAAGATGGTATTTATGTAGTTTTTTTAAGGTTTTCTCGGTGTGACGCGGCGGTTACAACTCGTGTGGTTACATTTTTTTTAGTTAAAAATTTCAAAACAATTTTTTTTACCGTACTAATTTCATGGTCAACCTGTTTTTTGCGCTGTACGTCTATTGCTGTTAGATAATCGATTGCATAATCACGAGAACACTGAAAACTTACCTAAAACTTTTTTACGAGACAAATTTGTACTAAAAAAGCCCATTGTGGATTTTTTTATGCTTAGTTTCGTGGCTTGTTTGTTGTACCAAAGAAGGATTTAAGTAATTGACGGTGTGATTGAATCGCTTTTTTTTTTAACTATAAACGAAAATAAAAATAAACAACTTTGGTCGAATTGATTTGCAGTAAATAACCATTGCAGTTGAGGCCAATGCTACATTGAACCTGTCTTCTAGCTGTGTAAGTTTAATTTCAATATTATTTTTTGCTTTAAGTTGAAATGGAATTTATAGCAACGTTTGCATTGCCACGTTTGCTAAAAGTTTCATTGCCATGATACCGTTAATAGGTATAAACTTTACTCGAATATAAAGTACTGTCGATTGTGATGGCAAAAATAATTGTCATTAAAATCAGTGACGTATTAAAAAGCATGCTAATTATTTGAAACTGTTATTTGGCGATTAAATTTGATTTCAAAACAAGTGATACATTTTATAGTAAACTTATGGGATCTTAACACTCATTTTTTAAAAACTATTATTATTGTGTGTCATGTTATTTGCAGGTAAATTTAGTGTTAAAATGTCACTAAAACATAGATTTTATATCTAAATAGTTGATGGATTTTAACTCGATGAATGACTTTAAATTAATAATTCAATAAAATGGTGTTATGATTTAAGTTAAAAATGTAAAAAAAGAAAAAAAAATATCTAGAAAAAATTACCGGTATTTAAAAAAAACCAAATACAGTAAAAAAAATTGTTTATCAGACCCTCAAGTTCTGTTAAAATTTGAATTTAAACGTAATTAACGTTTTTAAATCGATTACCTTAATTAGACGTGTTGTGACTTGCTACACAATGCGTTTGTATCCATTCACTTTTCATCTTAAGTTACGTTGTATCCACCAGTGTAGTGCTCAGTACCAGTTTCAAACGTGTGTGCTTACTGACAAAAAACACGAACTCCAATGATTGTTTTCACGAGTTTTGTTTTTACTAAAAATATCTGAAAGGGTCATAATATTAGGGGCACGTCCAATTTTAGTGAGTTTCCAGTGCAGTGGTATTTGTCTAGTAAATTTCTAAAAATAATTTTTTTTTTTGAAATATTGTTTTTCTCTCTTCTTGGATCATTTCAACAATCCTAAAATGGCAAAGTGTAATTATATGGGGTTGTAGTTATTTAGCAGGTAAAATATGGCTAGACTTAATATTTACTGTATTAGACATTCTCTCAGTTGGAGTCCATTGACCATTCCTCCAGTAGTAATACTTTCATTGGAACCTTTAGTTCACCTCATACTTTCCGCTCCAATACATGTTGCAATTCCTTACTTAATTTTTTTAGTATAATGGTTCACATTTGTTAACTATTATTCTTATTGTAGTAGAGTTTAACCCTTTGCTTTTGAAGTTTTAAGCAATCTTGTAAAGTAACGTCGCGAATGCAAAAAAAGCAGAAAGACCTCAATTGTAAAAATCTTTTGTTATTTGTGGTAGAAAGCACAACAAACACAGTTTTCGCTTCATCAATTTTGTGCTTGTGCGCCACGTACATGGCTATAATGCCATTCAAAAGACAACAAAAATTTAAAATAACAGTTTGACACTGCATTTTCAACTTTACAATCCACAATAATCATGAATGTGGGCATACGCAACAGTAAATTATGTTAGAAAAGGTTTTCAAAGAAGCCAAAAATTGAGGAATAATAACTCAAGTTAGTTACTACTGTAAATTTAAAAAAAATGTTTGGAAAAAATATTCATTAAAATTTGTTGGTAAATTAGCAGTATATACTGTAGTAATTATGAAATAATGAATGCGAATAATAAAATTGCAATTAAGTTATGATGAAAACTAACCAACGTTAATTTATAGTACAGTGAAAACCTTTTAACGCAAACAAAACCCTCTTAACACGAGGCAATACAGTAATTTGAATGGTTTAACGTTGAAATTTTTTTAGTTTTTTATATTCTCGTTTCAGTATCTTATGCTCACCTGCACAATTTAAATAAAGAATGTTTAAATATCAAATTATTTATTCTTCAAGCTAAAATATATGAGTTTTTAGAATTATTGAATTTAGATTGATGTGAATGCATTCAATTATTATTACAATAAATTTAATAATACAGAAGTTCCTATTGTAGCAATGAACCGAAGCAACTATAAATTTTCCATGTGTTCATCTGTTGCCTTTAACTTGCTGTTGAAATCTGAAATACTATCACTTATAGTCGTTTGTTTTGTTATCAGGCAGATGGAATAATTTGAAATGGTTGATTATTTTCTCGTTCAGATACGAGATAAAAGGTGTTTTCCAAAATTTATTTTGCATCTGAAACTGCGAATCGATTGAGTGTGTGGGATAGGTTTTAGAGTGGAAGATAAGTTAGGGGATAATAATATTTGAAAAAGAGGATTTGCTTTAGGAAGATAAAAGTTTATGCGATTCAAAACTCGTTTGACAGGGTTGTTGGACAAAAACTGATTTATTCGATTCTAGTGATTTGTGAATAAGGAAATGGCTCGTATGTTGATGGTCATCAGACAACGAAAAAAAAAACCCATATCTAATTGTCGTTCTCACTTTTTGCATTTCCAAATATTTAGCGAAAGTCATAAATAGTCATTTGGTCATGCCTTTTAGAATAGGCTGCTCCAATAAATTTTAGGAAGAAGAAAATTAATAAATTTTAATCTCATTGTGGTTGCCATTTGCCACTGTCTCCAACTTGGCCTTCAGTTTGTTTGAATTAGTAGTGGTTTTTTTTCCATTTACAATATCCGTTTGCCAAAAAAACATCAGAAGGGTCTTTTTACCCTCTTGAGTCGTCCTTGAGGTACCCATGTTTTGCTTCCTTCAACAATCTTAACCCCCTTCTTTTTTCCAATATCATTTAACCCCACCTCTATTTTATTTTTTTTAAAGCTTCACAAACGTCAAAATTAGCATAGTAAAAGAATACATTTGGGTATTGAGATTTACGATCATTTGCATCCGTTAAAAACACTTGAGAGACGTCTTAAGTGACCATGATTGACGTTAAGACTTCTAGCTTTTGAATCTCTTTAAAAATACAATCGGATTCAATAAAAACTTAAATAATCTGTATTATCTTTAGCCAAACCAGCTTAAACGCATTAAGTTGTTTGCTCAATCACAATGGGTTGTAAATCTTATTTTGCATTGCCATTAAACTGTATTTAGTTTTCCAAAAAAAAATTTTTAAATTTGTCAGGGCAAAATTAGGGGTTGCATATCTACACCCACTTTCCACCAAAATACTGCAGTTGCAATTAAGCGTTGAAGTTTGGGTGGTGACCATGTTGAACTTAATCCTCAGCGTCCCCTATACAATGGACACATTAGAAATCATTAGGGAGTCATTAATTGAAAAAAAATTAGAATTAAATGAAATTAATTAAAAGAATTCGTAGGCTAGTTGCTAAGAAGCTTCGAAGCCATTATTACTGTATTACCAAGGGGGGTGACATTGTAGTTGTTGTCAAACTTCTCGGACGCTTTGTCGCCTCATTAGAGACGAGAAAAGTACTGAACCGCCCAAGGTTTTCTTGAGCTGCAAAGCAAAATTGAGACATTTTTGTGTTTTGACTCTAAATGGGTCTGAAAAACAGACTAGGGAGCGTACCCAAATTGACAATACACTTAAACAATGTTTGCAGTAGCTTTGTGATTTCTTAAGAAAAGCAGTTAAAAACGGCAATTAGCTTTTAAGTTGTCGTTCTTACGTCAAATTAGAACAAAGATTGCATCATAACATCCTATATTTTCTTGCTGAATTACTCGAATTGATTCTTTAAAAAGAAACAGTAGTTTTTGTGTCGCTAAGGAAATGTCATGGTGACTAAATTACGGCGCCATAAAAATAGTTGAAGTTACGCTTTATGTGGTTCTAGGTTACACTCTTGAATTTTATATTTTTAACTTACGTAGTTCTAAGTTTGGGGCGGATAAACTTACAATAGGCAAAGAAGAACATATTTTATTGGTCATCACTTGAAATTTCCTCTCCAAATTCTACACTTATGTTCCAAGACCAATCCAAAATAGTGCTCACATGCGACTAGATATGGATTTTATTTCTAAATGGCTCAATTGTAATAAGTAATAATGGGTTTCTGGTGTTAGTTTAACGGCATATGGCAACAGTAAATAAAGTCCATGGCCCACACGCGCGTCTGTGAAAATTAAAACATGTGATGGTTGTGGTTTGTTGCCAAAGCTTTGCATTTGTGCAATTCACCCAGTGAAAAAAAAAGTTATAAAGTTACAAATGCAAACAGAAACCCCTCTTGACTAATTTATTTACACATTCCCTAATTTGTATCTTAAAACATAATGTCAGCGTTTGAAAGTTCACAATGTGAAAACAGCTTTTTAAAACTACAACTTTTAAATTTTTCATTAATTATTTTTGTTGCTAGAATTCATAGAAATTTCTTTTATTAAAGACTAGCTGGCCCGTTGCGCGTTGCTGCAACAATTATGAATCCCGTCCCGTACATCCCATCGTGTCCGTTACATCCCGTCCCATTCCATTAATTTTCTAATGTGCTATTGCAATCACTATATTAGTTTAATAGTGAGCTCAAAAGATAGTGCAAAAGTTTACCTAAAGGTTTACCATCTGCGCGTGCTGCGAAGGGGGGGGGTTATGAAATTCACTCGTTCTCAATTTGTCCCATTCCCGATTTGTCCCGTTACCGTTCGTCCCATTCCCGATTTGTCCCGTTCCTGATTTGTCCCGTTCCCGATTTGTCTCGTTCCCGTTCATCCCATTCCTGTTTGTCTCATTCCCAATTTGTTCGGTTCCCGTTTGTCTTTTTCACGTTTGTCCTGTTCCCGTTGGTTCCGCTTCCACCTGTCCCGCCAATTTTCTAATGTGTTTTTTGCATTCATCATATAAGTTTTATCGGTAGCTCAAAAGATGGCGCTAATGGTTTCCCAAACTTTGTCCCGCGAACCCCAAAATTTAATTAAAAAAATATTATAAAGAAATTTAAAAACTTTTTAAGGCCCATAGGTTTGTCTGAATGTACAGAACAATGTCCTAAAATTGTGTGGCAATAGGACAAATAGTTTAGCAATGCATAAATGACACACAAAAACCATCGGACACACAGACAGACAGCCATCCATTTTCTTTTATATATACTGTATACAGGGCCGGCCTTCTATGAGGTGCAGCGGGTGCGTCGCACCCGGGCCTCGCGATTCGGGGGGCCTCCAAATCCGACAAATTACCTTTTTTTTTAGATATTTGTTGAAATTTTGAATTTTTTTAAAAAAAATTAGTAACTTGCACCCCCCAATAATTTTTGGGGGGCCCCTAATTTAGTTCTTTATGTACAATTTACAATCATTGAGGGCCCCTTTTAGTTTCTTGCACCCGGGCCCCCTCTTGGAGAAGGCTGGCCCTGACTGTATAGAAGATAGAAATTATAGAATATTGACTCCCTCTCACCCGCCATCAAATCCTAAAGTTTTTCTAAACAAATCTCAAATTTTTTAAACAAACTTAAAATTTAAAAGATTATAAATCCCTTCCCGTTTCATTTTTCCCATTTGATTCGTTTTGTTCCGTTGGTCCAGTTCCATTCTACTTATTCCAATCGTCTCTTCTCGTTTGTCCCATTCCCGTTTGTTTTGTTTGTCCCATTCCCGTTTGTTT
>JAAFCF010006596.1:16176190-16239525 GCA_013389785.1 Helicorthomorpha holstii
GTTTGTTTTGTTTGTCCCATTCCCGTTTGTTTTGTTTGTCCCATTCCAGTTGGTTTTGTTTGTCCCATTCCCGTTTGTTTTGTTTGTCTCATTCCTGTTTGTCCCATCCTGCTATTTCCATTCCATTCATCTTGTTCCGTTAGTCCAGTTCTGTTCTTCCCATTCTGATCGTCTCTTCCCTTTTTTTTGTTTGTCCCATTCCCGTTTGACTTGTTCCTGTTTGTCCCGTCCTGCTATTTCCATTCCATTCGTCTTGTTCCGTTAGTCCAGTTCTGTTCTTCCCATTCCGATCGTCTCTTCCCTTTTTTTTGTTTGTCCCATTCCCGATTTGTCTCGTTCCCGATTGTCCCTTTCCTGATTTGTCCCATTCCCGTTTGTCCCGTTCCCGATTTGTCCCGTTCCCGATCTGTCCCATTCCTGTTTGTCCTGTTTTACTATTTCCATTCAATTCATCTTGTTCTGTTAGTTTAGTTTTGTTCTTCCCGTTTGTTTTGTTTTGGTTGTCTCATTCTGCTTGTCCCGTCTGGGTCTGTTTGTCCCGTTTCTATCCGTTAATCCCATTAATTTTCTATTGTGTTATTGAGTTCACCCGATTAGTTTTATCGTTAGCTCAAAAGATGGCGCTAAAGGTTTACCAAATTCTGACCAACTATCTTGCGAACCACAAATTTAATTAAAATAAATTAATTAAAAAATTATTTTAACGATAGCTAACATGTACTCAATAAGAGTGTCATCAATAAGTTTAATGGCGATTCAATAAATATTGTAGTAATACATACTGTACAGCAGAACTACATTTGTATTTGTATCGGCCATATAGAGACAGAAACTAACCTGCAGCAAGTGGCTGAGTTCTTAGAAAAGTACAATAACTACTTGTTGGTGTTGCTGAAATATCAGAAGTAACTCCAAACAAATGTAAACGATAAGTTGTACCAGTAGTTTAAAGAAAGTTTACACAAACATCACAGTTCAAGCCTGGATTCTCTGAATCAACTGTAAAATTGGCTGCCATCTTTTTTTTCTGTTACAGTACTGCATTTACCATATTGGTTTTACCGTGCGCTCAATAGATGGCGCTAAAGCAAACTTGCTTATCAAACTTTGTCTCGTGTACCTTAAATTTAATTTAAAAAAATTAATTAAAAACATATTTTAACAAAATATAAAAATTTTTTCAGGCCCATAGAATCATCTGAGTGTACTGAATAATGTCCTAAAATTTCATGGCGATAACATGAATGGTTTAGGAATGCATAAGCCTCAGACAGAAAGACAGACACACAGTCTCTTTTATATATATAGATTTTAGATGCATAATAATTTTTATAACAGTAGTTTATTTTAAGCTTTGTCATCTGCAGTGTTGATCTGATTTTGATGAATAGACAGATGCTCTGATGATGAAAAACGCTTTTTTAGTTTGGAGGGTGTGAGGTTTTTTATCTGTTCAATTTAGCATTATGTGGGTGGGATGAGCCGTTGAGGGTGCAAAAACAGTGAGGTCAGTTTCGGCGTTTTACCTCATAAATCTCATACCGACGAGGCTTTTAGCACATTTGCTAAATAGAGGCCAAGCAACATTCACATTGTCCAATTGAGAATAGCAGGGAAAACACACGGAAGGGTCTTCCTCATATCCATCATCCCCTTCATTTACATCCCCCCTCTTTCTCTCAGTCTTATTATTTGTGTGCTGGACATAGGGAGAGCAACTCGTTCAATATAATTAATTGTAAGTCCCTTTTTTTTTTTTTTTTGGGAGTTATTTTTTTTCGTAATGAATCAAAGTAACATAGAAAATAATTTTTTTTTGGATGTCTAACGTAAAGTATAAAACCAGGAAATAACGTATATTGTATTTGACTTATAATATAGTTAGTTTCCCCGGCTGATTGTGCAGATAAGACAAAAACAAAATTTAATCGGACTTCCAACTTATTTTCCAAAAAAACATGCCACGTTACTGCACTTTTAGAAATGTAATCATTGTTTTTTGACGTCAAAGTTCTTTTCGGGTAATAGCCCGATTTACACGAGGCTGCAGATTTTAAATTTTTAATGCAGTCAAGGATATAGTGTATGTACAAGTACAGTAAGTACTGTATGTTCCTCGTTTAAATTTAATTTAAAAGTTTAAAATGGGTAAAAGTTATATGACGTCAAAAGTTATTTTTTGACTTTACATTTTAAAAACCCCCATTTTCTACCAAACTCTGTATTTTTACTCAAAAATAGTGATTAACTGGCAACCCCACTTGTTCACAAACTACCAACTACCGTCACTATTTAATAAATTTTTTATTTTAAATTGTAAACTGAACAAATAGGTTCAAAGTTAACTGTAATCAAATCAGTTTTATTAACAATTCTTGCGGCTTTTTTGACAATTTTTGTGCAAATGTGTTTTTGATAGCGCTGTGCAATTTTAATAACCAAAATTCATTTTTAATTCTACAGGACGTAATTTAAAGACAATTACTGTGTTAACTGTCAACGACATAGTGTAAAAGGTGCTTAATAGCTCTAACTACACGGTTCTGGATTGAGTTTGAAAGTCGAGCAGCTGTTGGAAAAGTGAAAGTGACAAGGACAATTATTGAATCAGTTGGGATTAATACATTTCATCCGCTTTTAATCACACATTCATAATCATGGGAAGGAGAAAAATAAAAATTTCCCGCATTCCGGACGAAAGAAATCGTCAGGTAAACTTAATTATTGTATTTCTTTTTTTACTTAAACTCATAAAATTGTAATATCAAACATTGTAGGTAACATTTACAAAGCGTAAACTCGGTCTGTTTAAGAAGGCTTATGAGCTGAGTGTTCTATGTGATTGTGACATAGCTGTCATTATATTTAACAGCGCCGGTAAACTATTTCAATATACCAGTATGAATATAGATGACATTTTACTCAAATATACTGACTATGACGCCCCACACGAAAGCAGAACTAACAAAGATATGTTGGAGGTAAGAAACTGCTAACATTTTATTTTGATAAATAATAGTAATAAATCAAACAAAATATTTTAAGACTTTGAATAAGAAAGAAAATAAAAGTGAGAATCTATCGGATAGCCCAGACAACGACGTAGAATGCAAATATGACGAGTATGATCCTCCGTTTCCAAAAAATCAAATGACAAACGGCAATCTAGTAAGTATTTGTACTGCTTTATAAGAAAACCTGGTAAATTCGTTTTGCTATCAATACAAACAAGATAGCCAAGTTAAATTATTATTATTAAATAAACGAGACATCATTATTTTGGTCTTAATAACGATTTATCTAGTTTTGTAATTACGACGACGATGCCTGAATTTGTTAATTAATGATTATTTATTTGTTAAAGAACGGAAACCAGGAAAATTATAATATACTCCCTGGAAACGCTCCTACTCATCCTTACGTAGCACATGATACTCAAAGTCTAATGCAAAATTCACCACAAATGCCTCATGACAATGATAGTCCTCAACCAAATTCTTCAGGTATTAATCTGGTATATCACATTTACTCTTATTTTCTAAACTATGTAATTTTTTTTACAGATAGCATGATTGATATTAATGGAGCCAATTTATACATTCAAGAATCATCGCCTTTAATGTCAGACAGTACATCTCCTGATATGATGCTCCAATCAATGAATTCAAATTTAAATGATCATGGAATTGCAGGCAATATGTCACCTAATTTACGCCATAATATGCCACATTCACAATCAATTAATGGAAATTCAATGCTAGCGGTAATTTGTTATGATGAAGTAAATATATAAATATTCTTCATTTTTATTTTTTCTAATACAAAATATAGGCTTTAAGAAATCAAAATCATCCAGCTGAAAACCAAGGTTCAATGTCAATGCCAAATAACTTAACATTGACCAGTTATTCATCTGCTCAAGGAACACCATACACTTCAAGTATTATATTTTTTTAGTTTCTGTTATAGCACACTTTTTATTGATTGATTCGTTTCAATAGCTGATTATAATTTGGCTGGCGAATTATCTAATTTGGCGGCTTACCATTCACCCGGAATGCGGCATAGCTGGGGATCTCAATGTCCGTTGCCATCTGCAGCTGCATTTTCAAGATGTATAAACTCAACAACTGCAATAGACCGTCGAGATAGATACAAGTAAATTATACAACATTTTAATTATACTGTACCAGTGATAGCAAAAGTAATAAACTTGATTGTGTTTTAGCTATAATAGCCCCAACGGCACCACCAATGGCACTCCTCCTCCATCATCCGCATGTTTATCACCATTGTCAAACATTCAAGTCAAAAATGAGCCATTATCTCCACGCATCAGCGCCTCGTCTTCGTCATCGTCTCCTAGTCATTTACAGCAACCATCATCAGATATGACACAATTATCAAGTTGTAGTCATTTTTCACCACATTCCGATTCAACTGACGGATGTCATAATGGAGACTACGACACGCCAAACAAGAGGCTTCGAATATCAGCGGGTAACAATTGGCCAACATAAAATCGATAATAAGAGATATGCATAGTTAACCTAAGTTCCTGAAAATGCCAAGTTCCTTAATTAAATCAGTCTTAATACCAAAAATTTCCTATATCAAATAAAAATGCTATTGTGATTTCCACAACAATGGCTGACTTGAAATAAAGACAATTTCGCTTTTCAAAATTCAGTGGACATTAATCGGTAGTCAATTTGTATGACTTTTAAAACCGATTTAAAAATTAGCCATTAATGCCTAAGACTTGTGTTAGTTTTGGTGCATTTATGATTTCATCGATTGCATTTAATCAATCGAATTTGAAAGAAAAAGACTGATTATATCAAATGAAGAATTTTCACTTATAACGGGTAATTTTATGCTTCAAAATATCTCTATTTTTTTGGTTTTAGTACTTTAAAGTACAAAAATTATTAAATGCATTTTTGTAAAGCAAGTGATGGTTATATTGTTAAATCAATTAAGACAAATATTGACTAGAAGTCATAAAATCAGTATTACTGCTGACTGGGAAAGTAATATTTCATATCTTACTAGGTTTTTTTTTTGTTTTTTTTAATCTTCCACTGCTTTTTACAATAACGGGTTTAACATTGTCTATTTATAAAAAATGTTAAAACCCATTGAACAGTACTACTGTATTTAGTAGAATCTCAAAAGATAAGAAAAACCTGTGATTTTGAATGGACTCCAAATTGACTTAATGTAGCCAATGTTCCTTATATTAATACTTATTATTTTGTTTGTTTTTTTTTTATAATAATTTTAAGCGTAAATCAAACTTGTATGATCAAAATTTCCATATGCGTTGGAGCAACTGCGTTACTCCTGTCATGGTAATTACTTAATCAAAATCTATTTTTATGGTGATGTTTACCAACTTTAGTGAACAAAATAATTCTCAGGTTTATTTGTCTGTGTTCTTTAAAAAATCAAAATAAACGGTCAAATTTATGTAGAGCGATTGTTAAATTGTACATTGCGGTTGTTATTAAGAAAATCATCATAATAAAATTAATTATCCATTATATTCTGTTAGATAAGCTTCTATAATATGTTTTTCCAGATATTTGTGAGCCCAGAGATATACCAAAAACTTGCACAGATGCAAAATTCCAGTCTTAAATATATAGAATTATAAAAAGTTATTAAATCAAAATTTAACGGTTACCCTGACAAAAAATTGTGGGGCTTTTAGGATGAGCACAAAAATAACATTGTGGCTCACGATACCTGGCAGTAGAAATGTTAACTTTTATCGTTGTAGGAAAGTTGCTGTATGGAACCTTGAAAAACCACAAAAAAATACCGGTAAATTCGTCAATCGTACAAATAGGCAACGGTTAAGGATGATTAGATTTTACTTCAAAATTAACGGCAACAAACTTTTCAATCATCTCTACCCATCCATTCGATTCAATAAATAAATTTAAATGAGATTTTTAGTATCCATCATCAGACCAAGTGACATTATAGTCAGGATATTTTGTTTTGATAATCTCAGTTGAGATTGCATGATCAGCTTTGCCATATCCCTATATTTAGAAATAAATTTCGTAAACGTTTTAAGATTATACAGTCATTATAACTTATCCAAGTTGTATTTCGGTATTTACTTGTGAATAACCGTAAACAGAGATTGATTTTTCCTCAGGATTATGTTCAATTCTTCCACCACCAACACAGAAAACGTCCAATTTCAGCTTCCTTAACTCGCTTTCAACTTTCTCGAAAATGTCAACTAAAGTAAAAAAATGATTCAATTTCAATTGTTAAAGGTTCAGCATATTGAACATTTCATAAGTACTTTATGACTGTGCTTAATTGATTATACAGTAGTATCTTACCGTGATAACCAGCCCAAGTATATCCACGGACAATCATTTTTATAACATTTGTTTGCTTATCTTTAACTCTAATTAAGATGTATTTAAATCTTCCTGTGTCGATATCGACGTCATTGACACTATCTAGTACTGAACTTGTTGAAGTCATTTTGGCTAAATGATTATTATTTTGCCGTGTTTCGTATTATTTTAACTAAAATGTACATTGATCAAATTTACAATCATAAAACGCCGAAGCCTGGAAATTGGAATCGATGTATCGATAAATTAACTGATTAACTGTTTTCGGTTCGGTTTCATGTAAATAAGTCGATACATCGATATAGTGGGTTGTTTCCAAAAGTGACAGAGATGGGCGACTCTGCCTCTTTTTAGAGTCGACTCAACACAAAGAAGTCGACTATACTAGAGTCGAGTCGACAAGTTTCAGAGTCGACTCTATGTGACGTCATTTATAAGTCAAAACCGTGTTCTATGAAACGTCATTGATAGAGTCGCCCATCTCTAGCTATTTTTCATCGCCGGCATTACCTCGTCTTCTCCCGCTACAATATCTCTCTCGGCTAATACCGACGCATCATTGACTACATATTACGGTCACTAACATGCTAATAAAGAAAATAAACCTACGTAAAAATCAACATCGATTTTTAATTAATACTCGTGTAAATGATTTCTTATATTATCATTAAAAATTAAAGAAATTGACGAAGAAATTATGACGTTCTAAGCGTCAACCGAAAACGTTTTGCTGTATTGTCTTGCCGATAGCGTTCGTATCATACGCGGCGTAGAAGTTAACTCTCCCTGCTGCATTAATGCAAGCTGCTCTCATTGCCATCTAAAGAGCTCAGCTGTAGCAAATACATTTTAAAATACTTAATCGATAATTAGTAATTATTAAAATTATTAATTTAACGTAAAAGTAACGTATTGCTCGTTTACCGTTAACTTCTAAGTTACCTTCTAATCAGCGAATAAATTCCCCGCCAGAAAAAAAAATCAAACAAAATGGGCGGGCAACTTTTTTTTTTTGTAATTTTGTCTTCATTACGTCATATTTACCAATCAGAAAGCAGAATTGCTCTTAGCAACATAAACAACCAATCAGAGTCCGAGTTTTGATTTTGAGTTGACAAAATGATGTCATTGGAATGATCGGCGTAACCCTATGACGTCATATAAAATATATGAAAAATATTGTTTTTATTAAATAAAATAATATTTTGCTAATTTTAAGCGTTTAAACTGACTGACTGAGTGTTTTTATGATGTTATTGATTAGTTATTAGCAGTTTGGACGTGTAATTAAAAAATTTTAATTTTTTTACTAATTTTGAGTAAGAAAGTTTAACATTGGATCTATGCGTCTGAACATGTTTTTGATTTTAACGCCAAATTGAATTTCAAAATCAAAAAATTTACAAATTAAAGCGGAAAGACTGACTACTACTTATTCCTAACACTAAATTAAAGTCATCTATGCAATTGGATTATCAATTAATGTCGATTTAATTAGTTTATTTCAACTTTTAAAACGACGGTAAATCTTGTTGCCGAAAAAAAGTCACTTTCATCGGCAGAATGTTTGGCGCGCTTTCACAATTCCCGTGCTTAGAATTGTACCGTAAAAGTGATGGGACGATTTTCCACTCACACATTGAAAATTTCCCATCACTTTTAACATAGGAAAGTCCATATCCAATCACCCAACACCCCTACAATTGAAATTCGACATAACAAGACGGCCATGATGACGTAAAATGTAAACAAACAAAACTCCGCCTTCTTTATCATTAACGTTACTCAGTGTGATCTTTCAAATAAACTGGTACTTATAATCAATTAATTTAATTAATTAATAATTAAATTTATTTATAACAAAAATATTCAATTTAAACTAACATTTTTAATTTTTTATTTGACTATTATGCTGCTGATTTGAAAATGAAATTATGTCACTGCTTGTGGTGGCAACATTGAAATTATAACTAGAGATGGGCGACTCTGTCTTATTTGAGAGTCGACTCAACAAAATGGAGTCGATTGTGCCAGAGTCGAGTTGACAAGTTTTAGAGTCGACTCTGTACATACAGTAGAGTTGACTTATGTTATGTGATGTCATTGAAAAAGTCGACTCTGGAGTCGAGTAGAGAAAGTCGAATTTAGAGTCGAGTCGCCCATCCCTAGTGACAGGCATGTCTCGCTTAACTGCTGATTTGCTAACTAAAGCGCTTAACCGTAGTCATCTGAAGTATCAACATTTTGTACTTCAGATGAATATTTACTGTTATTTCTTAATTGTTTAATATTAGTAACTATTGTTTGAACTACTGGGTACTAGAAAGTAATTATGAATGCAATTATTGTCAAAATGAAACTTTGAGTGGAAAACGCCCAACGTATGAACCTTGAAAAACTTAGCGTAAGTTGTGGTAACTGATGATTAACCCCAGTTTCGATTTGTAGTAAACAAACTGCCTGTGGTCAATATAATTAGTCAAAGCGCAAGATAATTTGCTTGTGCAAAAACATATTTTGAAGTTAAAACGAAAAAAAAAATGAATTTTGTCGAGGAAATTGATTATAAAGAGTTGGAGATGCAGGGGGTGAGTTCTGTAAAATATGTTTTCATGTACTGTACAGTATATGTTAATTTCTTTGACACAATTTTGAATTTGCTATTCTTAGACGGTAGGAAAAGGATCATTTGGAGTAGTGAGCAAGGCTAGATGGAGAGATAAAGATGTTGCAGTAAAAATGATAAACAGCGAACTGGAAAGGAAAGCTTTTTTAGTTGAAGTATGTAATGCAAATAAAGTTGCAATGACAGAAACAAACAATATATTTATTTGACGTATTAGCTTCGCCAACTATCAAGAGTAAATCATCCCAATATTGTAAAATTATATGGGGCATGTCAAAGTAAACCGGTGAAGTATTTGAAGATGTCAAGTACGTATCAAGACATTCATCAACTTAATGTTAATTTCAGGTTTGCTTAGTTATGGAATATGCTGAAGGAGGATCTCTATATAACGGTTAAAGTCATCAATATTATGTTGTTTATCAACTTTTGACTGATTAACTGGTGTTTTTAATATAGTTTTGCATGGAAATGCCCAACCAACATACACAGCAGCTCATGCTGTAAGCTGGGCTCTACAATGTTCTAGAGGAGTGGCATATTTACACGGAATGAAACCAAAGGCTTTAATTCACAGAGATCTCAAACCACCAAAGTAAGTGTAAATGCTAAATAAAGTAAGCTAAATTTAAATTTGACATTATTTTTGATTAATTTGATGTAACATTGTTTAGTTTGTTATTGATCATGGGTGGAACGGTATTAAAAATCTGCGACTTTGGTACTGCCTGTGATATTCAAACACATATGACTAACAACAAGGGAAGTGCAGCTTGGATGGCACCGGAGGTATTTGAAGGTTCCAATTACAGTGAGAAATGCGACGTTTTTAGTTGGGGTATTATTCTCTGGGAAGTCATTTCACGTCAGAAACCATTTGACGATATCAGAGGATCTGCTTACCAGATTTTGTGGGCTGTTCACAGTGGTTAGTTTTGATTAGCATTTTAAGATGTTTTGCGAGAATTATGGCTTACTTATGTTGTGAATTTACAGGTAAACGACCGCCACTAATTAGAGGGTGTCCAAAGCCTTTAGAACTACTAATGAAAAGGTAAGCGAGATGTTAAAGCAAAATCAAAGCTTAATTGAAGTACCGTATATGAATTGTTTTAAAAGATGTTGGGCCAAAGAACCTCATTCAAGACCATCGATGGACGAAGTAGTTAATATTATGAGCCATGTTTTCGTGTTTTTCAAAGGATCTGAACAACCTATCAAATATGAAAATATAAGTAACGAGTGTGAAAGCGATAGCGATGATAGTGGATCTGGTATACCTTTACTGAGTTCTAATTTTAAATAATACTAAAAGTATAGGTTGCAGGTCAATCGTACAATAGCCTAGAAGTTACAAATGGTTCTGATTTTACTAATCAAATGATTGGCGAAACAAGTGGAAGTGATCAGTCTACTCAGAGAGATATGAGCAGTACAGCTGGGAGCTCAGAAACACTTTCTTCTAGTATGCATCCTGTATTACCTGTAAGTATATTGATTAATTCGTTTGTAACATGTAAAATTGATAACAAGTTTGGTATAATGAAAAAATGAATATTGTGTACTTTCAGACTCCGAGTTCTCGGGTATCAATAACAAGTGCACCTGCATCATTAGTAGGCAGTGCTGAGGATGTGAGAGTTCAAAATGAAAAAACTCTAGAAAGTGAAAAATATCTTAATTCACAACTAAACCGTCTGTTAATTATGAACCCTACGGATATCTCCGCGAAAAAAAAACTAGGCAAAGCGAACTTTCATGAATATTTTCATAGTTAATGATTTTGCTAACAATTTTAAGTACTACTAGGTCATAAACGGACCGGCTCGGACAATACCAGCTACATAACGCCTAGTATACAACCAGTAGTCAGCCCTGTTAGAAATGAAGAAGGAAGAAGAAAATCGCATGATAGTGGAACCAAAGTGGTGGATCCGAGTTTATTTAATGTTTCAGTTTCTACAAAAGACGAACGACGTCAAGTACCGACATTCCCGTCAGTTCCAGATGGAAAATACATTAATCAAAACATTTGTAAGTATAATATACTTTTTAGAATTTAAGTTAATTACATTTTTAGATTTGGAGTTTGTTCTTTGTCACTCATGAGTGTCAAAGGAAGAAACATCACTTAATGGGGCTTGTAAAGTTTTCATATTATTTTTGTAGTTAAGTCTTAAAATTTTTTCCTGTTGGTGAATGACGCATATTCAAAATTAATTTAAAGCATTGTAAGTGAACTTTAAAAGGATCTCTGTTGTTTTAAAGTTACATCTTACAGATATTTTTTGAGCGTTTTTGAAGTGAATTTAAATAGCATCATATTCATAAGGCTTGAAACTGCAAAATCTGATTTTATTGGTTAACTTTGCAGTTACTGTATGCTATTCGCATTCCCCGGGAGACCAATCCCCTAGCATTTACGCAATTTTGTATTGATTATTTTAGCTCTGTAGGGTGAGTCATACTCTTATGGGATTCACCAGTAGTCATCCGAATGCAACTTTGAATTTTTTGTGGCAGTATGCCATTACATCTTTGTACACTTTGCTCTTACCCTTCTATGCGCTTAAATTTAGTTGTTTACCCAACTTTGAGAAAGATGCAGTCGCATAAAACATTTTTATCTTGCAAGGTTGTTTTCACAGTTTCAGTTACACCGGTACCTTCAAGTGCCGATTTCGTTGCGAATTCGCCACTGACGCCCAATTTCAAACCCTTAGAACCATCTAAGGACACCATTGACAATAGCTACCGGCTACTAGAAACTTATCTCCAGGTAAACAATTTTGTATAATCAAATTTGGATGCTGAAATTACCAAATTGAATATTATTATAGCCGATTGCACCGCAGCAAAACAACAGACAGTCGATGCAGTTATTTGAAGAGCATAAACGTGTAAGTATGGTACTTGATCGTTTTTATTTTTTTTATGTTAAAATGTTTTTTTTTATTAGTACGCTTATCATCTTCTAAAAAAACGAGCAGAATTGGAATTGATAAAACAGAGAAAGTAAGTTCTTATACTGTTTTTCTTATTGATGTTTATTATGTTGTTTCTTAATTTGTTTAAATATATTAGATAAATAAAAATTAGTATAAGTTGTGTCAACAAGAAAAAAAATTGAACTAAATAGTGTCATACACTCGTAGTGATAGGTCAAAATTAATTTGCTTGTAAGAAATGATCTCAATTCAAATTTTAAGCTAATGTTAGAATTATTAAATGTTGCAGGACTGAACTGAATGAACTAACAAGAAAGCCACCCGTTAGGAATGGACTCTTAATAGAATTTGATAAACTCGACCAAGAGAAAGTAAGCATTTAAGTTATTTAGTATAGATAAATATTTCCGTTTTTATACAAAATCGATATTAATTAAACAGGAAAGCCTTAAAAAATTGTACGAGAACTTGCAGCAACAGCTGGCAATTACGAGAAAACAAATGCAACATTAACACGCCAGTTTACAACATGATATTGCAAACATTTATTGCTTGAGCAATTTTAAATATTATTGTACATTAATAGTGACAGTTACCGGTATATTTTAATTAATATACCGTAGTTGACAAAAATGTAATTGAAGTATGATTGGAAGCCATAATTTTATTATTATGTTGCCAAATTTGATGTATGGTATTTTGAAGAATTTTAACGAGTGTCATGTTATCACATAAGAAAATATTAAACTTATAACGATTAACTAATTTAAAAAAAATTTATAATAAGGTTGTTTTAGAATACGAAGCTTGATGTTTTGCTGTTTAATGACTAGATCCATTATTTAGTACTGTTCTTAGGAACACCTGATTTGAAAAATCAAAAATGAAAATGTCACGTAATATCAAAGACGTTTCTTTACAGTTGGAGCTGTCTTGAAAGCGTTAATTGCGTGCAGCTTGATTTTATTGAATTCGTCGAAAGTTAATTAACATTTTTTAATGAATTAGTTTGCAACTAGTTTGATAAATGAATTTCGCGAAATATTTGTTCGTCGATTAAGTGCGAGGCTCCGTATGGTTGCCCACTAGAGCCAGCCCTGAAAATATTTATTAATAAGCTAACATACTGTATATAACAAAAATTAGGATCACATGTATAGTATGTGTCTAAGGTCCGCACAAAATTCTCTGGCGAGCAGCAGTTTGCCCAGCGATGATGTACAGCATAGTTAAATAAATAAAAACAATAACTTTTGATAAAAACTAAAAGTTAAACTTTATAAAAGTATGAATGAAATCATTGTAAATGTGATAAAAACGATATAGTAACAGATCTTTTTTAAAATTGATTTTTTTATTCAATTGTAAACATTACTTCCGGGTACTTTACAAATTTGCATATTTGTAATCCTTTTTTAACGAGTTTGAAGGCCGCCATTAATGGATATTTTAATCTTAATAGCGTGTAGCCCGATTTGTGGTGGAAACACTTGAGTCTGCTTTTCAGTCATTTTGGTACAAAAATAAATATTTTAATCCTTATTTTGGCTGTAATTGTTTCTAACGTGTTTGAATTTGGGGGTGCTAATTGTCATGTCTGGTATGTTAATTTTTATTTAAACGTTTGTTTAATCCTTTTTTTTGTATACTGTATGATTTGTACTGACATCTCAAGAGAGGGGCTTAAGAAAATAAAAACACGATACTAAAATTTCAATAAAGATCTTTCCACCTTTCATGTCTTTCCAAGTGCAGCGTTTCAGGTGTAACATACAGTATGAGTAGCACGACCTTGTCATAATTCTGTATAAGGATATTGTGAGGATAGTGGATAAATGGTTATAATGATGACCGGCGCGAGGCGGGTTTAGCACGTTCACAGAACCTGGCTCCGCGGTCTACTAAATTTACGTTTTTTTTACATTTTTGAGAGGTCCCGCGGTATTAATTTTTGTTTTTTATTTTAGACATTTATTTTTTGTTTACAGCTTTTGAACCTGGTCCCGCCGGCTTTGGCTATAATAATATGTGCTACAGTATAACGCCTTGGTCCCCAACCTCCCCTCTATGGACCGGTACCGGTCCGCGGAGCAAATGCTACCGGTCCCCAAAAGAAATTTTTTTTTACGATATAATCGATAATATTGTAATCGCAATACTAAAAAAACCAGAATGCAGATTATAAATTACCGACCGGTCCGCAGGCAATATTTTCCCTAGTTTACCGGTCCTTGGTGACTAAAAGGTTGGGGAACACTGGTATAACGTACTGTACTGTATATTAAACAGCATTACGGTAAATGACTGTTTATGATATTTAACAAAAAAACTGTTAAGCCAGTGTAACATTGCAGCACTGACGTACAGTATTTTAGAATAATTTTAGGAAATGTTTTTTTTTAGAAAAATTTTATCAATTTTTTTTATTATCAATTTTTGCACCCGGTTTGACAAAATGTCACGCCGGCCCTGTCTAAACCTTATCGAACAATTGCATTTTTATTTAAATAATAAATCATCGATTTTATCAAAAAAAAATTAGCATTATCTTTAAAGTTGTCAACTTTACAGTAAGTTCGATTATGCCAGAGCAAGTTGTACGAGAACATAGCTTATAAACAATTTCACAATGATTGCTAAAATATTTTAATACAGTGAAAAAATTGTCATGTTGAAGTTTTTCTTTAATTTGTATATTAATTTGTATATTTAATTCCCTAACATACCACTACTGTATTATAAAGAGCTGTAATACGAATGATTAAAATCGTTTAACATACCTGCACCGTAATATCAGTATACTTAAACAATCATAGCAATTAATTAATCAGCAATTAATTATGCATTAAATCACAACAACTTTTCACATTTCTAATATTTGCAAAATTGTAAAAGCATCTTATGATTCAAAAGGTTGAAAAGCAAATTAAATTTAATGTTTTAGATATTCTACTGTACAGTAGATAAAAGATGTGCAAATGAATTATTTTTTAACCTGCAAAAGAATAACCAATATTTTATTACTTAATTTCGTTTCTTGCTTATAATTGGCAATAACTAGGTTGTCATAAAGGCACTGTAAGTACTGTTACAAAGTGTGTTTAAGATTTATTTCAATTTGCAGTTCCTAAATGAACACAATTTTATCACGCTATAAAACGCTAATTATAATATAACACTTTTACTGGCTCCTTAACAAGACGAAAAATTCACATGACCTTTAAAATGTTTAAAGGGCTGAATTTCAGGTTTTGAATTTTCTTAACTAGAAACGATGCTTCTAAACTGATTATTTAGCGAAAGTTGTTGACTGATTATTACATCAATAATTATTATCGTTCATAAACACAGACTTGTATTGTGTATTAAATGCCCTTTCCCTATCGTGAACTATGATAGTAAGCCTATAAGCAAATGACTTCTTTTTTCTTATTTACTGGACGCATCGTAAAAAAGGATTAGTTAATTATGATGTCCGTAATAAAACAGCGAGTTTCGAACTTTTTATTGCCGTTTACCGTTATGCGTCGTAAATCGATTGTTTTTTCATTGTCAACTAATTTTTTTGAGTGTCGAAGAGTCGTGGGAAAGCTGCAGCTTTTTTTTTGATCCCACTAGGATACTTTTGCCCGCCTTTTGATGTCTTACTTCTACCAGTTTACCAGTTACCCATACCGTTCATCGTCATATGGCCCCTCCTTTCCATTTTGCGGTCTCAAAACGCACCAATGACCAAAGGGATCACTGGATAATTGTGACGTCAATGATCCTGGTGTAAAACTTTAAAAGGGCCTACTGAACATTTAAAAGTATCATTTTTTTCATTTTCAAAAATTAAGAGACAAGTGAAGCATCAACTACCTTTGACATTGCAATACAAAAATTCAATTGAAGGCGTTTAATGGTAAATTGTTTTGAGTCACGGCGATTGGATAATTTGGCAGCGATTTTTTTGGCTACTGAGGTCATTATTCTTTTCCCCAGCTGGTTATCTTGTTTTTGGGAGACTTGCCTTGTGTCTCACCTGTTATTTTGACACGTGGTTAGTGACATTACTGGTGAAGTTATCAACCAACATTTGTTTATTTTCTTTTGGAGTTTTTTTTTAAAGTTGCAGTGAAAATGCATCCAGCTCATCACCATGTTTATCCGTTAAATTGTTTCAATTTAAATATGACCTCGGCTCCTCCAGCTCACTATCACGGCTACTCGTTTAATCTGGATCCGGTCAAGAGTTACATACTCCCAAATAGTGCCTACTATCACGCGCCCAATTCTTCACATTTTGTTAAGGATAATTTATTCTTGCCACATCTAGAAATACGCGAGTACCAAAGTGGTGTCTCACCTTCACTGGTAATTAACCAGCTTCCACCGAAAGATTCTTTCCAGCGCCTGCACCATTTATCAGCCACTGGTAACCAGTCATCATTACAACACGGAACTTGTGTACGCCAAAGTAACGAATTTACACCTGTAGGACATAATCCAAAAACTTTCAATAAGTCCTATACAATTGATGCTATTCTTGGACACGAAAACAAAGTTTCAAATAAATTAACAAATAACCAGTTGAACTCAGTTTCTACAGAAGATAGCTCAAAGTGCAACTATTCATCAAAAAAACTAGGTAAGCATACAGTATTAACTAATTGATTCCAACTTTTTATTTTTTAACATTAAATTTGCTTGGTTTTTTGTTAACTAAACAATAATGAGTTGATCTGAATTTGCACTGGAACTTTAATTTTGGATATCTGATAATTTTTTAGGCAAAGATTTTCTACATAAATTAAAGACAACAACATCGAGCAAAGTGACAAAATCAAAGAGGATACGAACATCATTTACTTCAGAGCAGTTAAATAAGTTAGAAGAACAATTTGCAATACAATCTTATTTGACTGGACAGGAAAGGCTTCATTTTGCTTCCTCCTTAAATCTAAAAGACGCTCACGTAAGTTAACTTTTTTTTAAAAAAAATTTTACTTTATCTAATGATGTAACTTTTTTTTTCTAAACTTAAAGGTGAAAGTATGGTTTCAAAATCGCCGTACTAAAGAGCGCAAAAATAATGCTACTAACACCCAGGCACAGTTGGCCCATCTAAAAACAGACTATGAAGATCTTCCACAAGAAAATACCAACATTTCTACTGGAATGGAAATGGTTGAAGATGACAACACCAAAGTGTAATTATATTATATTGACTGGGATTATGAGGCTTTCAAGAATGTCGTCAATGAAGAAGCTATTACTAAATTTAAATTAAAATATTCGATATAGCAGTTCCTCCCAAACATTTCTATTCTACTGGAATGAGTCGGGGAAGGGATGGATGAAAAAATCCATCATCCATCCCACAGTGGTTAGCAGTCGGGACTCCTAACTCAGGGCCGACGTGACTTTTTGCGAAATAAAATTCTATTATTTTAAAAAAAAAATTCTTACTTTTTCTAAAAAAAAACCAAACTTTTCCTTAAAAAAAAATCTGCCCCTGCGTTTTTTTGGCCCTGTTCTGACTCAGTTCACGCTTATATGGACTGTGTGGTGCGACAGCCACACCAAAGTGTAATTATGTTGTCATATGTACATTATCATGCTTGTAAAGATGTAAATATTGTTCTCTAAAAATTAAATATTAAATTATTTGTTTAAATTAATATAAATATTGTTGTTTGCGTTATTATTATCGATTACAAATCTCTTATAAGTCACATAAAACATTGAGAAAGTCAAGTAATTATACAACATCTATAAAAAAAAGGCAAATGTTCTGAGTAACTTGTGTTGTACAGATAAAAAGAAAAATTATTGACATTGCTCATTTTATGGTCCTGTTAGATAACTTAAGATAATTTCCAGACACGTGTCTGACTCATTTAAATTTAAGGTTAAGAGCATTATAGCATATACTGTAGTCTGCAGATTGTAAACAACATTTGGATTTACTACATGTTCGTGGCGCTAATTTAACTCTTGTAATTGAAACTCATGCAATACAGTATTTAGTTAAATTGTTTTATAACCCTGAAATGATTCTTAACTTCTTGAGAAATTACGTCTACATTTATAGTGGACGATTGGTCATGGACCTTGATGCCTGTATTTATTAATGTCACAGTAGTTAGATAACCATCTTCACAAGAAAGCAATTATCAATAAAAATTCCACCTTGTGTGTTTGTGTATAAGTAACTGCAATATATAATACATTTACCCGGCTGGTCTTATTCTTACAGTAAAGAACTTGTATATAGATTTCTGCTGTAAACTTCCCAAACGTGAGGGCTCGATGTTAAGTAGGATAAAAATAACAATAAGGAGACCTGTAAGACAAAATAAACTTTATAGCGTCTTGTATTTCTGTACGCCCTTTTCTTTAACTTAAGATTTTTATTGCCACATATAATTTGTACTTTTACAATTGATCCAATAATCATCATGAAGAGAGATACACTTTAAACAATGAGGATGCCCTTTCCTTCTTTTCTTTCACTTATTGACGTTTCCTCTCGTTGGGACCTCGTTAAGAGATGCCGCAGATGCATGACAAATCGACGGCCAACAACTTCCATTGCATTTTCTTGCGGCAGAGTTCAGTTTCACAGAAAACACAAACACTTTTATGACAACTTTTTATGACGGCATTTTTGTCACTGATGTAAAAATCTTTTGTTTGACAATTGCTACGGGCTGTGTGAGGGTCCGAATGATGGATCTTTTGTTTCTTTTTTTTTCCCATCGAAAACAATGTCATCGGCACCAACAAACATCAGCCAAGTCCAAGTACAACTCAACGTAATCAATGTCGTTTAATTATAATTAGATATTTTAATTGCGTGGACTAATTGTTGAGTTTGATATTTAGTAACCACTTTTGCTTTTAGGTTTACAACTTTCGAAAGTGTAATTAAACACTTAGACGACTGTAATAATGTTTGGTCAACATTTTACAGTGCAAACTGTACAATTGGAACCTAGACGATGATGAGATCTACTGAAGAACAACTTGCTGCTTTAAAGTTTTACAAGGCAATTAGTTATTTTTAGATTAAGAGTAATAATTATTGAGTACGGTGCTTTTTCTTGTTGTCACAAGTCAAACGAATATTGTGGTATATTGCTTCAGTAATATTTGTAAAGTGCTTAGTTAACCATTAAAGTGAAATACTGAACATGTAAACATCCAAGACAACGCCGATTTTAAAAATCAGCCTTTTAGGGCATTAAACGATTAGTGCTAGTTTTATGTAGCGATGCAACCGAAATTGGAGCCTTAAGCAAAGGGCCACCGGTCTACCAGGTTAATTTCTCACTTTTTTTATTAATACAGTATTGTAGTTTACAATTTTAAATTTATACTGGGAAGGCCACTTTTGGTTTCTGAAACACTGACATTTTATTTGTTTAAATGTATGTTTAAAAATTGTCATTAAAATGTGCAAAAAATAATGATACTGTATATTGTACCACCGTTTAACATAAAATAACATTTTGGTCCCAAACTAAAGTACATGTATAGCCATTTGCATTTCTTTCTTGTTAACATGAAACAAAATCCGCTTAACACAAAACTTTCTCTTTTCCAAATGAAAAATTGCATACAGTATACCACTAGCGAAAATGTACAGAAAATCATCATTTTTATTAGTTTTAAAGTTTTTATAAAAACAAATAAAATATTAAATCATTTTGTATTTGCTTTTAAATAAAAATTTAAAATTCTCTTGTTTTTTCTTAAATGCATACATGCATGTAAATGTAAATAGTGTATCTATTATGATGCAAATAATGATTCTAATATTCTAATAAGGCGCAATAACGAATTTAGTATATTGTACCAGTAGTATGAAAACTTTATTTCTCCATTTTTTATACGTATTTGAATTAAATTTTACTCTTAGATTTTAATTTTTTAGATATTAGTAGTACTGTAGTACGCTTTATTAGCTTTATTTTACAGTTTCACACGAACATATTTAGGTTAAAATTAGTCCTGAAAATTTTAGCACATTTTGGTCTAATCCTCACTCAGTACACTACATGACAGTTAATCTACCCTACGAAATGTTTTTGAAATCAATTTCAACTCTCTTGCTAACACAATACCGTAGTCAAAATACCGAATGAATGAGACTATTGATACTTTTTCGGTGGGATATACACATACCACCGGCAAAAGTCATTTTCAATTCACTGAATGTAGAGTAAATTGATTTTTGAGGTTCAATGAGCAATAAGCTAGTTAACATCTCCTAAATTAACATTTTTTTTCATGTTGTTGTTGGCTCTATATCACAACATTTTAATTCCGACTTTTGTCCATTGCCGACTTATAAAGGAAGCAATAGGTGCGGTCCTAATCCCATCTGAAAAGAATTTTAAAAAGACGAAATGTGGATTTGCTGTTGGAGGATTAAAAAAATTCCTTTAACGGACACATGTGAGCTGCTAACCCAGTTTGTCGTATGTCGTTGCTTTTTTGACTTTTTTAATTGTGTCCTGTGATCATTTTGGTAATCTGGCCATTCTCAATCGTCAATTACAAAAAAAAGCCATATTACCGACCTTCTTTTCCTCTTCATATTTTCTAAAAAAGTTAAAAAGCAATTTTAAAAATTACCGTTTCAATTTTGAATCCTATTTAATCCTGCCTAATCTAGGTTGACCTACAGATACAATCCGAACTTTCAAAATGCACTCTGCTCAATAATTAATATTATTTATTCGTGAACAACCTTTTTGTTGGAATACAATCGTTTCGCAGATGACTTTATTGCGGCTCCTTTTTCAATTTTATTAGCTTTATTGTTCAGTTAACAACTCTATCACCTGGGGCTTTTCACTCGCTGTCATGAAGTCGTTTTTACAAATAAGTCAGAAGCAGCCAATATTTATAATGTTATCCATTACCTTCATCATTGGAGATTAACATTAAAAAACAGAACGTCGACGTAGCTCACTAATTGAAGGGAATTTTGTCACTAAACTGAAATTAGTATAATTAACAAGTTCAATCGTTAATGAAAACCTATGAAACCAAAACACAGTGATTTTTACTATTTACTGCAAATAAAACAAATACCGGTATAGTAACCGAATAGAACCGGTATACAGTAGTAACTGAGTAGGACAATCCATCTTTGATTTACAGAAATTCTACTGACAAAATCATTTGGTTGAAGAATCATTTAAGTACTTGTGTTGAAGTATTATGGTTGATTATTGTAAATAAATCAATTAAAAGTTGCATTTAATTGGCATTATAGAATTTTTATTAGCTATTTTAGCTACGTATTAAACCGTCGATAATATACTGTATAATGTTGATCATTATTAATGAAATTTGATGCTTAGTTTTTGTTATTATACTACATTATACAATAAATCATTAATAGAGACTATTATGTTTTAAAAGACCAAATTTTCATTATTTTTTGTACACCAAATCAGAATTAGTTTTTTTTTTAGCATTTAAATACTGTATGTACTGTAGATAAGTACATTTAAGTAAAAGGGTTCATTTTGAAATTGAAATATGAGTCGTTCACTATCAAAGTGGACTGAGTCACAATTGGACTTCGACCACTTGGATACTAATCGACTCATACAGCGCTCTCTTTAAGCTAATGAGAAAAATAATGTAAAGTAAATGCAAATCTACTCAATAACTCATACAGAGCTCCCAAATAAACTGCTTGTTATCTAAGTGATGTAGGTCGCAATTGGACTTCCTCCACTTTGATAGTGAACGGATCAAATGTGTAAAAGAGCAAACGAATTTTAGAAAGGCTTAGGTGAGACACGTTGACAAACACTGCTTTTAAAAAGTCAAAATTACTATTAAGCAGTCTTATACCGTAATTCACTGGCATTAAAATGCTGTTTTATGGTAGTATTGACCTTAAACAAATTAAATTTCTATTAAAGGTTATTTAATGGACTATTGAAAAGAAATTGACATTAATAATTGTTATCGGTTGTTATCTAAACAGGGCGACGTGTGTCGTCCTGAAGAAAAAGAAAAAAAAAATCTCGGCGACGACAGTAATAAATCATATCAGCTGTATACTGTCCACCTGCTGTCAAATGCATTAGCTGTCTGGTACAGCAATGACATTAACAAATAAAAGCAAAGCACTTTAAAAATCCATGTAACATTAATAAATGTTATAATCTTAATTGTTTTAAGTAAATGAATTTCAACAAAAAAAAAGTTATTACAGTGGTAATGGGGATAAGAAATTAGTTTTAATTTATTTAAAATTTTAAATGAACTTATAGAAGCTCGATTATAATTTCAAAAAAAAATTATGGTTGAACTTAAGTCCAGCAGAACAGATTTCAAGGTTTTGGTCGAGTGCTAAAATTTAATGTTGATTGTGGTTACTTTTAACTAATGTTTTTGATTTAATACAGTAGGTGAAACGTCGATGGAATGATGATGATGTCGTGTTTCAAAATTGCGCTTGTTTCAATTGTGCGTGTTTCAATTTGGCGCAAAAAAGAATCTGGTATAATTGAAAAGATTTATTAACGACACTTTTAGATCAGAATTTTTTAAAAACATTTCTAGACAAAAATATTAAATAAATGATTGTACATAATTACATTTTATTAAATGATTATACATAATTACATTTTATTAAGTTTTTACAATATTTGAAATTTTAGTTTGTCATGACTTTTTTAATTGCATTAAAATCAAATACAGTAACTTTAGTTTTAAAATTTCTGTTTATCGCTTAAAAATCTTTTAAATTTATAACATTTAAAGTACTGTACTAGTTTTTTTTTTCGTGTGAAACAAGTTGAGAACCTTTGGCACATGCTTTAAACAAAATACACTACCGTAGTCGTCGTGCACTATCAAATTAAATGTCCTAAACAAATTTCTAAAAAAAAGTTATCCTGATAACGCTGGAATAAAGGACAAAAGAGTCGTTTTGGGAAGAAATAGATAGAAAAGACAAGTTTTTGAAAAAAAGTAACTCCTACAATGGAACACCGGATCTATATATACTGTATGACTTCATTTGGGTAACAATTTTTTTTTATATTTAAATTAATATTAATGAATTAAATAGTTTAAAATTCAGGGACAATTTTGGTAAATTAATTCACATTTTCACTACCTACAAGTTCCAGTTAAAATTTTCAAGTTTAAGGTTAGCAAAGTCGTGTATTAAAGTATAAATCCATTTCAGTTTATGTTTAGAAATCAAATTCATATATTTTGAACATACTGTATTTTTAAAATGACTGCAAATATGTCTGAAAAGCTCATCTATCAAATGAATGTAATTTCCAAATTTTTTTTTAAAACTTTTTTTGTCAATTTATGCTTTAGTACAGGGATGGGCAAACTGTCCATTATGCGGCCCTTAGGCTCACAAATGTTCCAATCATTATTTTGTTATATTATTTTTTAAGTTTAAATAAAATTTTAAAAATATATTACATTTCATTTAAAAATTTAGTTTAAAGAATTTGATTCTCATCAATGAAAAATAAATCGGTTAACATTTAACTGATTTATTTTTGTGGAGAAATTTTGATGAAAAAGTGCTTAGCTTCAAGGGAATCGCGTTCCCCTGACCCCTTTTTCCATGGGCTCTGCCTCCTGGATGCCTACTAATTTTTTCCGTTCAAATTAAAAAATTACATATACAGTACTTCTGAATTCAAAAAATTTGAT
This sequence comes from Helicorthomorpha holstii, assembly GCA_013389785.1. Lineage (NCBI taxonomy): Eukaryota > Metazoa > Arthropoda > Diplopoda > Polydesmida > Paradoxosomatidae > Helicorthomorpha > Helicorthomorpha holstii. The sequence continues at coordinate 16,199,851 of JAAFCF010006596.1, forward strand.
TGCATAGAAATAATGATTTGAGACTGATTTACAGTTAGATAATTAAGATCTGGGCTCAGGGCCGCCGCGACTTTTTGCGGGGCCGGGTTCAAAAATTGAAAAAAAAATTTTTTTTAAAGTTTCTTAAAAAAAAAATTTTTTTCTAAAAGTTTCTTAAAAAAAAAAAATTTTTTTTGTTCCTGAAATTCATTACAAAAAATTTTTTCTTAAAAAAAAAAAAACGTCATTTCGTAGACCGCGGGGCCTCTCCAAGCGCGGGGCCGGGTTCAGAGAAACCCTCGGAACCCGGGTTGCGCCGGCCTTGTCTGGGCTGTTCAAAACTATCCTATTTTCATAGATGAAGTTGTTCCAAAACTTCTTAAAAAAGTTTGCAACACACTTCAATGCAGATGGTGCTGCCCTGTAGTAGCAAGTGTAGCAGTAGACTTATGCGACATAGACGTTTACGTCACTACTGGCCCGTACAAGAATTTAAAAATTAAAATTGCTCTGAAACTATTTACAGTATTCCTTAAACTGTCAAACATCTTTGTAAAAATTCTTGTTCAGAGGTACTTTAAAGTCAAACAAATGAAATTTAACTAAAAAAACTATATGATTATGTTTTAATGATGTTTTAGTTCCATTACATTAGTTAAGGACAAAAAGTAATGTTTGAAAACACTTTATTCACAAGAAAACACAAAAAAGCTCCATTACTGTATATTTCAACATCTCCTTAATGCAATAATAATATTTATTAAAATTGAGACAAAAGAAACTGAGAAAGTTTAGATTAAATATGCAGTATAGTAAAATTGATCAAATTTAAATTATTTTAATTAAATTTCTAATTTTGGTGAAAAATATCAATAATTCGTGATCAAATTGATTTTTGTGATGTTTAACAAAGCAATAATCATTTAAATTTTATTATTGAATAAACGTAAACAATAAATTAAGAGACTATCGACAAAGGTTTTAGTAAAGGCCACTAGATGCCATCTCATTCTAAAAGTCAAGCACTTTTAGGTGAAGTGAGATTTGAGTTTGGTTTCAAAATGCAGATAAAATTCAAGGTTAGGACACTTTCATTTATTAACTATTTAGATTGTTAAAAATTCAACGACTTATTGAACTACAAACGATGTTATTATTTTAAATTATTATCGTTTATCAAATTAAATCATAACAAAAGTAATAAAAATGACTGATTAGGAGTTTAAGGTTTAAGAAGAATTTTTCCAATATTTGTTCTTGAGGTTAGTTTATTAATAGCCATTTGCACCTAAATAAAAAACAAAATAAAAAACAATGTTTATAGTACCAATATCTAAAATTGAATACTGTACCTCATCAAAACTCCATACTGAATCAATTTTTGGCTTGATTTTATTTTCACAATATAAATCATTTAGTTCTTTAGCAATTTGAGCGTATTTTCCAGGACATTTCATTTTAATTTTTTCAATATTTAAACCACATACACTGTGATTACAATTAATAAGATCAATCAGAGAAACACTTTTTATTGCCCAAAACGTCCGAATTAAAGACATCCAACTCCAGCTGTCTCCTCGAATTACACTGTTAGCACCTAAACATTTATTGCAAGCACATCTATTAGTTGTAATTTCAAAAACTAAACTTTTAAATAACAAAATTGACAATCAACTAATAAGCATAAAAAACAGCAATAAATCTTAGGTTAGTTTTAAAGCTAAAACGAATTTAGTACGATTTTCAACATTTTGTTAACAATTATACAGTACCATACACTTGTACTATTGTCGTCTACTTGATTATTAAAAATAAATATTACACATGTAATAAAAACTATCATTTACCCATATGAATTATTTTCCCTAATGGTCCCAACATTCGTCTTGCTGATTGAAATTCATTTCCTGACCTGTTGTCTATAATTAAATCTACACCTGCCAATTTTTATGATTAAATTAGTAATGTTTTTCCTCTAAAGTTACACTATTATAATGTGACAAACCTTGAGGATATAGATTTAGCACTTGCATCACGTAATCTGAATCAGGAGTAAACAAATGATCCACTCCCATTTCTTTGAGTCTGTCATGCTTTTCAATTGAAGCAGTTCCCATCACAATTACATTGGGAACTAATTTTGCTAGTTCAGTAACAGCGCAGCCCACTCCGCCTAAATTAGACATTTCAAAACAATGCAATTAATATGAATCACATAATTAGAAAAAAACAACGCAAACCTCCAATACTGTGGACGAAAATCAGCTGGCCCTTGCGTAAAGCTCCAAAGCCATAAACAGCACTGTGAGCAGTTATATAATTAACATAAAGTGCAGCTCCATCTTCATAAGTCATCTCACTGGGTAACTTGATAACATCTTGTTTATCTATTAATACAAATTTGCTCCATAAACCCAATTTGCTTCTTATGCAAGCCACTTTGTCGTTTATTTGAAATTCGGTCTCTCCAGGTCCGACATTAATCACTTCACCAGCTGCTTCTCTTCCCATGGTAAATGGCAAAGATGGAGTGTCGTCAGTTCGAAAAAGCCCTAGTTGGCTGTAGTAATCCGCAAAGTTTACGCCACAACAATGAATTTTTACTAGCAATTGGCCGGCTTTTGGCTCTTCAATACGATCACATGGAGTTAATTGGAGTTTATCAGCTGATCCATATTGTCTCAAAACAATCATTTGTGAGAAGTCACTTTCATTAGTAATCGTTGACTGTTTTTATTAAAAAAAAAAGTTGAACTTTTAACACATTTTTGAAGTTAATCACAGATATAGACTTTACCGTGAAATCAAAATTTATCATTTAGTTTTCATAAACTTTATATTATTGGCCAATTTTGTATTCACAATTAAAAATTTACTGATTTATGAAAAATAGTGATAGATTATATCATTATTTTTTAAGCTTTTAACAGCTTTAAACATCTATCTACGAGTAACTATAATAAATCAATAAGGTAATCTAATTGAATTTTTATAGCCATACTTTTTACTACGACAAAAAATATAGATTGGCTTTATAATTGGGGCGCTTTTTGTTTTATAGCCATAAAAGAAACGAGGAAAATCTTTATTGGGTCTTGCCTTATGTATTACATGTATCATGTTTTTTTCTCCAAGCAAAACGATGTAAACGGCTATGGAAACTGATACGAATTGATCTCTTATTGACACTTTTTTCTTCATGGCAAAAAATAAACGGAAAAAAATTACCATTGATCGCTTCTTTATTGGTTTTTCTGGTTCTCGGAGATTTTACCAACAGATTACAATTTCCATTAAAAATTGAAACTAACCAAACCAGACAGATTGTAACCTAACCTTACTTAAAGATTGACATTTTTTTGGCTTGTGTTGTAATCTCCAGACACTGGTTATTTTATAGGCAAAGAAAGAAGCGAGACAAATTGCCATTTAAACTGATAAAATTTAATCTTATTTATTTATTGACTCTGTAAAGCAGGGCCGGCGCAACGCGTGTTCCAAGGGTTCCCCTGAACCCGGCCCCGCGCTTGGAGAGGCCCCGCGGTCTACGAAATGACGTTTTTTTTTTTTTTTTAGGAAATTTTTTTTTTTTTTTTTAAGAAAAAATTTTTTTAAAAGAATTTCAGGAACAAAAAAATTTTTTTTAGGAAAATTTTAGAAAAAAATGTTTTTTTTTCAATTTTTGAACCCGGCCCCGCAAAAAGTCGCGCCGGCCCTGCTGTAAAGTATACTACAGTAAATGCAAAAATGTTCCAACAAAATGTACCAATATTGTACAAGTTCCTTGCATATTATAACAGTTTCACGTTAATAATTTTTTTTTGAAATTTTGAGCAATTTTTTAAATACTATTTTTTTAATTCGATGTTATGTTCATTCATAGTGAGGAGGATTTAATTAGCACCCTGTAAACCCCTACATCCATAGTACAGTACTTCAATTTAGAATTCAAGTTGTAGTTCAGATTTTTTATTTTGAATACTTCGGTTTTATAACTATGAAAAAAAATATATCAGTAAAAACTGTTAACTTGCATTGATGCCATTTGATAAAATTTAGATAATTTTACTAGTGTACTATTAAAATGCATAGTTAAGTTATAAATTTATATTCCCCAATTCAGTTGACTACACGCTAAAATGTTTTATATGGCTTTAATTTGAAGTACAATAAAAAATAATGAAAATTGAAAACTTTACTTTCATAACATCTTTTTTTTAAGTACTGTAGTTGTCAATTGTTTTCCAATAAAAATATTAATACTTGATTGCTACTGTAGATGTTTGTACTGCATTAAATACTAGGAAACGTAATTGAATTAGATGACAATACGGTTAAGTACTTTAAATTAAAATGTAATTAAAATATTCCTAAGAAATGTTTGCTTCTTATGAATTAGGTGAGTTTTAAAGAAACCAATAAATTGATTTTGCAATAACCGTTTTGAATCTGGCTGTTTGAAACATTTGTTTAATAACAAGATTTTGTAAACTAACCTTCAACTCAGGTAGTAGCGAGACCATTTTTCCTTGATTAAAATAAACTTCACAATAACGTAATAACTGACACGATGAAGCTACTGTAATTAAAAAGTTGCATCAAAAATCTAGTATTTAAATGTATCAAACAAAAGCTGTCGTACTGAAAATTGAAATGTTTATCCTTTTTAAATGTGTGCTTAGTAGTTGTGCTTCTTGTGTTGTGCACAGACTGGGGGGAGACAACAAGACTTTCTACATTCCACTTTCTACTGTTGTAAAACTTGAATAAAGTCTTGGTAAACTCTGGAGAGGTAACTCGTATTTAGTCAAAAAAAAACTATTTTGCTTTGGGGCAGGAAAAGTGAAGATCTGAAGGACACTTTCTTTACTGGTTGGACTTTAGAGGTCATCAGAGTCGTTATCTTACAAGTTTATTGTTTGTCCAATCCATTTTAACCTTAAAAAAAATATTTATCACCAGCAGATGGCAGTAGTGGATCTATTTTCGCTAAATTAAAGACTATTGTATTGTTTATGCATTGCCTTGTAAATTATGTTTACGTGAACTCTTATTTCAAAATCAGAATTTACAAGTTCAAAATGAATATACTGTATTGTACACTGTATATTAATAATTAAAGTACAAAACGCAGTAGTTCACTAATTGGGCTAAATTATTAAAAATATTTGTATATCTTTTACGAATTTAATGTAGTAATGGTTAGATAATCATCTTCTTACTTTTCGACGAATTATTTGGCAACTTTGATGTGGAACTAAATACCAGTTATTATACTAGTTATTTTGATTCCAAATTTTTTCTGAATTTTTTGTAATTTTTATTAAGTTTAATTAACTAAATAGTAATTTACAAAATATTGCAATTTTTTTTAAATTATTGATGTTATAACATTAGCTAGTTAAACACATAAGTTACCGTGTACAGTATTCGATAGCCAATTGTTTGCTCACTGAGACCTGTTTTTGCACTACACACATTATTTTTTGGCACATGCATGAATGTTATTCAATAAACACAAACATAAGTACACATTCACATGGTAGTCAGTTGAAAACTACAAAAGTAAAAGTAAGGTAACAGTGGTGACCTTCTATTATCAACAAAAAACAGAAAAACTATTATTACATACAGTACCGTACTGTATAAGTTAACATTCTACAAATGATTTCTGTCTAAGAATTGTATTACCCGTAAGTTTAAATATTAAAAAAAACGTCAGTGGCTATTTTTTATTCACGATTTAAGAAAAACGGCATGGGAATGCTTTTTTTATGTGCAGTTCTTAGAAGTTTACTTAATTTTTATTTGATGCTGAAATAAACCAGATACACCCATGTTTCCCAAAGTGGGACAATTCGATTGTTGAAGCAAATACAGTATGATGAATACTGTATTTGGTTGAAGGGGAAATATGAAAAGGACTTTTTCAAAGTTTATGTTAATCTTAGGGCAACTTGTAAGAAAGTGGCACCTTAAAAAAAAACAGGCAAAAGTCTAGCTTATTTAAAATCAGTTAAGCATCAGTGCCCTAGAAACTCCAAATCCCAGTACTGTACTTACATTTTAGCTATTCATTACCGATACTGTATTTGTTTTGAAAATTTACTTACTGTATTCGATTTATAAATTTCTTTAAATTTTTGCCTAAAGCCTATCATTAATGTTTCTTTAGTGAACATTTTAATGTTAAAAAAAAAGCAACAAAAGTGACACATTAATAAACTACAAATGTATCAAATATATGTTTTACCGTATTTTATTACAGAACTTATTAAGGAAATAGTGAATATTTTAATATGGCCTTCTAAAAATGCAAAACTTAATTTACTACAGTAGTCAAGCTTTATCTTATCAGTCAGTTATTTAATTTTTAATTACAATATCAAGTTAAAATATAAAATTTATAATACACTAAAAATGCTATATACATACAGATTTACAAAATATATAACGATGATCCACACGAAGTAAAACTATACAATTTTGATAAAATTTTCTACAGGGAACGGTGTGCACCTCATCGTGTTTTGTTCAGGTGCTAAGTGTTGATGAATAGACGATTTATGTTTGTGATTATACGTGCAATAAAGACCTTCTTGACAAGGGCAGACTTCGTTGATGGAATAATCAAGGCCTCCGCTGGGAACAAAACATTTATGTCCTTGAGGTAGACGACTTTTGCATATTAATTCACCGTGCGATTTTGCGCAGCAGGATTTTGAATCACAATCAGCATCACTCTGACATTTGGCGCCTAGAATGTCATTGAAAATATTGTTTAGACCCAAAAGTTACGACAGAAATCAGCAATTGATATCCTTACCTGTCATTCCGTATTTAATAAATTTTCGGCACAATCCAAACACACACTCTGAATTTTTATTGCATTGTTTATCCTCCCGGCATTGCTCACCATCTTTACGAACTCGACGACAGAAACCGTAATGGTCATCACAAAAAAAACGGCGAGCACAATTGTCGTCATTCTTGCAGTAAAAACCCTGTTAAAACATAATTTAATTATTAATAATAGTTTTATAGATAATTTCGACTATCTAAGCGCAACACACTACAGTTATTTTTTTTCTTCACGTTACTTAAAATTTTAAAAACAATATTTTTTAATGTCAAATTAAGTTACAGCAAGTCATATCTAGTAACACAATATGATACGAGCGATTGTCTTAACTCTAAATGCATTAAAAAAATTAAATATAAGCAAAAACTAAATTTAAAAACTAATTAAAAAACTACTTAAAAAAACTACTGATTTTTGTTGTTAATAACGGATTAAAATCAAAATAAACAAACCTCGCCGTTTCTATGCTTTTTTTTCCATCCATGTTCCGGCTGATCTTTCAGTGTAAGATCGTTTTTTAATGCTTGTGTTTCGTTATACATGCTACTAACTGGAAGACCTGCTGATGCTAAAGGAATTCCAAGAATCCAATTCCAAGCCACCGATCCACAAACGACGTCCATGGATGCAGCGAGCAGTACAACAAAAAAAATTTTCGTTGAGTCCATTTCTGCTTAAGTTATTCCGTAGTCTTTTTCCACGACTGTACAATAAGTTATATTTTTAAAAAATGATAAAGTTCTCAACTTTGTCTTCCTATTTATAGTGGTATCTAGGACTGGGAGGGACCCATCGAGTTTAATAAGGTCTTAATACTTGTTATGCAGGTGGTAATAGCAAGGGTGTCCAACTTGTAACTTAAGTGTAACTTTTATCCTTTTCTATTGTGTTCTTGACAATTATGGGATTATAACTTCTTATTTTTAACTTGCTAGCAACAGCTTATCATTTTTTTGTAAATACAATGCCAAGTTAACTTATTAATAGATAATCTTTATTCACCTTTTGTCACCTTATTGACATTTGCAATCTCTGTTTTGACTGCAACTCACTTATTGTCACAACAGAATTAACACAAAATATTGCAGAGACTTTTCTCTAATACAATAAATTGTTATTTTCTAGCATTGTTTTTAGTGTTTTTCTGAAACATGCAATGCATTTATTTCCATAGAAGAGCTTTCAGGTACTGTAGATTTGTATTGTTAAAATCAAATCTACTGGGAAACCATCAACCATTCTTAATCTGATTATCGAAAATTCATGTTAATTAAAGTACAGTAGTAAATTACTACTGAATCCTGCTGGGTGTTAGCCAGGTGCTATTAGGGAGAAACTTCAAAATTCTAGCACACTAATTTTTTTTTTAGTTTACAATCAAATCTCTGAAGTATTTGACAGGTGAGATCTTCTCAATATAGCCAGTGAGCTAAAAAATAGTTCAAATTCAACGTTGAATCAATACAAACGTCAATTAAATTGATGAAATTAAATAATTTTCTAATTTATACAGAAACTTATTAATAAGCTAAGTTATTAGTTTACAAGCATATTACAGTAATTTAACAATAAAGTATTTTTAAAGCACATAAGTAGTTATATTGAACAAATGTTTATTATATATGGTTAATCTCTGATATATTGTATCAATTTAATATGTAATGTTATTAACTGCAGATAATCAACGAGTGTTTATAAGGGTCTATTGTTGTAACTGGTGCAATTGCAAAAACGATGGAATTTTTCAAATGATGTGAAGAGATTTTAAACGACAGTTGTAAAAAGTTAATGATGGGTAAAAGCTGTTCTCTGTCATTCATAACCTAAAGATGTGTAAATGAAGGAATTAAAAGCAACAAGTGAGCATTTTAATGTTTTGTAGCTTAAGCTAAGTTTTAACTTCTGCTATTGTACAAACTTTAAAATCCTCTCAACTTTTAAAACACTACAATTTGCAATTTTTAGAAAATCTTGAGAATCAGTCAGTCAGGTTATTGACAGTTGCAAGTAACAAGTTGAAGTTATTACAGAGATGAACTGTTGTTAACTGTGCAGAGTGACAAGATTCTAGAAAAAATACTAACGATTTAAAACTGTACTGAAAACTAAATGCTTTATAGGAGAAATGTTATTTTCAATCTAGAAATATCGATGTAAATTAATTATATATATTAAATAGTTTACGTCATGCAAAAATCAATTAATGGAACAATTAGTAAACTTTATTATAAAGTCGTCAATGTTAAAAATCTATTCGTTTTAATGAAAAGTATTTTTTTTTAAATGAAATCATCGTTAATCTAATGCAATTTGTTAGATCTGGCAACATCGTTTCTGATTTATCTGTACTTTACGTTATCATTTAATTTTAAGTAATAAATTACTAATTATTCTCTTACTTTTACAATAATGTACTGTATCTAACTTGTCACACTCCCTATGTCACTGTTTTTTCTTTATTTAACTTCAGATTCACCCTCACTGTATGAGGTCCTATTACCGTTTTTTCTCCCCTAACTTTTAGGCTTCCGGGCTTAAGAACTTTCTTTATTTTTTACAAATTAGTTTATTTTTGCAATGCTACATACAGTATACCTTAATCCCCAGATACAGTACAGTAAGTTTAACCAAATATAGTACAGTACTGTACTAAATATTTTAAATCTAATTTTCCACTAAGCTTGGCATGGCTATTTAATTGTTAAATATTAAGGACAATCACTTTTTAATGTTGAATAAGAACCCTCATAAGTGACGAGGACTCTCTCATCATTAAATCCCCTAGTTTTTCATTTAAGTAGTCAAATTTATTAAATGATTTTAAATGTTTTATGAATGCGTTTTACCAATGTATACACTATTAGGACAATCGGTTTCATCAATTAGAGTCTAGTATAAAATTGGGTTATTAGAGCCGCAAATACATGTCTAATAAAAATACACTTAAACATTCGTAAGTTACTAAAGGATAGATCAAATACTTATTCAATCGTTTATCAAAAGTAATTGGATGTAATTTAATTACTATACTGTATATGCTGTAAGTAATAGGTTTTGCATTTAACTATGCACATAACTCTACATTTCCTTGATGCATAAAATACGGGTCTACACTAATCTAAATAATGTACTGTAACTATAAAGTATGTTCGGTTACTGATAATGTAATTTTATGTTTTGCAGCTTTGCCATTTGTTACGATTGAGACAATGAGAAAATGACCTTCAAGGATTACTTGAAACAGGCCAAAGAAACTGTACAATAATAGCTTGATTTCTAATGTACTGTATAGTATATCCTCGTTTATGGTGGAAAATTATTTGACCTAAATAAATACACTTGAGGCTTCTAACGTACATTGTCTTCTCTTCCATAAAAACAATTGTTGAAGATTTTACATTTTGGTTTTCAAACTCTACAGGGCCCTTCTTCAGAATAAAACTCACTGAAAAAAAAGCATGTCATATTTTTTAAGCTGACTATGGTAAAATTTTAACACCTGAAATAAATGCAGGATTAAAGATGGAGAAAAGTGCATGCACTATTTACTGTATTAAACATGTAGTCAGAATAAGTTACTGGACTAAAATCCACTAAGCTTATGTTAAAAAAATCTAATGATAAAGTAATACAATAGTGCTATTTTAAGATATAAATGTCGTATGACAGCACATTGCTGAATAGCAAATAGTAAAAATGCGTTCAAAATATAGTAAAAATGTTCAGAGTTATTAATATTTTCTAAGTTACGTTATTATTTACAGTAACTTAGATAATGAGAGAGTTACGCTATTCCATATGTAACATCATCATCATAAATAACAAACAAATTTTGATTAAACTTTATAATTTAAATACAGTATGTATATTTGTCATTTTTTAAATGAATTTGAATGCCATTGAATGCTGTTCCCTGCAACGACAGAAATTGGAATTTCTATAACTAGTCATTAGATGTTGTAACATTTGCGGTAGCGCGACCTTCTGATCACTCTGTAGTAATACAAGTGGACTGTGCACAGAAAATTTCAATAACGGTATGGTAGTTTTCTTTAAAAAATCGGATGAAAGCTTAACGTTGACTCTACTACTGTATGTAGAACGTACCAAAATCACTTTTAGAGCATCAAATAGTTATTTTTTTTCATGTGTATTTCGGAAACCCTTAAGCAAAATACAACTTTGACAGTGAAAATTACAGTACCGTAGCTTCGACCTTTGCAACACTTGAAAAATTTGCTATTATCGAATTTCTGTGTTTGGTCATTTAGAAACTTTTAAAAGTCATTTGTGACAGTCACTGGTACTGTACCTGGTAATACATGTACTGCCAATTTTATGTGTAGACAAGACGTCAGCTTCTTAAACAAAATTAATCGTCTTTATCGATTACATTATTTTTTTTTTGCGCTTTTGAAAGTTACTGTATGTTGCCGAGGATTTTAACCATTGATTTTGGGACTACAAGAAGCAATTTGCAATGTAGAGGGATACATTAAATTATTATCGGAAATTGTTATTTAGGTGTAAAAATTAAAATGTTCGATATACAATATCATCAATGCATAAGGTAAGGCTACTGATTAATTAATTATTTTAAACTTGATAAGAAATATCGATTGAATAGTACGTGTCCTTGTAGTAACTGTGTTTAACGTTGACTGTTGACGTTACTGTAGTGTAGCACCGTATGTTTAGTTAATGTTTTCAAAATAATTTTTTTTGACCTTGGTGAATCGCATTACTAAATATAGTGAAAGTAGTGGTTAACTACATAACTGCTAACAACAAAACTTACTTCAACTGATACCGGTAAGTCTACCGATATCAGTTGAACCAGTGATACCGGTAAGTCAGTCGCCAATCTGGCCATGTGATAGCTAGCGTAGTTTCAAAAGATTTTAAACTTGAAATAGATGGTATTAATTTAGTTGAAAATTGATAGTTATATAAACTTTATGTAAAAATAAAAATTTTGGTTATACAGTATATTCTTATGATTTTCTATTAAAAAACTTTTTTTTATAAAAACTAAACAGTTCAAAAGTCAGATTTGCGTTAGCATTAGTAGGTCCTATGCTAAAATACTTATTTAGTTTATTGTCCAACATTTCTCTCATATGCTGTTCATTATCGGTATGGGACATGTCTATTTGTGTATGCCTTAACCCAGTCCACTCAATTAAATCTCCAGTAATATAACAGTCGTTCATCCAATAGCATTTAACGTTATTAGATGCCATATCCAGCAGATAAGCCATCAATGGTGTAATAACATACATCCAACCATTACAGTAATCACTATAAACCGGCGCCGGATGTTCGTCTTCCGTTACAGCATATCGTCCACCACGTATAACTTTAGCATTTTTCCAAATCACGAAACAACCGATAAATATGCTTCTACTTGAACAGCAGTTATCTAAAGAATGGACTAAACTGTAGATATCAATGGCCGTGTCATCGTCCAATCTTACAACATATTTGGCCTGTAGACACTGCTGCCACGTCCACCTTAAAGCCATTAAATCGCGCAGCGTAACATTTTTATATGAGTCAACAAAATTTCCCTGAATTATATCACCATATTTCTCGTTTTCATCAGCAATTTGTTTTTGCTCTTCAGCGTTTGTTAAAAATCCAAAGGGAAACACAATTTTGAACACGCGTCCTTCAATGTCTGGTTTTCCAATAGTTGAGCGTAAAACGTCGCGTAGTTTAACGTGAGACGGATGCGAACCGATAATTATAAGCATGTAAACATCACCAGAACCGCAAATATTGTTGTTTATGAGAAACTGAAATTGATCAAAGTCAGCTAAACGCTTAATGTTTTGCGAACAATTTGTTTTAAGCACAAATGGTATTGTTTCACTTGTGCCAATATAGCGATAACTATTGTCGTGAACCGTTGACGCCCTGTAGAAACTTAGAAAAACCGCAAAGCCGCAAAAAAGTAACAGTAATATAAGTAGTTTGAATTTTTCGAGCTTTATCCAACTACTTTTCTGCATGACTTTGATGAAAAGTGAAGTTGTTGACGACAGAACTATAATATAAATATATGAAAACAAAGACTTACTTTTTATTAGCACAATGGAAGTGTCTGGTTCTGATGATTATGATAATGTTATGATATTATTTTACGACAGTTAACCACCTGCTACTGTCAAATTACATTGTAATTTGTAGCTGTGTAAATAAGCCAACAATTACTCAGCTTTTCACTATTTTAAAGGAATCAACGAACTTTTTTATATCGATGATTTAAACGCTTTGATAAGCATCATATTTCAACACGTTCAGTTTGACTTTAAGAAAATAACCTTGAAAAGTTACTTTGAAAGTTAATGAAAGTGAAATGGAGGGTTAATCCACGCACTAAATATCTTAAAACAAGTCATCGACGTGTAAAGTTACACTGCGTTAATAATAATTCATTTTTTTCCCTTCCCAAATAAGTAAGATAAACATTTAAGCAATACAGATGTTGACGTGAATTTATAGAAAAAAAATTATTTTTTTATTATTTTGCTTAACTTCATCAAAGTGAGATATGCGTCACAAAATGGGAAGTATTTTTCTCCTTCAGCGTAATGAAGTAAATGTTAATCGAGTGGTTCCCAACCTTTCTAAAGGGCGGAGCACCATTGCGAATGAAAAAGATTTGACAGTACAACCTTAATATGAATTTGGGCTAATTCATTATTAATATGGAAAAGGAATAATTTCAAAGCAACATTTACTTTTTATGCCATTTTTAAAATAGAAGATAGTCGAATTATTTTTTTCTTTATTTGGTAATTAAAAAATCGTTTAAAAATATTCTTTTTGAATAGATACCGGTATCCAAAATTCCCCCAGACTCATTTTAAAGTTCTAGTTAAAGAAACTAGATTCTATTTACTTTAACTATAATTATCGAAAAGCATCTGCGGAGCACGGTTGAGAATCATTTTTTTAGTTATTTAAATTATTGTTAAATACAGTAAATTAATGATTCGAAACGTTTTTGACTCAATATTTTTTTGGTCGACGTAACTTGGTGCTAAAGTAGGATTTAATACACTGCTATACATAACTAAACAAAAATTATGTTTTTGCAGTGTGGAATATTGTATGTTACTACTGTATAATATTATAACATCAGTAAAACTGTGCTGATGAATATTTTGCACTCATAATCGTTTACTACAGGTACTTTAACTAAACTAGTAAATACTGTATGTAAACAAACGTTTGAAAATCAAAGCAATAGATTTGATTAAGTAAAAACTAAAAATGTTATTGCACTTTTGCATACCGGTACTTTACAGTAATGACAAGAAATTGTATGAAGTTTAATGAAGTTAGTATGTAAAATGCTCTAATTAGCAATGATTGTAGTAAGCAAAATCGGTCTTCTCTGGAAAAGGAGCAAAATTATTTTGTTAAATCAGAAGCTTATAATGCATCAAATTTGGGCTACCAAAGCTTACAAGACTTTTTGCAAAAACAAAATCAACGTAATTTTCGTATACCTTGGGATCCCGGTGTTTAGCATCGGCTGCACCCTCCAGAAGGCCGGCCTTGGTAGTAAGTTACCTGTAAATAACTGCTGTGGTGCAGTTTAAATTTGTTTCTGTTTTTGTAATCCTGGCAATCGTGGTAATGTCAGCGGTGTTGCTGGAAATATTAACGTTTAATTGTTGCAAGGCAGGCTGAAAACGAGAACTAAACACCTGTCGATGATCATTGTTTTATTTTACCTAGAATGATTCATAAATATAATATTAATGAACTCGCGATATGTTCATAGTAATAATTTACTTTTACTTTATTATTGTTACGGTGTCAAATAGGGTGCATGACGTTAATACTTTTGAAAGTGTACACGTATGAATTTGACAAACTTAATGACTGTATTTATAAATAATAACCGAAACGATATTGCGTTATTTGATAACAAACAATTATAATTTGTACCATGTGGAGTGCACATATGTTGGCTTATACTTCTTATTGTTTATTTTATTATGAATGTTGATCTATTTACAGTACGATATACTGTACTCAAATTTTACTCATTAAATCATTGAACTAACAAATCAACAAAATGGCATACTGTATTTAAAATGTTATAGTATTGCTTAATTACAGTAAAATTATTGGTTTGAAATTAAAAATTAAGATAACATAGTGGTTCTTCAGCTCAAATCATGCTGTATTTACAGTAGGAGCTACCGATAAAAAATATGTGAAAGGAATTTTTTTCTCCGAAATGTGATGTTTGACAATTGGCTAATACAGTGGAATCCGTTTAACGACCGAAAACGTTTTTCGTGTTAAAAGAATTTTGTCTTAAGCGGAACGTATTCTATTCTTTAGTTCGGGACCGCAATGTTGATTTATGTTAAGCAAGTTTGCGTTAAATGTATTCCAATGTATTCAATTTTTTTTTAATTATTCACACCAGAGTATGGCACATAGTACAAGTAAAACCAATTCAATTTAGTTAATTAGTTGTTGATTAGTTTTGAAATTAATTTCTAAAAATATCTTACAATGACACACAAAATAAATAGAAATATACTGTAGATGCTTGTACAACTCAGAAAATAAGAACAAATTAAAAAGATTTTAAATATCAAAATGAAGTAATTAAATCTTTTTATTAATTTTCTAAAATTTTGAACAATGAATGTACTGTATACACTGATAAATTGAATTTAACAAATAAAACTGGATTAAATTAATAATTTATATAACTTACAAGAAATTGATAGTGCTGCTATGGAATTGCTGGTTGTAGATAACTTAATTGTTATTGTTTTTTTTGCATTACTTGATAAAAAGAAGCATTAAATATTTGTGCTGGGCTCCATCAACGATTATTTTCTTTAATAATTCCGTTGCTAAGTACCTATTAATGTTTAAATCTAAAAAATAAAATTGGTCTAATGGTTTTAATAATTCTTAAAAATTGGACTAATTAAAAAATTTGATAAAAAAACTTTTAAACATGAATTTTATTAGATGCCACTTTGTTAGGTGCTATTTTTAATCTATTGCAATGTAAAAATATTTGTTTAGCTAACAATGAAAATCTAAAGATATTTTATAAACTTACTGAATGGAAATAATCTATTAAAAGTTTTGTTGAATCTAATTATGTTACGGTAATGTTGTTATTGACACATTGTAACAACTGTTGCAAAATGTAATAAAAAAAAATAAAGTTGTTAAGTTTTTATTATTAAAATTAAAACGTATTTTTGTACAAAATATAAATATATTGACACATTATTACAGATTCTATGACCAAATTATACATATGTATTTCTTTTGTTTAATGGCAATACATTGGGTTTTCTAATGTTTCAAATTAGCGATTTAAATTTCAATTTGTTAGATTTTTTGTTTGGCACTTAAAACATTTGGTCAAATTGGCGATTTTGCTTATTTACAGTACATGCATGAGCATTTTTGTGTTATTTTGAATTATTTTGTGCTTATAGTCGATCTTGTGTTTGGTGATGATGAAAATAAGATGGCTGAGGTGCCAAATAGGATTGATAAAGTGCGGCTGCTGAGGTAGCTAACACTGCAACGTGTGAATGGGCCGTTGATGGCGTTGCACTGACGGAGTAAAACGATGGTGTTGACGCTGCGTTTGCCGCCGCTGATGATGACCATAACCCTTGCCGTTGAGCCATTTTCATGCGGGCAGTCATTTGTTTTTTCCATTTAGTTCTGTGCAATACAATGACATTTACTATAACATACTGCTTTTATTTGTTGGAATTGCTGATAGTGAAGAATATACCTTCGGTTTTGAAACCAAGTTTTAATTTGTACTTCTGTTAAGTTGAGGGTTTGAGACAATTCCATTCGCTTGCTCACACTTAGGTACTTGTCTAACTAAAATAAAAATTTAACATTTATGTACAGGAGATTAAAAATACAGTATTACGATGGTTATGGCATTACACGTACAAACATTGATAGTTTTGGGTCTTTATGAATTAGAATAATGTTTTAAGACTGGAAACTTAGTTTTGAACTATGGTTATTTTAATTACTCAACTTAATATTTATGGGATAGTTAGACTGAGTCATTAATAATCTTGAAGCAGCTTAATTTAATGTAGAACTCGACAAAAGCCACTTAGTCTATGAATTCTATGTCACGTTGACACTGACCATAAAATAGGACTGGGCGATATTGTAAAATGCTAAATTTATCTCGATATTAGCTCAATACACCGGTACTAAATTTAAATAAGGCACTTTTTGCACTTCAACATTTCAATGTACAATATTTCGATATTTTTCGCCAATAAAGAAATTTTTAATTACGAGTGGCTTTGTCATTTTAATACCGGCACATCCCCTCATGCCAAATACATAAAAAAAATTGCAACTTCACTTTCCACCAATAAAAAAACAAAACTAAATTAAATTGGTCCAGTAGGTATTTGTATTTTTAAAGTTTCGAGACTAAGTTACTTTGGTTTCATAAACAATTTGTGTTGTCATTTAGCGGGTAATACAATAGAGTTGAGCAGTTTTATTATTAAGCTAACAATCTGTCAGTAAATTCCAAGATTTAAATATCGAGATATGGAAATATTGAATCGATATATTAAAATTCAATATTCAGTTTGATATTTTACTATATCAATCACATTCAATACTGTATATTGATGTTGGTATATTAAAATATCGCTCATCTCTACTACAAAGGCCATGCATTTTCAACACACATTTAAATTAAATTGCGCTCTACCGATTTTATGACCAGATTTAACGTGGCATCAATTATAAGCTCATTAAGTGTGTAAATGTAAATGGTCTCTTTTTAGTGATTAAAATTTTCATCAATGTCGTACATAGTTAAATAACACAAATGTAATTACAGTACTAATATAATTAAGCACTGTTACTGTATAATTACTTTAAATTCCGCTTCCAGTCGTTCCAGTTGTTTTGAGCTGTAGGCTTGTCTCGGTTTTCTATCTATTCCTGGCTTTCTGCTTTTCCGTCCATTTTGTTTGGTCGATGACTGTAATTCTGTATTTTGGGTATAGAAAGCAGTAAATAAATAGAAAGGAGCAATTGATTATTAGTTGTTAGGTGTGAAAACCGTCTGTACATAAGATGTAACATGAAAGGGGGAAGTATTTGCCAATCGTTTTAACATGTATTTGAGTATAGGTTTTTAAAATGTAAACAAATTAACATAGCAAAGATAATGAAGATCTCCCTGAAAACACCTCCATACAATTTGCTATAGTGTACAAAGGTACAATACCAATAATACAGTGTTTAGATATTGTCTGTATATGGTATATTGGTGTGCAACAGGACCATTAACAGTTAGGTGACAATGCTTTTTTAACAGGGATGTTAAATCGGTGATTGGTAGGTGCGAAAATCCGAGAGTGTAAATGAGGTGTCTCATATATAAACAGGTGACATACATATACATAGACTTATGTTTTAAATGTCAAAAAGCAGCCGACATTATGTTATCCAACATTAGCCACAAATAGCGGCTATCTTTAAAAAGAAAAAAAAAATGTCTGTTTTTTTTTTTTTTTAAATTTTCTTTAGTGAATATTATATTGCACTGTAAAATAAAGTTAAATATGTTTTTACACGTGTATGTGTATGATTGATTTAACGTTTGATTGTTAAATTCCACCTGTCTAATTTAGAAATGTTATAATAATGATTACAATATTGCAAATTGCGTTTTACAATGGGTAAAAGTATAGTAATGACTTTAAAAGAGTTATTAATTTGTTTGTTCCTAATTTGGTAGTTATGCAACTGCAAACTTTGTGTTTCAGTTGCGTCATTTGAATTTCTAATAAATTTTTAAAAATGAACAGCCATGGCCATAAAATAAGTCTGGAGAGTAAGAACAACGTAGATAACACACAATTATGTCATTTTTAAGTATTAAGTGCTATAAAAACAGTGATAAACAGTTTAATAATATTTATGTTAACACAATAACTAGCAAACATTAAAAAAATTATTATTAAATATGATTGTAAACATAAAGCCAGCATTTTTGTGTGCTGATAAATTAGGTTAAGTTTAAATACATTTTGTTATATAAACAAGCAGAGTTCACATTTAGAAAGAAGTGCTATTTTTTGATCTATACTGTACATGTCTTAGATTGCTAAAATGTATTTTAAATTAGTTATTGCAGTTTTATAGGAAACTCTTGCAATTTCGTTTTACGTCAATAAAGAAACGAGACAAAATGCCATTGCCATCAGTAGAAGTTAGTCTTGTTTCTTTAATGGTAGATTGTGGAGCTGCACAGATTTCTTATAAAACTAAATATTTATCACTTTAAACTTTAAAAAGTCTATTTCCATGCTTATCAAATAAAATCCCAACAGAATAATATATTGTACAAACAAAACAATTTCCACTGGTATTGATTGTCTTGTTATATGGTTAATATCAATAATAATCTTTATTTTTAAAACATGCATAAGTTTTGCAACTGTAAATCAATAATTGTAATTGATTGGTCCTATTGACTTTATGTAATAAATTATTATTATAAATAGCACATCCGTTAGTGAGCTATATCAACAGTTAGTGAGCTATTGTCAACAAAATTTCGCTCAACACATTACTTTGTCATTTACATTTAGCTAATTAAACAAGCTCTTAACCTGTTGTCTATCATTTATATCTTTATAATTACGTAATTTATTGCAACTTTACATCATTTGTTTGCACCATTACATCATTATACCGTTTATATAATAAGTTAGCAGTTATTTAAAAATTGCAATTCCCATTAATAATTTATTTTAAAGAAGAAAACTTAGCAGCATAATATTTGCAGAATAAAATTGGCTAACTAATGCCATTTTAGTTTCATTAATTTTAGTAGCTGAACATTCCAAAACTGTACTTGAACAAAACAGTTCAAAGAGTTATTAATCAAAGCTTAATTAGATTATTTTAATAAGATTATTTTTACTACAGGAACTAAAACATTTGAGTGAAAAATAGCTATTATATTTTGTCAACTTACGTTGAATTCCCAGTAATTGCGTTTTGTGATTAACCCAATTGTACGTGACAGCCGGAATGGCATTTGCTGGATGAGGATGATGGATAGTTAGTTGACGATGAATGGACAATTGATGTTCGTCATTGTCAGAAGGTGAATGTTGAGAAGGTCTATAGAAATGGTGATGTGGTGGATCAAAACTAATAATATGGTCTAAATATCTTCGTCCACTTTCCGCGTTTTCCAGAGGCTGTCCAGGTATGACCGCGTTACATTTCACGCGATTGTCCACTGGGTAACTTTTAGCCACTGTCATGTCCGACGGCTTTGACGTTTCCAATATACTGTCAATAGAAAAAGTCCTTTTACTGCTTCGTACTTCCATCGATTACAACGGTTAAGTTCCAAATTAATTTTAATTGATTGACACGAACCGGATCACACATTTAACAGTTGTGTTTAAACCGCGTTAAAATCGCTCGGTTGAAATGCACGGTTTATGACGTCGCATGCATCTTCAGCCAATGGCAAAGTTAGTTTACGTTTCAATGAGTTTTCATTGTGTGCAGTAAAAACAACGTTGGTGGCAATCAAGGCGGCTTCATTTGATAGCTGAAAAAGAAGAAGAAAAAAAAAAAGAAGTGTTTTGTTTGTTATTTAAACAGAGCTCAAAGTAAAAGGTACAAATGTCGACACTTTGACACTAGGTGGCGAAAATTGTTGTTGGCAAAAAATTGATCAGCAATGCGAAAACTGTGAATGACAAAGCGGCCATATTTTAGCATTTTTGTTTGACTTAAGAAATGAATTTAAAAAAAAAAACTTCCGCTGCTGATTTATTAAAGTCACAAAGCGTTAGATAAACATTAACATTGTCAAAAGTGTTAACTTTTTTATTAATTTTTTTTAGGTAATTTCGATATTTAATGTTAATGTTATTTGCATATGTATAAGCCTTAGTTATTTTAAGCATTGCCGCTGCAGCCGCCTTAATTTGTCTGCCACATTAGCAGGAGAGTGTGAATGCGGTTAAGAAGAAAATAATGAGGAGGAGTGGGGGTGGGGGATTGTAAGTTAAGCTTATAAAAATAGTTGGCTTCATTTCGTAACTTAATGTTAAGTGCTTATTTAGCTTTTAATTCTGCTATTTTCTTCTTCTGTGAACTGACTGACTTATGTCAATGCAGATTTGGCGCACGCGCAGTTAAAAATTTTAATTAATTAGTTGTTAATGTTTTTTGACTTTTACAATTAGCAAACAGTCAATTTTATTCACTTGCATTGGCTAATGGCAAACTTGGCATTATGTCATTAGCTTCGACGTGTTACAGACGACAAAATGCAAACATTGAAGTCAATTATACACTTACTGTACATTGATGACCATTAACTTTTTTAAAAATGAAACAAAAAACATTTTTTTTTTAAATACGAAGCTATACAGTAATTACCCATAATTGATTTTAAAAGGTGTTTAATTTTTTTTTAACAATTTTCAGAAGTTGACTTTGCAGTTTTAATTATTAGCAACTCGCTAATTGAAGTTAATTTTTTATACAGTATGCTGATGTTTTTGTTAACATTAGATTTCTATTTTTAAAGCAATTTATTAAATTTGTACACTGCTAGAATCAATTGTATTTTTACATTCCAATGAATTTATTAAAATAATCTTTGAAATGCACGTTATAATGTATGACTACTGTACAAATCGTTGTTATAATTGGTAATCACTAAAAAAAATTACTCGAAAAGTAAAAGATTTTGACTTGTGTAACTAAGTTACAATAAGTTAATTACTATACAATTTGCATAAATACTTATCCAGACAACATATTCACGTAACTCAAATGTACATTAGTCAATTAGGCTCCAAATGAAATACAGTGGATTCTCGTTAACACGAAGCAACATTGCGGTCCCGAACTAAAGTATAGGCTTTCCCATACATTTTTTGTTCGTTAACACGAAGTAAAACCCCGTTTGCACAAACAAATTTTGCTTCTCCAAATGAAAAATTTCATATATCGTCGGCGAAAATGTATAAAAAATCAAAATTTTAAAAAGTTTTAATGTTTTTATAAAAACAAATACAAATTCAATACATTTTTTGTATGTTTTTATAAAAACAAATACAAATTCAATACATTTTTTGTTTGTTTTTATAAAAAAAATTCAAATTGCGTTGTTTTTTCTGAAATGCATACATGCATATGAATGCACAAAATGCATAATATTTTGAAATTTAAATTTGGTATCACTTATGATGTAAATAATGATTCAAATATGATGTAAATAGTGAGTTTAAATGTGATTTACTCTAAAAAAATGTCATTTTGGCCATTATATATTAGATTTTGCATGTGCTCGTTAACACAAAACCCCGTTAACACGAAGAAAAATCTCGGTCCCGTCGACTTCGTGTTAACGAGAATTCACAGTAATTTAATTGGCTAAATGTTCCACATAGAAAATTTAATACAAGTTAAAAGTTCATTGAAAGCAGAATTAAATAGTGACAACTGTCTGTCATATGTTTTCTACAGCTTAGAAACTTTCAAATAAATTTTAAGTACCATACTAAAAATCTTTACTAACGGATGAATTTAGACAAAACTTATTTCAAGGACCTAATTGACAAATAGCTTGTGTTATTTGTCTTTTGTAACTTATAAATAAAACTTCTCTATTTTATAAAAGCTAATATACAGTAACATTTTTACTTTAATATAACTTATTTTATAAGCAGAAATAATGGGTATAATTTTCCTTGTAACTTATGCAATTGCTAACTATGTGATTGATAATCAAAAGTCACCAAATTTCACAATTTCTTCACTTTTGTTATTGTCCTTTAAAATGTAAATGTTTACTGTTGTTTATTTATATTGAACAACATTTATGCATGTTTTATTATTAATATTATTCAATATAATTAATCCAAAAAACAAGGTCCAGTAAGTTCACGCTTGGCTATTAAATTTGTTTAACAAACTCATGCTGAGTTTTTTTTATTATACTGTATACTGTAATTAACAAAAAAAAAATACTAAAATATTTGTAATATTTTTTAAAAATTGTTTAGTTAATTGGACTAGGCCACGAATACCTTAGTTATTCAATATCAATGTCATCAGAGTCCAACAAACTCGTATTGTCTTTTTATGCTAACCAATTTGTTTTATTTTTGCAAAAAAAAATTATTTCAAACGTTTTTCAAACTATTATTTAGCTAATTAGATTTCGATAAAAAATTACAAAAATTCAAACAAAATTTGAATTAAAAAAAAGTTATTGAATGGCAAAGTTGTGAAAAAGTTCAACAGTTTGTTGCTGTACCGAGAAGAGTTTAATAAGTGTGCATTTGTACGTCTTATTATAATGATTATAACCGGTACCAATAACTATTGGTTAGTGGTAATTGTTATATTAATTGCATGCTAAGTAATCAACGATATGGAAATTGCTTTAACATTAAATTCAAGCGCTAATTTTACGCTTATCAGTACCAAAGACACCTGTTTATTCATCATCTGCTTTGATTGATTTAGTTTTCTTGCATAATTAATATTTTTGCTTAACACACTTCACTAAATTATATTAAAAATTGCGTTGAAATGATAATTCATACGTGTAAGCTTTTACAATTACGTCTGATAATATTTGATACAGTATACGCGGTATAATGACTGATAATTATTGATCACGTTCGCATGAATATTCTAATAACTTAAAACAGTTGTTGCATTACAAATTTCAAAAATATTTTATTCGTGGGTGATTGTATTAGTACACTTAACTTATTATTTAATCATAACACATTACACCCATAGTACAATTTTACGTTAAGTGAAATAAATTTAAATAAGCTTTACAAAACGATTTAAATTTAGTTACTAATTTACTAAAAATTTAGTAAAAACATATTTTTTATAAATTAATTTTACAACAGCGTAAATTAGTAATTTAATAAAAACACGATTTTTTTTGTATCTTTTTTTTTCAATGCCCATCTGTAACATGTAAGATTACAATATACATGATGTTAAATTTTAAATACTGCATAAGATATAAATCATGGTTTTGTTTTGATTTTTAAAAGAAATTCGTTGCTCATTTACTCTCTGTCAATTAGTATTTTTTTCTTCAAATCAATTTAGTTGCCAATATGACGAGACACAGTAAATGAAGCTATTATATCATTTAATGTAATTGATTGTGCTCCTTAGGTTTTTATATAGCTTAATTTCCGTGATTTTTTTTGTTTTTTAGAAGTTGAAGTACTGTTTCTCTAGCTGAGTGTATGCGAAACTCGATCCAAAACATTCGACGTTTTCTTAAAATATCAAAATTAGCATAAATGAGTTGTTATTTATTTGATATTTTTAAAATGCAAATTCAGTGTTTACTTTGCAGATTTGAGATGCATCAACGCTTCTTCCAAACGTCCGGCTTTGGTTTCCAGTAGACCTTTCTCCAGATGAGCAAAAAGTGCTAAATAGCAGTCAGAATAGATGTCGTTTTCTCTGTCATATAATAGCAAAATGTTAGCAGTTTTGTCGTAAAATATTCACGGTTCAAATACTTGTCTAAAACTTCCTGAAAACATTGACTGGCTTCCGAATCAGCGCCAAGATTTTTAAAGCACATTCCCTTTAGAAACATTGCCAAACAGTAGTTGTCTGGGTAAAACTGCCATTCTTTTCACACAAACAAAATTGAATAACTTAATACTTTTTTTGTATTATTTAAAGTACCTTTTCGCGACTCTAATTTGTTCATTTGATGATCAATTTCGCATATCATTTTTCTAAGCATGTCAGGGCGCCATGATAACAAACCAAAAAAATTAACCAGATATAAAAACTCCTGTTTAATCAAAAATAAAAAAAAAGTTAGACAAGTTAAAAAATTGTGACATGTATACTGATTTACATAATGAGGAAGCAGTAAGTAGTTGTCCTGAGCAAAAAACTGTCTGGCCTTTCTGACTGTGAACTTTTCAAACGGCACGTGTTTGCCACAATATTCGGCCATCAGTTCTGGGGTCATTCTAAACATAATACCAAATTAAATAATTTATTCAGTGTTTAAAAAAATTGCTTTGTAATGTTTACTCCATAAGCTGAATCGCTTGTTGACGTTCTTCTTCAGTAATGTCTTCCAGTGATAATAATAATGAAGCTTCAATATATGAAAAACAGCTTTTTGAAACGTTTGTTTCTTCTCTCAAACGTCTAATTACGGTAGCAGCTTTACGTCGTTCTCCTTTCAGTCTAAATGTTAATAATAATAATTAAATTCTTGTTTTTTTTTTTAAATTAGTACCGGTATGAATAAATTTCAATGCCAATTATTTCTTACACGTAGCAAGTGGCAATTTCCCAGAGTGATAAAAATTGTATTGTTATTCGGCTAGCATTTTTTTCTATTGATTTGTTTAGAATGGCTAATGCTTCGTCGCATTGACCGTTTAAATTGGCCATTCGACCTTCTACATATAGAGTAATAGGACTCTAAAAGCATTTAAGACTATTAATTGCTGTAAATTGATAACATGATCCATGGTTACAATATTTTTTTGATCAAAACTTACGTTTGGAAATTTGTTTTTTATTTTTTCAAAAAGTGTTTCAACAGTCATGACGTCAGCAGCAGAGCATCCACTTCCTATAATGTTATTAAATTATGTTATTGCTACTTAGTTTCTTTTGATTTTATTTAAAATTTTTTGATAGTAATTACCCAACATGTGCCTTGTAAATAAGTGACAAAATGTGACTGTTGCGAAACATAACATTCCGCCAATATTAATTGTTTTTGAAAGGAGAACACCTTCAAGTAAAACATTCATTCCGACTTTCTACAATTAAAAAAATCAAATTTTATTTAAAAAAAACAAGTTTTTTAAAGCAAAAATCGATTGCATACTTCATCACCCCTGAAACCAATGAAGTGCAGAACGTTTAAAATCCGTTTTGGCATACTTGACAAAAGCTATTATTATTAGAAGTTATAAAAAGAACCAATTAACAACAAATGAGAAAATATGGTTTTTACCAGATTCGATATTCCAACACCAAATTTTGTTCCTTGTGTGAACACGTCTTGTAATTCTTTATTGGAAAAGGTATGGTGCTTCAGCAATTTCTTACATGTCCTGCATTGACATAAATAACATATTATTGTAATAATAGACACCTGGAAAGAGGCAAAAGATTGAAATTGCTCAACTTAAATTTGTAAGTTTTTTTTAAACTTTTTTTTATAGAATCAATTTTAATTTTTGTTAAAAGAAATTATTTTGGACAAGTGTTTGTTACTCAAATTGTGATGTCTTATTTGTATAAAACACTTAAAGACCATAAAATTTAAATTAATAATCGTTTTTAAAATTGAAGCTGATAAGTAGGGACAAACTGATCCTACTGCTTGGTTCTTTTTAATAGAAGTAACTTAAGCTCTATGTATGCAGGCCTTGGATATTAAATTGTGAGACCCATAACTTATAAACGACCCAAAACTTAAAAAATAAGAAAAAGAAGACGATTATACTGCAGTGAGACTACCATATGCATTTTCTCAAACAGAAAATTTATAACCGACTTAACACTAAACTAACCTGCATAGTTTATTGGCAAAAATATAATGTTAAATTAAAATGTAAGCTATTTTGATTCATAACTTGTAAAATGAATTTAAATAGGTTTACCATAGATACGGTTATTATAGTTGGCCTCACTTTTATTGCCGTAATTTTCTCTCAAATTTACTAATTACAATCAACTAATTTTTTTTACACTAATTATACTGCAATTTCAAATATAAAAAATTACCAAATTTAATATCAAATTTGGTCTTGTGAAATGCAAAAATACAAGGTCCTCTATTTTTTTCCTTCCCCCTTAGTTTTTTGTCACTTCTGCGACTACTGAAAATTGGATAAAACCGCTTTAATTTGCATTGATATTTTAATTTAAATTATAAAAACGTATTGTAAAACATGGGAAAGAGCCGAGACACCATAATTAAACACCAGTCTATTAATTTCTAATTACTAGCATGCTTAATTCAAAGAATTTACCGAACTATAGACTATTAATCTAGTTAAAAAAAATATTGTTTTGCATCTTCCTGAGTTTCTTCCCACGGTCGTTTTTGTTATAATATGTATAATTATTATAAACTTATTACTTAACAAACAACTTACATGTAGCTTTCAAACGCTAATTTGAACCGGTAAGATCCAGAAACAATCGACAGAATGTTGTTATCCTTGATGAAATTCAAAACTCCACGCATACTCATCAGCAAGGCAAAACATAATTCGGCATGAACTTCCTCTAATAAAAAAAATAACAATTTTAGGTTTTCAACTGAAATATTTATTGCAATTTGTGTATTTGGTTATTTGTTGTTTTATTAACTGAATATGTTAATGAATGTTTGAAGTTTAAAACATCAGGTCCGGCACTAGAAGTACCAGTTTCAGTTTCTTGGAAATGTTTACAATTTGTTTTGAATGAAGAATTTTCTAATGAAGTTTTGAATGAAGTTTTTTCTACCTTCATTATAGTCACTGTAAGTGGGTTTCATTTTGAAAGCTTCAGCCACTGCTGATGTAATTGACCATTTTTTTCTTTTTGCATTACAATAGTTTGCGCATTCTTTGACGACTTCAACCGTTTCTGCCACTTCATCCTTTAAAATATCAAATTATATAACTTACTTGGTGGTACATGTATTTTAAGAAACAACGCAGAATCAGAGCCACTGACATTTACAGTAGTTCCAAATTGTAGCATGAAACTGGCCATTAATTAATTATTTTACTAGTAAAAAAAAAGAAATGCTAATTCTTATCATCTAAACCTCATTAGCATGATTTCATCGCCGTAATACAATGGTGTGACCCACCTACCTTAATACTACATTTTGGATATGAAATGTCATTTTACTCATTTATCTTTGAAAAAAGTTACAAGAAATGTATTTCGATGACCTATTTCTAATAGCAACATTATTTTCTACTCACAGGAAACAAGTTAAGACAAGCCAAATAAAACTTGCTACCAGCGTAAATAACACAGTCATATACACCTTCAAATCTGTTTGAAAATAATTGAAAACAATATAAAAATTTAGCAATCGTTAATCAAATTAAATTGGACTTACTTTGGAGATTTACTGTTGACATAATCATAAATTTCTATAGTTTGGCCATCCATTATCTGCTCAAACAACTGCTGGCTTAAAAGTAGTGACTTCTCCAGTGCAACTGGACAATTTCTATAATTATAGCAATTTATTATTAATTTGATTTTATGTACCGGTATTAGATATTTGAGTTTCCAAATCATACCGTATGTTATAATTTGACAAACCAAAATTTATTTTGATTAAATTACATGTAATCACACTATAAATAATATAATAAATTTATAATAATATTAATAAGTGAAATCTATAATTAATGTGCGTAAGTCTATCAAATTCAAGGATTAAAATTTAAAAAGTTTATTAAAATTTTAATAAAAGCAAATATTTTTTCATTAGATTTAATTTAAATACGTTAAAAGTAAAATATTAAATTTGTAATAATATTAATAATTTAAAATTATAATTAATTAATTAATTTAATTTATGAAATACAATAATTATAATTAATAAGCAGTTTAATTATCGTTTATTTAAGATTGTAACAGGAATTTAATTTCAAACGATTTCAATTAATTATTTAATTACTGATTTACTATTAACTCATTGCTGTTTTCAAATTTTATAAAGTTCAGCAATTAAAGTGCAACATCATCTAACGGTAAATTGTTATTTTAACGTAATTTTACCGTTGAAACGCAATAACAAGCTATTGTTAAAGATATTTTTACATCGAACTAAATATTCGATTTAGTCATTAGATAATAATTATTTCTAGGTTATTTTAGATTGTCAAGTTATTTAATTTAAAGTTAAAATGATACAAAATGTAAGAAATTACTTACTGCCATTTTTGACTGTTCATCGTGACTGTCTCGGTACATGAATTCTGCAAAACGGCAACCTATTAGTTTCAAACTTTCACCAATTTTTTTTCAATAAGAATATGAATGAACTCTAAAAACCGGTTTCGACTACTAAAATAATAGGCTGCCAAGTATTAAAAAAATACCCCAGTTAATTTATGTACTGCGGTCTGTCGAGTGTACTGTAGATGCCTACTTGTTCTTAGAAGTATGCAACTAATGGATAAACAAAAACTAAACAGCTCTACTTGTAATAATTGTAAACGAAAGCGAGTTTAATGTGTTAGTAAACTCAGTTACTTTCACTATTGTTCTTTAGGGTTTACGTGATCGTATTAAGTCCTTCAAATTAGGTCAATGTTTATACTAGTAAAAGCTGTACATTTAATATTCTTCTTTTACGTGAAATTATGTTTTAAAAAAAAATTGGGATAACGCCCTCATTTACGTTACTGACGTTTCGGTGGTAGTTTTTCTTTATTTTTATTATTTAAAGTTACTTCAGTTTCTAACTTGTGACAACAATAAAAATAGGACTTTACAAATATATCGGTAATGATTTTATTTTTATAGGCCCAGATTTTTGAACAATGTTATGTTAAAGCAAAAACATTAATAAAGTCAAAGAATAACCAGTACATTGCAGTATGCAGTGTTTTATTGTATAGGAAAGTATTAAGTTATGCCATATTGGATTCTCATAAAAAATTAAGAAAACAAACAAAATAAATTCCTTTTAAATATTAATATTATTCGGTTGTAAACTTATTTTTTGTTGTTGTGGTAATCGAGCATTCCATAAATAGAGTTTTTTATTTTATTTATTACAAATTATGATAAAACCATTATTGTCTTTCTAAAATAAAAATTAAATAAATCAATACTTGACATTAAGTAAATTTTTCCTTGACGTATTTAATACAGTGCTCGATGAGAGTTTTGCGATGCCTCAGGAGAAAGTTAAATGTGGGACCCTAATTTTGCTAATACAGTACTAAAACATTAGTAATTTTTTTACAGGTAAAAAAGTACAGTGAAGGCGGTTTAGGAATTCAGAAAACGATGTCCCAGATAGGGGTCTGGAAGACACAATTCTCACAAAAACTAATTTTTTTATTTCGGAAAATGATCTTTTGAATTTATAAGCTGACATTTCGCATGAAAAATGTTTAATAAGTACAGTATAAAGCAACGGTAGACCATTGAATGTTTGAATTTCAATGTAATTGAATCAAAGAAAAATATAAAATTGAACGTTGCATTAGAACTGGGACCAGGGCCTGCGCAATTTTCTGCGGGGCCGGGTTCAAAAATTTAAAAAAAAAAAAATTTCTAAAAGTTTCCTAAAAAAAATTTTTTTTGTTCCTGAAATTCTTTAAAATAAAATTTTTCCTAATAAAAAATTTTTTTCAACGTCAAAACGTCATTTCGTAGACCGCGGGGCCTCTCCAAGCGCGAGGCCGGGTTCATGGGAACCCTCGGAACCCGCGTTGCGCCGGCCCTGACTGGGACATAAATGTAACAAGTAGCAAATGAAGTAACAACACAAATGTTCTTAGTACGTCAAAAGTGCTTAGTACGTCAGTTGCACTTATTCTATTTAAGTGATTATTGTTTTTAACACTT
Organism: Helicorthomorpha holstii; assembly: GCA_013389785.1. Taxonomy (NCBI): domain Eukaryota; kingdom Metazoa; phylum Arthropoda; class Diplopoda; order Polydesmida; family Paradoxosomatidae; genus Helicorthomorpha; species Helicorthomorpha holstii. The sequence goes on from JAAFCF010006596.1 coordinate 16,230,371, forward strand.
TTGTCACTTTTTTTTACACTTTTGTTTACAACATAATCCAATAACGTTAATTTAGTTATTTTGAAATTAAAATTTGCAGTGCAACTTAATAGTATCTAAACAATTTTTTAGATTAAACTCATGAAAAAGTCCATTTTGTTACCATTTTTATATTAATTTTTTTGGAGAGCAACAAGTGCAAGACATTTCTGAGTGCAAGACATCGGCCAAAGTTTTAAGAAACTGTGTCTTAAACCGGCTTTTGGTTAATATCGAATGTTTTCATGTAACTTAATACATATACTGTATATAGCTTTATATACCGGTAAGTCTCATTTCTTTAAAAAACAAGAAATAAACAAGAAATATTAGCATTAAAACCAATGTAGCTTAGTCTCATTTATTTATTGGCGTATGGTAAAGTGAAGAGTTTTTATTGAAAAACCAATGATGTACTGTATACTAAAATGTGAATATTTTAAACAGACTTTTGTAAAATGAGAGTCATTTGCATTTCACTTGATATACTGTATATGTTTATACTGTATAAGGAGTAATTTTTAGCTTTTGCCTAAATTAAATAAAATTGAAGTATTGCTATTTAGTATTTTGTTTACAATGAAAATGTTAGTACTGTATCTATAAAATATATCAAATTGTTTAAAAAACAAAACAACAAAAATGCGATTGAAACTAATGTAAGATATGATGTTGCCATGCTAACCAACATATGTACTGTATGAACCATATTATTTAAATTGCAATGTTAAAAAAAATGCTAAAAATTCTAAGTGTAAAAAAAGTGTTTATAAAATATAAAATAAAAGCAGTGCTTGATACATTATGCGTGAGTGTTATTAGATTATGAGATTTGTGACCCCAAACTATTGTATATATGGACATTAGCGCTCTTTCTCTCCTAACCGTAAAAAAAGCCCCATAACCCTATTATGGCATTTGCTTTTTCATTTATCAAGTTAATCCAGTTATCCAATTAAACAATTAAATATAGTTTGCAATTTAAAACATTAAAATACATTCAAAAGCTAATGTAAGAGCCATTTAAAGTGATATAAAAAGCGACGAAGAAGGGATCCCCTCAAATATTTTTTGCTCAAGGCCTCGCATACTCTAAAACTGGTCCTGTCCTTAAACTTAGCACATTTTTGAGCGTACAGTACATGCAATAAACGTAGCTTTTTGTTGATTATTAAAAAAATGCGGTTTTAAGTATATTTTATGACTAAATTTAGGTAGTTTTATTATCTTTTATTTAACATTGTACCGGTAACAATAATCATAAATTGGACACACGGTAAATCGAATGAATTTAACCGCAATTTTACGTTTTACACGTTAATCACAGTAAAACTTACTTATTTTTTAAGTTTAAAAATCTAAATTGGTATATCAAATTTTGTATTTATTTATTGAATACAAATGAAATAATTTAACTTACGTTTTCTTTATAAAATGGGCTTATTTTCTCAAGTTCTTCCATTGTTTTGCTCCGTAAAGCTGTGAAGAGCCAAGAATATCACTGAGTATTGCTTTATATTTCGTGGTTGATTTTATAAAAAGTTATTATAGTACTACACATGAATGGCAATTGGTCTTCCAATGATGTTGAAGAAGGTCACCGATTTCTTTTGTACAGTTGCTGTAAGTTATATCTACATCTTTATCATCTGCTCATGCAAATGGCATCGTAAAATTACAGCTGTTAATATAATTGAATTCATGGCATTTATCAATATGATGCCAACATTAAAATGTACTTATATTTGTACTTGCCAAATGTTTTCAAGAAGGACTCGACTGAGTTGCACGTTTGGCAATCACGACAATCATTTCGTAAAGCCATAAAATGTTCATTACATAAAATTCGGGTAATTAAACGTATCAAACGTTGAAATTTGACACAGTTACCATCGATTAATTAAGAGTTATTACATAAAAATACTTACAATAATTGAACAAATTTTTATAGTAATTAATTGGAATTTATAAAGTATTTCAAAGAGAGTAAATGACCTATTTCAAAAATGTATTGCGATACAGTAACCATTTTTTTAAATAATGCATGAATATATTGCAAACATTTTTATATTGTATATTAGTATTAATAAATATAAAGCTACTGTACTGTATTTTTCAATAAATCACTAAGTTTTATTTGTTTCATATTTTAAGAATATAAATTTAGTAAAACTAGTGCGGCAGCCCAAATGGCATCATCAGTTTGTAAAACCTCATTACATCCAATTACAATTCACATTATTAAGTCTTTTGCATTTTTTGAAGCTTATATTATAAATGTTTTAAGACAGTTTTAATTTGAATTAATGTAACTTTCAATCCACGGAATAAACTGCGCTACATTAGCCAGTACACTGTAAAGATGAGCTCTTCGTCCACAGTGTTCTGAACCCCAACTGACAACTCCACGAAGAAACCACTGAGTTACATTTGTCGTTGAATCAACTTCTGGATACACGTATGGACCTCCTGAATGGCCTTCGCATGTTCCAACACCGCCTGGAATAAAATGTGCTATTAATCAGTATCGGTAATTCATAATTTTTTTTAGACAGGGATTAGCAAACCTTTAGGAAAACCAGTGCAAACCATGTTGGACGTAATGGATGTATCCGTATGGTTTTGCTGTTGGCGATAATTTTCTTCGCAGTAGCTGCGATTTACAACCGGAAGTTTAAATTGACCAATTTTAAGATCGGTTGATGTAATATTCCATCCGGATACCTTTTAAATCAAAAAAAAATTCAATAAATGATTAAAATGAGCATTAAAGCTTTTTTTTTTTAAATACAGGTAGGACAATCGTGTTAACTTCCCTCCATCTCTAGAGGTCCTTTTAATGTTTTCTAAAAATTAGTTACCATTCCCTCAAGTCCATCAGGTAAATCGTATTTTAACCTATCAATAATCCCGAGGTCTTGTAAGGATTTTGGTAAACAAACTGGGTGAATAAATTCGTTAAAATCCACCGGTTTATCCAATTCAATAAGGCCAATGTCGGAATCGAAACTAGTAGGGTGATAATTTGGATGAATTATTATCCTTCGAACCTACAGCAAGTTAGATAATCAATTTCACAACTGACAACTTATCAAAATCTTAATATTTTACCGAATATTCGACTGCTGTTGGATCCTCAGCATCATAATCTCGAAGTTGCTTACCAAGAAAAACTGATAATCCTTCTTTCTCGATTATCTGGTTGCTCTTAGCCTCACATAAACAGTGGCTAGCAGTGACAATCCATCTGTCATTTACTAGACTGCCTCCACAAAAAAAGTGCTTCTTATAAATAATTTCCCATGTATCCGAGTCATAACTGACGTAAACTGATTTAAACATCGCAACTTGCCATGGCCATACATTAGATTCGTTTTTGTTATTGATATTTTTAGATTTAACACCGCAAACTGCTTGACAAGTGGGTATTGTTTCACTCCATTCGCCATTCGGCAAACAAGTTCTAGCATATGTGCCATTTAGCACGAATTGCTCTTTGCAGTAATAATTGGAGACCGAATTTGGCAATAAGCATTTTTTGTTGTTTTCTCGACTTAAATGAGGCCAATCTTCTTTCCTGTAATAATAGAACTATTCATTTTAGACTTGTAATAAAGTTTCTTTCACATTAAAAGCATCTTCTTACTTGCCAATTGACGAAACGGAAACGTTGCCGTTAATTAACGATTCAGGAGAACAGCATTTAGCTAATTAAAAGAAAAGTTTCTAACAAATAATGAATAGTTGGAGAAATTACTTAAGGTACCTTTAATACAGGTTGGAATTGGGGAAGACCAAGTTCCAGAAACAGTGCAATTAATCTGATCTTTTCCACTTAAGTAATATCCGGTTTCACAGCGATAAATAACTGAAGTTCCAAACTCAAATTTACGATTTTTAAGGTTGACAATTTTTCTGCTTGCATGCAAAGGTGTTCCTGGATCTTTACATGTTTTTGGTGTCAAACACTGAGCTACTTCACTATCCCATTTACCATTTAATTGGCATTTGATTTGTTGCGGACCAACTATAACGCCGGGTTTTTCGCACCAAATTTCAATTACATCGGTAATTAAATTTAAATCTGTAAGCTGATAAGTTTTGGATTTAATAGTTGGACTCAGTTTTGGAAGTGCGCAATTAGTTCCTAAATAAATAAATATCAACACTTTAGTTTGTTTGGACTTTATTTTATATTACTTATAATAACATAATTACTGCATTTTGGAGCATCTGGAACCCAAGATCCGTTAGCAGAACACGTTCTTTTATCAGCACCAATTAAACTCAAATTATGTTGACACTTTACGGAAATTGAATCTCCAACATTAGAAGAATTTCCGTCGTATTCTAAATATGCAGTTTGTTGTGGTAACTCGCAGCTGATTCGCTTTTCGCAATTTTTTCCAGCAAAATTTGGCAAGCATCTGCAGCTGCCATCAATGTTATTGCATAAACCACCATTTAGACACTGACATTCTGTTGTGACATTAAAAATACACCTGATCAATAATTATTTAATTTCTAGCATTTCGTCAATTATAAATTGACTGTAAAATTATTGTACCTTTTGGTTGAATGTAGCTGCAATTTGTGCACTGAGTTGCCAGCAAATTGCAAAGTTTTGCTTCAACATTAGACTTTAAATGTACGCCATATAAACACGCATAAAATATCAAAAATAAAGCACCTAAACATGATTATTAATTAAATTGAAATACAGAGAAATGATAGTTATCTTACGAAACATAGTTAATCGCTTGTAGAATTATTCACAACCAAACCATTAGAAAACCAAAACTTTTAACGTTTAAATTCTTTATCTTTAGATATACTGGAGTATTTATGAAACGTAATACATGCATTTCTTAGTAACAGTAAGTTCAAAACTTCTCTCAATGTCACTTATACGGAACAAATGTTATCTACAAATGGTTTGATTGGTCAACTACGAATAATTTTCTGTAACTCTTAAAGATCAATGTATTAAATAAGAGACATGTTGCAATAAGTTTGATTAATATTTTAATAACATATAAAAAATTTAAAACTGCCGCCTAATTAATTTCTGGCTAGAAACCACACTGAAAATCGTTTAACGCGAAATTGAGAAAGACTGAAATATTTTTTGTGTTAAAAAAAAGTGTTTGTACATACACTTTGTTTAATTACTGTTTGTAGGATTTAATAAATTTTTAAACTTTAATAGTTTACTGGAGTTTTAATTGTTTTTTATAAAAGCAATAAAAAAGTTATTGATTTTTTAAATAATAATTTTTTTTGTAATGTTTTTTTTTTAGCATCAATTGTTGGATGTCGTCTTAGAGCATGTGTTTTGTTTAGCCAAATATTTTCGCGTTAAGCAATTTTTATTTTGTGTTTAAAAAAATGTGAGAATACATTTTATTTGATCGGGATGCATTAATATTTTGTGTTTTTATATTAAGCGATTTCGCATTAAACAGTTTTCACTGTACTTTGTTTCACATCATTTGTTGCAGCTTAACCAGGGTAGCTTAGTAACAGTAATTTATCAATTACATTAACTATTGAATACAGTTAAATACGTTGCAAAAAAGTTTTTTTTTGGATTCATATTTTTTATACAATATTACTTAAGTTATCAAGTAATTGTTATTACCGGTACTGATAATTCATATAGTATAACCAGATAACATGTAAGGTGATCATAGGATACGTGCTCACATTTAGATACTGGTAGTAAAAAAACGGGAATACATTGCATCGCTATTAAATTATTAATACATATTTATTTCTTTTCTTTATCGACAAAATTATCTGTAAAGAAATAGGAATACATTTCATTGCTAACCATAGAAGTATGTCTCGTTTTTGTTGTTTTTTTTTTGTCAGAAACGTTTTTGTTGATTACATAATTTGTAAACACCCTGTATATTGGTGTTTTTTAATCATTGTTGACAAAACATTTTTTTTATCTTCAATATGTTTATAATGTTCATGTTGGTTTCTCAGTTTATCGCTGCCAGGCTCTACATTGACAATGATACGATTTATTTTCGGTGTAAAGTGTAAAAATAATTACCGGTAAATGCTAAGTTTGTCAACATTTTCAATGAAGTTGTTGTAAAGTGTGTGTATATTATTTTCCTTGTGATTAAATATTTTGGAATGCCATCGAAAAGTGAAGCAAGCGGTGCATTTCAAGGAATTTTGCACACATTTTCGGTCACTATAATTGCTTCGTTAGCTTTTGTGTGTTCTGGAAATGTTGTCAGTTTTCCGGCAACTGCTGTACCTAGTATAAACAAGTCTGTTAATAGTCCTTACTTTGTAGACTGTTATGAGGAATCTTGGATTGGGGGTTTGGTACCTCTCGGTGCCGTGTGTGGAGGTGCCATATGCGGTTTTTTGATGGACAAACTTGGAAGAAAATTAACGCTTATGATTTCGTTTTTGCCTTATGCGATTGGCTGGGCAACCGTTGTTGCTTCCCAAAATATTCAAGCAATGTATGCCGGTCGATTTATATGTGGGATCGGATTTGGAATGTCTAATGGTGTAGCTCACGTCTACATTGCCGAAATTGCACCGGCGAAAATCAGAGGAATGTTGTGTTCTTTGGGAGAGTCTTTCTGCTCTCTGGGAATGCTTTATGTTTATGGTGTGGGCTACTTTTTAATCTGGCAGTGGCAGACAGTAGCTTGCATTTGTGTAGTTTTAGTCAGCATTGTGGGAATTTACTTTTTACCTGAAACTCCAAGATGGCTATTACTTTGCGCTCAGTCTGACGAGAAGAAATACAAAGAAGCCATTAATGTTCTTTATAAGCTTAGAGGCTCAAAGATTGATATTGAAACCGAAATAAAGGAAATTGAATACAGCCTCACTATACGACAAAAGTTTGCTCCATGGAAGGATTTTTCCTACAGAGAACACAGAAAGGACATTGCCATTTGTCTGATATTGTTTACAGTGCAACAGTTGTGCGGAAATACAAACATTAAGATGTACACCGTTACCATTTTTCAAGATGCTGGAACGGAAATGGACGAAAACTTAGACGCTGTTATTGTTGGGGCTGTAGCGCTTCTTGGCTGTTTATGCTGCGCTTTGACAGTGGATTTTTTAGGAAGGCGTTTTTTACTTGTGCTGTCGACGTCATTTGTAGCTCTTAGCATGACCATGTTTGGAGCTTTTTACAAATCTAAAGAAACAGAGCCGGAATATGCTGCGGCCAACTTTGACTGGATTCCGTTGTGTAGCCTCATGCTAAACAGCTTTTTTTATGGAGCAGGAATCGGACCAATACCTTGGATGTTTCTTAGTGAACTATTCCCAACTACTTTTCGTGGGAAAGCCACCACTGTGTGTGTCGTTTGGGTGGGCCTTTGCAGTTTTGTTTCTGCTAAATTTTTTGTAAACATTGTGGATCTGATTGGGCATTCTGCTGTTTATTGGATTTTTGCCGCAGTTAGTGTTATTGGTTGTTTTTACTGTGTTTTTGCTGCTCCAGAGACAAAAAGAAAAACGCTGGAAGAACTGCAGGGTGAAATATTTAAAATGCCAGTTGCTATATATGAACTATAAAACATTAATATTTAATTAATTGAGACAAAGAACAACTTATTCGTCAACTAAACTTATGAAATATGTGCAAATTCATCTGTTGTTAATGAAAACTTAATTATAAGCGACAACGGGCTATGAAATATTTTAGATACAATTGGTTCGGAGAAAAATTGTAATTCTTCTTGCTTGGTAAAAAGTTTTAAGGAGATGTGTCAATAATGACATTTGGAAGTTTGAACATCTAATAAAACTATTTTGAATATTATATGATTTTTGTTACTTAAATGTGCTTGATGAATGTTAAACTCAGCTGTGTAAAGTACTGTTAATGACAATCGTTTGCTAACTTGCATGTAATAACAGTATGACACAGTTGATACAGTATGACTAAAGAACGGTTTTCTGATTAGAATTTAGTGCCAAAAATTGCTTGTTCAATATTATACTGTATACTTTAATATTACTTTATGTGCAGTTTCATTTGAAAATCAATGTATAATCGATTGCATAGACTTTCAATAAATTAATTTCAGTATCGATTTTATAAATACTTTTGTTGTTTACTTGGTAAGGTATTTTTATTATTTGCCTCATTAGATATTTTATTGTTTAATTGATTAGCTATTTTCATTGTAAATTAATTTAATTTTTATTGTTTTAGAGACATTTATTATAAGTTATCAATATTTGAATTATTTCAGATTCTTGTTACGTTTAGTCAAATTTAAAATAAAAATACCAAAAAAAATTTATTAAAATTTAATACTGACAAGCTTTGCAAAAATTAAAATTAACCGTTCATTCCTTTTTTCTTCCTTAAAAGAAATTTTTTTATTGTTATTAATTTTTGTTATATGGAAGTTAGAAATGACTAAATCATAGCTTTAATTTCAAATTGTGATTTAATTTTTATATAAAAACTAAAAGGCAAAGCTGTGAATTATAAAAAGGATATGTTGGTCTACTTTTTTAATTTTAGTTCAACAATTGAGTTTAAATACGGATGAAGATGCTGGAAACTCCTGTTTTTGTAACATAAAACATATTCTTAAGTTGTAACTATAGCCAGTAAAGGCTATTTTTTCGGAAATATTAGATTTTGTTACTCGTATTTTGTATAAAGCATTTACATCTTTTCCATAAGTTTGCAAAACAAAAAAAGCATTATAAATGACATTAGTGAAGATGAAGTGGCCATAAACTTAAATGTACTTTAAAGAGCTTCTAAAGCGCTCGTTTTCAATTATCATATTGCAAGCACAAAATTTTGAAATTAAAAAAACATTTCTTCCTATTTGAGAGTATTATTGTGGTTTTCCTTCTTTACTATTAAGTTTGGTCTACTTTTTAAAACATTTTATTAGATTATGCAACAGATATAGCATACAAAATAGTGAACTTTAAATCAATTCATATCAAAAAGTACGATTACGTTCATGTGTTTCTAAGACAGTAGTGAATTTTATCATAATTAAATACTTGATTAATGATTTATTTTAACAACAATATTAAAAAATGTCTTTCTTACAATAACATTGTAGTCGTCAATAATTGAAATCTTTGATCGTTAGGTGCTTGAAATGGTC